>JANRMJ010000054.1:100324390-100346911 GCA_025584955.1 Alethe diademata | reverse complement strand
CTTTCTGCCTGGGCACTGTCCAGCCACACCATCCCCAGCCTGTAACACTGCAGGGCGTTATTGTGGCCAAAATGCAGGACTCTGCACTTGGACTTACTAAACTTGATCTTATTGGACTCTGCCCATCCATCCAACCGTTCCAGGTCTCTCTGCAGAGCCCTCCTCCCTTCCAACAGATCGACACATGCTCCCAGCTCAGTGTTGTCTGCAAATTTACTGATGAAAGACTCAATACCCTCATCCATGTCATCAATAAAAATATTGAACAGAACAGGCCCCAGCACAGACCCCTGGAGGAGACCACTGGTGACTGATCCAGAGCTGGATGCAGCATTGTTCACCAGCACTCTCTGGGCCCGGCCATCCAGCCAGTTCTTAACCCACTCTCATTCCTCTTCTTGTTGAAACAAAATTGATATCAGGTTCTTGTTTGAAACCAAGTCACTGAATAGCCCTCACTTGATCAGGAGTTCAGGAGGTGTTAACTGGGCTAATTCAGTGGCATCTAGGTTGCCCATTCACCTACAATGTGGCTGAAGCACTGTGTGCAGAAATTCACAATTTTTTTACTAAACTTAAGATCCTGTGACATACGATGCCAAGGGCAGAAAAATAATAGATACCGATACTTCAAATGGAATCTTTATCTCCCATTAAAGGAATTCTTATAGGGGAAGTAGAGCATGAATGTCAGTACATCAGGGAGACATGGATAAATTCAAGCACATATAATTTTAGTCATGACAATCAGTTATATTTAATAAATAAATGGGGTCAGGACACATCATCAGTGGGAACAGAGAAAGTGAAGAATAGAGAGGAAAATCAATAAAGAAACATCAAAACTCTGGGATTTTTATCACTAACTTAATTTTATTTTACTTCCTGCAGGACATAATGTGAATTCAGGCATAATTGCAGAGAAACACTGAAGTGCTACTGGGCTATGAAATGCACTTGAGAGGAAACAGAAGGTCATGGCTCTTAAATGGCAAGCTTGCCAGGCCACCAACATAAACCCTGTAAGATATGTCCAGCCTAACCATACTCAGCCAGTAACTGTTTACATTGTTAAATCCACACTTCCACCTGGAAACAGCAACAACAACAGAAACATGACAACAAAGCAAGTAAAACCCTTAGATCTGTTCATAACAACACAGTTATAAAGGCTACAGTTTTCTTTCAGAAGAATTTCTAATGTGCCCAGTGTTCAGGTAGTGAATATGGAGCATGTTCCGCAAAGCAGGCACACTATATTTTTGCTGAAAGAAAATTAACAATTTTTTTTCTGATTTCTCTTCTGTATGAGTTTATTCCCCTTGTTCTTTGCTTTTCCAGACATCTGTATGCTTCCATTGCCATAAGAATTTAGGACTGTGTTTTTAAGGTGTTCTGTGGGAGGAAATGAAATTACCACTTCCAGCATTTTCTGGAACATTTAATAAAAGTCTGTCTCATCTGACTATTGTGGAATCTTAGAGAATTGAGATAAATAATATACTCAAATGAGATCTATTTTATAAACCAGTTAAACCAGATAAACAATTTGTGATGACAAGTGGAACTGCCCAACTGACTAAGTAATTCTCAGGATTTCAGAACGTGTAGCCCAGCATGCACAATCACCTGCCCAGCCAGGTGAGGGCTCTCCAGGAGTGGCCTTAGGCAACATCCCAGTGCACGGGGAGAGACCCCAGCTGTAGACCCAGTGTTGAGAGCAGGCAGACCCAGCAGGGCTCCAGCAGCACCATATCTTATCACTACTCACACAGGGTCATGTCACTGTCACACTGTCACTGCCTGGGGTCTGGTCTCATGCCCCACAGCAGACACCCTGCAAATGTGATGGACATTGGCCTGCCCGAGATCAGCCACAGGCACTCTCTGCAGTTTTTGGCACGCTGACATGGTTGTATTGCTCTGATTGCAGACCAGTCATGACTAAGCAAGGTCTCAAGGTGCTATGATTCATCCTTTGTGTTCAGAAATGCAAGGGCAAATGGGAGCACTTTGCTCCAAAACACTTTTGTGCTATAACACCAGCTCTTATGCAAGTCCTTCAGACCAAAGAGAGTGAACTTTGTATGCAACCTCCAGACCAGGGCTGCATCTACTGAGAAAGGTTACAACTAAAACTCCTCCATTATATTAGTGTTTCAAATTCATGATATTTTTTGATGAGACTATTTTTTCTGAATACATTAATCACTAAAAAAAATCAGGTTAACTTTCACTGTGAAAACATTTTGCTATAACAGCTGAAAAAATGTGAACAGTAAAAAACCAGTTTAGCTTCATTTCTAAATAAATAACACATGAACTATTACACTATCTGCATTTTTGATTTCTCACTGAAATAATTTAAAAGACACCACTAAAAATTACTATTTTGATGACAACTCCACAAAAATTCACGTTGAACATGACTGTTTACAATCTAAGAGCAAAATGAAGGATTAGGGTACAAAATGACTGTGAAAAGTGGCTGTACATTTTATATATGCTGTTGATTTTTTTATTATGTGAAATGTAGACAACATAATCATGATGGAGACTGAGAACTCCTTCAAATGGCACTTCTCAAGTCCAATAATGGACCACCAGGAGAAAAAGTTATTGAAGTGTCTGTAGAGTACTGTTCTGGATATATGGCATGGAGATGGATATGCTGCTGGCTATTCTTTGTCATTCCTAAGCTCTGATTCTTTAAAAAGATATTTTACAGCAACAAAAAAACCAGAGGTCTGGCTAATGAGCATGTGTGATTTGACACAGGCAGCCAGAACAATCCCAAACTCGTGACTGGAATTATTCCATTTATTCCATTACCTCGCTAACTGAGGGATCCCAAAGCAACATCTGGGCAGAGGAATAAAACAATGACACTGTTAATCTCTGTCCATGCCAGAGCATCACTGGCCTGCTGTTCACACAGGCTTGTCAAGAGTTCTTCCCAGCTGCAGTGTCACTTTAGTGACTTGCCAATCTTCCACTTTTTAATCCTTTCCTCCCAATAAAGCAGTTTAAAAAAAAGGCCCATCCCAACTACCAATTGTTAAAAAAAAAGATACATGCATCTTCTAAAATACTGGTGGTCCTGGAGTTTATTTCTTCACATAATATTTTGTTCATTGTTTATATACAGTCTAGATAAAAGCAAAGATGTTTCTGTCATCATGGTAGGCACAGAATCTTTCTGAGGCCTCAGATAAATTATCAAAATACTTTTGCTCTATTTATCTTCTGACAAATATATTCCATATAAACCAATATATGACAGGATATATTAAATTTATATATACATATATTTATATGTGTGTATATTATATGTATTTCTGGAAGCAAATGGTTTTTTAAAAATGTTCAGGCAAATGGAAAGCTATTGAGGAAATGAATATGACTGATACATATTTTGAGCAAGGACAAGTTTTCTTTAAGGAACGTGAGCATTTTAAATAAAGTTAATAAAATCAAATTGATGATTGCAAAATGCTCTGAATACTGTGGTCTTCATGATCAATATTTATTTCTTGGACTACTGGTTCCACACATATGAAAATCTTCGTATTTGCATTTTTTCTAAGCACACTGACCAAAATCTTGAAAAAATCATTGCTAGAAAGCCAAGAAAGGTGGCTTGGTTTAGTTTAGTTTAGTTTAGTTTGGTTTGGGGGTGTATGTATGTGTTTGAGGTTTTTTTTTAACAGGACCATTTGACCACAATTATTGAACTGACAAGAAAAAAATAAGGTCTTTTTTCAGAGGAAGAAGGATTGTTTATCTGCTAGGCACAAAGGAGCCCAATGACCTGTCAGGCACATTCCCACCACACCTGGGACCATGCCTCCACCACAGAGCCCCATCCTTAGAGATTCTACCATTCCTTCTTCTACACAAGGGTTTTTAGTTTCCTTTGAGTTGAAAAAAATGCTTTCATGTACTTTGATAAACTGAAGTTGATTTTGTTGACCTGAAATCTCTAAATGTGCATTTTTATAGGAAGCAGATAGTTCCCATACCATGTGTGGATAAAAATGGTAATTATTGAGTAAAGTGGCATTTATCTTCTTAAGCAGTCTTCTGGATATTTCTGCTTTCTCTCAATGGCTGAGTGGCAAAGACTACTTCTGTTCAAATTAATGTCTTCCTAACAAAGGTGATCTCATGCCTAAGTAAGATTTATAAGTCCCTTTAAAAGTTTTTGAAAATCTAGAAAAACTTTTGAAGAAATGCATCAAGAGACTGTCCTGGTTATTCTGGATTCATGAAATATCACAGTCAAAGTATCTTTGGCATATAGCCTTTAAATAAATTGCATGGCAAAATGATACCTTGATAACCTTGAGTTTATATATAATTTTTGAGATAATTACAGCATACTGCTTATGGTTTGGGCTTTTCTTTCTATTTTTTTCCTCACAGCTCTTCCTGTCTTCTCCAGCCTAGATCTTTTAGTGGGTGTTGGTATCGCTGCTTTTACAGAAACTAAGAAATACTATTTATGTCTTCCTAGCAGAGAATCCCCTGAATAGATGCTAGCTGGGGTGAAATATGAGTAAATTCCATCTTTCAAAAAACATATTTTGATGAATTTAGTGAAAGATGAAGAATGCATGGGTTTAAAAATATCAATTTTTCCTTCACCCATTAATAGATTCAGTATGTTTCCACAAGGCAGCTGAGATAGACAAAATAACAGAATTTATGAAATTTGTTTATTACAATTCATTTTTCAGCAGCTAAATGCTATTTTTATAGTCTCATAAAAATTCAGTGAACAAACATTCTTTTGTTTCCTGCTATACTCTTGAACATAATGGAGTCTTTTGGACACATGCTATGAAATGAAAAATTGAAACATTTTTTAAAAAAACTCAAATAGTTGCTGACTTTTTTTAAAAACACTTATTTTAACGTGTGAGAAAATGATTCTTCTTTCTCAAAAATGGCCAAACTACTTTTCCAACATCTGCAAGACAGTTTCCTTTCAAAGAGAGCAGAAACTTGGTGCATTTTAAAAGAAAAGGTAAGAGTTGCATAAGACTAGAGGCTATTGAAAAGTGATTATTGGAATGAGAACCTGTATGCAACCTTAACTACAGATGTTGCTACTTACCTGCATAGAGAATCACATGGAATTGATTAATCAATTCAAAACAAAAACAACACAAAACAAAACAAAACAAAACAACTCCTTATAAATAAAAAAAGATTGAAAGATACACATCTGCATTTTTCTTTCATTTTGTTCATATTTTGCAGTAGAAAATTTGTTGTGGTAGAGAAAGTAACAGCACTGACAGTTTTTCAGTGGTCATGATCCTATGTAACGTGTAAAATTCTAAATCTGTATGTGAATGCTACCCAGCGTGCACATGGATACTGTGTATAAATGTAAAAAAGAAGGACTTTTCCAGACACCTTTTCAATATCAGCAAACAATATTTGGACAATATCTTTATGTAGATGTCGATAAGAAAGAGCATTAGAAGGCTCTCTAATCTATACAGGCCTCTTTCTATTCCAATACTGATGTGGTCACTCCTAAAGAGTTGAACTTGGCACGCACAAGATGAAAATAGTGCACTTCAAATTTATTTTCTAGCAGTGGCAGCTGTGTTTTGTGCTGACTTTCTGGCTGATTCTGCTTTCAATTGTTATGACAGATGCAAATAGTTATTGGCTGCTGAGAGTTTATACCATTTGAAGAACACTTTTTCAAATCTCACACTATATGTTTTGTTATAATGTTCAAATAAGGGATTTGTTGTAGATAACCTAGATATTCTTTAGATATCCTAGAATAAGCACAACAGAGTTGGTTTCCATTACCTATGACTCTATTTTGTTTTCTGCAAGAGTATGCATGCTGGTTGCACTCAGTTATTTTTCTAGTAATATTTTTTGGTTCCTTTAAATTTCTTTGGAATTAAAATGCCTGGTGACTAATATAATTTGATTTGTATTAACATGTAGGTTATGTTATGTTTTTTTGGCTCATACTTTGGTTTGGGTTTGTTTTTTCTGTTTGTGTATAACCATAGTTTAAAAATTATTTGAAAATAAATGTAAATGAAAATTAGTTCTAGCTTAAAATGTCCTTTTAAAAATATGTGTATCTTTCCTCTAGTGGGTCAAAATAGTTTTAATAGACAACTGAAAAAAAATTCCACTGATACATAAAGAATGTGGCTTCCCCCCATGTATTTGTTGTTAGACAATTTTTAATACTATTAGTTTTGTGAGATCCTACTATTGGTATTACAGAATCATAGAATAGTTTAGGTTGGAAGGGACTTTTAAAGGTCATATAGTCAAACCCCCTCTCATAGTGGTTTCACAAAGATCAGGGCATCTGGTATGACAAATGACAATCAGCAAGGCCTCCCTATATATTATATTTAGTTTTATATTTACTGCTACAAAAATTTATACTTCCAAGTGTCATTTTTTATATGCCTCTGCCCAGGAGCTGAAAATCAGAGTTTGAGAGTCCAAAGTATACCTAGCAGGTTGAGTTAAAAAATTGATAACTGTAACCAAAGTTATTTAAGCCAAAATAGCCAAAATGCTAAGTCATCAGTAATTAATTAGAGAAGAGACCTAAGTCCTAAGGGCTACATCATTTTAAGGACAAGGGATATCTATAATGGCAGTAGGGAAAGAGAGAGGTAGTCATGCTCCTACAAGACCCAGCTATTTTTTCAGACACTGATAATTCAGAGCTCATTGCTGGCACAGTGTATTTGGGAAGTTGTTCAAGGGATATAGAAACATGTAGTCTTCCAAAAGTGAAAAGAACATGCTATGGGAATAGAAGGAAAGACAAAAGTTGCAAATGGAAAAAAAAAAATTCACTAGGGTATCTATAATGAAACCTAAATATCACTGACATTGATACAACATGATAAAAGTTATAGCAACTATAAAATTCCTTATCAAGGACTGCAGGAAGCTGTCACATTCCCATCCACTCTTTGATGCCTCTGGAGCTCCCACAGCTCAGGCTTTGTGCCATTCTGACTTCTCCTCCTGGGTGGGCCCCAAGTGGCAGCCAAAATCCCACCCAGCCACTCATTCTCTGTGGCTGACCTCAGAAGGTTTGAGACTGGAATAGAAAGAGCAGTAAAAAGAAAGTCCAGGGATCAAGACGTGAAATAGTACATAAATTACCCGATTTTTGAAAATAATATTTATTTAAAAAAAAAAACCCAAACATCCAAACATTTAAAAGAATGGGAGACACCTTTTCTCCATCTTTCCCATGCATGACTATTCCAGACTCTTCTCCTTTCCTCTTGCTATTGTGGCAGGTTACCCTCAGTCCTTTCAGAGAGGTAAGGCACAGCATAAGACAGGAGTATGTTATGGTCAGAATGTAGTGGTTTCTCTCTTTCACTTCTCATTCTTTTCCACTGCTCTTTTAAGGGCTTTCCATGGGTGGCAGTTGCTTCAGGAAGATCCATCTGCTCTGGTGCTAGTCCTCCACAGACTGCAAGGAGCACCTGCTCCAGCATGAAGAGCCTCCTTCTCCTCCTTTGACACTTTTTGACACTTGTGTTCCCTCTGCTGGTTTTCACTTGTTTTGGGGTGGCTTTTTTTTTTTTTGGTTGTTGTTGTTGTTGTTGTTGTTTGTTTGTTTGTTTGTTTTTTGGTAACATCTGTATCCAGAGAAGGACTGTCCATGCCTTCTCCTTGCAAAGGCCACCCCTGAAACCCTCTGTTACCAACAGTGACTGATGCACCAATGCACAATCCTACCCCCTTTTTAATTCAAATTTCCTCAGAAGAAGTAGAATTATCAGTGATACTGAAAGTTCTACACTAGGTAAAATGGTAGAATATACATACAGCATTGAAAAAGAGATCCCTTACTGAATTGTTTAACTCTTATATTCATAATCTATTTTCAAAAACCTTGGGAATCTGATAATATTAAAGGCCACAGCTGAACAGAATACCCCAAATGTAATCGTGTGACTATAGAAGTATTTGTGAGCATCCTCTTTGACAAATAATGCATCAATATTAAATCTGCCTTTGTTTAGCTAATGACTGAAAGTTCTAAATTAATTTTACTTACTTTAAGTAATACAGAATTCATAATATTATTAATTCTTATCATAATTTTACATTCCATGAAATTATTATATATGCAATATTACTTTAAATGTATGTGTGTATATATATACATATATATAAATTATTCCTTTGCTGTAACTTATGAAATTGTTCCTTCTTTTATTGACTTAATTTTTGAAAGAAAATATTATGAAATTGACTATTCATAATAAGGCAATGGTCATGCTACAAAATGTGCTGTCTTTACTACCCTTGTACTGCCCTTGTTACTGCTTACAAAACAGCAAGTTCTCTGCTAGCTATGACAGAGATACAGGAAATAACTCTGGAAACCTATTTCTCGTGCATTTTTAAGTGTTGCGTCCATTGTCTCCAAATAGAAGACAATATATTTCAAAGTATATAATATGAGGTAATGCATTGGATTATACTGCTATGCCACCTACAGCCGCATGTATGCATTTCTGCTAGAAAAGCTTTTTCCTTATGTAAAAATAATTACACAAAAAGCAATCTGATCTAAACATGCAGTGTCTTCTGTGTGTATTCCCTGTTTTCTGTGCAAACATACTGAGCTGTCAGCAGTTTATAGAGGTAAGGGTATTAATTGGTTTGATTATCTTTTCAATCACAAAAGCCTGAAAGAGAAATGAAACAAAAACTCCCTAAATATAATAAGACTGCTTCTATACTGTTTTTATGCAATGAATAAAATTTTAAGGTTTTAATGTTGTATTCTTAAAATTGGCAGTGCTCATTTACCCAGTGCATGAAAGTCATAGAAACAAAATAGAAAACTTCAAAGGTTTATACACTGTGTGCCATGCACACTTTAAATGAGTGCTGTCTAAACAAATATTTAGAGTACTTGATATATATTTTTTTTCACGTTTGCCATCTTTTCCCTGTTGCATATAACATTAAATGTTATGTAAAGGATTTACTATAGCAATTTTGTGGCCAATTACTTTTAAGACGTTTTCTACCTTTAAAACATAATTGCCAGAAGCAAAGTGCAGCCGAGAATAATATAAACTAAAAGCAGTGTTCCTTACAATTTCATAAAGATGGTCAGTCTCTACCTAGCAACGAGATAGAGCTCTAGCTATCCTAGCATTACTGCCTGTTGTGATTCTCATGAGCTGCTGCTAGTGCTGTAATTTCTCTTCCTCAAATTCCCTGAAAAAAACACTCTCAGACTTGAAAGTACAGTTCCTTAAAAATGTATTTGTATACTTCACAAAAAAATACGTCTCTGAATGTGAAATGTTTAAAATTTTGCAAGTAGTGGAATTTACAAAGAAACATTTTTTTGCCTCAAATGAGCTTACTTTGCAGCACTGCAACCCTTAAACAAAGTGGGGCTCGGTGCTTCTGATTTTCATTTGATTAAAATTTCCAGGATGCATTTTCACTGTCTGCTGTAAAAATATAAAATCCATTTTTCCTTCCCTCCCTTCTCTCCTCCCTTTTTAACTCAATGCATAGAGCATGAGAACATCCTTTAATACTCTCTGCTTACGATACAGATTTAGAGTTGCTGTGTAAGTGAATCCTGAATCTCCACATCAAAGAGACAAGGCTGATAGCTTTAAGAATATGTCAGTGTAGCAGTGATGTACTTAAGAGAAGATCTGGTACCACACCCATGTCCCAGGTCCCAGAGGGCCCGGTAAAGGGCTGGGAAGTGTCACTCAAGCTGGGAGCTGCAGCCAGACAGAGTCAAAAGTCAGCAATGTGAGTGCTGTGCTGGAGCAGAGCAGCCAGGGGAGCATTCAGGCATTGCCTAAGGCCATTTTGTACTAGGTGTGGAAACAGTCTGGGGAGTTACTTTCACATCACTGCATATTATACCTGTTGAATGAAAAAATTCTGGGGACATCTACAAGCTTAAAGACATTCAGAGAGTTTGGCTTGAAGTGAAATAGAAAATCTTTTGCAGCAAATGTGTTTGAAGATGAGACCACGAGTAGGGAGTAGGGAAAGGGAGAGGTAGTCATGCTCCTACAAGACCCAGCTATTTTTTCAGACACTGATAATTCAGAGCTCATTGCTGGCACAGTGTATTTGGGAAGTTGTTCAAGGGATATAGAAACATGTAGTCTTCCAAAAGTGAAAAGAACATGCTATGGGAATAGAAGGAAAGACAAAAGTTGCAAATGGAAAAAAGATTCACTAGTGCATCTCTACAGGAAAGGAACTGGAGCAAAATACAAGTGAAGACAAAAGAAATGCCAGAAGGTGTATTGAAGATGAGACAAATCACAGAAAGGCTAGAGTCAGAAGGAGCCGCTGGAGGTCGTCTGTATTGGTCATTGATAGCCCAATCCCCCAGCTAAAGCAAATTCACTTAGAGCAGTTTGCAAAGGATTCCATCTAAGTGGCTTTGAATATCTTCAGAGGTGGAGACCCCACAACATCTTTGGGCAGCCTGTTCCAGTGCTCTGCCACCTTCAATGTAAAGATTTTTACCTCATATTCAAATTAACTTCCAATGTTTCAGTTTGTGTCCATTGCCCCCTAGCCCTGTCACTGGACAGCACTGAAAAGTGTCTGATACCATCCTCTTGCTATCCACCTTTTAAATATTTGCACGCATAAGGCTCTTGAAGCACTGAATGTAATTTTTTTTTTGAAAAAGGTATAAATGCTTCTCATAGAGGAAACTGAATGATTGAGCTTTGAGGGTAGAGTTTAATGGGACATACTGTGGAGGTGAGGAGCAAGTGGAATACTATCATACTCTATCCTGTTTCAAACATCTTTATTAAGGACATGGGGGCAATAATTCTCTGCTAAAAGCTTTTGCAGCCAACTCCAAATTGAAGGAATGTCTGCTGTTAAGGAAGATCAAAACAGGAGTTCCAAAAGGAACTCACCAAGGATAATGCAGCACTGGAGGTTGGGCATTGAGGAACTGGGAAGCCAATCTGCAGAAAAGGTCCTGGGGCACCAGGGCTTGGAAGCTGAAGTGACCAACATCAGTAAGAGCAGTGTGGCCAGCAGAGCACACACAGGGATTGTACCACCCTACCCAGCACTCCTGAGACCTCATCTGAGAGTTGCATCTGGCTTAGGTCCCTCAGTAATGAAAGGTATCATTAAACCAGAGTGAGTTCTGTGGAGACCACAAAGGTTGATGGGGCTGGAGCACTTGCAGGTGATGTATACATTGCAATAATTATCAGGAAATAGAGACATTTTGCCCAGAAATATTACAAGACCAGGTACTCAGCAGTCATAGTCATTGCAGGGCTTGGCAAACAAGTAAATCATCAAAGCTATTTCCAGCCCTTCAGACTCTGAGATAATGAAAAAACTGACAGATGAAGACATACAGATATACCTCTTTTAGAAACAAAAGTTCACAGCTTCATCTTTGAAGTTGAATAAATGTTTAGCTTTCAAGAGCAATTTCTTGCACACATAATCTTAATTTGAGATTTCAAACTCATTGAGATAAAATATATTTTACTTCAAATGGTAACATTTTTGAGATTCAGACCTTATAAACTGTTCTAATTTCTTTATTTCCCTCAAAGGACATGAAATTCTTCAGTAAAGAATAGAACATGGAGTGTGTCCATGGAATGGTACTTATAGCAAGATAAGGTTAGGAACAGAAGGAACAATGGGTAGAAATTTTATTCCAGTAAAATAAGATTATATATAATGGTATTATTTTTTTTTCATCATGTTTCCTTCTTTCTTTGACTTAAATCATAGTTTCTGGCTGCCTGTGGGTAAATTTGAAAACTCATAAGCTCTTTTTTTCCCCTCTCATGTCAGGAAAAAAATTTCATAGTCTAACTTATCCTATTACAAAAAATGGTGTCTGTCTTCAATGTCTTTCATAATTTTCTCTTGGGCAAGGTTCAGAATCAATATTCCACCCTTGCTTTCATTAGTCTATTAGATGACCTTGAGCCCACAAGATAGTATTTTTTTGTTAATTTTATCTTTCTATTAGGTTTCATATTTTTGTCCTACCCTAACTCTGCTACCGTTTCAAGTGCATCTGTAAATTCTATTCAAGTTGTCCACAAAATTTCTGCAATAGGTCACAGGGATTTTTTTTTTTCTGGAATCCTGGATTCCTTTCCATCATTTTCACTTGAAAAAATCAGTCAGTTCTTCTACTTTTCTAAGTCTGACTCACTGTGTCTGAGATAAAATTTGCATGTATGGTCAAACTAAATTCCTAAATCTCATTTGAAGAAAGCTCTTCCTTGTTTCACAGATACTGTGAACAACATCAATATCTTGTTGATATATTACTGCTGAGATGTAATGTGTTACTTCTTCAGGGACTGCAATTTTTCTACATATCATTAATAAAATGTGCATTTTCACTGTTTCTTGATTTTTCAGGCCTTTATTCAATTTCAATTCTCATTTCAATTTATATTCTCTGCTCTTGTCTGCAAAAAGTTTAATTATACCTAGAGCAATATATCAATTGTCAGCATTCAATCCAGGGCCAGCTGTTTTCTTTCCTTTCAGATGTTCAAACAAGTATATTAGTGAGAATTTCCTTTTGAATATTCAGATAGTCACTTCCTTGACTTATATTGTCTAAATTCTCTCTGTTGCTGTGATACTTATATGGACTGTTCCATGCTAACAGCCATAGACAGACAATAATAAGATCCTCCTCTGAAAATTCAATTTACTATACTTTGCCATATTTTAATTTCTTTGCTATGATAAATAGTTGCCTTTCCCTTCATACTGAAATTGTAAGTCAGTCCTTTCCTGAGTTTTTGGCAAATATTTGCACGATGTCTAACACAGTCAACATTTTTGTAGGATAAATAACAAATAACAGTACTATTGCTATTACCATTAATAGCACTATTAAAGTCTATGGGAAAGATATACAGAATAGAGAAAAATTATTTTCAGAACAACTTGCTACATTGTGGCTTTGTTTTAGAAGAGATTAGAGTGTGTTCTTTTCCTATGCAGAAAATTCCTAGAGCAGAAAAGAAATACTTACATTTATCAGAAGGTCCTATCTACAAGCAACATGAAGGTGGTGAAAAAGAAAATAAAGTAGATGGGGAACAAGAAAAGGAAACAGTTGGGAGAGAAGAGAGACTATCAGAGAGAATCTCTTGATAAGTTTTTCTGATATGTTCTAGTCATTCCTAAGTGCAGATGGCATTTGATCCCTTACCTATGCCTACTTTATTATTTCTGAGTAGACATTTTGTTGGAGTTTGTAACAATATTTGAACTCAACAGCAGAAAATCAGAAATGTCATCTTGAGAAATTTTTTCCTTACGTTCATTTCATACTAGTAAACATTTTTTAATTTATATTCTGCTTCAGATCTTAAGAAACATAATCTTCATTGAGAATTAATGATACATTATCTGGAAGCAAAACTGCAAATGCCTAGTGTCTGAGTGCAGCACAAATTTGTTTTCTAGATTAATTGAAATATGGATTGATAGATCATCCACAGCAGGCTTTCCAATGGTAACTGCTGGGAAGGATTTCTTTCTTTCATGCTTTGGTGAAGATCTTCACTTTCTTATCCATCTCTAATCACTCCAGCACAGGTATCCTCTATGAGGATGGCAATTGTCAAAATATTTTGTGTTTGAGTTAGCCTGAAGTATGTTTCAATAAAGGTAAAATCATGTATTACAACATTCTTCATTGCATTCATTTTAATTTATTGTGTAGATTCTCTTATGTTATTGCTTTTTTGCTTGTGATTTAACAGTTTGATATAGATTAAAGCTTTGTTGTTTAACCATGGCATGTAAGCAATGTC
Source organism: Alethe diademata (assembly GCA_025584955.1). Lineage (NCBI taxonomy): Eukaryota > Metazoa > Chordata > Aves > Passeriformes > Muscicapidae > Alethe > Alethe diademata. The sequence goes on along the minus strand of JANRMJ010000054.1, from coordinate 100,333,040 downwards.
AAGAGGATGAATCTATAAAAGAAGTATTCACTTACACAGATATCTCTGAAACTAAAATATCCTTTTGTCAGGGGACATATTAGTAAATCAGTATATCTACTGGATGTCCTTCAGGGATAGAACAAGACATTTATGCTCTCCTAGGGATTATATATATTCAAAAAATAGTCTAATATTATGTATTTACATGTGACTAAAATGAGGGGGCAAAAATAATTTGCAACACAGAAGTCACTTACACCAAGCCAATTTTATGAGATTTGCCTTAGCAGATCATGGTACAAATATATGCCAACAAAAAAATCTGCTGCTAATGTGAAAAACACACTGGAAAAATGAAGTTAAAAATAAAGAGACTATAAACCCACCCTTTCTGTCTGCTCACCCTAAGATGCTGATCTGCTTGTTTTGGTCCACAAACACCAGTGTGCTGAAACACAAGGCTGAGCCCCAGTGAGAAAGTGAATGCCTCTTCTTCACAGCCTGTCGCCGGCAGTTACAGAAGGATGGATCAAACTGGGGAGAAAATTGAACAGCATCTTATTTCCAAGGGAGGTATAACATCTGCACCAAGGCAGCCTCAGGTGTTCTTGGATAAAGCAGGCAAAGCAAGCACGGCAGCTGGATTGCACAAAAAGCCTCAGGGGAGTAACTCTGATTCCAGAGAAGCAGGAGGATGGGGATGCTCTTTGGAAAGTCCTGATGTATTACTGAGCCCTTTGCACAAGACCCTCTGAGTGACAGGTACAGACAGATCAGATTGCCTGTACAATCAGGCATTGCTTGTCTTTCAGAGTAGTACTGTGAGAGAATAGTGTCAAGGAGGATCTCACCTCTGGTGCTGAAGCACTTCTGGCCAGGTGGCAGAAAGCTTCCTGAGAGGTCTGGAGATGTTGGATCATGCTGCTGTTAGGGACAAAAATGGAACTCTTAAATAAGAGCATGAAACAGCTATTCTAGTGTCGGTTCTTCAGCTCAGGGGTTACTTTGTTTTCAAAATCAGGATGTTTGCTTCTGTTTTCACACGGTTATGCCAGTTACTTGCTTATATTTTTAAGGAATTCCATCTAAAAATAAAAGAAGTTACAGAGTCTTCATCATGCGTACAGGGCTTTCCATGTCACAAGGGAGGTTTCCACTTTTGTGAAAATGGAAAATTAAATCCACTTACCCTCTCCAAAGAGAAGCTACGATAGGAGATATTTAGGATGGATTAAATAATCTGGTTTTCTCAGTGTCTATCATCAACAAAGACATTAAGACATCATTTGCAAGCTTTATCTTTAGTGCAAAATGGCAGCAATTGATATTTAAAACTGTATGATAAAAACCCCTGTATGACAGGAGCAGAAGTCACAAGAATCTTAAGTGGAATGAAAACTTATTTCTTTCAGCCAGAACTAAAAAGGGTTTAGAAATGTGTGCATTCCCTTAGCTTGAATTTAAAAAACAGTTGCTTAGGGGATAAGTATTTAATATTTTTTATTGTGTTTTATGAGATAAAAGGGATTTGAACACAGGGTAAGATGCTCCCTGTCCAAGGTAATAATTCAATAGAGGCCTTTCTTACAGGGTAGAAAACTTATAGCAAAAGGTTTCAAAATTAATCACAGATTAATTTTATTTTCTTTTATATGATTAGATTTGAATCATTACTATTTCCAGCATGAACTGTCAGTATGGCCAAAGAAAATCCAGGTAAAGGAGTTTTTGGTTTCTATCTTAATCTCATAATGATCATGGTTACAGTTATTACTTAACAAGGTAAGAAAATACTCATCAGTGATCACACTTATCATTAGAAAAAGTAGTGATAGCTAACCTGTTGTAGTGCAACTTTCTTCTCTTCACGATTAAGGCAGAAATGCAGCTGTAAGTGCTCATTTTCTTCCTTTTCTTTCTGACTTGTGCATTCCCCTCCTTAATTAAGTGCTTCATCTTGATCTTTCACGAGCTTATCTGTGCACATGCTTGTGCTGTGTCACCTATTTGGAACGCAGGACTGATGAGAGCAGCTGCTCCATGAGAGCATTCCACTGAATCAATTAATGTTCCATGCTAAATAAGAAACTTACATCCTCCACATCAGTCTTGTTATAAAATAATTAATTTGATTCAAATCCTAAATTAAGTATGGCAAGGAGGTTTTTGGAATAAAGTTAAGGAGGAAATAGACTGCAGCCTTGGGAAGCCTAGAGCATGTTTTGTACTGCACCTTGAAACAAACAGCTTGACTAAAGAGTAAGTTAGTCTATCTCTTTGATGGCTGCATTACCAAGTCAAAGTCTTCAGGGCCTCGTGAGGGTTCAATGACAGAGAATATTGTAGTAGCTAGATGTAGGACACATAGAATTTAGGCTTTTTGATCAAGTTGTAATAAACAGCTTTAATTAACTGGGCTTCCCAGAGGGGATTAAAGAGCAGTGAAGAACTCTTTGTTTTATTATTTAAGATTCAAACTATTGCTTCCATTAGGCATATTCAGAGTTTACAGCTAGGATCCATTATGGGTTCATTGCAGTGAAGATTGCACATGCAGTATACCTGATATGTTTTCCTTCCCCAGCTTGGTAAAAATAAAAACCTTCAGGTTCCATCTGTGTTTCAGAGCAGCTATTAAGTAGTCATGCTCTCCTTTCCCTTCACTCATCTGTTGACTCACAAGACAAGAGAAAAAGAAAATAAGAATTTTTTACTGATGATGTGCTGTATTCCCATTCCAAAGTCTGTTTTAATTTGACCCTTTATTCTGCTGGGTAACCAACCATTGGCAAAGGTACCACAGGGGTCTGACAAGAAATGACCCTGTGAGTTACTAGAGCAAACAGAACCCATCATTCTCCCAATGAACATGCAAAAGGCAATGCAGTGCTGTCTCCTTAGCTAATCAGTGTTTCAAAACAGTATTTCATGGATCACTCCTCACTTGTTGTCTCACTTTGCAAGTACGGGGGTATTTAATTTTGCATGCATACTGGCAATTAAATAACTTGAACTATGGTCCTGATAAGAGCAATAGTTTTTAACCGCAGCTGAACTGTGTACTGGAAAGCAAAAAACTACAAACCTTTTGACATATTTTTATAAATAGTTGATTAAGCTGTTTTAAAAGTGTTTTCATCCCATTGTACACTAAAAATTGAAATTTACCAGTAAGTCTGGCTAAATATAGCCTGAAAGAGGGGACTCCAAGGTAGTTCACCAGCTGTCAATTGACCAGCATTGCTAGACACCTTTAAAGCCTCCATCAACTTATTTTTAAATGTTAAATATGTTACAGTAACTACTATTTCTCTACTTGAAGATAATTTTTTTAAGCTATAGCAAAGGGTAAAATACTCAGTGGTAAAAGAAATAAAACAAAAGATTGGACTTACAAACCTATTGTAACCATTATGACAGAATAAAAATAAATATCTTAAAAAGCAATGTAAAAGGAAAAAGAGTGGGTATATTGATCAAGAAGGGGGAGCATTTTACTGGAATCATAGAAAAAGTGAAAGGCATCTAATGGTTTTACAGGTGAGAAAAAAGCCAAAACTAAAAACTGAAAAGACTATGCAATTAATAAAAACTCTACTGCCTTCTCCCACAACTTTTTCTCCAAAATGTCATCTTTCATTTGAATCAGTTTGCATTAGAAAGGAAGAATCATTTTACGATTTTAAAATGGAAAAAAACTACCAGTGATAAATACTTGTTTTGCCAAAGGTCTTTGCTCTGGGATCTTGGGAAAGCCATTCAGCTTCTTTTTGATCTAATTGCCTAAGGTCTATTAAATCAGAATCCTGTGTTGTCCTACTTGGAGTACTTCAGAATATGAGGAAATAATTCCATATCATGGAAGAATATTGCTTAAAAAAATACCACGTCTCCAAGGATAATTAAAAAAATATAGTCTCTATATATTCATCACTAGTATCATAAACTAGAACTCTTTAAGAGTTAATATGGAGTCAACCAGAATGAGATAGAATTAAAACTCAAAAGCCATTTTTACACTCTGTTTAGAAGAAACAGTTTAAATGTGGAAATGATAGGTTAATGGATAGAAACAAAATAAGTTTTATAGTAGAACACGATATCTTTACTACAACAAATTGATGTTTTCAAAGAGATATACAACAAGCAATCTTTTCAACATGGAAGCAAACTTGTGTGACTGTTGTTTTCTCCAGCAACTTCAGATGGTGTCATAAAAACTATTATCTACTCCTACAAATCTTTTTTTTTTTAAATAAACCATGGTCAAACGTAATTCCTAAAAAGCTGTTTTCAAAATAATTAGACAAGCTACCATAGGAACTCCCAAACAGTTGCTTGCAGATAAACCTATCCAGAAATAAGTAGAAAGTAAAAGTAAACTCACAAGGTTATTATTCAGGAACTTGCATTACTGAGGTCTGAAATAAATCAGACAATACAACAGGACCACCAGAAACTCCAGGTCTCTGCTTACAGTGTTTTGATTTTACTGCACAGCCTCTGAGCCTTGTGAGCAGTTGATTAGAACTAATGTCCCTTTGCTTATTTAACATTTGATGTGGTGGTTAACTCTCCCCTATTAGCAAATCTAGTTGTCACAATCTCTACTGAAAAAAAAAAAATACTCATGCTTTTTTTGATAAAAGCTTTACTGCATGATTTTTTTAAACTTCAGGTTATTTAGAACAGTGTCATTTTAATGTAGTGATGGGAATTGGCTGCTGCCAATGGTCCTGCCTGTCTCCATCCAGTGGGTACAGAAAATTGCCTGAGAGAAATATGAGAAAAATGCAGTTGCAGCAGAGTGCTCATTAGGGGTAGAAATAAGCCAAGACACAGACTCTCATTTAACAACATGAAAAGGGTCACAATTTATTCATCTTTACAGCTTAGCCATCCTGACTCTGACTACAGCAAGCTCCTACTCTAGGGTCCAACTGCAGACTCTGACTGCTATTTCCTGCTAGAATATGACTGCAAGTATTGGTTTGCAGACTCTGAACACAGCTTTCACCTAGCTCAGCTATGACTGCAGACTAACTCCATCAGACCTAGACTGATCTCATAGCAGATCTCTTGCTGCACCAAGAGATCCTCCTTGTTTCATTCTTCTTTGTGTCTCTCTGGGTCATTCCTCCCTCCTCAAGGTCCTCTTTCTCCAAAATCCTCCTAACCAGCCAACCCACCCCTTTTGTCACACATCTTTATAAGTCACAGCTGTGATGCATTAAGGGCATTTGATAATTAGTACAACTCTGACTTATCAGGGGCAAGGTCACCTGTAAGCTCTTCTTCTACACCTACAAATGCAACTTGTTAGATTTGTAGATTTTATGATATTCGTATTCTAAAAGAACAAACAAACAAATAATCACAAAACAAAACAAAATTCAGTATTTCATGGTTTGGTTTTGAAAAAGACCTAGGATTATCCTGACTCTGTAATCCAATAATCTATCTGTGATTTGTTATGTCACTTTTGTTGTCTGAGAAAATTTTTTGTTAGACATTTTCTTATTCAATATGTGTGACAACGTGGTGTTTTACTGTCTTGCTGGTGCAAGAACTGCAGGAGGGGCAGAGTTGCTGCAGGTTACAAGCCCAATGAGGGACATTCCAAAGGCACAGGGCATTCTCCAGGCCATACAGATTCTTCCCAGCCACATTCCTGTCCCAAATCCCTTCATCCCAAAGGTCTGGGTCTCTGAGCTGTCCTTTTCACTGCAACTTATTTCATCGCAGCCTATTTGGTTGTAGTCACTCCATTTCCAAATTTATTTTGAATTACATTTTATTTTATCATATCTCCTTTTCAGAGTGTTTGTCACACTTTCTTTTCAATATTTCAGTGAGGATCAACTTGACAAGTTTTGGTCCATTTCCCTGCAATACATGCCATCCCATGCCATCTTATTGTGTTCCCTTTGGTGCAGATTTTTTTTTTTTAAGCATTTCATTTCATCAGTTTCATCTCTGCTCTTTGTTTGACCTCATCCTCTGATTTTGGAGTTTCATTAAAATTATTTATGGTAAGTTTCAGACCTTTTCACTGCACCTTGTTTCATTGGAATTCATTTGGCTGCAGTCACTCCATTTCCCTAACCCTAAGTGTAACCCTAACCCTTAGCAGAGCATTCAGAGCAGCCTTTGGCTGAGGCTGGTGCCAAGCAGAAATGTGTGGGGGGAGCAATGCTGGGGCAGTGCCAGGCTCCCCTTGGCATGCCTTTTGTAGTTGCAGTGTCCCTGGAGCTCCAGGCTTTGTGCTTATTTCAAGCCTAATCCCAAAACTAACCACACACAGACCAGTAAAAGCAGCGTTTTTCTGAGATGCCCAGCACACTGGTGGTGTGAAGAAGAAAGGTATGAAGAGAGCAATCTTTGATCTGTGGAGTGCTCTTAATTTGAAGTGAACTAGACAAAAACATGCAAAATTATACTTGTTGAAATCCCAAAATCAGGGAATGAAATCAGAGACAGGTATAGAAATAGATGAAATTAAATGCTAAAAAACCAAAATTCTGTGCAGACGGGAAAGCAATAAAATGGCATGGGATGACATAAAGTGCAGGCAAATAGACCAAAGCTTGCCAAATTGATCCTAATTGAAATGGCAACATTTTATTTCTATTCATGAAGGGCCAGAGACCAAGGCCTGATTTCCATTAAGCATATCTCTGCAGCCAGGCTTTAAACTTCTGAGAATGTTTCTAGGGTGGGAAAAAAAAAAAAAAAACAAAAAACTGCAAGAAAATCTGTAGAGTGGAGGAAGGAAGGGTTAAGAAAAACGGTGAGAGTGGTAGACAGAATTCTGGCTATTGAGAAAAAGGAAGTTCTCAAGACAGGGATTCAACAGGATAAGTACTACCAGAATACACTAAGGAAATAAAACAGGGATCTGGAATACTGCAACTCAGCAACACTGAGGATGTGTTGATGTTTACCCATCCCTACCAGAGTGACAGCTTTATAAAGTGTAAACACATTTTGTGTGCTGTAATGGACATAGGGAAACATGTTAGTATTTATCCTAGTAGTTCATTCTTCCTTAATGACTATTGTCTGTATCATCCAATAATTTCTTCCTACTTTTAACTGGGTGGCTCCTGCTTTCAAACTGTCTGCAAGCAGCACAAGCTATCTAAATAAACTGCCCCAAACAGAAAGGGGCAGAAAAAACCTGCCTTTTATCTATTCTACAGTTGTGGGAGTATACCATACTGTTATTATTGTCATTTGTCTGTTATCCCCTCTGCTGTCCTACTAGCAAATTGTTCCCATTACAGAACAGCTGCAGTGCTGCACTGGGGATGGAAATCATATCCACACAGAGCAAAAGGCAAGAGGAATTGTTTAATTTCCCTTTTTCCTATACCCTCCTCCCTGCAGATCCATGTGTAGGGAAGATTTTGGCACAAAACTGGAAAGAAGTCAGGGTCACTATGGAGTGCAATATCTATGGAGTCCTACTGATGGCTAGAAAATTAAATACCACTGATGATCAGTGAAACATCTGGTAGTTTGTTAGAAAAACGTCGGGAAGCCATTTATCCCATGTGTTGTGTAGGACTGATTTTTGCTGTCCTCTTAGATGAGGATTACTATTTATTGTGAGTTTAGTCATTAATCTACCACTCCCTGACTGAGGCTTCTACATGCTAAAAATGTGCAAAAAGATAGAGGTGTTGTTTGATGTTTGTCTCTGCCTTGCAAGATTTTTGTGAACACTGATACAAGCAGCAGTCAGGTCACCAGGACTCACTAAATTAAATTGTTTGACATTGGGACTGTACGTATTTCAGTATTGCACAAATGGTTCAGTCGCAGAGTATATCTTAGCATATTGAAAAAAAGAAACAGATTTAAGTGGGTTTTTACTTTGAAGGGCAGGCTGTTGAGGCAGAGTGCATTTCCCAAATCTCTCTTGAGGATTACAAAATAAAAAGTATTAATCCACAGAGTGGATAATTTGAAAACTTCTTCTAAAATTTTAGGTACATGTTTTTGAGGTTTTTTCTGATGTTGATGGCTAGAAATATTCTTTGGCACATATAACTAATTGCTGTAACATCTTAAAATTTTTTGTCTTCTCTGAGTTTTGTCTCTACTATCATCTGAATCCAACTGACAAAAGTGCTATTATGGCCATTTTAAGTTGTTTTCTTTATTTAAAATAAAATAATAAATCACCAATACTTCCAGAAGAGAAAAAAAGTTGATCTGTAATCATCTAATGATAAAAGCAATACCTGTATTAAAAAATAAATCAGTAATATATGTGAATCATAATGTGAAATAAAAAATTACCTCCTACATACCTCTCTCTTTTCTTCAGTAACATAAACACTTCATTTCTGTAATACATTAAACAGAGTGTGCATCGCAAGATATCAAAAATAAATATCTGTCAATAACAGAAAGATTAAAATTGGTCTGAAAACAATATTTAAAAATGTTTAAAGAATTTACTGCTTCAACATCCCACTCCCAATGTAATTGAATACTAGAATAGTATAGCATGCATTAAATGGTTATTTCAGGCAAAATGGTAACTAGCATTTAAGCAATTTCTTAAAAAATCTTTTAATAAAAATGTTTTTTCTTATGGTACTTACAACCCAGCAATACAGGCAGAATTGATTAAGGAGATGGCTCAGAGGAATGCTAA
>JANRMJ010000054.1:100302296-100323771 GCA_025584955.1 Alethe diademata | reverse complement strand
AGGATAGGAGAGGAGAGGAGAGGAGAGGAGAGGAGAGGAGAGGAGAGCAATGATTACTACGATTTTGTTTTATTGATTATCAGAAATCTGGCTCATTAATAGCATGTTTAAAGATTGCATAGTCAGATCAAAGAAGCCACCATAACTTAACCCAGAAGGTGATTGGTCACTGGAACAGCTCCCCAGGGAAATGGTCACAGAATTAGCCTGTCAGAGCTCGAGAAGTGATCGGAAAATGCTCTCAGGCACATGGTGTGGCTCTTGGGGCTGTCCTGTGCAGCAACAGGGGTTGGATTAAATGATCCTTGGGGGTTCCTTCTACGTCAGGATCTGCATTCTATTCTATGGTTCTAGAATTCTATGGTTCTATGTCTCTGTGGTTATGTGGTTCTATGGTTCTTTGAACTTTGTCTGATTTGTCTGTACACACACTACCATATGTATAAGAACATCAAGGAAATTGAAATGCCAGAAAAGCCCCAGAAATTCTGTAACTGATTAGTCATGGGGGAAGACAATACCTTGGTAATACTGCAATGTCATGACTTGCAGGGACCCACTAATTTTGTAAGAGCAGAAGTGAGTCTGTTGTGCTGACTCATACTGCTACAGTCATGTCAGAACCCAGTAACTCACTATTCTACAAAGATACACACCTCCCCCCTATGAGTGCCACTTGTGCCACTGTTCCATTCCAAGACTTGAAGACTTATCATCACCATTTCTTTGCATGAAACCTGAGCAGAAAAGCTGCAGCATCTCCCTCAGCCTCATTGTCTTGTCAAATATGGAGCGTTCAGAGAAGATTGCTGAAGAAATGCTTCTACTAGGGAACATGTGAACTTTTATAATTTGTAGGCAATGGGAAAAAATGAGCAACTGCAGAAGTCACTACGTGCATATTCTGGATAATGTTAGGTAAGGGGTTCTTTTAAACAGAAATTTTGAAGAAATTCTGATGATTCACTTCTGTGCATGTCATGACCATGGCGAAGTATAAATTGCAACTCTTCCTAGCCAAACTAAAACACACAACCAAAATGCATCAGCAGTGAACACAAGGATAATGCTGAACTTTTACCTGGCAAGTAGCTAAACACCATACAGCCATGTAATCTGCAGCACACAACCTGATTTAGTGGGAGGGGAAATGCTGGAGGGAGGAAAAAAAGATTTAAAGTGAATTTGGTTCGTCTCTGAAGCTGTTTTTCATTTTGAGTTGGCTACATGGCCCTGTTACCAGCCCCCACTCTCAGTAGCCAGCCAAAGTACATGATCTGAAGATCTGTTTTGGGACATTGAAAATCTACAGGTAGCATGGATGAATCTAAAGAGTGAGTGCTTTATATGTTATTCTGGATCATCAGTAGTCACAGACTGCATATCTGTAGCCCTGACCAGAACCAGTTCAGAAGAAAAAGGCAAGAAGCCCATCCCTTATTCTTCTACTGGAATCACACCTATTCAGTGGCTTTTAATAGACTGTGGCCTGGGTACACTGCTGACTGAGAGATGACTTTTCATATTTTTACTTCTGTTTTGAACTTATGATTGACCAAATGTTCTGTCAAATGCTTAGATTACTGTATGCCTCTTACACATCTCACTTTTTCAATTAATAAATTATTTGTACTGCACAGATAATTAGGCTACTCAATATTAATCAATTAAAGGAAAAGCAGCAATGCCTTTATATTTCTCTCTAATGAGGAACAAGGGAGAAGGAATTATTTTGTCCATGACACAAATATCATTCTGCTTTTTGAGTTTGCAAATAGAAATGTTCTAAATTTAAAGGATGGCATTGTATTGAATCAGTCCACATGGTCCATAGAGATACGGTGTTCTCATTAAAAAAATATTAAGAAAAACATAATTATTTTCTGTATTACCAACAGAGTAAGGTATATGTTTATAGCAAAGTCCACAATAGGCCTTAAAGGCTTTTTTCTCTACAAAAACTGTACTATGTATTTTAATGCTCCTGGAAATCTAAGAATAGGTATTTTAATACATTTTACTGAAATACATATTTTGCTTTTGTAGTGAGTTAGAACCCTTTATATTGTTATCACACCATATCATAAAGATTAAAAAGAAGGGATATTTTATGAGATACCGTATTTCATTTGGATTCCCAAACCAACAAACTCATTGAGCTACACAGAATAGTATTTTTTTTTCTTAGTGTCTAACACACTAGGTATTTTTGCAGTACTTGTTGGGTGGGGAGTAGAATGGAAGTTAGTTATCTGTTGGAAGCATTGATTGTCTTTCTTATTTTCTAAGAATATAATGTGAGTAAAAAAATTGCAATATTCCTTCAGAATATACTAGTAGCTCCTGCTTGAAAGACTTGCAAAGTCCTCCAAAAGAGGTATGTATTTGTATAACATTTGCATAATAATTTTTTAATATATGTATATACAATGTGAAATAGGTCTTAATACCGTCTTTGCTTCACAAAATTGTATCTTTTACTTTAATGGCGTATATCTGGATTTTTGTTTAGACTTCTGTCTTTGGAAAGCTTCAGAAGTGCTTTAAAACAAACATACTTAATACCCCACTGAGATAATGAGATGAACCATGGTGATAAACAGAAACTTCTGTTTCTTAGTCAAATACTTGGATAGTAAATATTATAAAAGTATGTTGTGTTGCATAACACATTGCTCTCATAAGTGAAGGTAATTCCACGACTTTAAGTAAAGTTACATATGTAGATAATCAAGATGCACTGCACTTATGGAGACAACCTTATTGTCCTATTTGGTTTCATTTGGTTTCATTTTAAAAATAACAGCATAGGTTTTATACACATTTAGAAAGTGGTTGTTCATTTGGAAAGATCTACTTTTGATTGAAACTGCTCAGGCAAAGCCAGAGATTAAATAAGCAAGTGCATGGGAAGCCAGAAATGATAAGCAATAAGTTGTGGCTTTTATTGAAAATTTATGCTCAGCAGAGCTACATGGATGAGAATCCCTGAGCTCAGATCTTGCGGTCTGCTTCAGAAAGTCTGGCAGCTGTTGTGAGTGGATTTGCAATTTTGGCCAAAAAATTTCCCTAACAGAACAATTTGCTTCTGATTCACAGCAGCAACATTTAAAATATTTTCAAATGGAAGTTTCAAAACATTTAATTCCAGAAAGTGTCAAAATGTTTTATTTCAACATTTTCAATCTCAAAATTGAATACAGCAGTAGGATTTGGAGCTTTCTTTCTTTCTTTCTTTCCTTCTCTCTCTCTCTCTCTCTTTTTCTTTCTCTTTCTCTCTTTCCCTTTCAGTTGGCATCTAGAACCTAAAGGCTGCAAACCTGGATAGAGTTTCTGAATTTCAACTACATCTAGCTGCAAACAAAATTTTGGGTGTTGTTTTGCACTGATAGAGCCAAATAATGGAAATCAACAGAGAGAACTAGTTGAAAAGGTATAGCTGAGCATCTTTAAGTACATCTTTGAGTTTTTAAGAGAACTGACACTGGAACTGCTGCATAGCAGCCGGTAGGACATATTATTAGAATACCAAAATTATTTCAGAATCCAAGTTTCCATCCTTAAAATATAGTCTTGGTAGCTCAACTAGCTAGCTTGAACTAGACCTTCAAAAAATGCTTCAAAATTGATAGCATGCTTCCACAGTCAAACCAAATAAAAACTGGGGGAGGATGGAGGTGGGGGAGGGAGGGAGAGTGGCTGTGTCATTCTCATAGGGTTGGGGTTTTTTTTTTTTTAATTTCAAGATTTTAAAAACCAGACTCATGAATTTAAGGGAATGACTCATGATTCTTGAATTACTTGAGTCAGATATCAGAATTTCTAGACGGGTAGTTATCTCAATAATGTTACTGAAGAAAAGGTTGAGCAAAACTCTCTACTTTTCCTTTTCTTATATTTCTTACTATCTTATATACAAACTGTAGAGAATTGGACTGAGAAACCAGGACAGTAGGAATTTATTCATTGATAATTTATGTATGGTTTATGGCTTTGGTTTACATAATTCTTTCTTTATTCAATAATAAATGCATAGTTGCTATAGAAACTGCTACAACATAGGATTTGGATTATTGCGAAGAGGCCAGGCATTTTTGTAAACAAATAAACACAGAAGACACATAAATCAAATGCTAATCAGCATCATGCATGTTCTTCAGACAATGAACTTGAGTTGCCACTCTTTTTGAGGGTGCACTAGGTTCGGAACACAGACTCCATCTCTTCACTGGCATCCTCAAATATGTTATTGAAAGGGGTACTGAAATTACTTTATTTGCCAGTCTCAGTGACTCTACTTCCAAATAACTGTGTTCAACATTTTGTTTATAAGCACAGATGGTTCCCAAACAAGCTTTTTATTCTCTAGGTGGTTGCTACAACATAAGGCCTCTGAGGAGCCTGCAATGTTAAAGTATGACTATCTAAGAAGATACTGAAGCCATTAGAACTGCATTAAACCTAAAGGAAAGAAATCTGTGTTAACTGTATGCATAGGACAGAAGGGACAAATGAGTTTTATTTTATCTTTTACTCTAATTTTCAGTTCCTTTTTTTATCTTGCTCATCTAATTTTTCCCCTTTTTGAAAATTCTTGGCTTTTCATTGCAAATTAAAAATAATTGCAGTTCTCCACCAGCATGCACACACCTCCCAGCTACTTCATAATCAGGTCTATTAAAATCCATCCCTGTTGCTATGTGAATTCCACACACTTCTGCTTTTCTCTATTTCTTTATGCTGATTGACTCTTACATCACAAAATAGAAATTTCAGAAAAAAAATATTTAAAGTTTAGAAAAAATCCCAAGACCAGTTTTAATCCAATCAGTGAAGAACAATGGTGGTGTTAAAATTTATTTTTTATTTTTCCTGAAGTGGTTTGGGTTGGGAGGGACGTTTAAACCTCCACTGCATAAGAAATTACATCAACTAGGTAAGGTTGCTCAGAACCCTGCTAAACCTGGCCTTGAATGCTTTCAGGAATGGAGCATCTACCACCTCTTTTAGGTTGAAAACATTACCTCTTGTCCTACTGCTAAGGGCTCTACTGAAATATCTGTCCCCTTCTTTCTCATAAACCCTTTAAGAATTAAAAAGCCAAAATAAGGTCTCACTGGCCCTTTCTCCCATCCTGTTTGGGATTGTCCTCACCCAGGTGAAGAACCTTCACTTGGCCTTGTTGAACTTGATTAAGCTTGTTTTACTGACAACTTCATATTCAAATGAAAAAAAAAATTAAATTTACAAAATTAAATATCTATTTTGTCACAGTCAGAACACTTTTTCTTTGCTATTAAACATTTTACTTCTCAAATTAAAAAATTCTTTGTTTCCTGAAAAAAATTCATCAGCAGTAATTTCCTAACAAAAGGAATATTTTGTGGGAAATTTCTTCTTGGGAAAAGAAATTATCTCAGTTTTTGAAATATAACGCAGAGAATATCCTATTTACATTTTTCCTATTATTCATCACAGTGATTCAGTGTTACCAGGAAACAGCAGAAACAGTCCTTCTACAGTAAACAGCAGCTAACATGGTTAATATTGTGAATTTCCTGCACTGAGATAATTTTGGAGCAGGGTTGGCTAGTTCAGATTCTGATGGCACTCTGCTGTTCTTCATTGCTTTACCATTCTGCAGAGAGGACTTCAGCTTTGCACAATCTCTCTGCTTGTCATTTTCCCTCCCGCTGCTAGAAGTTGCTAATTAGGCCCAGATTTCCATAATTTTTTTTTCTGAACTTGTAACTTAAATGCCTGGATCACTTTGATGTACTGGGTTAGGAAAACCCCACGTGCAGATGTGCTGAGGGAGGTAGAAACTGACTTGATGGCTTGAGGAAACAGCAGTAACCTCATAGTCTTTATCTAGCCACACCTAAAGGTACATGCTTCCTTTGTGCCATAAGAAGCATCCTCTAAGGAATGTTAGGATGTAAATCCTCTGAAGAAAGGATAGAAAGAGCATTTATGGGGGTTTTTTCCTTGAGTGTTTTATCATTTTTGCGAAAGTTCTATTCTCTCTCACACAACAATTTTTTTCCCTCTTCATTGCCTGATAAAATACAAATTACATCTTACATTTTTAGGTGTCCAAACACATAGATTAATGAAGCAGTAAGTATATGTAAATTAATTACTGGTTTGTAGAACCCCTAAACATGGTTACGTACTAACTGCACTGCAGTTAAATATCTAGATCTAATAAATTACTTTAGGTCTTCTAAAGCTATCATCTAATTTGTGTCAAATGTTTACTATAATTAAATTCTATATGTCAAATAGAAAAAAAAAAAAAAGATGATGTGAATCTCCTTTGCTGCCAAATTAAATAGCTAGCATGGGAAAAAAACTAAGAGCCTGCAGTAACAAGAAATTTGCGGTAGCTTTTTCTGTGGATGGAAAAGCCTCAGTAAACTTCACAATTACCTAAAAGTACATGAGATATCTAAGCTATCACTGCAGAAAGGAACAGAAGCCTCCAATTATTATAATTTATTTTTTCAGTTGATGCAGTTTTTCTGCAGACTGCAAAAACCTTCAATTCTGAAAGGTGATATTTGCAACAGTGACCATTTTATTAAACTACAGAGGCAGAATAATATCTCTAATCTCAGGAGCAGAGGGTTTTGGAATAGATTAGATGTATGAATTTTCCCAAAAATGTGTTTTTGTCAGAAAATAACAACTGTTCAAAACTTGCGTATCACTGCTTCAGATATTTTGGTGACTGCAGTGTAGAGTTCATGTTAAGCTGCCCGTATCTGCCACACACAGCACTCTCATAACCACTCAAAACTCCATATGAACTCCAGTGGCTGCAGTGTGGATGTATCCCTGTATCCCAGCACTCTGGAAAAACATGGGACATAGAACTTCTGCATTCAAATACAGCAGTGCAGACAGAGCTCTCCAATCACATGTAGCTCATGCTCTCTATCAATGGCTATTTTACAGCTTCTCCTCATGTGTTTTTTGTTTTTTTGTTTGTTTGTTTATTTTCACTGTACACTGTAATATGCATAACGTAAGAAAGAATCTTTTATTTGTTTTTAACTGAAATTCTTTCTCTCCAAGGAAGCCCTGTGAGGCATTTACTGTGTTTCTCCTATTCATTTGTACTACCCAAAGTGAAGATGAAGTGAATGATTGCTTGTGATGGTTTGACCTTGACCAGATGCCTGGTGACCCCCAAGCTGCTCTTTCACCCCCTTTCTCAACAGAATCATTGAGCTTTCACCAATACCCAAGAAATTTGAATGCTGTTGTAAAACAGGGCTCCCACAATTTCCCTGGGAGCACTAAGGGGAAGAGGCAGATTGACACTTGATTACTTCCCCATAAACCTGTGCATAGGGTTTTGGCAATATGTTAGTGCATGTCTGAAACCCAGATTGTGACCCTGATAATGTGTGCAGAGATAGATAATAACAGGTAATACCATTAACATTTAGAAGAATCCAAATTAACCTGCTATTTTGCTTGTTTCATGCTCACACATATTTGTGTTTTCTCATACCTATATGCCAGGATGTGGTAAAAGGGCAACTGCTGACAGGGAACAAAAAGAGAAAAATATAATAAATGCTTTGCTGAGTTCAGGAATGCCATCACAGCAATATTTAAAGTAGAAAGGCTTACCACAGGGTTGTCATTTACAGTGTCATGGATACCAAATTCCTTTAGTGTTCATCTCTTCATCAGTAAAAAAAACGCATAAGGCCAAAAGGCTGCTGCAAACACACTGAAATTTTATCAATTTATAGTCAAATCATATTAAGTAGGAGTATTTTTCCAAAATGATTTGAAAATGAAAGGGGGTTAGGATCTTTATGTAAGTACAAAGTATGGTATTAAGGGGAAAAAAGAAAATCCTGAAAAAAAGGCCAACATTGCTTTGGGATCACTATTACAGTTGTTCCTATGGTAACCAGTTATTTGTGCTCCATGCATCATCATATATATTTCAGGAACTAGAGTGCTAGAAAAAGAGGAGGGGAAAAGAGCATGTATTACACTAAATTAATTCCAAAGACAAACCTATGTTGAAATACTTGACCCTTTGATTCAAAGCAAAACACCTTTGTATGTTTCTCCCACTTGACACTTGGAAGTGTGATTCTCAGTGAAAAAAGGCTATGAAAAATTGGCATATACTTACTCATCTGCTTCTCATTTTGTTCTGAACCATATCTCTAATTCATTGCTAAATAGAAGTTTCAGCCTTGTCTGAGCTGCACACCCAAGGTGCCAATGCGAGGAATTGTTTGGTTGCTTTCCAGACCACATTCATCCACAGGACCTTTATCACTGGGAGAGCACTGACAGACATTTGGAGTAACTGGTTTTCACAAAAGGAAGCCCAGAGAGGAGGTTAAATTACCTTTCAGAAGGGCACGTGGGAGAAAAGATCCACCTTCAATAATATTCAGTCTTTTGGTGTAGGTAAAATATGTTCCTCTCCAATGCATTCAGGGTTTTGGTGTGAGGTCTTCAAATGCTAGCCCTCCCTGGAAGATGCAGAAAGATTCAACTGGTTCTCAGCACCTGGACTGAATAAACTAAGCTGGCAGCTATTGAAGCATCCTTTCCACGTCATATCCTGTACCTGTGAAAGAACTTAAACCCAAAACTTATCAAATTTTTGTAGTTAATTACAAAGAAGTTTTGTTATTTTACACTTCCAAAATTATGCTACCACAGATAAAAATAGCCAAATCTCAAAAGTTTTGAGTCCTTACCCCTACTTAAATGTACCACAATTCCAATTGAAATCAAAGGGAAATAAGACTTTATAAGAGTTATTAGACTCCTACATACTTTTGCACATCTGTTTTTCACTTATACAAACAACAAATTAAGTTAAATTTGGCAGAACTTACTCAAAGCATCCAAGATCAGACTTTAAATTTCTCTTTGTGTCTCGAGTTTGCCTCTCTGCCTGTGCATAAGTACTGAAAAAGTCAATCTGCATTT
This sequence comes from Alethe diademata, assembly GCA_025584955.1. NCBI lineage: Eukaryota > Metazoa > Chordata > Aves > Passeriformes > Muscicapidae > Alethe > Alethe diademata. Next base: position 100,314,792 of record JANRMJ010000054.1, on the reverse strand, counting down.
CCTATATAGTCTAGTGTAAGTTTTAAAATGTGTCATTCTTATGCTGAAGCATCTCAAGAAGCCCAGCCTGATGAGCTCTGAAACTACTGAACACATTCAGGCATCCTACAAAAAGGCTACTGTGGTTGCTAATTTTTTTTTTTCTAAAAGTGTGTCATAGTGCCACCATCTATCTTTTATGCAATACCTCAGAGAATTTGTCTGGAAGTAGGAGTTCAGTTCAATCAAAAACCTACCCGAGATCCACCCCATGTCTCAAAAGCACCCTATCATCAATATGTACCTTATAGTGAAGTTCTCCGAGCTGCGCTGCTGCACAAGGACAAATTTGATGTTACAGAGTATACAGGAACAGACGAAAAATGTTACTCTTTCACTGCCTTCTCTGTGAGGAGGAAGTTTTGGCCCTTTTTTCTAAAGCTGTCTATATTTCAATTACTCAGCCCCTGATTGAAATGCAACCCTGTGAGCAGAAATTACAGTTACAGTTGCCTCCCCAAGGCTGAGTGCCTTTAGTGCTAGACCAAGAAATCCTACCTTTTTCTCTCCTTTCTTTCTCAATAAATCTTGGATGATTTTCAGCATAATGTTTTGGGATCATGTTGACAGGGAACACAAGACCCTCAGCATTCCACACCACAAGTCCCTCAGCAGTTAATGAGCTGCCTAAATTTTTTCAGCCTTTGGCTAGTGAAGCATTGTCTCAAACTAGAAAATAAAATAGATATGTACATCTTGAGAAGTTCTCTGTAGTGTGGAGAACTGAATTCTGTGTTTCTTCCCTTGCCTATACATCCCATCAAAAACAATGTGGCAGGGGGCATAAAATGTGAAGCTGAGTAATTGGGAGAGGGTCTGCAATTAGAAGGGCAGGCTGAGATGGTGGTATGAAAGAAAGGTGAGAATAGGGAAAAGTTCAGGATCCTAGTTAGGAAGACTGAGAAGTGTAGTTTGAGGAAGATGTAAAGATGAGCTTCTTCTGTGCCATCTGTAAGGTATGGAGTTAAAGCTCTTCCTACCCTGTAAGCTTTTCCATGAATTGCCAGTGCCATTGGACATACCTATAACTCCTACCACACTGCAGTTTTTACTAAGGATTACATCTGACTGTCCTGAGTCTGAAAGCCTGGTATCTTATTTTGGCTGATGGGCAGGACTATCAGTACTGCTCTTCTTGATACAGTTTAAAGGAAAAGAGCTGTTGAAGATCTTTTGCAAGATCTTTCAGCTTCCTCATTCTTGCTCTTCTTCTGTGGAAGCCGTGACATCTCTGAACTGGCCTCATGACTTATCACCAAACAAACTTACCCAGATCCTTGCACAAGAAAAATCACAAGGAAAACATATTCTATATATTGCATATATGAAAGAGTGAGAACAATCAACAATAAATGAAAAATATTTAAAATATCTTGTGAAGATAAAATAATCAGGGAGCGTGAAAAATATAAATTATTATTAATTTTTAGTAAGGTTCAAAGAGCTGTAAAGTCTCAACAATGGACTTTACAATCTTTTATATACATTTTCCTTCCATGGATATTCTAAAATTATTTCTTAAATTCCTATATAAAAAGAATCAGGTGAAGAAACACAAAGGGTTACTTTTACACTATTTTCAGTCTCATATATAGAATTTCTGATTTTTTTTCTTGTCTCCTTTATGTTTTTTTAAAATATATATTGGTATTTAGTTGCTTAAATAAAGTTTAAAGCCTGTATTTCTGCAATAGTTTCTGTTACATGTAATTTGTTCTAGACTGACACTTACTTGGAAAAAAAGTTTTATTGATCCACAAGTAGAAAATACTTTTTATCTTTATAAATATTCACACTTTTCTATGCCAGTCCAGCCAAACTCAACCGTTGTTTTACTTTGGCAGTTCTAATGAATAATTCAGCTACAGTTGCCAAGAAAAATAATCTATTTAAGCTATGACAATTAATGTTCTGTCAAAAAACCCCAAAAAACAAAAAACAGACAAAAAAAAAATAACAACCCAAAAAATAACAATTAAAAAAACATTTAAAAAATCCCCAAAGTTTTCAATAGAGTTAAATCAATTTGAAATTGTCAAAAATATTGTATCCAATCATTTTTTAATAACTCAAAATCTAGGTGAAGGCATTTAAAATATACAAGCTTCATTTTTATGTCTTTCAACACACAAGTACAGTAGAAAATCTGGCACAATGCTGGCATTGACCTTGAAGCAGTGAGGCAGTGTGAGGTGAATCTGAGGAAGCAACTGTACTGTACTTTATGGTTGAAACATTTTCGTTTGTTGTCTTGACTTAAACACAATTTTAACTTATTGCTTAAATAAGCTTTAAAAATGTCCTGTTGTTTGCTTTGATGTGTAACAGTTTTTAAGCTACTTTTGTAAACTGTTCTTTTTCTCACTACCATCTTCCATTTACAGTCCAACCTCCAGCTCAGGCTGCTACTTTGTTTACACCTCATCAAATTTCCTTTAATTCTCTTCATCTCTTTCTCTGCTGATAAAGTCATCTCTCTTTTCCCTCACTGACTTGAAAACAGCTCAGTGGAAAGCAGTGCATCACTTGCAAAAGTTAATAATGAGAGTAAAATGATTTTGTGTTTTGATGTTTAGCATCATGGCAAATAAAAGGACTTCCAGCAGGGCTCCATCTAACCTTGTTTCCTCTTTAGAAAGAGATTTGCCTCCAACACTGATGTTGTCAGAAGTCTGCTCTCCTTATAGTGATATGGCAGAGCGGGTTTCTCATTACAGTTATTATATGAAAAGAAAATTTTCATTTATTTCAGCTCACAGAATCAAACCTTAATTACTCAGTAAAATTTGTGGGCTTGTGAAAGAGAGCACAATAGTTCTGTCAACTGTAAGGCTAACCTAACTCATCTGTAGGTAATAGAAATAATACAGATGAGATCAAAGTGAAATGAATCAGTCTATGAATATATTTTAAAGTCTGAGCAGCAATACTGAGAGCTTTTGCAATGCTCAGTGGATTTCACTTTGAAGATGTCTCTCCTGCTTTTGTGGGGAAGCCCTGTTTATACCACATGAAATCCCTGACTCCTTTCAAGTGGAGCAAGTAGCAATGCAAACTCTGAAGGGGGACACATTTTCTGATGGTGTGCTCTTTTCAGAGGATGTGGCTGGGCAGCAGTGGATGAGTTCATCAACTGCCCCATCTTGATCACTCCCCATCACCTGCCCCATTCTGAGCACTCCCCATCATCTGCTCCATCCTGAGCACTCCCCATCAACAGCCCCATCCTGAGCACTCCTCACCACCTGCCCCATCCTGAGCACTCCTCATCCAGTGCCCCATCCTGAGCACACCCCCTCATCTGCCCCATTCTGATCACTCCCCATCACCTGCCCCATCCTGAGCACTCCCCATCACCTGCCCCATTCTGATCACTCCCCATCACCTGCCCCATCCTGAGCACTCCTCGTCCACTGCCCCATCCTGAGCACACCCCCTCATCTGCCCCATCCTGAGCATTCCCCATCATCTGCCACATCAGGAGCACTCCCCTCTGGAGGTGATCTCACCTTCTAACAGCATGAGCCTTCCCTGTGGGGAAGATGAGCAGAAGCTGAACCTGAAAGCTTTGAGAGGGCTGAGATGGAACAGGCAGAGGAAGAGGGGTCTGAACATATGAGGTGCTGCTAGCACTGCACCTTCAATCAAACGGGTAGGGAAGACTTGGGAGAGCAGGGAGATCTTCCAACAATCTCAACTAGGTTTCTGGGCAGCTTCTTCCTTCCAAGGACTGAGAACACACTCTATGGAGTTACCATTACTTTTGCAGAGTTAGCATTACTTTTGCAGCTTATCTATTAATATTTTTTTATTCTTTCTCCTGGTCATAATAAAAAAAAAATCCTTTAAAAGCCCTGTTTTATCTATACAAATGTAACTTAAGGACTTGATGACAGATTTGCTGTACTCAGTATAAGAAGTTGTCTACCAGCATTGAACTCAAAGGTCATAGCAACTTCGGAGTCCCACCACGCAATGAATAAAATTAATATAAATCAACTAGAATGAAATGAATTTTTACCCATGTTGAGAGGACTGTTTTACTTATTGCTGCTCATCTTTAATTCAGTTCTACTCATTACAGAGGCAAAATATGCTCTCTGAGTTTTACTCTCTGAGTTGGGCCATGCAACAAATGATTGGCTCAGTCATGTGAATCATCTGCAAAATCCAAGATATTTTGTGTAGCAATTGACTAGATCTAAGAATCTTTATTGCTGTTTTGTGCCTCTAACTGTAAGAAAAAAAAAAACCTGCAAGAAATAAACCTCACAAAAAACTGTAAGTTGTGAAAGCTAATTCTGTTTTCTGGAAGGAACTGGAACAAGATCCACAACTTTTTTCCCCTTATCTGTAAGCCAATCTACAAGTGAATTATGACATGGAACTCTAATTGTATGCTGTTAGACCCTAATATCAAACACATAGCAGGTCACTGCAAGTTCAAACATGCAGTTTCAACAGTTCATATTTGGATCTGTGCTTTACTCCCAATGACATTACCAAAAGCAAGAAAGTCCAAAGATAAAAATAACCTGAGATAAGGAATAAGCAACAATGTCTGGCAAGATTCAGGACAAGATTAGGCTGTTACATGGATAATCACAAAATCACAGAATTCATTGAGTTGGAAGGGACCCACAAGGATCACTGAATTCAGCTCCTGACTCTGCACTGAACCATCCCCAAGAGTCACAGCAGTATTGTGAGTATTATGGACACGTGGAAGATAAAGGTTTCTTTGTGAGGAAATGAGGTTTTGATCCTCTCCTGCACCAATTACCCTGACAAACTGCAATCCTGATGTGGTAGATGCAAATATTTTTAAGTGTTTGTATTCATATCACTACCTTTTACACTTTAGTGTTCCTCAAAAATACCTTATGTCACTTTTTTAAAAATAAATGAATTATTAAACCATATAGTCTGAGGAATTGTTTCACTATTTGGGAAAACCACTCCTCCCTTGATCCTTCTCTAATTTGCCTATATAAAGTTTTAAAAGTTCTTTACTTAATAGCCTCACTTAACTGCTAGGTCTATAGCAGAAAAAAAGAATACAGCTTCAAATCCCCTCTGAGATTTTTCATCTGAAAGTCTTCCAATTTGCTAGCAAAAAAGTTTGATCCTTGTACTAATATGTATATAGAAATGCACGCTCATGCAGACATAAAGCACAGTTCTGTGATCTGCTTAGTAATAAGAACTGAATTTTTCTTTTTTCTGATATACTTACAGAACTTATTCTTTGGGGCTTTTTACATATCCTGCTAGTTTAAAATAATTTTGCTCCCTACTCTTTCCAGTTTTATCTCTATAAATGTTTTCTATTCTTTTGCAAAAATTATACTTAGACATGTACCAGTTTCCAGCACCCTGGAAATCCTTTCTGCTGTAGGACTTTCTCTGAGTCTTTCTGCCTTTCTCTGACACCAGGCTAGTTTAGCATTGCATTCTGAAGAGTCTGTTTTAAGTTTTAATTTTATTGCAATATGTTTCTTAAATTGCAAACCATACATGAATTTGTTAAAGTTTGTTTATTGGACGCCCAGTTTTGTCTTAATGTTTTTCTCACAATTCTTCTGTTCTTGGAAGGCTGTTCCCTGGTCTTTTGTGATGACTTGCATTCAAACTGCCTTCTACATTCAAGTCTCAACCAGCTCTTTCTTATTAGTTGAATTCCGATCTTCACTAGTTTTCTTTCCCAAAAACAAAACATTGTCTCCAGATTAGCTATAAAATCCTTCTTCCTGCTCCATTTTTTAAAAGTATTTGCTATGATAAAACAGTTAAAACCATGAGAACAAGAATAGAATATGAACAGTTGTAAGTGAAAAGCTGTTTTCCTGTAATGTAGAGAATTTGTTACAGCTTTCAGTAACATAAACACAATTAAAAAACTGCAACATCTCACTCTTATTACCTCACTCTTATTACAGCTAGCATTCATAGATTATTTTTTTCTTGTGGAATACAAATGTATTTTGCATTCCATGTTATTTTATCAGCCTTTACTAGTCTTGTAAAGAGGTGTTCAAGGTACAGTATAATAATGGTGGTGTATGCAGAGTAGTATAATTTGTCTTTATTTGTCACTTAACTTCATTTCTGAGTGATACATTCAAAATACACGAAATATCATGTAAGTTGAAAGGGGGTAGAGCGGCTATTTCAAGTAAAACCCCCAAAGTTTTGCCATAATGATGAGCATGTTAGGTCTCCCAAAACATCCAAAATAGAGTGAATACTGCTGAAGTCAAGTGAAATAAAACTTGTCAGTAATCAGGAGAACAACAGAGATATCTTTCCTGTTTCTGGTACAACAAAACAGTCAGAGTGAGAAAGATGATATGCACCTGACATATCACACCTTAAACTAAAAATAATTGTGCTTTGAAACACAGAATGCATCCTTTACTGCTTCTGTATTAAACATCCTGACCTTTTCTTGGCAGTAAAATATTTTCCTTTTTTTTCATTCCCAAATTTTCTGAAGAGCTTGTCCAAAGAGCTCATCTAAGTGAGAATAATATTCCCCAAAGGCTGCAAATGATGAGAGGATCTTGCCCTTTGCTCTACAGCTATTCCTTCACAGTTATTGAGGTACTCGTCCTCACTCTTTAAAACAGTTCTATTTTCTTAGATCAAAACCATCCATTTCTCTTATTCAGTACACTGATTTGCCTCAAGAAACACAGAGGAAAATCTCCTTCTACTGTAATGTTACTTGGCTCAGAAAGAAACACATATACAAAATGCACTCTAAATAAACCATGATATAGACTTGAATATTTTTAAATTTTTCTTTTATTTTTTGTCATCACATATGAATTCATAATGACAAGGTAGAGAACAAAGCAATACAGAAATTAGGAAATGAATGACTGTGTCTAACATTTGGAGAATGTTAGCAGTGTGTATAAAATGGTTATATAGTTTTCCACTGAGTTAATGAAAATGTTCCTCATAAACATTTTGATGCAATAATATGGGTCTATATTCTACCAGTTACATTTTGCAATAACAATCCCAAATGAAGATCAGAATTTGAGGATATTTAAACTATTATTTTGTTTGCTGTAAAAAATGTTATAGAAAACACATTCAGAATTTTTCAGCATCCTGATTGCTTCCTGCTAAATTGATTACCTGATAAAATTTGAAAGATATCTTCTGCTGCTGGATCATTACAGAAGGAAATTCTGAGCTCTCTCTTTCCCTAGCTATGATCCAATTACATATTATTATTTAATTGTACATGGCTTTTCAATTAGTGTTTCTATTGTTGTCAGGACTCCCCATGCCATGGCTTGCTTTGAACATTGTATATTACCTGTGAGAGTAAACTTGTAATGATCATGTAGAATTTATTATAGGTAATTCTACTATGGGCCAAGAAATTTCTTTCTTTTGTTCAGATGAATCTTTACAAAGAAATTTTATATGTGGACCTCTTTATTTTTTTTTAAATTTTCATTCATGGGTTTTAGGAGAAAATAGAATAGATAAAATTCTAGTTATTCTGTTTTATTTTACAACACAAAATATCACTGCTCACTCCTTCCAGCATGCTAGTATAAATACCTGTTTCAAATTAGGGCCTATGCATACTAAGATACTCAAACTCTTGATTTTCTCAAAGGAAATTTGGTCTTTGCAATAAATCAGAAACATCCATACAAATTCAGCTATTGATGGCTCTAAAGATACGATTAAAAGAATAGGACTGGTAAATTCCACAAAAAAACCCTACAAAATAATACATTATATTACTAAAGAGATAAGGAGAAAGAGAAGAGAAGAAAAAGAAGAGAAGAGAAGAGAAGAGAAGAGAAGAGAAGAGAAGAGAAGAGAAGAGAAGAATTTGCAGGTCTTAAGCATATTTCTCAATTTGCTTTATTTTTCTTAATAAAATATTTAAGAGATAAGCAGAATCAGTGGGCAGCCTCCTTACATGAAGTACGTGAGTATTTTAACTGGAGATAACACCAGTCACTGATATTATAGTTGGGTCTGCTATAAGCATAAATAGAAATTTCAGAGGCTTCAATATGAAAGATTTGTGTATTATCATACTACAAATTCTAGTTTGTATTACATGCTGAACATATGTCTCTTTTTATTTCTTTTTTTTTTTCAATTCCATCTGGCAGCTCATTCAAGACATCTGTCTTGCCCAGAAAAGCTGCTCACAGTCTCTCATTGAAAGATTATTACCATGAGGCCAACAAAATGCAGTCTATCTCTCATTTTTCTTCTGGAACAGTGATTTAGAAAAAAAGCCAAGCCCCTGCAGGTAACACAGACATATGATAAAATGTGAGAAAAAGAAAGGAAAAGGGAAAGAAGCAGAACACAGAGGAAAGGTCTTAATAAAAGGGGTCTGTTTTTACTGTCTCTGTGCTTGCACGGGCTCTCAGTCAATATGAAGATTTTAATGATGGAACCACAATCTAAGATAGGTACAGAGAGTATCCAATTCATCTAATTCCTGTATAGTGGAGGTTTTTTGTGGGGTTGTTATTTTAAATTTCTTTCTCTGTTGTTGTTTTTTTTTTGTTGTTTTTTCGTTTGTTTATTTGTTTGTTTGTTTGGTGGTGGTGGGTTTTTTTTTTAATATATATCTACAGCTACTCAAAAGAAGGGGAAAGAGATGTTGGAACCACATCATTTAGAGATAAATAATGAAAGGAGAAGCAGCAATACACATAAGTTGAAAGCTGAAATAATGCCCTGGCATAGAGAAGAATATTTTTCACTCTGTAGGATGTCAAACGATGGAAACAGCTCAGAGATTCTGTGGGGGTTCCACCGTGAAGACATTCAAAACTCAACTGGACACTGCCCTGAGCACCCAAAAGTAGGCTGGACCTGACATGACATCCTGTGACTACATGTTTTGAGAGATTTGAAAAAAATATTTCCAGGGCTGAGAATTCATTTATAAATCTGGTTTCTATGATTTTTCTTCTTCACTGTCCAGAAAAAGTTTATGTTTTGTTCTTTTGTTCCTGTGGTGGCTTAACACAAATACATCACATCGCACTGTAAGGCTAGATACCTTCACTTTTACCTTTGTAATTTTGGATCTCCATGGTGTACAAGCAGGGAGATGCCAGAGTTTAAGTCTACTAATGAAGTCACAGCACAATCTTCTCACCCACCTTGTTCCAGCACTATTTCCAACATATTTAGGACCATAATATATCTAGTGGTTAGATTTCTGGCTCAGAGGGGAATATCTTAAAATATTTGCACTGCTGCCACCTTCAAATGGAAAGTCATACACATAGGTCAAGCAGTCTTAGATAATATTACCTTATAGGCCCACCACTAACTTTTTTGTATGGCTTACACAACCTTTTGGATTCTAATAGGATTGACATTTAATTTTGGGCACTGACAACTAAGTTTCATACAACTTATGGTTACTTTGGTATCTTATTTACTTAGTATCTTAGTATTCAGATTTACTTGGTAAGTGAATTAACTTGAGAGTGATGACTGGATATCTTTTTTCCAATCTGTTCAGTACATAGACAAATCAGTTTGCTTTTCATCTTCCTTCTTGCAGTAATGTCAAGAGTTTTGCTTTCTTCTGAGTGAGCAATCTTCATTAAGCTGTATCCTAATGTGATCATACATGTAAACTCGAATTTTCTCAGATTTGTAAAATTTTGCCAATTTCTTTCATGGTTAAGGAAAAAAATATACTATTAATATATTTTTAACCATAAATTAATCAATGCTACATCAGACTTTTTTCTTTTGGGTCGAGTAGAAAACACAAGGATGTTAAATGACTGTTCAAATGATCAAAACTATTGATAGAACAATTCTTTAACCTATTTTTTTTTTTTTTACTTTAAATAATCAACCATTCATGACTGAGAAGGAGAGTGAAAGAACTGCTAGTTCAGTGGGAAGTACAAACCTTGTCTAGTCTCCAGTACTTCAGCATAATAAATATTGGCAAATGGATTCAAATCCATAAAATTTTTCTTTAAAGCTGGCCTTTAAAGCTGGACTGGTTTCAAAGGTGTCAAAGCATTTTGATTCTCATGTGTCTGAGTGGGCTTTCAGAGCAGACTGATATGGGTGCTGGTGAGTCACAGTCCCAGGATTCCCACAGAATGTGCAGACTGACCCCCAGGCTCCAAAGTGCCTCTAACAGCACATCCTGCACACTGTTATTTTCCTCACATTTTCCACTTTTCAGCTCCTCAGCCTGTACCACGGGCTCAGGTACAGGCACAGTCCTATTTATCAGCCACATAAGTCTCAGCAGGCTATCTGTGTTGTTCTTGGATATGCAACATTCCACAGCATCCTTAACAGGTGGTTTTCAGGGCTGATTTTTAGTCTGCGTATTTTTTGTACCAATATATATTTTATAGAAATTATGACTACAGCATGCATTGTAAATTCAGCCTCTTCTTCTCCTAAACAAGTTGAGAAGTGAAAACACTCATGGTCTCACTGAGCTTTTTTTATCTTGAAAAAGCTAGTAGACACAATTAACATGTCTAATACTCAGTTTCCCAATGGGAGTCTGGTGTCTCAGTGTAAATTAAAAAGCCAGTGATCAAAAGTTAGAAAACTTTTTTTTTTTGAGAGACTATACAGTAGTGTATGTCTTCTCTTCTTTACAGCTTTGAGTGTTCTTAAATTTAAGCATATTATCTTTGCTGTTTAGCAATTGTAGTGGTGGTAATAGCAGCAATAGCACTAGTATTTGTAAAACAGAATGTTCTAAAATAATAATTTTAATAAAGAACAACAAAAAAGACAGGGTATATAATTGGGAACTTAATTGAATTTCTGACCTTTCTCATTATACCTAGAAAGTAGAACCTAAAGCAATCTACCCTTCAAATTCATTAGAATTAGGTGGTTGAAAAAAAGGGATATCTGTGCTTTTGGGCATCACTCAAAGTAGGAGACGGTGACTTTTCATTAGCCATGAGAACAGCCTCAATGGACTCTTAAAATAACAGCACACATCTACTTTTGATACATCTACACTACACATCATTTTTACACATCTACTTTGGATTTGCAAAGTAGATAAACATGTTCACAAGTGTAACTCTTGTTGATTCTTCTTAGGAATAAAATTTTGTCCTCAGTAGAGGGCAACACTCCAATTTAAGCAAGACAGAGTTTCTTTCTTACATAATCTATTATGGCAATTTGTTTTATCATATTAAGTAGAATAAAATGGATACTTTTTTATGACAGGTTTCTGTGGCTTTATTACTTCCTTAATCATAAATTAAAATATTTCTTTCTACTTTTCTTCCTACTCAAGTTTGAGTCCATTAACCTTACTGAATTTACCAGATCTTACTGACTTTCAACAAAGCCAAATACAGCACGTTGAATTAGTTCTGTATCCTTCAGGTGTTGCATAATTTCCTAACTTTTTTTTTAATTTAGGGTCTAAACATGAAAACTAAATGGCAAATGGGTGTTTAAACCTTGAATGTTTAGTATAATTGGGTTAATAATGTTTCAAGAAACCATTCACCTTCAGCTCAACCAATTTATTGATCAAGACACTAATTAACCAGTAGATAAATGTGTTACTTGGCTCCTCTGCTCTCTTGGTCCCTACAACATAACAGCAAAAATGCAGTAAGTCCATAATGCTCAATTAGCTACTCAAGTTTATACCCTCTCTGAAGCCTACAGTTCACTAATTCCCACAGATTTGCATAATTCCCACCTGCTTAATCTTTGACAACAGAAATACCAGTGACTTAAAATATCAGTCATATAGGTCTTTTCTGGTAATTGCTCTGCCATGTGGTTCTTTAAAAGGAGAGTGTGGAAAATGACAGGATGTACAAATCAGTCTCATTTGCTATAAAAGGTGTTTCTAGATACACAGGCTAATGAGCTCCCCAAAGAATCACTAGGCTGGAGGTCATAAGTTTAGCCAGTCCTAAACCTGAATAGCAAAGCATTATGGAAATTTATTTCATTGATTAATATAAGTGTACACAATCTTATTGTAAAACACATGCAAAGTAAAATCAGTATCTAAATAAACGTATAAGACTTCTATTCATATATTCCACTAAGAATCAGTGAGATATTACTTACAGGTCCAAAATTTTAACTTCCAAAATTTCTAATATATTATTCAGTGGAAGTCAAACAAAGCCAACTCTGGGGAAAAAACCTTAGAATGTACTCCCAGCTTGCTAGTCCCATATTTTGATATCCAAGATACTTTCCTGAAATTATGCTTAGGTACAGAGTCATACATAAAACGATATAAAAATTAAAGATAAAAAACCTTTACACAATCAAAAAAAAATAAAGTGTGAATGTAGACAAGGAAATCTTAAGATATAGCAAGCAACCAAACCAAGAAAAAGCCTATCAAACATCCTTAATACAGGAAAATAAAACTATGTCTGTTTCCTTTTCTTCCCCAGCCTGTTTTCTT
>JANRMJ010000054.1:100287950-100299572 GCA_025584955.1 Alethe diademata | reverse complement strand
CCTGGAGGATGTGCCTGTTGTGATGAAGTCCAGGATGAGGTTGGCTTTCTGGCCTTTTACTGACAAGTCACACCGAGCTATGTGTTGATGAGCACCCTCAAATCCTCCTCATTCAGTTGCCCACCTGGCCCATACCTATGCTTGGGATTGCCCTGAGCCAGGTGCAAGACCTTGCACTTGACCTTGTTGAATTTCATGAGGTTTGCACAAATCCCCTCTCCAGCCTGTCGAGGTCCCTCTGGGTGGCATCCCTCCCACCAGTGTGGTGCCTGCACTGCACAGCTTGGTGCCTCTGGCAAACCTGCTGAGGCTGCACTCGATCCCGCTGTCCATGATGCCAACAAAGATGTTACAATGTGCCAATCCCAGTACTGGCACCTGAGGAATGCCGCTTGTCACTGGTTTCCACTTGGACATCAAGCCATTGACCACCTATTTGAGTGAGGCCATCCTGATGATTTTTTATCCACAGAGTGGCTCACTCTTCAAATCTATCCCTCTCCAGTTTAGAGACAAAAATGCCATTTGGTACACTGACAAATTTTTTACGCTTTACATACACATAATAAGCAAGTGACATTTTTTCCTCTGCCCTAGAGGTGTTTTTTCTCCAAGATTACTCCAAAAAGAGTCTGGATGCCTGGGTTGAATTATGCTGTAGCTTTAAATGGCTACATTTAGACTGTATGAAATCTTGTCTTTGTTGTGTGGAGCTTTGTTTTGACCTTTGTTTTTCTGTGAAGTTTGGGCTACAGATTTATGCTAAAGAAATAATGTCTGTCTAGCTCAAACCTTGGTCAAGTCTATAATCAAATCACTCTTCATGGTTGTTACCAGATCACTAACAGGGTAATTTCTTCTGGTGTGCCTTCCCACCTTCTGTCAAAAACCAGATTCTGAGCTTCCAGTCCTGCGTGTTGCTGCCAGACCAGCAATGGCAGTGCCTATTTATATCTTGATGTTGAAACCAAACAGTAGCAGAGAGATCCAAGACAGAATTAGCATACTGTGAAAGAAAAAGCAGGTTTGTTATAAATATGCTTGCTGTATCCTTTCATTAGGTGTTAACTTTCATCACAAAGTGAGAATTTTCTTCCTTTTCCTTTTTTAGTAGCATTTGTTTCATGCCACTATTCAATTACATCTCCTCTAGCCTCAAATGTGTTTTTTCCCCATGTAAAATCATGTCGTGCAGGTTTTATCATTCTAGTTCCTTAGTCAAAATCTTAAAATATAGTCTTCTGATGTAAGTATAACTGCATTTCATATTCAAAATATCAGAATATTATGTCATACTAATGTTTTCCTTTATGTAATCCATAATAATTCTCAGACTTTTATTTTCCATTTTGTCTCTTCTAATGAGGGAGATGATGTTTTCAGAAAAATATACTTGCAATTGCATTTTTATGTCTTTGCTAACTTCCTAATTTCTTTGAAGCTTGTCACTGTTTCTGAATATTTAACAATTTTCTCACCCAGCAGTGAAATGGCAAACAGATTGTATCACTGCTGCATGTATCAACTTTGAATTCTGACTGGCACTTTATCTTTCGGAAATACTGCATTATCAAATCTTACTCTTGAGATTTAACTTTTCCAGAATATCTTCCTATCACTAGCAAACTTTTAATCTCATTTTCCAAACTTCTCCAAATCAATATGTTAAAAAGCTCTCCTCATATCACAGATCATGCAAAGCCCTTCTATTGTGGAAGATACTTCTTAATTCTTATTTCCTTCTTTTTAACATTTAACAGATTATTAATCTAAAAAGGACTTTATAACACTTTATTTCAATTAATTTTTAAGCAAATTTTAATTTTTTTAAACACTGTACTGTTTATTCCTATTTTCTATTTTCTATTTTTAGTTTTCTATTTTTAGCTCTTAAAAAAAATAGTTTATTTGAGTTCTTCCTAAACAAATATATGACTTCTTATCTTTTAGCTCCTGGTACCTTCTCTGGACTTCTGAAAAAAAAGGAAACACACAACCTGAACAAGATACTTTCCACTCCATCCCACAGAGTGGGAGATACTAAGAGAGGCATTGCACCCTGTAATTAACAGTTCAGCATTTTTGACAGTACACCAATATACCATTACAGCTGTAGTAAATGGCTTCAGAAGGCATTGCAAGGAGGAGACAGTGATTTCAGGTACAATCCAGGCGGAGTTTAACCATACACTGTAGATGTAGATATCCACATGGCTTGACTGACCTGTAAACCTGAGCACATCTCCCAACACTTTTTGTTGTTTATTTTATTTTTTCCAGCTAAAAGGTATGAATTTTTCCATTTTTATTATTTGAGTAGAAAGACTATTTTCTGAAAACTTTCTTGCTTCTAATGACCTGCCTTGCCCTTGTCATATTCCTTCTAGACTTTCTCAAGTCGTTGTTTGATAAGGTGGTATGTATTCTCCAGAACATCCAGAACAGTGTCTTTAAGTACTCTTCATTGTGTCCGCAGAGATTTTACTCTTTTATCTGTTTTTCTTTCAAATTTTGAAAAATAAAATTCCCATGTAGTTCTCCTTTTTATAGTTCTCTTTCCCCTTCATACCACAATAGTTTTGTTTCTTTCAGAGTCTTAAAAAAATTTTTGTTGAAAACTTTTTGAAAAAGAACTGCATCATCTGAATCCACAATATGTCATACTTATCCATATATTTATTAGTTGCAGTGTTGTATTTTCTGTCAATTTTTCTGGTACAAAGGTCAAATTTGCTTCAGTTCTTAGTAACACCTTAGAAATCTGATAAAGAGCAATTCTGCCCTCTCCAGAACAATGTTTTTATGGATTATTTCTGTTTGTGTCAGTATAATTAACCCTTCAAAAGAAGATAAATCCATATCATATATTCCTGTTGGCTTGTACTCTAAACTGAAGTCTAAATCCTGATCATAGAAATGTCTGCAAGTTACAAACCTAACTACACCCTTAAACAACTCTTAGGTTCGTTGTTTGCATCCACCCTCAATTAAGCAAAACTGGTGGATCCAAAGCAGAATCAGAATTAATACAGCCCCTCTGACCTCTGTCTCTAATGTATGCTTGGGCACTGAGGTCAAAACTTTTTACCTTCCCGTGACAATTTCTGCTGAATCAAAAACTAATCATAATTCATTGGCCTGTACTTGTTTGAACTCAATTTCAGCCAAAGATGTCAGCTGCATAATTAATTCTTGTTATTGGTCCATGCCTCATCCAGTCTACTCTCCCTTCATAATTTCTTTTTAGTAATCTCTAGTCATTTAAACTTGATTAACCTCTAGTGTTGCAGTGAAAAATATATGTCACTTTACTCTCATTCTTTTAGTTTGTAATAAAGGATTTTTACACTTTCCACTGCTTGCTTTTCAAATATCAAACTGTTATATTTATGTAACTTTACTAAAATATCAGTGCCTTTTTAAACTCTAACCCTTATTTCAATGGAAGTATAAAAAATCCCAAGACCTTTGGTCGCCAAAGAGCCTGGAGACAGTATGGTATCCAACTATTGGTCTATTTTCCTCTCTAGGAAAAAAACACTTTAATTTCTATTCTGCTGCAGGAAAATAAAAATACAGAACACTGAAACATTTCAAAACGGGAAGAACATAGACTCATAGGTCAGCTACACGTTGAGGTTTTTAAGGGCCCTCGGCATTTCTTTAATTCAATCCCATGCTTAAAGCAGACACATGTCTGAATTCATACCAAGATACTCAGGGCTCTGAATGATGCAAATTTCCATGGGTGAAGATTCCATAACCTCTTAAGAAACCTGTGCTAATACCAAGATATTCTTACAGTACTGGGTTTTATCCCCCCTTGTATCTTGTCAGATGTTTTTCTGTTTCTATTTGTGACTAATTTTCTCTTTTTCCCCCTGAGCCCTTCAATACTAAGTCTACCTCAGTATCCTTGATAATCCCCTCAGAGACTGCAGCAGGTGTCTCTTAGCACTCCCACCCCTGCCCACAGAAGTTCTCTCCTCTCCAGTGTGTGCTCACTTAGCCTCTGTTCCCAGGGCAGGTTGTCCAAATCCTCATCCTGGCTCAGGGTCCCTCTCCACTGAGCTCACTCAGGCTCATCAGAATTTCTCCTGGAGGACCCAAAGCTGAGTACAGTGCTCCAGACACGGGAAGCACTGAGTAAAGGGGAGTAATCACTTCCCACATTTCCCACTGCACTACAGTTGATACAGCACTGTCACAGTACGGCGTTTTCCTTCATCCACATTACCAAATTTGCTTTTTCTCGTAGAAGTAGGAATTGTTTATGTAGATGAGAGTTTTGCAGTTTCCACAATCAAGGATGGAGCAGTACTAAAACTGCTGTTACATATGATGCACTCATCATTATTTGAAAAAGTACTTTAAAAACTGTTTTTCAGAACAGAAAATTGTATCTCAGATTTTCTTAATAATGGACTGACACCTACACTAAATCATACGTTAGGTTTATAAATCATGAATCTCTAGAAATCTTTTAACTAATTTCTAAGTTATGAACATGAATTATAACTTTGTTACTCGTTTATGTATTGCTTGATTGTTTCCATAAATCATATAACTTGATTGTGAAAAGCATACAATGATTAATAATGGTGCTACATTCTTTTCAGATATGATGCAACTGTCTTTTGGTTTATCTAATAGATATCATATGATGTTTTATTATGACTTATAAAGTTTACTTTCCCTTAAGTCATTAAAATACTCTGCTTTAGCCCAGATTTTTACACTGTGAAGACTGATTTGTTGATCCTCTTGCCAAGATAGCTGTTCTCACAGCTCTGATTGGCTTTATAACCCACATATTTTGCTTACTTCGAGTCCTAATAATAATGAAAGAATAAGAATTACAGAAATACCTAAGTACATATTAACTAAAATTAATTAAGGGTTCCTAATATTTATTGGTTGTTTTTTCTGTCTAAGATTATGTCTGATCATGTTATACCACATTTTATTATTATTTATTTGTTCCATAGCAGCTACATTGTGTATGGATCCTCCTTACACTGGACAGCCAGCTGAAACCGGTCTCGACTCCTTCTTCTGTTAATAAAATTATTAAATATCAGTTCAGAGTCTTGGTGCTCAAAATGTATTATGGCGTTTCAAAGCTTCAGTTTATTGGTTTACAATAATAAAAATGCTTATAGTGCATTTCCATTCCCTACCAACATTTCACTTATTTTATCTATAGAATTTTGTGCATATGTGTGGGTCCATATAGGCACTTAAAAAGTTTATTTTTAAAAGAAAATAGAAAAAATTGAACATTTAAACATTATGGTATAAGAATTTTAAACAAAATATACAACCTTGGAACTGTTTATATGTTATGAAGTTTTAATGTTTTATTAATTTCTTTCATCAAGAAAATAAGCCTCTAAATACTTACATATTTTAGGGCTCCATTTAAGATTTGCAATTTGTTGAAATTCAAACAATTTTTACCCTTTTAAAAACAGTAATAAAGTGTATCTATCTAGAGCCAGTAATGTCTTTTTTGACGTTCCCTTTGGCTTTGCTTGAACTCAATGACAACAAATGTGGCAGCTCTGCAAATGTTTAAAAGGCAAACGTCATTTGTAAGTAAACGAACCTGCCTACATAGAGTTTTATGGTTTTTTTCAAAATCTCATAGGGGTCTTTTTTGTGAATATAAAGACAATGAAGCATACTTTAATCCTTAAGCTCACTGTACTTGTAGAAGCCTCAAAGTGTGTGAAAAGCTCAAACATAGCTAAGTTTATAAAATTATTTTAAAAATACTTAGCTTGCGAATCTCCAACAAAATATTCCATGCAAGTAAAAAATCAAATTTATGCCAACCACACTGTTCAGATCATCAAAAAGTTTCTGCTTTATCTAAAACTATAAACTTTTTGCATATCTGTAAAGATTTTCTGGTGTTGAAGTTTGCAATAACTTTTATCCATTTTCTAGGAGCATAAATAAGTAATATCACAACAATTTTAACAATGAGAAAATATCAAAAAAATGTATTTCTCAGCATACCTTAGTTTATTACATAAACATCACAACAGTGGTTTAGATTAAGAAAAAACTGTTGATGTGCATTTTTCAATTTATTTGAATATCTACCCACAGTCTAATATTTTATAACTGAAAATTCAGTTATGCAAAAATAAACATTTGCTACAATAAACAGTAGTGGCTGCAGCCCAATAAACACACCTTTGCTACTGCTAGGAAAAGGCCACAGGCCTTGGATGGACCTAACAGTGCAGGGTCTCAGAACCTGTCTGAGCTTGCCAAAACCTGAGCTGGTTTTCACTTATTTTAGGAGCTGCTTAAATTGCTGCTGGCTGTTGCCCAGCCTGGGTGAGTTTAAGCTCTATGACTGCAAGATACAAGGAAGTTCTCAAGAGCTCTGCTCATCACTGTGTGACAGACTGTATTGGCAGTGCTGGGGGAAACCCTGAAAGTTTTCAACTTTAGCTGGAACCAGTGAGAAGAAGGTAAGCTGTGAGAAGGAAGTAGTTCAAACTAAACCCAAGAGGACTCTGGACTGAGGAAAGGGAGGAGCACCCCAGGAACACATATGCACCTGTCAGAGATCTCCTCATGGATATTGATGACTCCTCAGGAACACCTGTTCCCTTTTGAGGAACCTGTGTCTTTTCTGAGGAATGAAGGTCCACCTTAGGTCCCTGAGGAGTCCATGAAGGGTGAAGACATCTGAGAGGAGGGGCAGATACCAGTTTGTTTCCTGTGTATCAATTTCAGCTGCATGGTGAGTGAGGCTATTTTTGTACTAATGGGTTGATTTGAACTATCAGACTGCTGAAATACAAGTTGAACTAACAATAGTCTTGGTTCCCCTATGTTTGTTGTGTTTTTTCTTTTGCCCATAACATCATTTGGTATGTAACATATGCAGTGGGACTATAATCTACATTCATGCACTTTTTCCATCAGGTGGGAGACATCATGCGCTCACAAGGCTCCAACAGACTGTGGGATCCAACAGACTGAACATGGGATCATCCATGTGGTGGGCTTCCCAACAGAATAGTGACATTCACAGAAGGAAGGGAATTAGGGGCTTTCTTTATGCTTCTAACAGCAGAAGATTCTGCATATCATGTATGAAGTGATTTAAAGTATTAGCTAGTCAAATAATATTTAAAAACTGTACTTTGACATACATAACTAATTAAAAGTATACTTATCCACTCTAAATATGTTGATAATGCTTTAATTCATCCATCATCTTTTAATACAAAAGTCTAATATTCATAAATGAAATAGCAACATTTTCAACCTTGAGATATCTCTTGCACTGTGGATTCCAAATCTGGACACAATACTCCAGGTGAAGTCTCATAAGAGTGGGGTAGAGAGGGAGAATCACCTTCCTCAACACCTTGGTCCTGTTTGTTTTTAAACAGTGATACAAGATTTTGGTAACCTCACTGAATTGGCTTTGATCCAATTGTCTCTCCTCCCTACAATGCATCAGTGGGAGGGTATTTCTAAAAAAAAATCAGGTGGTTATTCTTCTATTCAGCTTGCCCCTCAGGTTCAGGACTGGCAGACATATATTTTCCAGTTCCTAAGAGCAAGGCAAGCTTCAGTTACTTATGTACTTTTGTTTTCTCATGCAGCTCAAAAAAAAAAAAAAAAAAGGATTTTGCTTTAGAGCAGATAAAGGCAGGAAAAAGAAAATCAAAGTGTGGAGGACACACACATTTGCATATAAGAGCAGGAATCTTAACTTTCTCCTTTAGTTTTAAGAACAGTTATCAGCTGCTGTCTAATTATTTGATTAAACAAGACCTATAGACACAAAAGGTATTAGGATTTCTTACACAGTACTCTCATATCTTACGATGGAATGTCAGCAGCCTGCCTACTATGAGCCCTAGACCAAGCCCACAAAATCCTAGATATGAGTCTCACTGAATCCACTCAAACACTTATTTGATTTTTTTCTTGCCAGGAAACAGATTACAAGAGATTCTTCAAGATCCTTCCTGAGGCAAATTCATTCTATTGATAAATAGCATCCTGCCTAGAAAGTTTTAGCAATCGAATCAACAAGTTACTAAGTGACACAGAAGCATAAACATCTTTCAAGCTACACCTATTACCCTATCAGGTGAGAAAGTCTTCAATGTATTAACATTCACCTGACTCTGTTTTGAAAATCTGGCACTGACCCCATTCACAATAGCTCAATCTGACCAGTAATCAAAGAGCACCCTGATCTTGACTGCAAGTGCAAGCACCAAATAAACATAATTCATAAATATTTTAGGGCATGAGATGAGTTCTACATTTTCTGTTCTAAGATAAAAACAAAGGTTAAGGTCAAATGGCCCTTTATGTGTAGTGCATTATCAAGACAAAATATTCTTCCCAAAGTAACAGAGGTCAAAGAGGAATATTAAGTAGATTTATATTGCATACAGGATGGATGTGGTGATTTGTGGAAGATTCTATTACAAACAGAATGTTTCTTTCCCTAGTAATGAACCTGACCTGACAGTCATAATACTGAGGAAATTTATTGGTGAACTAAACTGCTGTTTTCTTTATGTGGGTGCTCCATGGTAATAAACCAGCCTTTCAAAGAGAAGAAAATCATAGTTCTATCACTAAGCATCTATTATATCTAAACTTTTTTTATTCAAGGCAATTTGTATTATTGAAATAACACACTAGTTTGTTTTCTATTTGCACAAGCTGCCCCACATATGCACTAGTATGCACTATCTTAAATAATTCTAATACCATGTTTGTGTTTTGAAACTTTCCTTTAAAACACATGCAATTTCCTTCTGATTTTTTTTTTTTCAATATGCCTGGTTAAATATTACTATGTTCTTCTCAACATCCAGGAAAACTAAGAGAAAAGAGCATTGGCTTAATTTATGAATAAATAATAAATTTTAAAAATGTCTTGTTCTTTAAGCTTGACATTTCAGAACAGTTAGACTGAAGCCTGAAGGCATCTGAATAGCCAAATATGGGGTGATGTACATCTGTCCAAACAGTCAGCACCTTGGCCAGACTGGTGCTCAAGGACAAGGCACCTCTGCTTTGCCCATGAGAAGTGAAGTGCATCAGAGGGGCAACCAAGGCGAAGTTTGCTTTCAGCACCACCACCTTAAGACAAAGCAGTGTCTTGCTGCATCTTGTTCACCAGAGCTGTGACCTGAAATGTCAGTGTTGAAGATAACATGGAAGTATAGCACCTTTTTTTTTTTTCTTAGTTATTTTGTTCTGGTTTTGTTTGGTTGGGTTTGGGGGTTCTTTTTAATTAAGAGAAAGCTCTGTTGGGGAAAAAAGTTGATCCGGACAGCAGGAAATCTTCACAGAGCATTCACAGAGTCCTCACAGAGGTATATGAATGTCTGTCAGACATCTTTTTTGCAGTAAAGCATACATTTTAATAGGGTTTGTTACAATGATCACATGAAGCTAGCAAGCATATAATTGATTCTTAAGCACTGTCTACATATTACTTGTCAGCTATTGATTGCTTTCACAAGCTTTTACGGCATCTTCCCCACCCCTTGGCTCAGGCAGTTTAGCACCCTGATCTAGTCACGTCCTCTCTCCTTCTTTGCTGCTTTACTATACTTTCCCTGCACGTCTACTTACTTATTTGCTACTTTAATGTACCTTCTCATCTGCTTGCTGTTGCTACTCTCTGATTCTTTCCCATCTACTTACTGTTGCTACTTCATGGCTCTTTCTCATATATTTCATTCACAGATAGCTCAATGTCACCATTCTCCCAGTAATATGCAGGGTTGTGCAGTTTAGTTTCAAGGAGGAGATTATGCCCCTGTTCAGCCATAATTTCCTCTACAAAGCTCCATATCATAAGTTTTCAGTAGTGTTTTCTAATTTTCTTTAGATTCCATAGATTTCTAATATTGTAAAAATGAAATAATTTTAATAATTAATTTTTCTGTTTGTCTGTAATTACACTATGTCTAGTACTACTCATGGCTTTATCTACACGGGGGGATCTTGGAGGTGACACTCAAGGCATGACTTAAATGCTCGGTTTTGTCATTGCCCCACCAAATGTCCTGATTTCCTCTGCTGGGTGTCATACTGCCGTAATCTTCCAGGCTGGGAAAATGGGGAAGCTGGATTACAAAGCAAATTGTAAACTTCAGCTGGACTACAGCTCTGGGCCAATTTCTTACCAGTTGAAACCTTATGCTTCAGAAACTGTTCCAGATTCAGACTACTTTAAGGTCTTACTCCTTAAAAATTGTGGAGCTTGATACTCTCCATGGTTTAAAGACTATAATGAAATTTTGTCACATAGCCGCAATGTCTTTTATTAAAAATAGACTTTTAATAAAATTATATCTCTATTTTGACTTGTTTAACTTCAGTTGTCATTACATTTAGGACTCAATACAAACTTGGAATGGTTGATTACAGAATTTCACATGGCTTGAGGGCACATTTTTATAGAACTGTAAAATCTTATATTCATAGAATGATTTGGGTTGGAAAGTACCTTAAATAAATACCACATACTTCCTCCCATGGCCAGAACACCTAGACCAGGTTTCTCAAAATCACATCCTCATGTAACCAACAGAGATACAAGTGCTTCTCTGAATAGGATTGAGGTACCATCTTGTTACTATGACCTGTGAGGAGTGAAGGTAGGTTTGAAGACCATACAATAAAACTTTACATTTTAATTTGTCTTTTCAATAAATAAAAATATTTTCTACAGAGTTAAGAAAAGACTCAATTGATATAAACAGTGAAATGCTCAAAAAACAGAAGTGACTTTTATCACTCATATTTATTATTCCATATGTCGATCTAGTCAATGAAAGCCTGATCTTAATTTAATAAAGGCATTTTATAAACTTTAAATGGTGTGGAATTAATAGCTTTCCATAGCCATTACTTTGGCACACATCTATGGCTTTATAGTTATTATTGACAGTCTTTTTTAACTCTGAAAAGTATTCTAAGACGTACCTTGGCATAATTTGCAGATCTTTTTACGTACTGCAATAGCAATTTTAATCAAATTTGGGTTGTTTTTCTAGAAATATATTCTCTTTGTTAAGCTTGTAAAAAGTTAAAACATTTAGTGCCTATGAAAGCTAAAAGAGTAAAAGAGCTTTCAGTAAGAAAGCTCCTGCCAGCCTGAAAGTGGGTCCATCATAAACATCACAGCTGTTTATGACTAAGTGCAATTATAATAGAATGGTTTAGGTTGGAAAAGACCTCTAAGATAATTGAGTCCAACCATTAACCCTGCACTGCCAGGTCCATCACTAAACCGTGTACCCAAGTGCCACACCCTCATTCCTTTTAAATAACTCCAGGGATGGTGACCCTACCACTCCCCAGGCAGTCTGTTCCAGTGCCTGACAACCCATTTGGTGAAGAAATTTTTCCTAATATTCAAACTACACCTCTCCTGGTGCCATTCAAAATAATTTCTTCTAATGTATTGCTTTTTACCTGGGAGAAGAGATGAACCCCCACCTGGCTACACCCTCTGTTCAGGCAGTTGGAGAAATGTGATGAGGTTCCCCTTCAGCCTCCTTTTCTCCAGGCTGAGCACCCCCAGCTCCCCCAGCTGCTCCTCATCAC
>JANRMJ010000054.1:100257954-100277475 GCA_025584955.1 Alethe diademata | reverse complement strand
ATCGCCTGGTTTCTTCTTATAGAATTTAGGAAGAAGTCACTAGCGAATGTAACAGCTAATGTCTGCAGACTGTGTTCAGTTCACATTTTACTGAGAGTAAGAATAAATTATAAGAATAGAAGTACATAAAAAAATACCAAAAGGTCTTTCAATATGCAGCTAAAAAAAATATCATGCATCTTGACTTCTCTATGGGTTTTATATTTTGTCTGATTTAATATGAAAAAGCACGAACATACAAAGCAGCAATGGAAAAGCTTCCCTAATCAGTATGTTGCAGCTCCCCAAGACAAGACTGCATGTATCTTGCTTTAGTAAGCTTCCTGAGTGAGGTTTTTGAGTGAATAAGCTCCTGTGCCTGAGCTATAGCATAGAGGAAGAAATTAATGAGATAGTCCCAGAATAGCTAAAGGGTAAAGGTCTGTTACTGGAGCAATATGTACCTAAATGGTCAGCAACAGTAATGAGGTCCACAGGTGAGCAAGGGTGTGATTCAGAGTGACTGAAGCTGGATGCTTAGCCTTGCTGCATGCTGAGCCTACATCTAAAGACAGCCTCTGTTCCCTCTGTCTCTACATTGCATGAAAGAAAACACAGGCTTGTGAACAGATCAGAGATGAATTAAAACAAAGCATAGGCAAAAGTCTCAAAGGTAAAGTGAACCTGAACTCTACGAGTAACAGATAAGTAAAAGATGGAAGATTTCTATGAATATACCAATATGCAATGTATTTCTAGCACACCTATAGAACAACTCTCCATCTGTAGAGCTGTTCAGAAGCTGTAGCCCAATAGGAAGAAATATTTACTGCTGATTCCCTAAATTCATAGATGCAGTGACCTGGGCCAAAGGTTACAAACAGGAAAGATATGCTGAGCTCTTCATTCAGTGCCAGTTTGTGACACTGAGGTAAACTGGTAATGCCAGTTTGTGACACTAAAGTAATCCCATCTATCTCAGCTATACTTTTGTTACCTAGAAATTAAAAAAAATATACTTCATACTGAGCATTTAGAATTATACCCACGATTTCAGTGCTGAATATCAGAACTGTGATGTATACCAAACCCAGGTGCAAAGTTTGCTGCTTTCAAAGTACAAATGCAATACAATTCAACTATAGCACATTGTTTCCTCATGTAAATTTTAAAAACCGAGAAGAGGAAGAAAGTGGCAAAAGTCTACAGAAGGGATAAAAATAAGCTTGGTACCTTCCTGCAGGTAAATTTAGGGTGATGGAAAACAGAATCTCCCCCCTGCCCTTTCAGCAGAATATGACACATTTGACATCTGTGAAAGTTCTCTCAAGAGCATTGAAAGAGGTTGTGCTACTGCCAATATTAGTCAGATACAGATTGTAAATCTGACACAGGCTCCAGCAGAGTTACTTGCAATATTAAGCCAAATTATTCACTTTCCACAATAGCCAATACTGATTTCTACTTAAGCAGTCCTGTAGGAAACACAATAAAAAATCATGTAAATTGCAGCTGTTGCATGCTGTTTTGTTAGGAAGGTATACAAATAAGATCGCATGATGCAGAAGATTAAGAAAAGCGTTTCAATAATGAGCACATGTTTTGTCTGTTGAAGATATTTAAATTTTCTTCATTTTTATTTAAGTTCATGGTGAATGTTTAGTCAGTTTTAAAAATAAGCAGCTGCCTGAGTGCAATTTGATTTTGAAAAAAATCTATTTTTATTTAAAAATAATTTTTAAAAAAACATCCTGTCTAAGCAAATCAGAATTTTTACCTTCTGTCTAGTCTAGCCTGATGCACTTCTCTAGTCGATCCCAAGAACAGCTGATATCAGTTACAGATATCACTGAAACAGGAACCGTGGGTCAACTCTTCTTTCTCTTGGTTTTGAGAATATAAATTGGCTTTTCTTGGCTAATAATTACTATACTTGGGCTTATTTGTAGTTTTAACTCCTCTTTCTCTTTCCAAATAGTACTGTCTTTGTGCTTATAATGCATTCTCTGGGATGGAGAGAATGAATTGGTGTGTGGGATCTGCAGAGCAGGAAGGAAAAGGCATCTTTCTGGGTGCTCTTGACCATACTTACACCTATGATATAGATCATAGATATAGACATAGATATAGACATAGATATAGACACAGATATAGATACAGATATAGATATAGATATAGATGATATAGATATAGATAGATATATAGATATATAGATATAGGTGATATAACTATAGCTATAGATATATAGATATAGATATAGATATAGATATAGATATAGATATAGATATAGATATATGATACAGATATAGATATAGATAGATATATAAATTATATAGATATAGATAGATGGATAGATAGATGATAGAGGGAGAGAGAGAGATGATATAGATATCCTTATGTTATTAATTTTCCTTTGACAGTAACAAGATTTTTACTTTCCATTTCACAAATATGCTTGATATTAATTACTCAGGGAAAGGTGTGAAAGGAAGAGAATAGAAAAGGAAATAATCACTGCCATAATGGAAAATCCTTCAACACAGATATGGGGATTTTTAAATATTAACTCACCAAAATATCGTCTAGAAATGTGTACTTTAATAGCGTGAAGAAATCACAACTAGAGCAACACCATTCTTTTTGTTCTTTACAGTTATTCTTGTAGCAATTCTAATTAAAACAAATGTTAGTATGTTATTGCATATAAATAGCAAGTACATTTATCATTCTCTTGATAACAAAAATAAGCCATTTTCTTTATGGTTTGAAATTTCCTTTATTTTTTTTTTTTTAAACTTAAGACATTGTTCTACGCTTCCAATTTCATTCAAAACAATGGACAGAATAGAGAGATGAGGAAAAAAATGTCTGCTTTCCGTACATAGAATTCTTTACAGAGGACTGTGCTTTTATCACAGGCAGAAAGACACTAAAATCCAAAAATGCATTTGTTAACCTTTCAAAACCATCTTTTATTCAGGTGATTTTCTGCTAGAGATGAAGGGAAAGAGTTTTGATAGAGTTTTAATTAACCTAAACCAAGACATATTTTTCTTACTTTACTTTCCATGCTCTTAGAAGAAGCTTCTCTTGTGCTACATCACAAAACAAAGGGCTTTGGCAGACTGATGCCTGCAGAATAAAGATTCTCTAAAGATCAGCTGGCACCTGCAGTCTGAGTTTACTCACCTGAGACCCGTGTGAAATGAGTTCTCCAGCACAGTGTGCTTACAGCCTGTACCACAGGAAAATGGTGATTTTAAATGCATGCAATATCAAATTTGAATTTTAAAAAAAAGCATAGCCTTAGATAGTCATTATAGTCAATTCTTTCTTTGAATATCTTTTGTATTCTATTAATAAAGACAATGACCAGTAATTCATGTACAACAGACATGGACTAAATATTTTTTTTTCTTTCTACAGTGGTAAGAATTTAAATTCTATGTTGCAACACTGATGTTTAAAGTCATTTAGCTCCATGCAAAAACTGATTGAAATAACACTGTACAAAGATATGCAATGCTGATTGAGGGGTCAAAATCTTAGTCCAAAGTTCAGACATGTAGTTTCTAAGTCAAAGTCCATCATCTACAGAGCATAATAAATTTGCAAATATATTAATTTTTGATTTTTTTTTCTTTATTACCTTCTTAGTTTTTTTTGTTTCTATGGGTTGGGTTTTTTGGGGGGATTTCAGCTGGGTTTTGAGTTGCTACAATGTGTTCTTCCCATTTCTGTTAGAATGGTGAATGAATGAGGATGCTCTCAGGCTCAGAAATTTGGGTTCAGATATGCCAGTGTCCAAAGTCACGCTGCAATTTTTGCGTACCTGATAATATGAGGCGATAGCAATTTTTTTTACTGTGAATATTTATTTTAGGCTTTTTTCCTTACATGATTTTTCTTCAAAGAGGAAAAGAAAACATCAATTTTAAAATTTTCTTTAGACTATTAAATGTGTAATACATATAAATGGAAGTGTTTCCTGTGAGAAATAATTTTATCAGGAGAGCTCTATAATTATTTGGGCTCAGAATCCAATATTCTTTAAAGAGCTCTGGTGATATTAAAAGAAAAATTCCTTTCAAAGTAAGAAGGGCCTAAGTGTAATAACCTAAAATGAAAATAATTTGTAAATAGAAAAATAAGAATTTTAAAGTATCTTAATATAAAGAAGCACAAACATTTTTGAAATAAACAAGCAGTAAATTATAAAGTAAACTTTCTATAAGGCTGTTTTGTTGTCCATGAGTGATGTAGAAAGGTGATGTTTTTATTTAAAGTATCACAGTTGATTAGTTATTTTAAGAGCAGTGGGCTAGCAGAGAAGCAGTGACTATAAAAATAGAACAAAAAAAAGGGTAAATTAGATTGTGTGATCACAGCAAAGCAGGCTCTGGTACAGTGGTTAACAATGAAAACAATGGAGAGCAATGCTGTAAAAAAAGGAGGAGGACTCAGATTGCCTGCCTGCTTCCTCCATGTGAGCACATCAACTGGAAATTAATGCATATAGGTCTGAGAGAAAGTCAAAAACACTGAAAACAATATTGTGGAATGGAAGAGAATTAAAAAATATCAGAAAATCACAGCTCTTTTATTAAAGAAATAATTTTATGTGCGTAGAACTGAAATTTCTCAGACTGTCTACACTGTCTTGGTCCTGTCCAGAGTATAGGCATTAAACACTTCTTGAGTATAGCAGTGCATCTAATAGGATATTATCCTTCACATGCCCTCTGAGGAAAAGAAAAAGCCTCCATTCATTCTTGTGATCTGGACAAATCAGAGTGCCCCATACGGCAGACCTATCCCACAGTACAGGTGCGATATTGCTGAAAAAATCAGTTTTCCATTTCCTAGGTGGTTTCTACCTTGGAATATTTATTGACAGGCTTTTATATCTGTCTAAACCTTAGGTTTAAATTCTGTGGGGTACTTGCATGTTCCAACCTTTGGTGAATGATTTGCCTTGATAACCTGGTGAAACTAAAATTTGATAATTATTGTCTATATCTGGACCAAATACTCAAAAGTCTAAGTCTAAATCCATTTGCCTAAATTGATCTTGTAAAGTGGAAGATAATCATCAGCAGGATTAAAAAGCAACCAGAGAATTATGAGGCTTATAATGCAAAGCAGGAATTAGCCTGGTAAGAAGTATAAAAACAACATGAAAATTCATACCAGGAGAAGGAGGAGTGGAAACACCAGGAGTGAAACCTGATTTGGCACTGCCAGAGAGCTTTGTGCTACCAGAGATACTGCCCAGCCCAGACAGAGCAGCCTGAGTGGCCTGGCCCTTGGGAGTGGCTGGTCTCTGTGGGAGAGTGACATTAATGGACACATGGAGCAGTGGCTGCCACATCTCCAGTGGTGTGACAGCAGGACAGACCCACTGCCAGGAGACTGGGACATTACTGACAGCCCACACGCTCTGCTAGAGGAGCTCTGCCTGTAACCAGAGCTTAGTTAATTAATTTAGTTAATGTTATCCAAAGAGGAATATATGAAAAAGTAGTGAGAGAACAGTCAGAAGAAAGTTAGAGATATTCAAGTTGGCAGGGTTTGATGAAATTCTCCTTGGAGAACTAAAAGGAACAAGCAGTGTCCGAAATGTTAGTGAATAGTACTGAGAGTTCTTGGAAAAGAAGGTCCCAGAGGGCTGCTGGAATAAAAACCCCAAAACTTACTTACACTAAGAAAGGCAGAAAAGTAAGGTAGGTAGTGTTATAGAGCAGTGGGTTAGATTTTGTTTTCTGAAAAAATATTCCTCCAAGTTATGAAATAAAATATAAGTTTAGAGAAATGGCAGTGAGGGAAAGAGCTCAAATGATGTATTTAGACTGAATAGTAGAAAACCATTTTATTTATTTGTTTCACAGGATAACAATGTTATTAGTAAGGAATAGTCAGTAGAGTGCTTAAAGCAGCTGTTCAGAAAGGTTGTTGATATTTGTATGGAAGCCTCTTGAATATTTGCCAGAGTAGGGATGTAATTAGATGAAAAATCTCACTCCAAAGACTATCTTCATGTAGTTTTCAGTCAAGGTGGAGAAAATACAATTTGAAAAATTTAGTGGAGGATCAATCTCTACATATTTTTGCTACCTACCAGGTTGACCAAATAGAAAACATATCTATTACATCTGCTGCAGTTAATGAGTTCCATGCACTCTCTAGGGAAGAATTCAAATCTGAAATCATCTTAACTATTTGGAAAAAATATCCAAAATGATCAGTATGAAGTTTAGTGAACACTGGTACAAAGAACTGAACTGTGGGAAGTTTAAGCTAAAATTAGAATGATTAAGGTTGTGTTTGGCTTAGAACAGACAAAATGTACAAGGTGACCCAAGAAGGAAAATCTTGAGTGTAATCTGCAGGATATTGGATGAGGAGCATAGAAAATTTATGTTTTTCTGTTCTTTGTGCTACTTAAGATTTCTAATAGTGTACTGCATTTGCTTTAGGTAACAAAATTTTTAGAAATATAAGTAATGGAAGTCTGCAGAAAAGGAAAAAAAAGAATGAAAATATCAAAAAAAACCACGACTTCTTATTTTGAAAGATTGAAGGAATGTATTTTAGCTTAAAAAAATAAAAAGGAAAAGGTATAAGGATAGTGATCTTGTAGAATATAAAATGGGACTAAAAATACGATGATGCTGAGTTACTTAGCCACCACAAGATTTATCTATTCAGGGAAAGACAAGAAAACAATTTGGTTTTTTGGTTTTCAAAACAGAGGAATTAAATTAGACATTAGCAAAACTGTGGGGTTTTTTAGTGCAACAGGATGGTAAAATAATGAAAAAGGAAACCTAAACAATAAGTTTTGTAGTTTTGGGTAAGTTTAGAAAACCTTTATCAGTCACTGTAGTCACTGCCCAAAGGCTACCAAACACACGCTGTTCTGAAACTAAAGACTAAAACAGTCATTTATGTCTTGGTGTTCTTTTCTATGCCTGATGTTACCATTTTCTTATTGATTGTTTGAAAAATTCCAAGTTGTTTAGAGCAACCACAGGACTTATTGCATTCATTCTTCAAATCTTGTACATTTTAGTCATCAAAAGTCCATTTGAGATAATAGCACTTTATTCAACATCACTGGTTGCACTGCAATTATTTTTTTATCCTCTGGAAAAACTTTCATAAAGGCATGAACTTCGAGATCAGTTTCAGTAATAAATTTTAAACAAATTGTTGATTATATTATCTATCCTGCAGAGCATATTAAATTAGTAGTCTCTGATTTATTTGGTTTGTGTGTCAGTCTGCATTTTTTTATCTGTAGCACTTATTTTTTTAGAAAAGTGAAACTAAGATTCAATTTCTGGGGATCATTTCTTTTACTTGTAGAGAACAGAATTGATGTTTACTTTTTTTACTATTAGAAAAGTATACACAAAATGAGAAATTTAAAATTCTTAAGATCATTCTCAATCTGAAAGTACTACTTTATTGAACTTCACCACAAATGGAAAGTAACTTTCCTAGTCTATAATAATTTCAAATAAAAAAACCAATATAAGCATTCATCTTTTTTTTTGATTGAATGTTGCTTCATTCCTGGTGTGTGTGTATATATATATACACACAGTCATTTTTAGTAATTAAAGATTAAAATATGAAGATCATTCATCTACGTTTATTTATAAGGCAGTGGAGAATTAATTCTATATGTCAGTGAATAATGATTTATAGATGCATCTATAATACTACTTTATGCAGTTTTGCTTAACAGTGTGTTAATACTGTACTTCTTCCAGAGGAATATAGTTGATGGATAGAGCACTGCACATTTAGAAAACTTTAGATTTGGCCCTGTGATTGTGAAAAAGAGACAATGTATTTATCAAGAGTGGCAAACCCAAAGTTCATTAATTTGTAAAACTGTTTCTAGGAGAGTTAAAATTAAGCAGAGCAACTGCAGAGTCCACATCTGATTTGTTAAGGTGCATTGACACATCCCTAAGCTGTGACCTGAATTTTAGCCAAGTGAGCTGACCATGAGAAACTGTGTGATGTAGGAGTAAGAAGCTGTTATGGGTCTCTCCATAAGGAATGGTTGGATTTCACTGGTGGTTAAGACAGGGTGGGGCAGCAGAGAGGCAAACCCCACAGGTAATTAATTGGGAGAATTGGAGACGTCCTGGGGAGTGAAATTTCTCAATGCCAGTGTGGCAACCTACCACAGCCTTAGTAAGCTGGCCTGAGCTGCATTACTCACTGTGCACAGGGCTGGAATGCCATAGGTAACTGTAACAGAAGTGGCAATTTTAGCCATAGATACAGCAAAATTGTGACTATTTAATTTAGAAAAGCCTTTGTACCAGTGGGGAGACAGCTATGAAGAAAGGGAATGATCAATATGGATGGAGGAAAAAGAAGAATGGGAAGTGGAGAGGAAAGAGGATAATGGGGTCCAGATGGGCAAGAGAAAATGCAGATCAATGCCTTTGCCTAACTGAGTCACCTGACCACGGCAGGATCTCTTGTTTTCTTATTAAAAATCATACCTAGCAACTTTCTGTGTAAACCACTGTGTCCCCCAATCTCTGTGTGTAGTTACATGCATGTATGCACATTTTTGCAATCAAATTTTGAGCTGGACTAGCCAGTAAGTCAGGGGAAACACTCA
This sequence comes from Alethe diademata, assembly GCA_025584955.1. Classification (NCBI taxonomy): domain Eukaryota; kingdom Metazoa; phylum Chordata; class Aves; order Passeriformes; family Muscicapidae; genus Alethe; species Alethe diademata. The sequence continues at coordinate 100,268,846 of JANRMJ010000054.1, read as the reverse complement.
AAAGAAAACCAAACAGGCCTGAGCCAATGACTGGGTAAAGGGATGGAGGTCTACATAGGGATATGAAAATGCTTCCAGTAGTTTTCCTGGTCTGCTATGGACTGAGGGAAGAGAAGGAGCTCACCTCACTATGACCTTCTTTCAGGGAGCTTCACAGAGTAATAAGTTCTCACTCTCACTTGAGGCTCCTATTCTCCAAGCTAAACAACTTCAGTTGTCTCATCTACTCTCCATAAAACTTGTTCTCTAGATCCTTTACCAACTTCATTGCTTTTCTCTTCACCACCAGAACTCTCGTAATGGTGTCCCACAGATATATTCCCTGTATTCCAATAATCCCTGAAGGGCATTGTCCACCTTCTGGAAACACATCTTCTCTGCAGCTTAACCTAAAATGGATGGGTTACATCTACAAGGATATTTAGCTTGAGATTTTTTCAGAACATACTCATTTCAGGCTGCAGCCTGCTGCTTTCCCTCACCTTGCGATAGATGTACTTACTGACATCCTGCTGCAACTTATATTGCTTTTACGGTCCCTTGGAATTCTTATCTTTCCGTTATCAGGTACAGAAAGGATAATGCCACAATGGACATTAGCAAAACAATTCTCAAAGTAAAAGTCTTTGCTTATTCATGTGGCAGTTCTAAATACCATTTACAGAGCTATAAATGACAAATGGATTAAGGAACTTGTGTTTCCTTCTGTTATACAGCAACAAATCTTTTGCAAACTTCCTGGAATAGGCTGAAGGATGCAGCCATAAGCAAAAAGCAATCCAGTAATTCTCTTCTGGACTGTCTTGGGTGGGTGTTCCGGCACCTGATAATGATTAAAAATCAAACATCACTTACTCTGGACATCCAGATGAACAATTTTGGAGTAGAATTTATGGAAGCTTTAATGAGTTCCATTGCCAAACCTAGATTAAAACATGCCTTGGGTAAAAAAATAATAATAAAAAAATTGTTACATTCTTTGATACTGAAATTAGGAGCTACTTTTCCAGATGGAACTGATGTGAATTTCATATATGAAATATGAACAGATAAAAGACTTGCTGTGTTCAGGACAGTAATAAATGTATGATGCAACTGTTGAGGTTCTGACCAGTTTTCACAAGTGTCCAATTCTAAAAAGCCCACAGGGTAAAATAATGGCTGTTAAAGAAGACTTTAATTAATTAAGTGAAAAGTAAATGTATGTTTCAAATACCTGTAAAAGAGTCTGCTGACATTCAGAAGATCATGAGAAAAATAATTTATTTGTACTGCTGTAATTCTTTTTCTAAGTTCGGGGGAGAATGAACAAAGAGAAAGGAAATCTATACAGCAAAAATAGAAATGAAAGGATCTAAAATGTCAATCCCTTACAGCAAATTTCTACAAACAAGGGCAACTTGAGAAGGGAGTGTATTTAAAAGTTTCATATAATCTAATTGTGTCAGAGGTTACATCAATAAAGACAAGAATATCAGTAATTAAGTCTCTATTTCTGGTCACCTTAAGATAGAAAATATTTTCTATGGAGAATTTTGCATCCTTGTACTCACTGCAACATATGGTACTGTAGCTATAAAGTGATTTAAATATGCTCATACTGTCAGCTGAAAGAGATTGACAGTGTTTTAATGTATAGAGCTGCTATGATATTCCAACGAACTAAAAAATTTCACTCTCTTGATAGAGAAACAACCCTTGAACACTATTACATAGATCTACTACCTAGACATTATTATGTATTTCTTGCTTTAATTTACTAAATTACTTTTTATAGAAGTTTCCTTTCTATTCACAAACACTCCTTCTCTTGGTTTATTCACTTAGTGATGTCACAACTCACTCTTTGTAGTATCCTAGTTGTTTCCATGGAGATGGCCTGTGATACCATCAGCACAGACACTTAAGGAAAATGACTCAGAAGGGAAATGCCTATGGATCATTGAGATATATTTATATATACACACACTCATAAGAGAGATCAAATCAGAGCTATAACATATGCAGATCAAAAATAGTAGGTGCAAAAGTTATCACTTACTACAGGAAGAGTACCACTTACTATATCTATGTCTGCTGCTGTCAATTTACTCCATCTCAGAACTGAAGACTTAAGAAACCTACCCAAGAGTAATCATTGTAACAGTTTTGTGAAAATTTTTATTTATAGTTTATTAATCAGGTACTACTTCACTTTCTAGTCTAGCACAAAGGTTGCAGAGCACAACTTGTACAGTCCAGAAATACTACAAAAGAAGAGTCACAGCTGAAACAAAGGGTAAATTCCTAAATGACCATGAGGATGGAGGTGTAAAGGGTATCTGCAGTTGCAAAAAAATCAGTCTCTGGGCATAGAAGCAATAACCACTGGGTGTTTCTTTTTGTTTCCAAATCAGTAATATTTAAGTGTCACTGGAAATTTAAATTCTAAATGGCAGTCTTTTGTAGGAGCATTTGCCCTCTTAGTTGATCCTGCTTTTGCTGAAACACTGTCTGTACACCAAAGAATAGCAGACATACATATTCTATGCCACAGCTGTAAATTGATTTTGATGCTGTTACTTCCAAATGTACTTTCTTTAGTGTTACCTAGTTTTAATATATTGTATAATATATAATTTTAATATATACTATATAATATATAGTATATTATATATTATAATAATATACTATATGTTAATAATATAATATATTATTTAATATATTATTATTATTATATATTATAATATAGTAATATGCAATTAGTATTTTTAAATGTGCAATAAAAAAGTTATATTCACTGCAAGTCAAAAGCCTTTGTCTTCATGTTCTCTTTGCTGAAGAGGTGCCAGGCGAACCATATTGACATTAAAATTGAGCTGAAGTCCTAAAGAGTCATAAAAGTGATTGGTAAGTGATCTCCCTGTCCTTATCTCCTTATCTGCTTGCACTGTATCTGAAGAACTGTCCTGTTGATGGATGCAAAGGCATTATTGAGACCTTGTTCTATACAGAAGGATTATAAGAAAGATCAAAGTGTCATAGAACCATAGAATGGTTTGGGTTGGAAGGGAAATTAAAGATCATCTGTTTCCAACCCTCAGATGGAGCAAGAGATTTTATACCAAGGCCTGTAGTAACAGACAAGACAAGAGGTGAAAAGAAAGAACAGTTTTGAACTGGAGGAAGGTAAGTTTAGATTATACATAAGGAAGAAATACTTTATAGTGAGGGTAGTGAGATGCTGAAACAGATTGTCCAAAGAAGTTGTGGACGCCCCATCATTAGATATGATCAGGGTCAGGTTGGATGACACTTTGATTAATCTCTTATAAAGATATCCCTGCCCATGGAGGGGAGCTGGAACACCTGGTCTTTAAAGTTGCTTTTCAACTCAAAGTATTCTGTGATTCAATGATTAAGAATCATATCTTGTTAATGAAAAAGAATCAATAAAAGCATGTCTAAATTTGCTAAATAAATAAATAGATTAATTTCTTGACATCTGTAATTCCAGTATTGTCTGTTTCTCTTAAATTCAATGCATTGTGCAGAATTATTTTCTTTCTAAAAAAAATTTAAAACCCCATGTGCATAAAAGTTTTTCTTTGAACAGATGGCAACTTAAACTATATGTCATAAGAGTGCTCATGCATGTTAATACAGACTACCTACTCCTCCAGGCCCCAGAGGAACAAAGCAGTTGGAAGGATGTAAAATAAGGTTGACTTAAATACATATCACATTGTATTCTACAGAAAAACTAAATGCAGCAGTCTGTCAGGAACAGCACATCAGAATCACAAAATCTCTTTCTAAATAATCAAAAGGTCTCATAAAAAATGTACAGCACTGTTAAAATAGCATTGCCTTAAAAACCTACAAAGTCAAGTGGACCTGTCCAAATGATTCCTATCATATTTAGTTCTTCTCCTTAAGAGCCTTTTAATCTTACAGAAAGTTACTATTCTAATTCTAGATAAAAGAAAGTGTCTTTGAAGAATGCTTAAAAAAAATAAATCTAAATTAATGGACTGGTTAATATTTTGTCATTTTATTCTCCTACTAGTCAGCAGCCTACTTTTCCATAGTGAGAAAAACAACAGAAAGTAGGATACATTAGTTAATAAAATGTAACATCCTGTCAATACCAAATGCGTGGAAAAAATGGCTGTATCTAATGTAATGTTCAATAGTCATAAATTCAGGTAAAGTAAAGCCCATATAATTCACACTGAGAATTACAATACAAAATGGGCATAGGCATGAAATGAATGGGCTACAGTAGACAATATGAAATATTTTGTTAATTGAAATGTTAATTTCTGACTGTCAGAAAATAAAAGGACTCTAGATAGATGATTAATTTTTTTTAGTGGAAAATGTAAATCACTTACAAACCCCTCCACTGAAAAAATACACAATAAAGTTTCAATGTTCCTAGAGCTTTTGACTTAGTGAATGGTCAGGTAAAGACAAGAGTCTACTGATAAGTTTTCAAAGTTCTTAGACTCATATGGTATTCTAAGAATTAGGATCCCTGTTGTTTATTTGGACATGTATTTTAATGAATTAGCTGTGCAGAAAGCACAGTCTGAGCAGTGAAGCTCGGATGGCTTTTGAACAGAGGCAAAGCCTCCAGAGTGGCCAGTTATGTACAACATTCCCTGCAGAAGGCTGTGAAACTATTTGCAATCTTGCACTTAACTAACAGCCTCAGCATGGACAAAGTACAGAGACCAATAACCACAAGGACAGGGTGACATTTTGGATATGACAATTATTTTATAGCAAAAGCACTGAAGTGAATAGAATTCTCTATTGTAATAATATGAATTACCCTTATATTGACATTATATGTTCCATCCTCAGTGACAGGAAATTGAATTTTTATCCTAACCTATGCAATTTATGTTATATGTTTAGAGTTAAACACAAGAAAGATTCAAATTTACTTTATGCACCTTACAGAAATTGCAAAGAGAACATTCCATTCTCTTTTTTTCTTTTTTACATTCTGTAGAAATAGTGACACAGCATTGGTGTGAGGCTTATTCTGAAGTATGTCAATCACCTTAAATACATATGTAGTGTGACACAGCCTCCTGGAGTATTTCTAGTGCTGCTGAAGGGAGAGCATCACATCTGTGTGGTCCCATGTATGCTACTACACCTCAAAAAAAATCTTTGGTTTAATTCTTGTAACTACCAGAACCTAGATATTACTTGAAGGTTTGGTCACTGCCAGAGTCTCTGTTGATTCACACCTACCAGTCCTCTGAAAAAAGCCCAGGTTGTGAGAAAGCAGTTAATTACAGGTATAGCTCAAGTCCCATTTGAGAGACCCTTTTCCCTCTAGAGCTGCTGCATTCTCCTGGCATACTCAGGGCATGGATCAGATATTTGGGGACAGGAGGGTTGGGGTTCACTGTCTGTTGTGTGACATTATCAGCTGGACACAACCACTGTCTTGTTCCTTTGACTCTGGAGAGAAAACAGACATCTCAGTTAAGGTTTATTTCTGATGTTTAGATGCAGAGAGTTGAGTCAAGTACAACATTTAAAATAATATAAACATTCTTAAGAAGCTAATAAATGGACCAAACTCTTGGACTCTATATCTATGTTCCTAGCAAAGCAAAGATGTCTATTTTCCACTTGTTTCAACGGGGGAATAAGTTGTAAGGCAAAAGTCATGGAAACACATCTAAATTTCTATCTCTAGCTGACAGATCTTTAGTTGGAAGTGGGCTCATGGACAGTTTTTGCAACATGATATTTACTTAATAGGAATCAATGAGATGATGTGAGCTGCACATGCAGGAAATTGCTTTGTTTAATCCTCTCAATACACAAATTATTCTACTTACACCAATTTTCCAAAGCGTAACCTGGTGTGACTGCTGCGAACCATTGTGATCAAAGTTGAGTAACTTTCTTTTCAGGAAATAGTTTATTATAGAAAATTGGAGAGTAGGATAAATTGTAGATGAGCTTGGGAAATCAGAGGCTGAATAATCTCTCTCAAAAATGTTTTAATAAAAATTTGGTACCAATAATACAATAGTGTTTATTGTAGTTAAAGGACACTTTCATTTCTGAAACTTTGATCAAAATGTGTTGAGTGTCTGAACTCCAACTTTTATGAATATATAAAAGACCTCCTTATTTTTCTCTCATCTCTTTTATTGTTTTTTAAAAATTTCATAAGTGAACAAACGAAATAGACCATAAAAAATGTTAGTATCCTACTAAGTATATAATTTTGTTCTAGTATGTTTTTATAACTTTCACAGTTTTCAAACAAAGAAAATAAGAATGTTAAAAAGCACCAGATGCATGTTTTTTTTCCAATTATTCAAACCCTTTATATCTTCAGTACAAAAAATAATTTTTAAAATCCTCAAAATCATCTCTTATGAGAAGAAACTGAGGGAGTTGGGTCTGTTTATTCTGAAGACTGAGAGGGGATCTCATTAATATCTCAAAGGTGGGTGTCAAGAGAACGGTGTCAGACTCTTTTCAGTGATGTCCAGGATGAGAAGCAATGGCCAGAAACTAAAACTCAGGAAGTTCCACCTCAACATGAGGAAGAACTTGTTTACATTGAGGGTGGCAGAGCATTGGAACTGCTTCCCAGAGGGGGCACGGAGTCTCTCTAGAGCATTCCAAGCCTTAGACACGTTCCTGTGCCACCTGCTTTTGGTGACCTTGCCTTGTCAGGGGGTTTGGACTGGATGGTCTCTTTCCCAACCCTAAAAATTTTGTGATTGAGTGAAGTAGTGATTAAAGACATTGATACTGAATGCACTTCAGTGTCCAAGTACTGCTCTAGCATAGCAATTAGAACTGTGAATTATTATATCTGTACTGTTAAAAAAGACAGGTCAGGGAGAAGTCCTGACCCTGAAGCCAGATGGCCTCTGTTGGCTTTCATCCATTTGCTGAAGGGTACACCTTTCTAGAACTTGTTGTCTGTGTCCTCTCCTGTGACCTCTGGCTCTTATATGTCCCTTATCTCAAGGTCACAAAAATGGGAGAAATACTGAAATCACGTGCATCAGTACAATGACAAAATTTTAATACATATGTTTGCTTGGAATAAAAATAGATACAATGACAAAATTTTAATGGACATGTTTGGAATAAAACTAGATTAGAATCCAAAGGAGGAGTTAAGAGTATACGCATAATTTTATTATAAAATTGAATAAAATATATTGCAATGCTTTAGAAAGGAGAGAAATATCTACATCACTGTGGAATGCCTAGAGGAAGACCTGTGGCAGTGGTGGGAAGAATTATTCTGCCATGAGCTATGCTGGAATACTTATACAGCACAGGAGAACTTACTGTTAGGATAATTTCCTCAAATGAACTTGTTACAGGCAACATACTGAAATTGCTTTAATCTGATTCCATATTCATTAAGAAAAGTAAACAATCCATAGCCTAACATTTCAGATTTCACCCCACAACTCGAATTACCAAATGGTAACAAACTTTAAGTTGCACAAGCACATGTGTCATCTTGGCATGTTGCAGTGGGTCTATGCTCTGCTCTTCCATTGCATTCTGAATTGGAGGTGTCATTCCTTGTTTTGTTCAAGTTGTACAGGTAATGAGGGTCAGAGTTACTTGACTGGTTGCCTCAAAGACTGATTCTGTCATCACAAGTTCCATGTCTCAAAAGTAGCTATGGTGCTCTTGGGTTGAAATCCAGGTTGAGCAGGCCAGGGGAGTTTGGGGTGTGCACTCCTGTCTCCTGGCTGTTCATGACACTTTCTTGTAGGGAAATCTCATTACAGTTTTCCCAATCTGCTACAGGCAATGCTGGAACATCTGCCATCACCGCATGAACCTCATTTTACAAAAAAGCTCTTCAAATAAACCGATGGAGGAGATGGATAAACTTTCTCTTTTCCAAGATCACTGTTTTGGGTGCTGCTGATCATGATTATGCTCTTTCAGAGCCTGAATTTTCTCACTCCTTAAGAACTTCTTTCTTCCAGGTTCACTAGCTAAATGGCTAAAGTGTTTGTACAAATATTTCCAAGCTCAAACAAGTAGCAAGGTATATTTCAGGCTAAGGATTTTTTTTATTTTTGTGCACGTTTGCTAATGCTTCCCTGTTATTTTTCTTCTTGAGCTTTTATCCAGCTAAGTGGGAAAGTACGGGGAAGACACTCTGCCTTTCATTGTGTGAAGATTTCATTTGCAAGGAAAATTGGTCTTTGATAAAGTGTCAAGTATGAACTAAAGAAACATTATCTCCTTTGAGATCCAATCATGCAACCAGACCTAGCACTATAGGGGTGCATATTTTAGCACATAATATTTACTGAACTGAAAGCAAACTGTGTTTCTTGGCAAACGCAAACTACTAACATTTTAGGAAAAATATTTAATTGTTAAGATGTTATACCAAATCTTCATGATATTTTCATTTAAAATTTAACTATTCTTAGCTGTATCATAATTTCAAATATGTTTATGGTTTTACAATTATAACCATAGTAAATATTTAAAAGACAAAAAATTTTCTCCTCCCTGACTAAAGTCACTTTAATTTATAAGGGAAATTCTTTTAGCTCATATGGAACAACTTTGAAGAAAAATAAAAATTAAGGAAATTGGAATGGTGCATTTCAACTTATCACAATGGCCTTCTATTATTCTTCTATTCTTCTTCTGTTCTTTTATTGTTGGCAATTCGCAGTCCTTTACTGCAGCCGAGCTGCCTCCTCAGGGATTGTTTAAACATTGCAGTACTTGGGAAGCATTTACTCTTGACTAAAAAAACAAAGCCCAACAAAAACCTATAGCTTAGTTCTAATAAAAACATAGTGAATATGTTAAGATAAAGAGATGACAGGAGGCATGAGGGCAGACAGAAAAACTGTGGATCAGGAGAGTATTAAAGGAAAAAGACACAAAAGGTGAGCTAAAAAGGTTAGATGAGAATGAGAATAGGATCCAACACTTGGTACCCATAATACAGTTGAATATCTTAATTAGCAAGATACTAAGGAATAGTTATAGAGGAATGGAAGTTAAGAGAAAATTAGGTAATTCAACATTTACTTTTTTGGGTATTTTAATCCTTTAATTTAGCAGCAAGATATTTGTCCTCAGTCAGTACAGGCTTATGAGAGATTTGGAAGCCCCAGTTGTATCTTTTTTTTAAACTACTCATCTGTTGATTGCTCTCATAGCCAGGTGTGAGGCAGTGAAGCATGGAAATCTGCCTTCTTCTTCACCTTCTGGGCCTCCTGTTTCATGTTCTCAAGTATTTTAAAGGAATTTCTGTTCCTGCTGGTCACATGGTTTATTTCCCAAACCATTTAGTGCATTTCAAAGGTGAATGCATGAATCACTGAAGAGATTTTTGTGGGAAATGCAATTCCATATATAAGGTGCACTGGTGATGCCAGCTGGCTGTCCAGATCTACTGCACTGCATATCATTTGCAGGATTTCTGGACAGCTCATGTTTACTAAAGAGCTTATTGCCAGAGGTTTTCTTCAGCTACCATTTCCACTCTCCTATCATATGAATTTGTAAAAACAAAAGTGAGTGGTTTAGGGGTGAAAATTAGGCTTTGAAATACATGCATAATAAATCTGAATTGGATAGTTTAAAATATTTCCTGATTATATCTTATTTTCACAGTCTCAAAATGTCACAAAAGAAAATGCTGGTGACTGTTCTTGCTCTAGATTTATTCTCTGAGGTTTTTCCTTACTCTGGAATTTACATTTATCTTTTTCTGTGACTGTCACAAGCCCTTCCTTTTGCCTTCAAAAATCTTTTGCAGAGTGTCGTGGAATGGCACTGGTCTGTGCTTCTGTCGCAGCTCTGCATAATTCATAATCCTGGCATGCTCCTCCTGAACAGTAGTGGAAAATGTTCTGAAGATTAGTGGTTGTATCCAAGCTCAAGTCACTGTTAAATTAGGAATTTTCAGATGGTTCCTTGAAATTGATTTAAATATAGATTTACAAAAATATTTAGAAGGGGAATCCCTATCATGCACACTGTGATATTTTAAAAAGTCCCCAGGCACTTTAGGTTTCAAACACTTGATGAGAGTTCAGGCTTTGGAAATATTTTGCAGATTTTTTTTATGGATATCTAACTATCTGGACTGCTTCTAGGCATTTTTAGGACCATTGGCTGGAACATGTAAGAATCTGGGTCTTGCTAGCACAACTGAGGAAAAAAGCACATCAAGTGTATTTGCAGTCACTTCTGCTGACTATCAGATTCTCTGAGTGGTGACACAGTAACAGTGTCACTGTACTCTATTTAAACTCTGCTGAGCTTGTGGAGGATGTAGTCATAGCAAAGTACAGTGTCTCTTATTAAATCTTCCTCACTACTTGTGAAGTGTTCTATTTCCACAAAATAATTGTAAATTATTTGCAATTAATTTTTTTTAAGGAACTATTACATTAGGAAACACTTTTTTAGACAGATATGAACTTCCACATATTAAAGGCAGACATTAATTGGTCATCTGCACCAACATGTGAACACATAAATTACTCCATGTGCAATTAATTGCTTCATACTTATCCTTTGTATTCTAAAGATTCAAGCCGATATGTATTTTAATTTTTTGATGGAAAAGAGAAAATATGTGAGATATTTTTAAATGTGCTATGTTCCACTCTGATATAAATACAAAATCAGATTTATTGGAGCATTTTCCTCTGGCCAGATGAGCCTCAAAGTGAGATCTCTTAGGTGCTGGAGCATAACAGTTACTCCTTCCTACTATTTGTTGCAGTGAAACCACTGCAAGAGGTGGCAAAACCTTCATTAGTTGACCCTTACCATGGCATAAATCATGTCTGTTTCATTAAGCTCAACTGGTGTAGCAAAATGTTTCCTGGAGCTTGCTGTGGAAT
>JANRMJ010000054.1:100247811-100257854 GCA_025584955.1 Alethe diademata | reverse complement strand
GTTTCATTAAGCTCAACTGGTGTAGCAAAATGTTTCCTGGAGCTTGCTGTGGAATTGTACAGCTATATACCATAAGAAGCAAATATAAATTTTGTGGTTGTATTACTAAGATTTTAGAAAATTTGACTTCAGACACTCAGCCTGAGCTGAAGAGATATAGTGAATTCTTTGGGCTTTTTAGAAGATATTTTCCTTTGGTTCCTCTAGTGTTTCCGTTTATCTCTTAATCCTAAAACTGTTATTTATTTAATAACATTATCTTTAAATTAAGCAGAAATTGAAACAACTCATGAGTAGGCCTAGTTTATTTTCTTTAACAGATATATTTGGTAATATTGCCCCCAAAACCAAGGTTAAAAGCATTAGCTTCTGGTAATCATTTGCTGGGAAAAAGAAAAACCCTAATATTACCAGAAGACTTTTTCCATAACTAGGAACTTAAATCTCTGGACAAAAATACTGCCCTGAGGAGTATTTTTTTTTCCTAATAAGATCTAAGATTTCCCTATTCACATCAAAATCCTGTCTTGAGATCTATAGAGGAGTACTAATATTATAATGAAGAAAAACATCTTTCACCTTTGTCTGCAATCTTTCCATCTCAGCAGATTCCTTTATGTGTAGTATCCTGTCTTATTTCTCTGGAGTAAAACACTAACTAATTCTATGCAGAAGACTCACAGAGAAAATGATATCTTAAGTAACTTTAAAATGCCTCTTTCAATACACCTAAAACATCAATCTACTGAAAAGCCTGTTAGTTCTGCCCAGTAAAAATGCTGTTTGTGTGGGATCGTGTCTCCATCTGTTGTGGAACTCTGAGTAGTGATAGGATAAATGATAGAAGATGTACTAATGCCATAACTACTGACAAGTGAAACAGGCTGGTAGTTTTAATCTAAACACATACACACATGCCTTCTCTGCAGAAACAGGAAATGCTTTGCATAAACATTATTGAAACACAGACATGCCTTAACAAATCCTAGCTTATTAAAATGCTAATAATTTATATTCCTTTGCTAAAAATAGCTGTTGACCAACTGAATTATTGACTATTCAGATAAGCTCATACTTTGGGAAGCAGATGGACCCTCTCTTTCTCATCTAAAAAGCCAGTTTCTGCAAAACACATATGACTTGGCCAAACAGAGGGCAGCATATTGTGTATAAGACAAGCGGATGCTCACTTCATATTTTTCTGACTTCTGACACTCATTTTTGTTTTCCCTTTTCCAACAGAAACGGTACCGTTTACACTTATGCTTTTTCAGTGCTCCTTCTGTAAGGGTCCTGTAAGTAGCTGTGATATCTGTATTTTCACTGTCCCATAGTTTAGTGGGCCAATCCAGTCCTGTATCTCAGTTTTTAAAGGAGTTTCCCCACCCCCCACACATACATTTAGTGCCTTTGTGTTTCTGTTGCTTCAAATATATACTCACATATCTACTCCAAAGTTAGCTCCTTGGTTATACATGCTGTAATATGTGGTCATATTTTGCTTTCCATATGAGTTGAAATAGAGAAATTCTGGTTTCAGTGATGTTTTATTGACAGGTTCTTCCATACAGTCCTTTTTCTGGATATTTCATGTCTGATTTTCTTTCATATGCTAACACTAAAAAGAGATATGAAACACCACATTGTAAAGGCCAGCAGTCATTCTACCATAAATTTCTTGACAGTCCGTGACATTGCTGCAAGATTCAGATAACATCTTACGCAGCTTGAGGGTTTTTTATGCCTAGAGAAATGTCTTAATCTCTTGTATTTGTGTTAGGTCATACAGAATCATTTATTCCACTCAAGTCTTTCAGTAAGCTCTGTGATTTCTTAAGCCAAATTAGCATCCTTCCCATTTGTACAGAACTGCTCACATCAGCGGCTTGTTGCAGATTTGATCTGTTTAATAGAAGAATTTGAAGAAATTGGAAGTGGTTATTTAAATACTAATACTACTTATATTAATTATTGTTAGTAATTATTGTTAATAATAAATCTATTCGAAATTTGGACAGCATGGCTTAGGAAATTCTCACTAGTTTGCTTAGAGAGGTACATGAGTATGGCTATCAGTCACCTATGAGCCTTTTCTCATTGCACTATTCACAAAATGTCAGCAATTATGAAGGCAGCTAACAGGAAAGTATATCCACAGAACTGGAAATAATTCCATATTCTCTGGAAATTAATAACACCTGAGAAATCTGTGAGAACTTGTTAGTGTCAAATGCCTTAGAAACAAATTTACCTTAAAGAAGAATAATCTATGCTTATTTTAAGCTTTCAGAAACAGTAAAGGGATAGATATATTGGTCTTTTTCTGAGATACTGATAGTATGAAAAATATAATAATAGAATTTGATTGTTGGTTGAATTACTCATATATGCTAGGGACAATATTGTCTAATAATAGAAGCTAAGAATTATAAGGTAGGAATAGAGGATCTCTAGTTTGTGTGTGTAAGAAAAACATAGAAAAAATAGCACAGGTATTTAAGCATTACTACGCAAGAGTTTTCCAAAGCTAGCAATAAGAGTACAAAACCCCATGAAATTAACAGCGTATTCTGTACAAATTATTACTATGCTGAAATAATTGTAAGACTGAAGTCAGCTTATAGCTGATGGTTAATGATCGTGGTTTGATCTCCTCTTGGGTTAAAGTATGCTTTTTCATTCAAACTTTTCATATTTCTTGTTAATAGCTAAGGGATAATTTGTATGCTGCAGAATGTTCCATTCCTATCTCTACAGACTGAATACTACCATCATGTTACTTAAACAGTGGCAAACTTAAAGGTGAATTAAGTCTGGGTTTTTTGATAATAGGAATTTTTTAGGAAAAAAAGCACAAAAAACACATTATGGTGACATGAACAAACACATGAATATGTATAGAAATTCAAGAAAAGATTAATGAGAAATACTGAGTTCACAACCTCAGTCACTCAGATGCTCCTTTTCTTAATATACAGAGAAATTTATTTCTTAACTTGCACCTTTAACTTCCCCAGTTGTTCATGATGTAGAGAAAATATTTTCACTTGTGAAAAAGCCACATTTAATTTCCACTTATACTTGAGGGCCAGAAAACAATTTGACTGTTGTTATTCCAGCAGAGATGATAGCACAAATTCCCTTACAAAAACAAGCTCATATTAGGAGTTAATGGTTTTTATCACTACAGAACATGCAGTCCTGCATAAGGTTTGTTCTTTGGTGAAACAATATTTTTTTCAGTGACTGCAGACCTAGGAGCACATTTAGGTTCTGCACCCTAAATAGAGTTTGTTGTTTTTATTTCCATTCTCTACAGCCTTGCAGAAACTATTTTACATTTTCTCTTACCTTTGGTAACACAGCTTTTTTTCTGCCATCTCTTCAAACTAGTGCAATCTTTTAGTGAATCTCCACCTGAGAAACCTTCCAATTAATTTTAAATTTCTCCTGAGAAAAAGAATATCAGGTTTTCTCCTCTTAATTTTTTGCAGCTTTTCCTGGTAGAGTGGATTCAGGAGCCACAAGTTATGCACAGCAACTTGACTGCTTTTGAGACAAGTTAAGCAATTGTGCCTTTATTCCTTTCCATGCCTGTGCTGCAAAAAACTGCAGCAGAAAAAAACTTACCTGCTACAAGCTGACTATCCAATCCAAAAATCCTTTTCATTAGTTGTCATTTTTATTTTTAAATAACTGTTAAATAACAGGATAGTAACCCTAAAGAGTCAGCTGCAGCCAGGACTAAAGAGTAAATAGGTTTCCATGACACTTACATGCAAGATTAAAAGAAGTAGTGCCCACCAGTGATAGGAAAAACAAAATGTGGCTGTTATCTGGGGTGATCTAAAGCTGCGTGGGCTATGATAACAAGACAATGCAAAAAAAAAATTATATATTTCATATATTCTCATATGCAATCAAATAGCTGTGCTGAGAAAACCACATTAGGGTTTGTCTTTTGTTCCATGTAAAACATGTGAAAATTATAGTTTTTATTCTTCACAAGCTTACATGTGAAATCTTCCAAGAAGCCTTAATGATTGCAAAACTTCTGTCTGCTTTGCACCAAGAGAGTATAGAAACACTATGTAAAACATGAATAGCTGAATTTTCTCTCCTATAGTCAAAATATTTTCTACTGACTACATTAAATAACATTTCTCAGTACATCTCCTTGAGATGGTTTTTTCATAAAAATGAAAACTGGTTTTTAATATTTGCTTAGAAAAAAACCTCTCTTATCAAATAATGATACTGGAAGGAAATGTTCAAAGTTGTTGAGTGTGTTCTGCTGACTCATATCACACCATTGCAAGCAACTTGTTACAGGAGTCAGGATATGAGACAGAGAGGAAAGTGAGAATAAGATTTTTAGGAATTCTCCCTCCTCTAGCTCTTCTAAAACTAAGTCTCAGCTGATTGTTTATTCTTCCATCTCAACTAAAACTGTAGACTGGAGAAAGACAAATTTATTTATTTATATAAATTATATTATATATTTATTGTTTCTACCTATATATATTGTTCCTACCCATATTAAAACCATTTTACAATTGGCTGCAGTGAAGTTTTTCTCCCTTTTACAAGAGAGAACCTAAAGAGGTACATTAATCCCAACCTTAACATCAGAGGAATCATTAGAATAGTTTAATAAAGACAATTATGATTGCTATGGTTTTACTGTCTTTAGCTGGTAACTTGCAATGTTTTCTTTAACCTAATCAACTATTGAGTTATTTGAATGGCTATAATATGAATTTATAGCAGAATGACACTTTTTAACTTTTGCTCTCCTGATCAGATACTGAGAGAAAACACTTCTGTTAATAGCCTACTTCTCAAGCTCCATTCCATCAAACTCCATAAATAAAGGAAGGCTCTCATGTTTCTGATGATGTTTAAATAAACAGCAACTAAAAAAAGATTAATTGAAAAATTGAATTATCAAGTTTTAAACATTTTAGAATATCTTTCAGATATATTTCATGTCAGTTAAAGGAGCTGATTCTTGTGTAGCTCTTTTTTGTTTTGAAATGCAAAATTGTTATTCTGAGATGCAGATATGATGCTGAGGTCAGACCACCTGAAGAAGAAACAAAGACCTAAATGGAATTAAAAAGAAACAGGTGAAGTTTTGGGTTCAAACCTTACCAACTTACAAAAGAAGAGAAAATATAAATAAAGCAAATGAATTAGAGCAGTGCCACCAAGATTTTGATTGAAACTGGGGGATATCAGTCACCCTGTTTAAGCCCAGCTCACTTACCCCCTCAGTGACTGCAGGGTAACTATATAGAATAAAACAGAAATTACAATGAAATTTTAAAAGGGCCCTGATATCTTGGCCTAATCGAGCAAAAATCATTGGAGAGACAGACACAGGTAAATGCTCCCTGGACAAGAAGTGACCAAGAAAAACGTTGTGAAACTTTGTGATAATGTTACCAGGTGATGTGATGTCATGAAGAATGCGTAACCAATGGCAAATTGTTACCAAAACTAGAACCCTATGTAAGTGCCATACAAGTAAAGCCCTATATAAATGCCTTGTATACTTCTTGTATTAAAAATTGGTTTCTGATCCAAACTCAGATCAGAGTCCCCATCACTCCATCACCAACAGGTAACCAAGTACAGAGACAGGTTTTCAGGCAGTATTTCTCATCAAAAACACAGTAATTCAGTTTGTCTTAAATGCCTGTGTTAATGTAAAGAGTTGGTGACCTGGCAGTTCAGCACAAATTTTGGAAAATTCAAGCTCTGTATTCAAAGCATGTTTTTTTCACTCCTGCAAGCAAATGCATGCTGGAAGTCATTATATTTATAAATTAAACAGAATTTGACCTTTAACATGGCACTGTGTTAAAAGAAGTCCAGTGAGTGTAAAGACAATGAAGAACTTCTGGAATCATAAGTCACAGTTTTCTATTTAATTTTCTAAAAATTGGACAGATATTCAAATTTACACTTATTAGGAATGTTAACTTTCTAACCATACATTTTATAGCAGTGCTGTGAAGAAACAGAGATGCTGCCAAGAGCTTCAGGCTAAATTATTTTGGATCCTAACTCATCAGGAGGCTTCTGTTCTGAAATGCTCCACAGAGCTGGCAGGACAACCAAATAAAATAAATCAATAAACTCTTAGAGCTGGTTTTAATTGAAAACTATTAACATTTCAGAAAAATATAGGGACATGAGGAATTTAAAAATAATGTTGTAGAAAAAATGCACAAAGAAAGCAATGTAATAAAAAATACTGAAAGAAAATCAAAACAACTCAGCTTAATTCTGGCAAAATATCAAAATGACAAGAATAAAATTTAAAAAGTCCTGACAACTGTGAAGAATGTGAATGCATAATGTATGAGGAAATATGGGACACTAACAAAGGTTTATTTTAAAAACCTTGAATGTTATCAACGTTGTATGAACACATTTTATGAATATTTCTACAATGCTTATATTTGCTTTAGAAATTAAAAGAAAAGCTAGCTGAGTTGTCATGGTTACTGCCCCACAGATATAGCACATCAACAGTGGTGTTAACTTTTTATTTTTGTTTTGTTTCTTTTTTTAATCATTACAACAGTTAAGACATAAGAGTAATACTATTTTTAATACACTGTTTTCTGTCTGACAATATGCCTTGAGCTCTTGCTATCCTAAGAAATCAATGCCAGGGAGTCAACATTCTGATCCATTCAGTACATTCAGATATGTAACTCATTCTTGGTGTTCATTCTGTATACAACAGAACAGGAGGAATATCCTCTTATTCACCTGTTAATAAAATTTTATCTTTAATGGCACAGGCATAATCTCTCTACAATCTTTTCAACATGAATATTTTTAACAATATTTGTATTTCTGCAAATCCCTTGTCCACAGTTTTCCCTTCTATTCAAAGTAAAAGGTACTCATCAATTTTTCCAAAGTCAGCTCTGTTCTGGAGAGGGGAGTAGGATTTTCAGGCAACACCTTTCTCTTTGTCTCACAGTCTACATCTGCAAGCAGATGTAAGCAATTTAATGCAAGATGGGGAGTACTAAGGAGATCATTCATCTTCAAGTAATGGGGGGCTCCTCAGTAGGATAAACACTCAGAGGAATTTAAAGCACATATCAAAGAGAAATCAAAATTATTTTCATTTGTGCCTCCCACTTGTTTTCTAGCAATAACAGTAGTTAAGACATTTAAAACCCACTTTTTCTTAAAAGATATTGTTGGTCACAGATAAGGTAGGGAGCAGTTCATCTGTGTGGCCTCTTGGCACACGGTTCTAACCTCATCACCCAGCGGAGTCCTTGACTCCCAAGCACAGTTTGGCTCAGACTTGTTTTAATAAAATGACCACTTCATCAGATTTTATAGTATCTGCATGAGCAGAATATGGTGTCTTTCAGCGTCACACTAGCACTAGCAATACAAATAACTACTTAGCTATTCTTATTGTCCTAGAGATTATCACTGCTGAGATAAGTACTTGTAAAATGATTATGAGTCTTTAGTTTATACATTTAAGTATTTTACATTAGGCATTGCTTTGAAATTGCACTTAACATGGATAAGGATAAATGCAAGTCTTTATTTATATAACCAGAACAGTCAATCCAGTTGAAACTAAATGTAAATTCATAGATGAGAAAAATATCTTTAAATAATCCTGAAGACTGTAAACTAGAGTTAGCCTTTCACCTCTATTGACTTGCTTTGTGAGGAGGAGGTAGTCAAGGTCTGAGGATTCACACAGTGATAGTCCTTCTTCTCCTCCAAGAAATATATTTTCTCTTATGGTCAGTGTTCCCTTCAGTACCTGCTGGGGATCCTGCCCAGGTAAATTCACTCCAGAGCCATCCAATCCTCTTTTAATGGAAGTGAGAGGTTTTCAAATCCATAGGTATCACTTTGTTAGAGTGGAAGTTCCCCCTTCTACTGTTAGATTTTCCTTTTTACTAGAACGAAGGACTTGGTATTCTTCATTGAGAAATGTTGAACTTCACAGAAAGCATAAATCTGTACATTAAAAAATACTTAATATAAACTCTCAGGCATATGAATTATATGCATATTACCAGGAATATGTAGTTAGTACAGACACTGTGGCAATCAGCCATGCTGAAATGACTCATCCCTGGCCAATTCCTCTCAGCTTATTATGACAGCAAGCAGTTGTATTTCTCCAGACAGAAGTATTTTTCTGCAACTTGCAGACTATTTGCATCAGAAACAGTCTCTACCCTCCCACAACTTCAAGAATGTCTAACAGAGGACCCCAGGAATTAGATGGAGCTGGCTGGATGCCGTATTTAAGTTAAGCAAATTTTAATGAAACTATAGAAGGAAGATCTATTCCAGGGCCAGTTGGCTGTTGCAACTACAAAATCTCCGACTTTAAAGCAAGTATTGTTAGGACAAGAAGATAAGTATTGACAACCCCCCATTATCGAGCCCACTGACTTGTGGTGAGAAATGCTATCCTTGATAGAACCTACCAAAACAGGTTGTAAAACAGACTGCAGCTTGGATTCATGATATATTGATGTGTATCTAATTTATGCTGTTATTTGTAATTAAAGCTAATTGTGAGCTATCATAAACATTCAAACAATTCCTTTTATGACATGAAAAATATTTTTAGAAGAGACTTCTGAAATTTAACCTTCGTTATTCTCTCTCTTTCCTTCCTGTTCACCCATAAGTTTGAGTAGGGATATTTAATCAACTAAATTACAATTGAATTTCCCAATGTGAACTATTCATTGAACATTTAAGTGTTAAATTGCATGTTTCTCTAGGGACTTCCAATTCCACAATTTCATTTATTTTTTGTGTCTGATGGGGAAAAAAATCCCAAACCCAACCAAAACCAAAATACTACTCCCCTCAAACCATTCATTGATTTTCCATCTTCCAAACATTTTAATCACCCTCTAATACCATAAAAATAATAAATTACGATTTTACATAAGAAAGAATTTCCCTTGTGTTGATCTTGAAATGCTGAATCTTATTACAAAGAAGTCAACTAATATATATTTGATTTAAATTAGTTACTTCTATGAAACTGAATAATTTTTACTTTTATCAGTAAAAGTTCACACATAAAGCTTTTGAGGAATGCAAATAATTTATAAATCTAGAGTACTCTTATACAAGATGAACTAAATTATTATGTAGATACAGTTCCTTTTAAAAGAGAATAGCTTCACTTCAAGAACCAATAGAGCAGATGACAATAAATGTAATGTCCCTATTTCAAGAAATGGAACATTTCACACAATTAGGTGCTGTACTCAACATTGTTAGCTGTGGCACATGAGCACTGCTACCCGAAATACTATCATAAAGGGCAATAGAGATGGTTATTCTCCTTTCAGAAATTTTAATATTTTGAAATGTTCTATGAAAGCAGAATTAAAAAATTAAATTAAAATCTAAAACTTCTTATGACATGAGACAGAAAATTGTAATGAAAAAATCTAATGTTAATGTTTTGACAAATTTCAAAATATTAAATACAAGATGAACATAAAAATATATTAACACTGGACAGCTTATATGAGTTTTTGCACCCTTCTACATTTTCACTACTATTTGGAAAGGATTTTGACTATGAAAACCTACCTTTTTATTTTCAGACTGAGAAAATAATTCCTCTGATTATGGTGTATATGAGACACCCTACTGAGAAACTTTTAATGCATCCTTTATTCATCATAAGTAGTCCATAAGTATCATAAGTCCATAAGTATCATAAGTAGCTGAACAATAAAACCACCACTTATTGCTTCTAATACATCAAAGTTTGGGGGGTTTTGTTTTCATTTTTTTTTTTTTAAACTAAGCACAATATTTCGGGAAAGAAAACTACAAACTCATTTGTTGCTACATCATGGAAAGAGATATATTTAGCTGTAATTCTAGATCCACCAGATTTCTTACCCAGTGTTGCATTTCTTACTGGGGGCAGATATCATAAGTATCAGTTTTTTATCTAGGTAGGAAAGGCTTGGCTCCTCCCCCTGGCTGGAGCATCT
>JANRMJ010000054.1:100227427-100245189 GCA_025584955.1 Alethe diademata | reverse complement strand
AATGTTGGTAATTTTTTCCAGGGGCTCAAATCCAGTCCACAGGGGTCCTGGGCATTCTGCCAAAGCCTCTGAGACCCTTGCCCGGAGGGTCTCAAGGCATCCAGGGAAGACAGGGGAACACCCTGGACTCCCACAGGAACTTTATGGGAAGATAGGTTGTAAGGATAGTGGAGAAGGTGATTTTCCTCAAAGGATTACAGCTGTGCTGATTGCTGAGAGGTGGAGACAGCCTTGCCTGCCCAGTGAGGATGGGGTTTATAAAGAGTGGGGCAGCTGCTTAAGAGTCAGTTATAGTTGCAGTTTGAGACCCAGAGTCTGCTGGCTGTGTGGAGGAAGGCACAGGGGGTCTTGTGAGGGACAGGCAAGGTAAGAAGATATTGTGTATGTATATTGTGTGAGGGACAGATGGGGTTAGGTGGCTGGGTAAGGGACAGGTTGGGGTCAGCCAGTCATGCAGAAGAGAGAAAGAAACTTGCAGAGAGAAAGAGAGAAGGAGTCAGTGCTCTGTGCAGCTGCCTGTAAGAAGTCCACTGAGAGAAAGCATGAGAAGTTTTTAATAAAGGACTGACGATGATGTCAGTCCAGTCCATCTTGACATAATTACTACAGAACTTGCCACAGGATTTCCAGGGAAGTGGTCCTCCGTATAAGGGCTGAGGTCACAGGGCTGCAACTTACAGTGCACCAGCTGCACGTAAGCCTCACTGGTGGCTCCCAGTGTGGATTGGTCTACCCAAATGATCCCTCTGATCCTAAAGAAAAGCTGAAAAATATGAACAGGGGAAGAAAAAAAAAAACAAAACCTTCCAAGACCCCCAACTCTAAGCTCTTGCTGTCTTAAACATCCCAACATGTCTTTCAGCACAGGGAGGATGACAGAGGATGTGGACGCTGGAAGTGGAATCTAGTTTTTTAAACTGTTCCTTATGTTTCATCACCTTGGAAAGTCATTTTCGAGATATGCAGTGTAGTTTCAGAGAATTTTTTTTTTCAAGCATGAGAACATATTAATTTTCAGTCTTAACATTTGCTTGGAAATTCATTCTTCTGAGCATTCTGAAGGAGTTCAAGACATCAGACTTGTTTGAAGAGAACACCAGCTACATAGCAGAACAATACAAGCTACAGCAATATTTTGGAAGAAGGCTAATGTATCAAACATTGAGTCTCTTTAGCATATATAAATTATACTCAATGAAGACTACAGGTAAAAAAACTTTCAGTGTAATCAGCATTGCTGTGCCAATACCCAAATGACATGAATCAACTTAAACTGGAAAGCTTTCTCAATGAGAATTAACCAAAATATGCCTGTATAATTTACCATCTCTGTTTTGCTAAATGTTCTCAGGAAGTTGCTGAAGCCAGGAAACTAAGCAGAAAAGCAATACCTTCTTTGTATCTCATGATTTACAATGTCTGTTTTAAAAGCAGACCTTTCGATTTGATGTACAAATAGTAAATGCACTCTGGGGATAGTTTCCAATGGATTTCTCAAGCTTATCCGTCTACTTGAAACACTTAAAGGCAAATCACTTGACAAATATTTCGTCTCAAATACTACAAGGAAAACATTTTAAAAAGGCATTACATCTTTTTACAGTCCAGGAACAAATTTAGGCATTCAGTCAACCCTTAAAATAGTTGTCTCGTATGCCCTGAAAAAAAATCAGAAAAAAAGAACCCAAACCACTCAAAACCAAGTTAAATCAAAATTCTTGCTTGAAGGCTCAAGATGCCATGAAATTAGTAACTGTCAGTACCAAGTTATAGGAGGTACTATCACGTAATGGAAAGTTAAAGTAACTTGAAAAATCAGTGTACAGATTAGGAGATGCAGAGAGAACTCTCCCAGGAAATAGCATGTGTTTTAGCACAGCTGAAGAAATAATTCTTAAAACACACTAGAAAACTTGCAAGGACCAAATTGTCCTAGTATGACGAACAAGACAAAGCAACTGATTAGATTTGTGAGCATGGAAAGATGTCAAAATTATGATATTAGGATTCAACAAATATAGGTATTTACAGTGGTGTTATTTTCAGCTAACATTCTTATAATAAGGTTTATGTATTTTGATTTAAAAGCAACAGCAAAAAATCTGGAAAACTGGTGGTGTTTCAAGAAAAGTTGGATAGCAGGGAGCATGGTTGACTATCTCCTCTTTTCTTCTGCCAATAATCTTCATGCCAATGAATAATAAAGGATGATGTAGAAGTATGACTGCCAGCAGCTAGCCACTCTAGGGTTTTCAGTAAAAAAATAGAAGAAAAAGAAGCATTAGTCTATATAGTTATGATTATATAAACAACGGAGAAGCAGAGTGCATCTTTCAATGAAGATGTAAATATCAAGAACAATGCATAAATATTTTAAGTCAAGAAAAGCACTTGTAAGAAAAAATTCTCATACACACCTTTCATGTGTAATATTCACCTTTTTCTTCTTTGTTATCGACTTTCTTCTCTGTTTATTGACATAAAATTGAATATTTTTTAAATTTCTTCAAAAGCTTTTTTCAGGTCTCCAGATATTTATCCAGTGCTGGAAAATGAGTATCGAAGTTCTCCAATAACTTTACTAGTAAGTATTTTGTTAGTTGATTATGCCAAGATAAAACCAATTAGGAAGATGTATTTTATAAATATTAATGACATCTAGAGACCACATTATGCCAAAACTGCATAGAAACAGAAATTATATAGCCATCATCTTATCTTAGAGAAAACATTACCCATTACTTTTATGAAAACCAAGAGTAGGAAGAATTAATTCAATAAAATTATGATGAAATTGTGGTGGTTAGTTTTACAGCCAGGCAGCCAAAGGCTTGATTTACTTCCTTTTGTTTTTCAATAGAGGATCATACCCCCTAGATTTAGAAGCTAGAAATTAAATTTGACTTTTTTCCTATTAATATTACTATGAAAATAGAGAGAATTGTGTATAATTATTATGGACATTATGTCTAAGGCATAAAGATGCTTTCCCTACGTATTCAGTTGTCTTACCATGTTAAGAAAGCTGGTATCTTAAATACTCTATATTTTTCATATTATATGCTATATGCTTTGCAGAAAAGGAAGAAAAATTAAAGTATATTTATCAATACAGAAAGGCCAAATGAATAAAAACCTTCTTTTGAACTCATCTCTTTATAATTTGAATTAAAATAATTCTAAGAACATTACAGTCAGACACTCAAAGGCATTTAAGTGTCTAAAAATAGCTGTCTATAGGGTTTTTCAAGAGAGTTTAAAAAAGTTTGGAACTTAACTCCCACCTCAGAGCTTCTTAATGCCTTTGGCAGTGCTCATTTGCTGGACAGAGTCCAGCACAGAGTCCCTAAGCACATTAATAGATTTGTACACCTCCCAAATGAGGAAGAGTTGGGAAAGCTGAGACTGCTCAGCTGGAGAAGAGAAGGCTCAGGAGAATCTTAATGTGCATAAACACCTGCAGGGAGGGTGAAAAGAGGATGGAGCCAGGCTCCAAAGGTGCCCAAAATTAAACACAGGAGGATCCTTCTGAACATCAGGAACCAATTCTTCTGTGGGAGGGTGACTGAGCCCTGGCACAAGTTGCACAGAGAATTTGTGAGGTCTCCCTTCTTGGAAATGTCAAAAATTTATCCAGATGTGGACCTGAACATTTAGTCCTAGATGGCCCTACTTAAGAAGAGAGTTGGACCAGGTGACCTCCAGGAGTCCCTTCCAGCTTCACAGACTGCCTGTCTGTGATTTTTTTACATGATTCAGAAAGGTAAAAAGGAGCTCAAGGTAGAGTATAGCAGGCACAATAAACCTTATACAGTAATATTTTTACATTTACAAATACGTAACTATCCACAGCACTATGCTGTCATGCATTTCAGGGAGAACAAATATACAAGATCACAAATGCAGTATATCTTCCTCTGCCTATGAAGAATGCATCATCATTCCTTGAATACATTTGAATAATCTATATAAGAAAAAGTACAGCAAAAAAAAGAAAATTAATGCTGAGATCAGTTAAATGCAATAATTTATAAAGGTGAGATGCCTATGTTACTTTATAAAACCACATGAGTAAAAGCAGTGACTAAGAAGACTGTAAATTAAATGTCTCCAGTAGGCAATGACAGGGGTTTTTAGTTTCTCCAGATGTCTGTACAGGTGACTAATCAAAGCACCAGTACTAGAACAGAAGGGTAATGTTGTGTCCATCTCAAGGCCAAATAGCTCACTACAGCTTTTGGCTGTGGCCAAAAGATGCTCAGGGCAGGATATGAGAACAGCAGAAGCATGGCATAGAACTTCCTCAATGTATATGGGTTTTGACTGCATAACATTGAGGTTCAATAAGAATATTTTTATTATTAAATATTTTGATTAAAATATTTAAAACAACCTTACATGCATTTTTGCTACTTGGCTTGTCTAGACTGTCTTTGATATTATATATAGAAAAAAAACCTGAAATGTAACATCTTGTGGCAGAAGGTTTCATTATTTAATTATATATCTTTGTTTAAAAATCTTGGATTTTTTTTTTAATTTACTCCTGGCTTTTGTTCCTGTTCTTTGCTTGCTGCTTAAACAGCTACTTAACATTAAGCACACAAATAATCCTTTAATGAGAATGTAAATTAATTATATGGTTGAATATAAAGCTGAATTACAGTTTGAGCGTATAAAAATATTTTCACTCTGTGGACTAACAAAGAGTTATAACATTTACAGGTAAATAGAAATTCTTGAGAATGGAAAAATGCTGCCTAGTTTTAATCTTGCTCAAATTGTTCTGTGAGAGATCACACTCCTGCTTTGCTGCTTATTTTTTTGTATTGCTGAGCTGTACAATCATTAATTGTGCAATCATTTAGAATCAATTTCTTTCAGAAATTTAAGTTTAAAGATGTTAAACTGAAATGTAGAATCAATAGGGAGGATGTGCTGACTTTCAGAAGTGTCACTTCTCAAACTGAGTGTAACACAATTTCTCATCACTCAGGACTGAACACAACTGGGTTACTTACTGAGTCACAGAAGTAGTGCCCCTGCTTCTCTCATGAAGCATTCTGGGTGAACTGAAACAGGGAGAACAAAGAGCTTCTTGTAACCCAGGATTTCCTCTGGTAGATTGTTCCTGAGAGCAGCTCAGATCTAAGGTAGGGATCAGAAAGAGACACCTTCATCAGTACCTGAACCCCATTAACTTCAAATCACTTGGAGCCAGGAGCAGCCTCACAAGCTGAAGGCAAAGGTTGTCTGAGTCATTCCCACCATCCTCAGATCACAGGAACATGCACACACAGTATAGCAGGTTGGAAAAGTGCACTAGGGGCTTCATGGATACTCATCTTTTTCTCCAAAAACAAATTCTATGTTTCAACTGCTTTTCAAATTCTTTTATTGAGAACCGTGGTAGGGCTTAATATTTTATATTTACATTAGTTTGCATTTCAATTCCTTACTTCAAACTCAACTACTCAACTGCTGTCATTGGCCATTGAAATAAAGCACACGATAACACTCAGAAACATGGCAAAATCCTAGTCAATGCATATACATTTTTGTTTACAATATTTTGTAACCTTGAACTTTATCCATAGAAATATTTTACACCAGAGTTTGCTACTTACTGCCAAGTTCTTTTTTGGTCCCCTGCTGTTGCAGCAATCCATTGCTAAAGACATGCATTTCTGAAGGAGTTTTATTTTTGTCTCCCTACAATTCACTTGTATGGATAGACATCTGAGTATTAGTTAATAGGTAGTCTTTCATTTGCACATTTTTAAACAATTTTTGGGACTTAATAGTTTCTCACTGATGCTTTTATTTTCTCTTTTTTATTTTTTTCTGAAAGAATAGAAGAAAAGAAAGGAAAAATCATGATGGAGATCAGGGAGAATTAAATAGGAAGTAGGTATAATAATAAAGATCTGAGTAGGCACCAGAGACCATTGATGCTTATTGCACAGGTATAGGTGACTGGGCTTTGAAAAGTAATCTCAAATGGAAGCTTAACCAGATACAAACCATAGAGAAAGAGCAGTGTTTAAGAGGAGAGGGAACAGATAGATTAAGTGAGAAAAGTGGAAAGCAAAAGCTACTGTGATCTGATGAAAATACGAAGGACTAATAATGAGCCATTGTGATTCTAAATCATGCAAAATATACATTTCGAAACAAATCTTCAGCTAATCAGGAAAATTGATTGCACCTTTTAATCAACTTGTTGAACATTTGATGAATTCAATGTCCATATTTTAAAAAGTTATTGAAGAAAAGTTGAGAGAGATTAGAAGGATGTGGGTTTTTTGTTGTTGGTTTTTTTTTTTTTGAGTCATCATGTGGCACTTCACCCTTTATGCACATGACAACATGTTTGGGACCAGTGGAAGACAAAGCTCACTGATGCTAGAGAAGTCTGTTGTGTGACTCAAGTGCTGGTAATTAAATTAATAAGAAATTCAAACTGGTAGAACAATATGATTGATCTACAAAAATTCTATTTATTCACTATGCTACAGTTAAGGAAAAAATCAGGTTTTGCTCTAAGTGGGACTGAGCAAATTTAGTCTCTGTTTTACTAAATATTTATTCATGCTGTTTCCATTCCTTGCACCTGCATTATTACTCAGAAAAAGCTTAAAACAATATAAACTGCTAATTATTTCTCTTTAGCTGTACTCTAAATTACTATTTATCCTGTTTTCTGCCTTCTGCAGCTCTGTACTTGACCATGTAGGACATTTTCATATCACAAATCAACAATACAATGACAGAGCTTGAATACACTCAAAATGTCACAATCAAAACCAAGGTCTGTCTCTTTGTCCATCTAGTGCTGCATTGAAGAGTAACACTTCAGATTTAGCTACTGTCCTGACCTCCACACAGAATCCTGCTACTAATGTGCTATGTAAAGCAGGAGCTGGAACACTAATAAGGCATCTTAACTTTCAACAACTCTTTCTATTCACCACTGCTTTAAAGATACAACTTGGTGTTTTGGCTTTGCACTTTGCTTCTTTTTTTTTTTTTTTTTTTTCCCCTGCTTTAACTCCTTTTAGGGAGTTTTGTTATTGCACTAAGAGCTGAGGCATGGAGGATTTCTACAGAAGCAGCCTTTTGTGATTCCATTTTTATTTCTCCTGATGAAGCTATGATTGCTCTTGAGAGGACCAGTTTTCCAGAAAGGAAGAGAACACTACAGTGGGACCAGGGATCTATGCCAAAGGCAATATTGCTCACTCATACTACACTTGTAACTCTGAAAGCTCAGATAACTGTTCATATCTATCCTTTTGTTGTTAAGCATTGCAGCAAATCACTCATTTTTCTTGTCCTAAGGCTCCAACTGCTTTCACGGTTATTTCATTGCTCTGTTTATACCTTGCTGCATGTTTTCTGCAGGTGGGTACTTTTCTTGACTATACTGTCAGTGCATAATGGCCTTTGGCACTTCCACTTTAGTGACATTACTTTTAATGGGAAAGTGCTTCAAGCAACTGCAACATGACTTCTGTATTTTCTTAGGGCCAAATGGTTTCCTTGTGCTCAAAAATGGTGAAAAAGAAAAAATGCACTCAGGATCTGTGTGGATTGCCATGCCAATTAAAAGCTACATACATATGCAGTCACTCAAGAAAAAACATTTCTGTGTCCTGAGTATTGTATTTTGCATCTGTAATTACTGCAACCAGGAGTTATCAAGGACACTCTACCAGGTTCAGCATTACTTTTTGAACAGCATTCCAGGATGCGTTCTGAGTTGAGACACTAATCCCAAACTTAGTTCTGTTTTGCTCCAGGAGGTGCTGGTCTGTTATGGCCTCAGTAAGAAAGATACTCAGAAAATCCAATTTATTAGAGCTTGCACCACAGGGACTTAATAGTATGAATAATCTCAAATGTTTATGGAACTCCAGGTGGTTTTGCTTCTCCTGGATCTTCAGTCCTTATACAGCACACTGGGCAGACCTGATTCATAGAAAATTCTCCCATTTCAATCACTGGAGTTTGTTCTTACAAGATAATGAATTTACAGCATAGTGAACTACAATACAAGCACAACACAGGCTTGGTCACATCCACTTCAACTTTCACTTGGATTACTAACTCCCTGGTGTACAGTGGTCTCCTAGTCAGGATCAATATGATGACTGTATTACAGATGCATACATTTATGATACAACCTATATGCAATTTTATCTAATTTTATATATATAATCAGATAATATATATGTATAATGGAAGTTGAGCTGCTGTGTGGTAGATGATATAAATGTTGTTGTCTTGGGTTTTGAGATAATCTGTCAATGCAGCAGGGGAGAAACAATCTTATTTCCAGATTGTTTTCTGAGTATCAGCCTGGATCCCTAAAAGAATGGAGGAGCTAAGTATCAGAATGTGATACTGAAGAGTCATCAAGAAGGGACTATAAGAACCATGAATTGGTATGTGCTTCATGGGCTGAAACCTGTTAACACAGAGAAAGCATAAGCTGGCTTGAAAATCATGGTGAAAACAAAAAATCCACCTATATTCTCTCCAGAAGCTTGTATTCTTAGGACACCGTAAGTATGACAGTACCTTAAGTAAGATAATGCACTTAGTGCCTGGTGCTTTATGTAGCTCTTTTTAAAGGAAGAGCTGTTGTTTGGTACACAACAGACAACAGCCACAGACTCCTGTACAGTGTTCTCATGACACCCAGTCATAGGGAGGAACCAAGGGCTTAAACCTGACCAGACTTCAGGACCAACAGGGTAAACTGTGCTCCTCAGTTCAGGTTAGGAGTTCAACAACTCTCACTGCTCATCACAGAATACACAGGTCACAGAGTCTCATACTTTAAGAGAGGGACTCAAGAAATGGCTATTAAATTAGCATTGTAACCACAAGCAGGTTATGCAGTCCATTTTGATAATTCCACTCACTATAAAAAAATTTGAATGAAGTTGTACATTTTCCAGCATAACATCTCTAACAATAAAGTTGCTTATATCTGATTAAAAGAGGCCCAAAAATGGTGCTGTAATTTCAAATGATTAATAAATTTCAATAATATCTAGTTATGCAGACAGACTCAAATTCTTCATTTTATAAAATGTATTTCTTTGGGATATCTAACAACTTTGTGGTGGGTTACCCTGGCCGGCCACCAGATGCCCAGTAGTCTTTTCAGCAGTCCTCCTCCGTCCACAAGAAGCAGAAAACAGAACAAAAACTCATGGGACAGACAAATATTATGAGATTATGTAGATGAGCAAAACAGATTTGACTTGGGGAAAATAATTCAATACATTTCTAATAAATAACTGAGCAGAATAATGAGACATAACAACAAAATGAAAGAAAAACCCCAACCTTCTCCCTACCATTCTCTTCCTCATAGAGTGAATTTACTCCTACCTCTTCTACATCCTCCTCTCCAGGCAGTACAGGGGGACAGAAAATGGGGATTGCAGTTCATTAACAACACTTTGCCTCTGCCCCTCCTTTCTCCTCATGCTGCTCCCCTCCTCCATTGAGAGGTCCCACCCACAGGATATGGTTCTTCACAAAGTACTCCAATGTAAGTCATCCACGCAGGCATTTCTTCAAGAAATGCTACATCATGGGTCATTTTGGTACAGGGGTAACAGGTCCTGCCAGAAGTATTGTCCAGTTCCACTCCAGAGGCTTCAGGTCCTGTCAGGAACCTACTCCAGTGCTGGCTTTCCATGGGCTCCAGGTTCCTTCAGGGCACATCCACAGCCTGCAGGTGGATATCTGTTCTACCATCTGCAGGGGACAATCAGCATCCCCATAGTTTTCTCCAGGGACTTCAGGAAAATCTTTACTCCAGTGCCTGCAGCACATCCACCTTTTATTTCTCTACCGGTCTTTGTCTCTATAGGACTGTTTTGGTCATATTCTTCCTCTCTCCCAGCTCCTCTTTTTCACTCTTTCTTAAATAAGAAGTTGCAGAGGTACCACTACTATCACTGTTTTAGTCAGCTTTGGCCAGGGTCCATCTTGAAATTGTCTAAAAGTGACTCTGTGTGACTTCTCACAGAAGTTACCCCTGCAACGTTCCTGCTTGCAAAACCTTGCCCCATACAGACAAAGCAGAGTTCTTTAGAGCATTTCTAATGAAAATGGATAGGACTCTCTAAGCAAGCTATCTATCTATCTATCTATCTATCTATCTATCTAGCTATCTATCCATCCATCCATCCATCCATCTATCCATCCATCCATCTATCCATCCATCTGTCCATGTTCCTTTCAGTCTTACGTAGTTACATTTGTTTATTTGAAACACATTCCCACATAAAAAGAATTTCATCCAAATCTCAGTTAAAAATAAATTCAAATATAAAATACAGAAGGCCCAGATGTTTGAAATATCAAAGCAAAGAAAAAAGCAACAGCCTCTTTGCATGTTTGAAGACTCTGGTCATAACAGCCAAAATTATTCTGAGCTCTCAGTTGTCTAAGTTAAAACAAGGATTGCAAATTGCTGAACTATACAAAATGACTGAAAATCCTGGCCTTTACTCCTGCTTTCCTTCATCTCCTTTATATTCTGCATAATTAGCACTCTACTCTGATGATGAATTCAGGGTAGGGACTCACTAATTTACACTAAGTTACATTACTTAAATTATTATGAACTTTTTTATTTATAATTATGAACTCTAAATAATTATGAACTTTTTAAAAATTTTCAGATTTTACAGAATCTAGAATATCACTTCTACCAAAATGAAGATAAGTATAAAATAAAACAAGAATAAGTGTTAATGCCTTGGCCCCAAAATCAAGAATGAGAATAGGAGGATACTGTGAGACAAATCTCTATAATCCATATGCAGAAATAAGAAAACTGGAAAGAGTAAAGGAAGCAACAAAACTGGAGAATTATTTATTCTCTGCATATCAATCAGACTACACCCTTGATGCTAAAATGGAGTTTGTCACCCTTCCTGTACTTTGCAAAAGCACCTTATATAATTGCTAGATGCGTGCTGATCTTTGCAAGGGGTGGAAGGCAATGGTTTGGGGCTGAAAAGAAATTACCAAGGGTGGCCTGCTTTCCTTCTGATGGAGCTGTATTTTCATTGCTCTGTGCTTTCCCTCCAGTAATTTTGACATGAGGAGGAAGGGCCTGGGTTTACATTATCTGTCAAGCAGAGCATGCAATGACAGAATTTTTTCAGGACTCTAAGGACGCATGGTTAAAGTTCAGAAATGATACGTAGTAAAATGATTGCCTCTATTACAAAAAAAGAAAAAGGGATCTTCTTGGCCATGCTAAGTGACTCTGTATTTGCATGTCTGGTGTGTTAGCCCTTGAAATCTGAGGAGTGTACAAGACAACAACATGAGGCTTCAAAATTTTATTGAAGAAAGTTTTCTGACTTGTTGATGAGAAGTGGCCTGTTACAGACCTGCTCTATTCAAATGGAATTAGAGTAGGCTATTCTATGAGGACCATTGAACAGATACCTATTTTGGATATTAAGTCATTAAACCCTATATCTGAACATGATTTTCCCCTTTTCCTTAAATGCACTTACAGATAATTAACATTATTGAATTACAGTGTCTTAAATAATATTACTGTGAATTCAAATATACAATTCTTTTATTTAAAACAACAAAAAAAATCAGAAGGGTCTAAATAACTGTGGATTTTTTTTTTTTTTTTCCTCTGGAATATTCAGCAAATTAAATGAGCCTTAAGGTCCTCTGAAGTTCCCTTCTCAACTGAAAAACAGATTGAATATTGCACAGCTATTGCAAATCATATATTGTTTATAAGCAGTAACTCAAGCGGTTATTGGTCCTGGTGGTAGGGGAAATCTGATAAATTCTATTTGGGATACCCAAAAGATTCAAACAAAGGAGGTATGTTTTGGATTGCCATATTAGACATTATCTATTTATGCACATTTCCATAAAGAGATAACACAGATATTTATAGTGAAAGAGATGTGAACCTGGAGCAGTTTCATTTAAGAAAAGCTGGTATGATATTCTGAGACCACACCACCCTGCATGCAATTTAGATATTGTAAGTATGTAATATGCATTTACACATTTTCAATATGCAAACCCATAAAAAGATACACATGCCCCCTTCACCTTCTTACCCATTAAGCTTATTCATATATCACAGGCTTTCCCTCTCTCAAAAAATCTTTTTTGTTGGCAGAAACCAACAGGCAGCAAAACTATAGGTACTCATGCCCATTTGATATCTCCTTAGAGAGATTCCCTAGTGAACTCTCTCTCTCACCATTGCTTTATCCATGTCAACACAGCTTTAAAAGTATAAACCCCATATTTTAAACAACATCTAAATAGATAGATATTTCGTGAGTGTAATATGTCAAAGTATCACAGCAGGCTTTTTAATGAACAGATTATCTGATTTTAAAAGAATGTAATTCTATTTTTTAATAACATTTTCCACAACTAATGTCCATTTCTTCTAAATTAGGTTTGCCCAAAGATATTGCTACAGATAGGATTTTCTCACTTGTTAAAAAAAATATGTATTTTCCCCTATCCCATTTCAGCAGGGTATATTAGGAAAACACTGAGCTGGTAAAAGTAAATAAGAAACTGTGGAAAGAAAGTTATTTGTGTCTGTAATTTTGTCCCCATATATATAGTTTTGCTCTATAACTTGTTAATGGAAATAAAACATACAAAAATCCAGAAAAAAAGCCAAAAACAAAACTAAAAAGTATACAAAATCTCTTATACAAATGGATCAAAACAGGGCCATGGAAGAAGGACTCTCCATCTTCTGACTTGTTATCTACATTCCTAAAAGCAGAATTAGAGTACAGTAAATTAGATAGATTAGAAAGCAGAGAGAGGAGGTAAGGAGGAAAACTTACGGAAAATGGTCCCAGAGCTCTCTTTTGCAAAGGGTGAAGTCACTGTCACATTAAGTAAAGGACAATTCAGTAACAAAACTGCCACCAACTTGAATAAGACCAAAATTTTCAATCTATTGACACTAATATATACACACTGAATTACACAGATATAAAAAAGGGAAAGCTGGGAAGCAAAGATTCCCCCTATCTCTCTAATCATATTTTTGTCAAAGTTATGGAGATAACACTGCAGGTTTGTGTTTTATGGATTTTAAATTACATTGCACTTGTACATATGTAAAAATTTGCACTGCTATCTAGAGAAGGTCCTATGATTATGCCAAAGGTATTTGGGTGGAACTCAGAAATAATTAAAATCTCACCAGAAGTTACAGACACAGTTTCTTAATGTTTCAGCTTCATTTTGGGACATGTTCAACCCCATATTTCATTTTCATCACATCTAAGATGTTCTTGGGAAGAATGTGACATCCCTCCAAGATCATCCTCTCAAAACAAAAGCAAAACAAAACAAAACAAACCTACCAAGCCCACAAAACAGTGAAACAAAGCAAAACAAAACAAAACAAAACCTCTCCCCCACAAAACACCCCACCTCACATACAAAACAAAACCTTAAACAACTGTCACGTTTCTGCTACAAAACTATGTAAGTCTTTGCATTTGTGTACAAAGTGCAGTGCACAATTTCAGAGTCCTCCTGTGGAAGTGATATGGAATATGAAATCACAGGTAGCTATCTATAAGGAGGTTATTCTAAGGTGAGTTTTGGTCTCTTCTCCCACGTAACAGGTGACAATGAGTGAAAATGCCCCTAAGTTGTGCCAGGGGAGGCTTAGATTGAATACTGGGAAAAGTTTCTTCACAGAAAGATTTGCAAAACATTGGAACAGATTTCCCAGGGATACAAAGGAGTGGCCATCACTGCAAGTATTCAAAAAAGGTGTGGGTGTGACACTTGAGAAAGGATTTGGCATCAAATATGATGGTGGTGCTAGGCTGACAGTTGAATTATCATCTTAAAGGACTTTTCTAACCTCAATGATTCTTTGATTCTATATGTCCACACTTATACTAGTTTTTCTAGTTTCATTTACACTCAGTGTCAAATAATAAACTGCCTAAGAGTGCGAATATTAGGGTTCATAGCATGATTGACCATCTCAGGGTAGATATTTAAAATTAGCCAACTGAATAGGAATCTGTATGTTGCGGTTTTTTTCCTCTTTGTTGATGTTAAAGGGACCATAAAATGACCAGTTTGCCTGAAACTACATACTGTGCATCTGTTTATACATATGTATTCATATAAAAAACATTTATACTTGTAATCTCCTCTGAACAGTTTCAAGAAGCAAAAACAGTTGCCAGAGATTAATTTTACATAGATGCTCTTTCTTCACTACATTTCAAATAGCCACGGTCCATTCACCAACTGCAAAGTTGAAGAAAGGCAGGAAGACTTTAGAACTGCCAGAGAATCCATCTAAAATTACAATCCTCAGAAAAAGAAGAGACTCTGCTTTCACAGCTGACCTGCTTCACAGGTATCATTCAGACTCCAGTATGTAAAATTCACAATTTCAACCTGCTGCCAAGAATTTCTTTGATGTATCAGTAACTATCAGTAACCATTCAGATACTAGAACTGAATGTATTTATTAGCTTACACTTTACACCATTTCTTACATCAAGAGGTATATTAAAGGATTTGTACATCTGAATGACTTTGCATGATGCATGATCTTCTGCAGATGGCATAAATACAAGTTATTCTCTAGATATATTGGCTATTCTATACATACACATGGAACTGGGCCTAGTTTGCCCCTAAAATCAAATGAAACGTGTCTTTAAACTGTTATGTGCTACCCTGTCTCAGTTTTTATGCTAGTCTAATCCAAAGAGACACAATCACCTAGTCTGTTGCTAGTAGAGAGCTGGAATATGGGTTTGTTGCCTATATTTTATCAGAAATACGTATTTCCTAATCTTGTACTTCATCAGAAATATTAAAATAACACTGTTGCTAAAAAAAATTGTGAAAAGGTGTAATACTTGCGGATACTTTACTTAAACTGCATATTTGACACTTTTACCATCTGAAAGACTCTGAAAAACTTGTGTGAATTATTTGGCAAGAAGAGTAGAATTAGTGAGATGTAATCATAAAATTATGCTTGCTCTGTAGTTATAGCTGTGGTGCAGGCGAGTTTCGCAGCAGTGTTGTGCCCCTATGCCCACCGGGATTCTCAAGTGATCAATTCCCTGGGTAGACCAGGAAAACCCCAACTGCCCCCAGCAAGAGGCAATGTGCTGGTAAGAGACATTAGATTGACTTTAGCCAAGGTGGCTGATTTAGCTCAGCTCTGCCTGCACAACAAATTATTGGACGAATTCATACTGGATCTCTCTAGCTGTGAATTTCTATCAATTTTAGAAATTGCCTCAAGCATCTCCTGCTGCATTTAGTCCCTTTTGTATTTCTCAAGTGATTTTCATGGCCGAGAGGATCAAACTGTGGGCATGTAAGATGTAGTCAGGTGAGCAGAAACTGTTCCTACAGATGCAGAAATGGACAGGCAGGACATTCCTGGCAGGGATTTGCAAGAACAGGGGTGTTCCAAGGTGGGGAATGAGGCAGGGGCACAGCCTCACTGGCCACAGTGCAGTCTCTCAGAGCATCAACAGGGCTGGCAGGAACAGGGGCTGGTGACACCATCTGCCAACAGTCCAGACAAGCAATTATCAGTGAGATTCAGAGTCCATCCAGGAAATCTTTTCAAAAGCAGGAGATGGAACCAGAGGTCTGTTACAGATTTTTACTTCAAGTTAAATTCTTGATTTATGGAAGAAGAGAGGCTTCTAAAGTCAAACAATGTGACTGTTAAGTGTGGGAATAATCTTTCTGTCTGGTGCAGGAGGAGAGAGAACACGATGGGGAAGGTGATTTTCTCAGGATGAGGTTCATTCTTTGCAAGAGGGCTGTGCTGGCCTCTGGAGTTTGCCTAAATACAGGAAGCTCAATTGCACAATTCATGGCAGATTTTGTAATGCAGAGACAGAGATTTTGAAATTTGTCTGAGGTTGCCTGAACAGTTTCTGGTTTTGTTGTGTTTTGTCAGTAACACATTTTAGACTCTCTTCTGTACAAAATATCATAACACAAAAATGGAGGTAGTGTAAGAAAGGGCTTAAATCCTATGTCTTGTATTTTGCCCTCTATCTTCCAAAATATATTCTAAGCACAACTGTATCTTTTTGTCCTGAGTGAATAAGGAATGACAACAGACCTGTCTCACAAAGAAAAGCAAGATAAAACTTTGCAATGAGGGAGTGAGAATATTATGGCACTGCCAGTCCTTCAGTCCTATTTTCTGGAATGATGAGAAACCTGCTAATTCCCATCCAACCCAAAAAACTGTGTTTAGTGAGTCCAAGGCTTCAACAGAAAATAACTATGGGCTTCTGACCAGGAAACTATCTTAATAAGATTCAGGTAAAAAAAAAAAAAAAAAACAAAAAACAAAAGCTACATTTAATTTCATAATCTCAGTCTGCTTACTATCATTAACAATGTTTTGCTTATATCATCCCCAAACAAATCATGATTAATAGCAAAAAGCTCCAGGACACAAAATGTAATTTATTAATTATCAGATTTCTGTTAATTAAGAGCTATATTTGTATTGTACCATCATTAGTATAATATTGTTTTTAGTATCACTGACATGAAGAAGAGCAAGATTTAAGTCTGAGGCTCATATCTCATCCATTTGACAGCTGCATAAATTATTACTTAAAGCATCAATATTCTGCCAATACATCTCTATGCCAAATATGCAAATTAATATTAATAATGTCATGTAATAACCAATGTCTTATTCTTAATATGGAAATATTTAACATACCAGTCATTATGACTATGTGGCCTCACATGTTATAGCAGAGGTAAAAAGAGAGACATGCATCCTAATTATGTCTTGAATCCCACAGGGATTGAATCTCATCCCTGGAAGTGAGAAGCATGCAGCTTCTTTCCAAAAACTTTTTCTAGTGACACAAATCCATTAAAAGAACAAGGAGAAACCAGAATTGAAGCATGGATTAAAACCAGTGCACTACAGAAAAAGAAACTCAGTATTTTATTCTGCTGAAACAATGTAAGTAAGGATATTGTACATAATCTCATGTACCCATGCCCACATTAGAGTATCAAAATCTCTGCAAAGCAGTCCAGTAAATGTTTATTTCTGCTGTTGGTAGCTGTCTTTAACAGGTAATCCCATTTTCCTTGAAATCCATGCTATGGGTGTGGAAGGTGCATTTATAATGTGAGCCTTAGCTATCAGCAGAAAAACATGGATCAAAAGCTCTGAAAATAAATCAGTTAGAAAAGGTTCCTCTGGAACTGGCACCCAAACTGCAAGCAAATATGTGGTTATATAATAATGTGTTGTTATTATATTCATGGATAAGCTGTTATGCTGTTCTTATTTGAATACATGAAAAATTAGATTCAAAGATAGACTTAAAAGACCTTTAAAATTCATTTTGGGCATAGTTATTTTATACCTAAAGCTCTGACCTGGTAACTCTTCTGGGAAGATGGGAGCCAGCAATGACAGGGGGAATAAAAGAAGTTTTTTTCCCATGTGCACAATTTTCATCTTTCCAGATTCTTTTCTCCTAATCAGTTTTTGAGTGAGATGAACAAAAGCATCCAATAACCTGAGAATTTTCTGACCTGCTCTTTTCAGTGACACAATTATACATGAAAACCATTCCTAAATAATGTCACTCATGTGCAAGTACAACTGCAGTAAGATCAAACCAGATTTCAGGAATATGGCCTTACCTACAACTTAC
>JANRMJ010000054.1:100199676-100210032 GCA_025584955.1 Alethe diademata | reverse complement strand
AAATATAGTTTTTGGCTGGTGCATGCAAGGCCCAGATTTGTACAGACATGTCCACTGCAGCCTAAATTTGGTCCTGCATTACAACACCTGATATCTTCCTTCTTTGCTTAGTAGAGAACACTCCTGGGGAACTTTCAAGGAAGAGGAGCTGAAATTCAAAGCATGATGAATGTTATAAAGAATTCGTTTGTTTAGAAATTCTGTATGTGCATTGAATTCTGTGGAAAGGATGTAACTAAACAGCAGAGATTTTGCTTGTCCCAGTCCTAGCTGCTGTCTTCTGATTTAAGAAAATACTATTTTATTATAGTTGACTGGTTTAACCCCAGACACTGAGTACCATATTGTGTCTCACCATTTCCTCCATCCCTCTCCAGTGAGATAGGGACAGTAATCAGCGGGAAAAAAAGGAAAAACTCTTATAAATTAAGTTTTAAAATTGAAACAAAAAAAATATAATACTAATGATAATACCGATGCTGATGCTGATACTAATACTAAAAATAATATCTTGAATTCACAGGAAATATTGTGGATTTCCTCATACTTGAAAAGTCATTGTATTGAATTTGAAAAAGTCTGCATCAAATCTATAGGTGTGAGCAATAGCAGATAGAGGGCATATTTGTAAATAATTTTTATTTTCATTTTCTCACTCATGAGATCAAGGATTTGTCCCTTAATAAATTACTGTTTAAGTTCTGCTCTAATAATAAATACTTTAAGAGATACGAAATCAGTTTCTTGATTTTTATGTGTACTTGACCAAAATGTGTGAACAATTCAGTCTTAAAGCTCTTATCAATCCAGTGCTCATCTCATGTGAGGTACCACAGAGAAAGGAGGTCTGTGTGCAAAGGCTGCTTTGGGGAGTGTTTCCATCACAGCTCACTACTCTGGAAAGCTGTGTTTGGCTTCTTCTCTGGAATCTCAGATTTCTCTCTGCTTTGACCTGGCCCAGGCTGAGACCTCTGTCATGAGATGTGCCAAAGACAGATTATTTGTAGGAGAGTTCACATAACAGCCCTTTGGAAACTTCCCTAGATTGAGACTCATTTCTAGTGCCCTGACTGCACTAACACACTAGCAGACCTCAACTGTTCTGAAAAACTTCATCTGGATCCTCTAACCCAGGACCTTTTACCCATTGGCCTGGGAGCTGCATTAAAGTTCAGAGCTGGGGCTTGCCCCTTGCCTAAGTTGAATTCTGTGTTTGTACATTGTACGTGCATGCATTTTTTGTTAGTTATATATAAGCTATAACACAGAACAAATGAAACAAATAAAGCAAATAAAACAAATATCCTAATTTCTTGGTGCTATGAGACAGAAAGCTACATAAAGATGTGCTAAATGTATTCCTAATTTCATTTAATGACAACACTAAATCTCAAAGCCTAGAAGAAATTGTCCTGAACCGTTGCAACATTTCAGAGTGATTTTTTTTTTTTCCTTTTAAAGAAATAAAAAAAAAGAAAATGCTAAATAGACTAAAAGACTAGATAGGCTAAACAAATGAAAAATGGCTTATTGCGTCCTTTATATTTGCTAATACAAGTAATGTTGCCATGGTAGTCTCCTTTCTTTTTTTTTTTTTTTTTCCCCACAGAGACTGCTGTGAAAACTAAAGAGGTAAGCTAAGTGCAATTTTTGTTTTATTGACAATTTTCTACTTTTTTATTTCTGTTTTTCTCACTGGAAACAAAGAAAAAAACCTTGCTTTGTTGCCTAACTTGATTTCATAAAACTTGATTGTTTTGAGACCACACAGAGCATGTTTCGAGAACTTTTGTGCAGGGATTTGGCTGCCCAGGTGGAAAGCCAGCCAGGAAGCCAGGCAGTTGGGAAGTGTGCCAGGAGGGAAGCAGGGAAGCTGGACAGCCATGACAACCATGAAGTGCAGCGAGATGGGCAGGCAGCCCCTCACCCACCACTGTGCCAGCTGGCTTGCAAGAGGTGCAAGGGAAGCCTCCCTGTCTGCCTGGTTTCCATAAAAGATGCAGAAAAAACAGCTTGTTTCCAAGGAAAACAGCATTTTTGTGGAACCAGAATCCTCAGGTGGGAAATTGTTTAAGAAATTGTTCAGCCAGGAGCCAGGCAAGGCCAGAGTGATCATAGAGGAGGCAGATCTGGGGCTCCTGCCAGAAAAATTGGGGCAACAGGGCACAGGGCTGAGTGGGGGCACATCCACAGTGCAGCTCAAGCCAGAACTGGTTGTCTGCTCTAGGGCTTTCACAGATCTCCCAGAAAAAACTGACAGGGAATGCATGGGTAGACCTTCCAGGTAAGGCTGGAAATGGCAAATAAAGGAAGTTAATGCACTCACAATCGTTACATCTGAGTGGATGGAAATTGATATTTGTGAAGTCACATACCAATTCCATAATGAGGTGATTTGTTTGCATTTTTTTATAGTTTATATCTGTTATGCATTAAAAATCAAAGTCAAATAGGAAGAGAAAGGATTTAGAAAACTAAAATATAATGTGGAGGTTGGTAATAGTAATAATATAATAAATATATTATCCATACAACTGAAAATGCAAAGTGCAATGATCATCTACATCCCATATTTTCCATCCACAAAATAATGTTACATAATGGTGTACTTTTCAGAATATGGACTGTAAAATTGAGTATTAAAATCTATGGAAAAAAAGCCTACTGCATGTTTGAAGGCAACTCTGAACTATAGTATATCTTTCTCATAATGAACTAGTGTCTCTCTAGGAAAGTACTCACTTTTATTCATAATATTAAGCCACTGAAGATGATGAGTGTGCACAGGGCATTCTGTTGACTTCAGTTATTCTAATACTATTAAAAATATAGGCTGCATTTCCAAGTATTATAAACTGAAGGGATGAAGAGATTTCCATGAGTATTACGTGAGTCATCAAACTTAACATTTCCAATGCAAACTAACTTCTCAGTGAAGTCAGCAGGGTTCAAATGGATGTTTACATTGAGTTATCTTTAGCTCCATCTGTTTCAGTGAACCAGAACTAATATAGGTGCATTCTAGAAAGTAGGTGTTTCATTGAACCAAAGTTGAAATGAAAGTTCCCTTGCCTTCAGTGTGAATAACAATGATTTTGATTTGCAGTTAAATTTGTTTCAGGAAACAAAATGCTGTAAACACTTTATTACACAGATGCAGCAGGATTCCCTTCCCTCTGCCTCCTTCTATCCCTCTTTGTTTGGTTTTTTCTTTTTGTTGTTTTTTTTGTTTTGTTTTGTTTTGTTTTGTTTTGTTTGTTTTTTTGTTTTGGTTTGGTTTGGTTTTTTTTTAGATAATGTTTGTTTCATTTTCCTTCTTCAGATCTTTAGCCTGCTCTCACTTAAATCTGCCATCTAACTTGTAGGAGAAAAAATGGGGAGGCTTTACACATACAAACTTTACATTCACATATATGCAAGACTCAATTTGAATGCACTGCACTTTTTCAGCTATGTAATATTATTCATATCAGAACTTAATATGAAATCATGCAGAAGGGCAGAGTCAAGGGAGAAGACACAGCCCCAACATTACACAGTTCAGGGAGCTGCACATCACTCAAGATTGCAGCTGCTGGGGCCTGAGACCCTTCATGGCAGGTGGTTCCAATGATCCAACAGCAGCCCCTCCTGACTCCTCACTCACACACTCATGCTCAGATGGGATTCTTCTTTCTTCAGGCTCAGCCCTGAATTTCCTGCAGAAGAGTCTCAGGTATCAGAGTCTATGAAAAAGAAATAATTTAATAGTGTGCTACAGCAGTAGGTCAGCTCGACCTGGGTGCCTCCAGAAAAGGACCCAGAACAAAGGAATCCCTGGGCAAACAGACCCTTGCCATTTATGCTGTTTATCCTTCACGTGCTCTCCACATACCTTTTTAGTTCAGTGGTCATGTTTGGTCTGGGGTCCACTAACACCTTATCAGATTCTTTCTCTCCTTTCAGGTAGAACATTAACTGCTATCATCTTGATGAGTTGCAGTTTCTGCTGACATTTTTAGCCTCCCTCCTTAGCTCTGGTTTGTGCTTCCTGTGTACCTGCTCTATTGCAGAACCTGGGAAACTAAATTACTAGATTTGGAATAATCATAACTTAGTAACAGCTAAAACATCAGTGTGTTATCAACATTCTTCTTATACAAAAGCCAAAACACAGCATCATGCCAGTTACCTGGAAAATTGTTAAGAATATTTACTCTATTACAGCAGACAGCATATCTAGGTGAAGGTCCCCAGCTTAGGGCCTAAGGCTTCAACAAATGCAGCTTCTCAGATAAAGCAAACAGAGCTAAGCAATCAGCATACTAAACCACAAAATATTATAAAAATAAGTGACTCATTCTCTTTAAAGCTTTTTTATTTAAGCCAGACAACTAGTGTCTCACAACAGGAAAGTGCTGAAAAAGAGTTTAATTTGAAAGGGATTTTTGAAATGGCTATGTATTTGTTTCCCATAATGATTAAGGAGTAGAAATAACTGTTTGTAAATGCCTGGCTGGTGAGATGCCTCTGGAATGATTATTTAGGCAATGCAGTGCATTATATTGTATTATCCATCCCAGTCCTAAAGAACTTAGTGCCTGAATTACAAGGTTATGAAAGGACATGTAGATCCACATCTGCCTATTTCGCTGATACTACCTGAAATTCCACTGTCTATATGAACACCTTAGCATAAAATGCTGAACAAAAAGTCTAGCTGTTCCTGATCCTTCCAGTAATTTCCAATCTAAGCAGAGTGATAAGTGACAGACTTGCCAGACCAGGGGGACAGGTGGGATTCCTACAGTGACTGAGTCTGAACATCAGTCCTGTGACACTCCTGCAGAGGAAAGACCTGCATCCTGCCCTGTTTCTGCTTCAGTGCTTGCTTAAACAGAGTTACCACTGTACTGGGTGTAGGTGGCAAAGGTTTTTGCAGCAGAGGGACAGTGGGAAGGGGGAAGTGAGTGCCAGCTCCCATTGGCTGTATTGGGCCAGCCACAGGAATGTTTTCCTGTTTCTTTGGAAAACATGTTTAAGAAAAAGAAAAAAATGCTGGGTAGGTGGAGGAGGAGAAAAGAGTGAGAAACTACAGTGTGAAGTCAGAGGAGGGAGAGGAGGAGCTGTCCTAGGTACTGGAGCTGGCATTCCCGGCAGCCAGTGTAGAGGTAGGTATTTCCCTGCAGTGCATGAAGGGACTCCATCCTGGAGCAGATGGAGTATCCTGAAGGAACTGCAAACCACACTGGAACAGAATCTTTACCTGAAGGACTTCAGCTGGTGGGAGAGACCACGCTAGAAAGGAGTAAATTGTGAGAAGGAAGGAGTGGTAGAGAAAAACATTATGTTCCAATCCACCTCACACACATTCCTCCCTGCGCTGTTCAGAGGCAAGGTAGGGGAGTCTGGAGAGAAGGACTGACATTGAATTTTAAGACGCTGTTTGTCTTCATTCCTTATTACTCAAATCTATTTTAATTGTCAATAAACAAATGTATTGTTTGGCCTACAACATAACTGCTAAGCAATCTCCCTGGTTTTGTCCCAGTGTCCCACTGAGGATGGGACTGAGTGAGCAGTTGGGTAGGCATTTGGCTCTTAGCCAGGACTAATACACCATTACCAGAAAAATCAGATTTAATTAATGTCCGCTTTCTAGTTCAAGGAAAAAGGCTCCTAGAGTGATTTGGTGGCATAACTTGGATTCT
Source organism: Alethe diademata (assembly GCA_025584955.1). Classification (NCBI taxonomy): domain Eukaryota; kingdom Metazoa; phylum Chordata; class Aves; order Passeriformes; family Muscicapidae; genus Alethe; species Alethe diademata. The sequence continues at coordinate 100,204,342 of JANRMJ010000054.1, read as the reverse complement.
CTTTATTTTCTATGTCCTTAAATAGTGCCCCTTCAGACTTTAATGTTGTCAAATTAAATATTTCTCCCTACTTTACAGTAAAGATCAAACCTTTGTGCAGTACATCGCTTGTAATCCTACCTGCATTTTCCAAAACGTCGCTTAATACGAGCCTTATGTAAAGCCCATTATCATTTAATTTGGTAGGCTTTGAATAGAACTCAAAATTTCAGAAAAATTTTAAGAAAATAAAGAGCACTGCTATAAGTAATTAGAGGAGTTATGGAAACAACTTATTAGTGAATATAATATAAGTTTATCTAAAAGATTCTGCTGTATAGGGAAATCAGTCACATTTTTCTGTATCTTTAGTTAATGTTTTGAAACAATAACAATCTGAGTTTTCTATCAATGAGAATGTTTTATCATTTTGCAAGTCTTGAACTTCTTGTTCTAGCTTAATCTTGATTGCTGTATGGATTCCAAAAACTGTGAAACCACTGATTTCAGTCAAAACTAGACAGGTTTCCACTGCCACTGGGAGTATGACCACATGAAAAAAATTGTACTCATTTATTATTTCATATTTTTCTTCCCCATTTGATTTTTATCAACAGGGTGAATAGCAATACCTATACAAAAGGTAGGTGGTTTTTCATTTGTGTAAGAAGCTATCAAGAAAAGAGGAATTGCTTGTTTATCTCCTAGTCTTTTCAATTATATCTGATACATTGCCTCAGATACAGTAGTTTCCAGAGTTTGTTCATTGGGAATATATATAGTTTTCAAAAAATTCATGTAAATACTTCAGGAATAAAATTAAAATGGTTTATCCTTAATGTTTACATCGAGGGAAAAATCTTAACTCACCATCCATCCCTGTTGAGATGCCTAGATCTGTGAACAGGAGAAAAGAGTGGATGTTGTATACTTTAACTTCATGAAGGCCTTTGACATATTCCCCCAGAGTAACCTTAGAGATAAATTGGTCAAATAAAACCTCAGTAAATGGGCATTTGAGTGGAGGTGAGTCAAAACTTGGCTTTCCCATTGGGATCAAAGGGTAATAGCAATAGAAACTCCAGTTGGCAGTTGGTTACAGGTGATATCTCTCAAAAATCAAAACTGTGACCTTTCAAACTCTGGACAATAGGATCAGACAGATTTGAGGGCAGAACCTGATACGCTGGAGGACAAGGCTGATATTCAGAGGGACCTGACAAGTGGAATTGAACAAATGGGCTGATGGGAACATCAAGAAGTTCAAAAAAGTAGATGCAAAGTTGTGCATCTGGGGAGGAATAGCTTCATGCACCAGTACTTGCTGCAGCTTGTCTGTCTGGAAAGCAGCTTTGTGGAAAAGGACTAGAGTCTTTTTCTACAGGGATGGGGAATCCCAATGGGCAGAATGGGAAACAAGGACAGTGTACCCTGAAGGGAGTGGCACTAGAAGGCAGAAGAATCATTCCTCTCTACTGAGCCCTGTTGAGAACACATTTGTTTCAGATCTGGACCCTGCAGCAGAAGATAACATTGAGTTCCCAGAGCTCACCCTTGGTGCCATGACCTTGCCAGTGACAAATGCTTATGTACTGCCCCTATAAACTTTGGCTGTAAGAAAGGGGAGATACACTGGTGGAAAGAAATGAAAAATATTTACATGCAGATTAGTAACCACAGCAAGCTGAAAGGAATGTGAACTAAACCGCATCAGTAGGTGAAAAGGCTGAATGAAATTATCAAATCTAGAATGTAATTGGGTGACCCATGTACTGTATTGGAGCTTTACAGGAGGAAGTGTTGGAGTTGGTTCTTTATTGGTGGATCCACAAAACGTAAGCTACATGTTTTACCCAAATATAAAGTGCAGAGTCATAATATCCTGAGTTGGAAGGGACCCACAAGAATCATCAAGTCCAACTCTTGTCTCTGCACACAGCAGCCCCAGGATCCCACCTGTGTCTGAGACAATCATCCAAAGGTTTTTTGAGCTCTGTCAAATTTGGTGTTTTGACCATTTCCCTCTTCCAGTGTCCAATGACCCACTGGACAAAGAATCTTTTTCTAATATCTAATATAAAACCCTCCAGAAACAATTTCACGCAGGCAGCGTAACCTCTCCCTTTTCACTGCTTTGAGCCAATCCAAGTACCATTTCCCAGCTGTCTGGTGGGGCAGTGCAGAGAAGCAGGGCTATGTATATCTATGGCTAGCTCTGCAGGTAGGCTGAATCTGTAACAGATCATGTGTGAATGGAATAGATGTGTTTCAAACATTATTAGAGGTCACTGAGTCTGGTAGTCGAGATTAAATGAGGAGTGAGGCTGAGAACAAATTTCTGATGGGTGCACATGGAAATGTATGCAAGCACACACAGAACAGGCACACTGACACCATTTAAGCACTGGAGAAAAGTCACCAGGGTGGCCAGGACACTGGAGAATATGGCTTGGAAGGGAAGACTGGGGACCTTGGCATGCTCAGCCTTCAGAAAAGAAAGATCAGGGCGTTCTTTCTTAGGTACTGCTCTACAACTGCAAGTCAGTGATGGAAGATGTAGAGCAGAGTAGGACACTTTCCAGGAGTGAAATTATGAGAGGGAGCAGACATACAAAATTTTATAAAACAAACACAAAGTAAATGATGTAAATGTGAGTGTTCCACATAGCATTTTATCTTTACTTCATATGAGAATCGAGAAGCAGTGAAAAATCAGGTTGTAGAGTACACTTTCAACTTCTCATTTCTTTTGAATAGAAGAGAGCTATCAGAAAAAGACCTGTGGGATGATTTTTTAATACATACCTCAGACTTTCATACATTTAGATTTATATTCAAGCAGTTAAATACAACTACTTTATGATTCTATGACTTTTGGGCAAAAGAAACTGTAATTTATGCCATCCTCAAAACATTATTTTACTAAAATTAAGGTAGAAGTGGTAGTGAAAATCTGACTTCTAAAATTATCTTTTCTCCTTAAAACACTGTGGAGATGTTTCTTTGTCCCATCAGCTCTAATATTGAAAAACATTTAATTATACATTAAAAACCCTAAAATTTAGTTGTGCTTAGGTTTTATCATCAATTAAAAAAATAACAACCCATTATCTGATTTGCATATTCTCAAATAAAAATGAGCAATATATTGAGTGGGAAAGAAAGGAAAATCTTGAGTGTTATTCAATGATCGCAGGGTTTAGACTATTAGCTATTTGACATGTAATCCCACTGCTAGTATCTATAGCCTCAAAACATTTTTAGGAAAGTGGCACTTTGATTTTTAAGATTATATAATGAAGTTGTTTCTTTTTTCTCCTTATTCATGTTGTCACAACTAAAATCCAGATGAGCTGATAAAAAACATCAGACTACACCAAGAGCACAAGCAATTTTATAATGTTTTCACACCATATTTGCTTTAATTGGTAGATTATTGTTTTGAGTGGTGTAATATCAGTAGACTTTGAAAGGCTTTTTCTCTAACAAGTCAAAGTTGCTGTCAAGCCCACTTCTGTAATAGTGGTCTCAAAGTTGTAAACGACATCATTTGCACTTTCTTTGAGCAAAGACTTACAGCATTATAGAGATGTATGCATTTATTAAAAAAAAAAAAAAAAGAAAACTGAATTAAAAATGTAGTATCAGTTCATTTCATATTTAATTCATATTCAGATTTAATTCTTTTTATCTTAAAAATGTAACATTTACTATTAAAAGAATATGTGAAAATAATGTTTGAGCATTTATCTACTAATGCCTAGGAAGAAGTTTGTTGTTGTTCACATACCAACTCAAAGGTGCTTCCATAACTCTTAGTTTTGCAAAATACCTAATGGTACTGCTGGAAGTCATTCATCCTTGGAGCGTTCAAGATGATTACAGAACATCTGTGTGAATAAATGGAGTTCTTACTGCAACCAATTTGAAAAATTTCTCATGCTGCCAGGATTCCAAATAGGTGACAATCTAATCACTAGGACTACATACAAACTTACATTCCGTGCCTTTCCACATCCTACATGTATGTGTGGCTGATCAGGGGTCTATGGAAATTAACATACAGGAGGCTGGTTTGTGTTGGAGTTTCTTCCTTGCATTGTCAGGCTGTGCCTAGTGCTGACTCAACAAAAATCTAAAGAGTGGTCCTGGGCCTAATGTATATAGACTTGAATTGTAAAATGTCATCACGCCAATAGCTCCATGAATAAAATACCAATTAAATTGCATATATACACAGTGCAATCTCAAAGCACTTGATAAGCCAGTCAAATAATAAAAATCCCAACTTTCTAGACATTTGTCAACAGTAAGTATCAGTTTCATGATCAAGTATTTGCCTGCTGGTTCCTGTTTGCTTTCAAAGGATAATGTGCCAACATGCTTTAAAGACATCATTGTTGCAGCAATAAGCTTTATTTCTTTGTTCACTCCTGCAAATTATTGCTGAAGAAAACAGGATTCTTACATTGATTTCAGTGGGCTGTAATATGCCACTTCTTAAATAATGACTGGCAATTTCTTAAGTTGTCAGAAAATCAATTTTCTTGTAGATGGTATTGTGTGAAGTATAGCTACCTTATTCAGGTATTTGTTCATTTGAAAGTAATCGAAATTTCAAAGCACTACTTTTTGTTGTTGTTGTTGTTGTTGTTGTTGTTGTTGTTTAATTCGTGTAGTCTCCTAA
>JANRMJ010000054.1:100165750-100188625 GCA_025584955.1 Alethe diademata | reverse complement strand
TTTTGTTTTGTTTCATTTTCAAATTACTGACCTGAGTCAGAATTTCCAGCAAAGACAATGCTCATGACTTCTTGGTTGTGTAGAATTGATTAGCATGTTCCAAAAACGTTCTGATAAGGAATTTACTTAGCTACCTTTTCCGTTTCTTCTGAAATTTTGAATCTACTACTTGGTCAAAATTTGTTGGAAGAACAGAAATCTTAAGAAACATCTCTTTGCTGTCTTATGAATGATATCCACAAGGCAGTTTGCAGTTCATATCAGAAAGACAGAGTTAGAAGAGCTGCATAACTGCTGCCCTTTTAAACTTTGGTGAAAGTCCATGAAGGCCTTCTTTCCCTGAATTCACACTGGGAGTTTCAATAAGTTTTCTAGTTTTAAATAAATTCTTCCATTAAATGTGTTCCTGTGCTTGTGGTTATGCTATATTACTTATTATATTTCATTTGCTCTGCTTTGCTTTTTTTCTTTAAACCCTGCCTTTCCAAGATGAACTATTTAAAATAAATATTGAAAGGATGGGACTATGGGTAATCTGCTCACATACATTTTCCACTAGGAAATTATCTGCTACACTGAAGTTTGAAATTGTTCTGTTTCATATTATGTTCATATCTTGACTGTCTGATTTTTTTAAACAAGAATACCTTGCATTTTAGGAGCTGTTTACAGAACATTTTCATTATTAGTGTCCCATCTGTCACATAACCAAGAGAGAAGGAAGAATCTGTGCAAATGAAAAATAAACCCAGTAAGTTAATTTTCTATGAACAAGTCTTGTTAATAATTAATCATGCTGAATTCCTAACCTATTGCGGTTTAAATGGAATGCAGATTTGACTCTTAATTGCAATGAGAGAACGGATTAGGAAGAGGCTTAGAGAAACTGGAAAAAAAAAAGAAGGCCATATCTGAAATTCAGCAGTGATTATTAGGAGGGATGAGCAGACAAAGAGGCTTGTGCATCACAGAAAGTGGTATTTTTAAAGAATAGCTTAAGAGAGAATGTTGAAGAATAAGTCAAATAAATTGCTACCTATTAAAACTGTCTCCTAGGCCCTCAAAGCAAGAGCACTTTAGGTGCTGTGTTATTATCTACTTTAACAGTGGTGTCAGTAAAAGACATGGGTTGTATGCTGAAACATGTGTGATTTGCTGAATATGTATTAAGTGATCCACAGCTAAGATTTCTGTCCATCTCTGGCTGTAGACATGGCAGTAATGAGAAGGTCATCGCTCGGGCATAATTGAGGTCAGTAGATTATTGCTCAAACCAACAATATAGTGTGAATAGGGAAAGAACTAGCAGATTCAGTTCAATTCCTTGTCAGCAAAGATATTGCTTTTTGTCTGTTTAATGTGGGACAAGAAAATCTTTACAGAACAAAAGCATGTCTAAATGAAGCTTTAAGAGCTCCCATTTATTTTTTATAAAACCCCATCATTAATATACCAATCTCCAAATTTAACTTATAATATAGAGAATGCTGCAATATAGTCATAATTACCAAGATAACTTTTTTTCATCATCACTAGGTGTTGCAGAAGAAAAACAATACCACCGTTTAATGGAGATTTAAAAAGGTAAACACTATGCTTACAGCAGCTGTTTAGTTCTTTTGAAGTTGTTATAATACAAACAAAGAGAAATATTTCCTCTGCTTGTGATCTATTTTCGATTACTGACCTACTCAAATTGTAGCATGCCTATTGAAATGATGCATCCTGTCAATACTGAAGGGGCAAACTTAGGGGTTGCTTCTAATTTTGCCCCTCTTTTTCATTTGAACTGCAATTCTTTCTGCTCCAAAAATTCAGTCCATTATGTAAATAAAACACTCATACCAAACACAGCCTAACAACCACTTTAGATGACAATGTTAAACAACTTGAATGTCTAGAAGCTCTTGAAGGAAATACAGGAAAATTGTGGTCAGAACTATGCTGCACTGAGCATCAAAAACTGAAGATCAAGATCATGAAGTCTTTCTTAAAGGTACTCTAAGATTATTCAGGTCTAGCCCAGATGCAATTATAATTTGTCAGATTTTCTAGCAGCTTGACAGGAAATCCTCACACTTTAGATTTTTATTTCTGTTTGAAAGAAATACCCAGCCAATCTGGAAAGCTGAGCCTCCTCTCTTGGGTAAACACGAGTTATTCTGACCTATCTGAAATGAGTTGCACTTGAACTGAACAAATTACCTTATCTGTACAAAGAGAGCTAATCACTGCAAAATCCACCCTTTGGGAGTTACAATAAGGCTCCAAACAAACCTTTAGTTATGTCAGTACTCTGGGATTTCTGAGCACTTCCCAGTTGCCATCACTGGATATGCATTCTGGTCATGTGCAGAGCCCAGTACAAGCTGAAGCCTCTCAGTCCTGCTCATTGCCTTGTCTCTGATATGTGAGCCTTCTTGCAGATGTTGCTGTGGGAGGAATCCTTCTGTCTGGGGGGAGGAGGAATTGGCTGGCCAGCATACTGTGAGAGCTGTCAGCAGCATGACTACTGGGAAACAAAGCTCTCTGGAACCCCAGGTGTGACTATGAAACAGGAATGTTCACTTCAAAATGCAAGGAGGAAGCTGCTGGACTGAAAATTTCATTTCTTTATGTAAATGGTCATTTCTGTGTTAAATATTCTATTGACATAATGGCATTTTTCATTTTGCTCTTTCACTATTTCATTAGCTATCATTCTAGGTTTAAACTCATCAATTCTGCCCACTGCACCCATTTTTTCTAAAAACCTGTGTTTCAGAATTTCATCACCACTAAGGTCTGGGTAACTTGTTTCAGTGCTGTTACAAATGTAAATACATTATTCAGGAGTACTCTTTCTATGTGACTGCATTCCAGGTCACAGTGAATCCCACTAAGCAGAAGTTGACTAGCAAATCATTAAGTTCTTCATGCATTGAATTCACCTCAAAGGGGAAAGGTTACTTATGGCTCAAATTTAACAGACAAAGAAAACAATAAACAAGGTATGCAGTACAAAAACTGTCAAAAGTTTGATATTTTTTTCTTTAGCAATCAATTTTAAAAGGGTTTATACTGCTGCAAGCAGTATGCTTGCCATTAAATCAAACTAGCTATATCTTGTCAGTATAAGATAATTTAGGAGGAAACTTCCAGAAAGGCCTTTAAGAATTTGTTATTCACTGAATCACAGAATTGGTTGGGTTGGAAGGGACAACAGTGGGGTCATCTGGTCCAGTCCAACCTCCCTGCTCAAGCAGGGCCATCCCAGAGCACATGACACAGGATTGTGTCCAGGTGGTTCTTGAATACCTCCACTGAGGGTGACTCCACAGTCACCTGCACAGGAAAGAAGTTTTTCCTTGTGTTCAGGTGGAACTTCCTGTGTTCTACTTTCTGCCTATTGCCTCTTGTCCTATTGCTGAGCACCACTGAGAAAATCCATCTCCATCCTTCTAGCACTGTCTGGATGCAATCCTTCGTGGTGCTTTCATATACCCTGAACACTGGTATCACTAAGGATAGCAATACCAAACCAGGACAATGTCAGTGAAAAAAAAGATAGAATGACACTGTCAACCAATACCTAATTTGTGTTCATCTAAGACAGTTGAACTAGGGTCTAGATGATTTTTATTCACAGGATCTCCACTTACTATAACAATAGCTGAGATGCCATGGCTACGCTGAATGGACAGAAAGCTGTGCAAAATGGAAAGGATGGATCTGCAGAACTGGAGAACCAGTGCCAAGGATCTATAGAAATTCGATTTTTATTTGTGTCACTTCTAGTCTAGTCCATAAACTGAACATATTTGTATCTGGAATATCTCTAGGAGAGTCCCTGGAGTTTCCAATTTTTGCTTCCAGATTTTGGAAGACAAAGCTGTATCATATCCTGGGTTCAACTATCTTTCTTTAAAATAAGCAATATGGCACCACTGGATGTTTTTGGAGGCCTCTCTGGCCTCCAGCTGCCTTTGGATATCATCCCAGGCCTTCTACAGCATGTCTGCTTCCTGTGTCAGGGCCTTTGAGGTTCCCTCATGTAACCTCAGGTGTCTCACAATTGCACTGAACACTTTCATAGAAATAACTGAATAGAGAATGGGTCTCTGTGAGTAAAATGGGGAAATAAGGTGGAGAATAATTGTGTTGAGATTACTCCTTTAAAACCTTGATGCTTTTTAATATTTTATTGTCCTGGCTGTGTGGTGGAGGAAGGGTTCCTTTAGGGCACTCCTACCACTGACTTCAATAATCCAAATTTTTTTACTAGCTCTAAAGAAAATAATGTAAAGTGATTCAGAAAATAGAGATGTTTGTTGAGGAATTTTAATGACCTAAAGTCTCCATACTCTAAATATAATCTGTTTTCCTTTTGGTGGCATATATTTGGATATTAATGAAGGTCTGGCAAAAGCTGCAGCATGTATCTGAATAGAGTGGTTCTAAACTGAGTAGAGATGGGATAAACATTTTTAGATTAACAGAGGGAAAAGTACATCTTTCATTAGAGGAAAAGCTAAGACTAAATTCAAAAACTGTCCCACTCCAATTAAGCTGTCTGTACATATTTAGTAGTATGGCCATCGTGACTTCAATACTAAACACATCCCAGCAAATAGACATTTAAATGAGTCAATTTTTGTTTACTTATTACCCAGATAAGCTTCTCAATTTAATATATTGCTGAATATAAACAATATTAAAAAAAATTGAATCTCTTTTTCATACTCAAGAATGGAAAGTATATTGTATCTCAGGAGTCACAAACCAATTAAACAAAGGGAGAAGAAAACAAATAAGGATTCCATGTAACAAAGGACAGAAATAAAATCTCAATCAGGGGCAAGTAATGAGCAGAATCATGATTACTTATACCCATTTCTATCAGTTGAAAGAAAGTTGCCTACTGAGAATATAAATAAGACAAATCAAATAACTCAGGATGTATCTGAAGAAATTTTATTCTTATCAGATAATGAACTTGAATTTTGTGATGAGAATGCTAATTAATTCATTCGTGATATAGCTAGCAATAAAAAAGATAGTTACTCTTGGAAAGATGGATCCAATTATTTGTTGAAGTTAATTAGAAATTAAAGTGACAGAAAAAACATAATGTAAAGTCTGATATCTGACTTAATAACAGAAGTCTATAACTTTGAAAGCAAAATTTGATAATATCAATATTGAGATTCTAAGAGACAAATATATGGAGTTAGTCTTTATAATTTTAGCTTATTTCTTCAACTCAAAGATAATATAATGCATTCAGAGTGTGATCCTGAAAAGTTTTACAAGAGTGACTTTTTGCACAAGTATATTTTCATCCTCAGAGTTTGTTTGTACAAGACAAATTTATATCACTTCCTCTCCTGTCCAAAACCTCTCCTTGTTCCTCTGAAACCCATCAAGGATAATCAGTCATCAGATAAAATTTAGTGAGACAAAAAGCACATCTTGGCCTTTTGTTCTGAAACTGTCAGGTCTCTTCTGTATCACTGTGGATAGCATCATCAAATCTGGAGTCCTATTTGGTTTTTTTTCATTCTAACTTGTTATGTTGAATCTCACCTCATTTAATACATCAATGACACAGCCTTTTCTGTCTATATAATTCTAAATTTTACCAAGCTTATATAATTTTACTTTTCAGTACAGAAACATCTTCATTGTGGTCCACATAAGTTGTCCTTCTAACAACCACTCAGAATACTGCTATACAATAATTTTTAGAGGTTAAAATGTTGTTATTTCTCCTCTGTCTGTCTTTCTAATGAGTGATCTTCTCCATCACATAAACAACTGTTTTGGGGTAGTATTGTTTAAGGGACAAAATGCCATGCAGGTGTTCTCTTACCCTCCTCAACAGGACAAGGTGACAAAATGTGAAGAGAAAGCTTGTTGGTCAACATAAAAACAGAGAAGTCACTTACCTGTTGCCATCAGGGGCAAAACTACTCAGCTTGGGGTGAAATTAATTTATTTTTTGTAAGCTAAAATATATTTGAGTGGTAAGAAATAGACACAAACCTTAAAACAGTGTCCTTCTCCATCGCTTCTTACCAAACTTACTTTTATTCCTTCACTCTCCTCTACATTCAACCTCCTCCCACCCTGTGCAGGACATAGGGAACGAGGAAAGGGGGATTTATGGTAGAATATAAAAATTCCCCTCCTTATTTCTTTCCTCAGTAGCACTACATTCATAAAATCAACTTCCATTCCTAACTGGATTCATTTTCCATGCATTTTAACCTCTTTTGGAGAGATAATATGTTAAGAGGGACCACCGATATTTTTTCAGTAAAACAGCCACTGCCTGGCATCAAGGAGTAGTTTTTCTTCTAACATAATATAGAGGACAAAAAAGTAAAACAAGTAAGATCAATTTTAGGATAACAACAGCAAAAAAAATCATAAAAATCTTGTAATTAGTGCATAGGGATGTAAAAAAAAATTAAATTTATATAATTTAAGATCTATAATATTCAGTGATTTTTACAAATTATACATGTCCTGTTAAATGGCAATTAATTGTTAAATCTATGAAAAAATCTATAAGAAAATACAGCTGTGCCATCTCACTTGATATTGACTATCTGTTTAAATTGCAAATAGAGAATCCTGATATTTGATATCAGTACGTGCTTAAATTGCTCTATTCTGTCACAGCAATGTTTCTTATTAATATTGGAAGGAACATATTTACTTATTTCCTTTTCTTGTGGGGCAAATTTTTTAGTTTATTATATTCACAGTCTTCAGAGTCAACTAAGAGGAGTGTCTTCAAAAACATGTATTAAACAAGGACAAGGAGTTATTCCTGAGTCATGAGTGTATTCAGCAAAAACCATCATTGTGTAACAAGCCATCATTGTGTAACTGGTCTGCCTTTTGTACCTACAGGAAACTGTAAAACATCCGGGAGAGTTTATCTGCATTTAAATAGATACAGAATACAAAGGTCACATCCAAAGAAGTTCTCAGAAATCTCAAAGTTCCTGTGATAAACAGTGGACAGTGAGGCATCAAAACATGAGTAAGAAACCGAAATGCCTTTGTAAGCTTTGTTGTTAGAAACAGATAAATTATACTATTTTCAGTCCTTTCCAATACACGCCACAAGAAAGATAAGAATTTCTGAACATGTGTAAACTAAAATGAAGTTAAGTAAATGAGTTTTGCTATAAATTAATTTGAATATAAAATATTTTTTTCATAGTAGTTAAGGCTTTAGCTATTAATATTTAATCCTAACCTAATAATAAATTTTAAAATAATAATAATATTAAATTTTAAGATTTAATAAGCAGGTACAAGGCAATTAAACAATAATGTAATCTAATTTTTAAGTTTTCATGAGCATGTGTAAGGCTTTCATAAATCTAGTTCTGCACATGCTTTAGTATTTTTTTGATTGCTCAGAAATGTCCAATAAAACCACATAGTCAGAAGAAATATGTGATTCTCTGCAGTTCAATAAATGAGAGTTCACACAATGGGAAACCTTGTTCCCTACTTTCACTGCACTCAGGAGCTACTTCATGCATACATACCTTGTTTTCCTACCACTGCTGTGAAATCTGCTGCCTTGTAAAGGTCATCTCTACCTACTGGCAATGGCAAAACACGAGAAGAGCTGGATGCAATTTCATAGCATCTGACTATGGGTGCCAAAGGCCCTTCACCCACCAGCTTGGGAGCAGCTGATTCCAGCACAAGCACAGAGTTCCCACACTGTGTGTTGTCTGAGAGCTGAAAAAAAGGTAAAATTCTTTGGCTAGAGGAGTGTCAAGGCTGAAATAAACAATTTTAAACATAATGATGATTATCTATCGAGCCAGAAAATGTGCATTGATCACTACAATAATTGGACTACAACCCAAATATCAAAAGTGTATTCATGCTTTTGCAAAAGAGGGCAACAGTTCAGGCCATCTCATATAAGGATGCCATGCTTTATGTACCCACCCCTTGTTTCTTTTCAGTGACATTCTACTGGAACATGTTCTTTTCTTAGCACAGCTTGGCCTATTATCAACAAACAGTGTGTAATACACATGTTCATGGTTTGGTACTGATTGAGGTTAATTAGTGGTTCTTCTTACATAGATGTCTGGAATTATATCAAAAGGCTCAAAACCTACAATTAACAGTGGCAAGTAACCTATAATTTTTTTTTTCCAGCTCTTCAACTAATTCTGGTTATTATCCACTGCATATTGGCTTTCTTGCCATTTTCTTTGGCCCCTTCAGAGCAGAGATGAAAATTTCATTGTTTAGGTAAGGGAAGCACCGTGTGGTTTCTTTACCACCAGAGACACAGCATGTTAACCTCTCACAGTCAGTTTGGGGGTACTTCTCCATTAAGACATGGAGTATTAATCATAATTCTTTATTAATTGCATTGCATAAAATGTGTTTGAATTTAGTGGCTCTGACTTTCACAACTGTCAAATGAAAAAGGTATTTTAATCACAAAGCTAGGACAGCAGAATTCAGTTTAAGACTAATATACACATTTTATCTCACAATTTCTGTATGAACCATTCTGAAAGAAAAATGGTGAGGGAGAAAATTATTTATGTTGCATTTGCTGCAATATTCCCCATGGAAAGCATCCTGAGGAACTATTGTCCTGTGCACATGTGAAGGTATCAATTTTCCTGAAATTTGAACTAGGGATCTCTAAGGTAAATCTGAACTTTGACTGGTTTTGGAAGCTTTGGATTAGCAACAAGACTGGTGTGATGGATTCAGTGTGTCATTTCAGGGCCCTTTTGAACTCCTTCTATTAATGTGTGAAATCTGAAAAATATTCAGAGAACATAGAGATATTAAAGTTACATCTAGTTAAAACAGAAGTAAAAGGAATCAATGAATCCTTTCAAGCTCATGCTGTCAGGTAGTCTGCATGTCATTCTCCAAAATGCATTACACTTTAAAAAATGGAAGCTTACACTACTTCTCACCTCTGAAGGGAGATGAAACAGTACATGGCACTGACATTTGTCCACTAAAGCCCATTCAGTCTTTCTCAATCTTTTCAATAAGGGTCAGAGAGCCAGAATTCCCTCCTGTCAATCACAAAATTATATTCTGTTGTGCTGTACCAGAAAGTGCTCATGGAAGGTTAGTTTTAAAGTTCACAGAAGATGTCTCAAAATTCTGCCCATGGTCCTGAGCTTGCAAGAAACATATACAAATACAAATACAAATACACAGAATGATACCAGCATAGCACCTCCTTTCTTAGCTAAAGTCTGCAGTCTGCATCACTAAATACTGATCAGGGGAATTATCACACCTATTTTAGACACATGGCACAACAGATCCACAACAAAGATCCTCAGACCCTTCTCACAGTGAAAGAGAAATGGCTTAGGTCCAGTTGCTGTATTCCTTCTTAACTGAGGCTGCTCTGTGGATGAAAATTCCCTTGCCTGCTATCCCAGGCTGTCCAGTGGGTATCCCCTGGGATATCTACCCTTCCACACCTTCCTGTGTGACTTTCACACAGGTTCAGCTTGACCTCATGGTGAGCTGGACCCCTGAGCCAGTATACAGCCCAGGCCCTTAGTTTGCTGGTTAAATTGTGAATCATACGCAGAACCACTGATGCACTGATGCAGAACCACTGTGACTATTCTGTGATTTGTTGACAGGTTGTCACAAGTGTAGACACTCAGGAGCCAGTAGTTTATTTCAGGCTGCCCATACACATGAGGGAAGTTATTGACAGTATGTTCCTCAGACATTACTGACAGGAGACCTTCATCTTCAAATAGTAATGAAATATGAGTCGTTCTCATTCAGAAACAGGAAATCAGAGGAATTTGCCTCAGAAAAATGTCTTTGAGTCCTTGGGACAACAGCCACTATAAACAGACCTTTAAAAATTGCAGCTGTAAATTTATTTTCTTTTAATAAACATGAATATTTCAATATCCAAATGGTTAAACGCCTATACATGTCCTAAATTAAGAACATAAACACTGTTATGTCAGCCAAATGGTAGCTCTTAACACATAATCTTCCTATCTCTTAGACAACTCTGTGTACATTTATTTGGAAGCCCAAATAAAGTGTTCCATTTTTGCTATTTAATGTAGGGAGAACAACTAAAACTAAAGTTCATTGATGATTAATGCATCCTTTATGTTAGTTGTAGACAATTTTGAATCTACTGACATGTCTGTCCTTCCTAGTGATTCTTAAATAAGACATGTTCTCCAGCATGCCACACGAACTCCTAGAATAATTACATTGATGTCAACAAAGAGGTACTGGAAGATACATCTATCAACAGATGGATTTTTGATGGGCATAATACAATGTTCTGTTTTTTAAAAAATACAATTTTGAAAAAGAAAGCCAAAACACTACGTGAATTTTTCAAATTATACCTGCTATACCTTCTGCATTTCAAGTTCTTCACAGTTTTTATCACAACTAACTCAAACACTCATAAATGTCCTGAAGATTGTCATCCTTCTGTCAGTACTTACCAGTTTAAAGAAGAGAATCTATCTTTGCTCTATATTTTGTCTCTTGTTTTTATGGTTGTACTTTGGTTTTCTTCTCCATTTCCTAAATATTTATTCAATAAACTCAGCAGAAGTATTTCTAGGACTCTGTGAATGCTCAGTTAAATTATGCCATCTCTTTTTCCTGATAGCTATTTTCTGGCACAATCATATTTTAAAAAAAATTGGCAAGAATTTGCTTAGAAAAAATGCATTTTATCTTATTATTTCAAATTGCCCATCATAATTTTAAGGTCTTTAAGTTATAAAAGCACTCACGATTGAAGCTTGGAATGCCAGTTACTGCACTACATTTTCAGCTCATGCAAAAACCTCCCTCCATAACATAAATATTCTGCCAAACTTGCATAAAAATGAAATCGTACAATTTCTATTTTAGGACATGAAGGCAATTTAGATATAAAAGGTAAATCCAGCATGTGAAACACAATGCTCTCTCCACTGTACTTCTGTCTCCATGAATCAACTTTCCATTTCCCTCCTTATCCAGAAGATATTTAGGTTTTTTGTGCAAAGTGAAACAACAGGGGACTAGAATCTGGCTGCCCTAGTAGGCAGCAAGAGCTGGAGCTGGATGATTTGGAAGACCTTTAACTGCTCAGCCAGGGCATGGATCTGGTGCTGGCAAATGCCCAGGTGGTCAGCACAGGTTATCTCTAGCCTGAGTGCGGATCAGGCTTTCAGGACAGGTAGAGCAAGGGACAGGGAGGGTGTAGATCCTTACAGGGACAGGCACAGTACTGTCCAGAATGAGACAGATGTTTCTTGTGTCCTCTGAAGCAAGAATTGTGATATATGTATGACTTTTGGTCATCTGCAGTGTTAGACACCATCTAAATAAGAGAGTTGAATATAGTTTTGAACAGAAAGAAACTAAAATAGCAGATAAATGACATTTAACTTTTTAAAATACAAATGGGAGTCTGGCCTCAAGTCTCTCTAGTTCTGTACAAAATAGATCAATATAATTCTCATACTTCCAGCTTCTAACATATTTAAAGGATATTTTGATATTTATCTTGGCCTAGCTTCCACCTTACATCTTAATTTGACATTGTGGAAATGGCAATTTTTGACATTGTAGTCCTTTAAAAGTTTCCAAATATCTGAAAAAACTATATACGAGTGTAGTATATACAACCGGAAACATGTATGCATACATTAAAGTATGACTTAAAGGTTTTGGAAGCTAGAATTTGCCCTTTCAAAGGATGTTATCAAAATTTTTAAAACTAGCAAATTCAATACTGTACTTATCACTAGTGTGAATAAATACCATGAACTCTGTAAAATGCTGTGAGATATTTGTGTGGCTCCAGATAAAGCTAGATACACAGTATTATACCTCTAATAGCTAACAGTCATTGGTGATAGTGTGGCTGATTTATAATACTTGAGGAGCAAAGATCAGATATTAATAAAGTAGACTATAATTTATACACTAAATGCAATCATTGAACAAAGCAGAAATTAGCTTGTCAACGTGGGGAAACTAACCTGTCTTTTTTCTTTGTGGGTTTCAGCAGTTTGTTTCTTGATAGCAAGCATGCACATCAGGAAATAACAGAACACTTCCTATTTCAAATTGTCCTAAAACACCGTCTTGGTCTTTCAGAGAAAAGGCACTAATTTAGAGAAGATGAAAAAGGTTTTCTTCTACTCTTCTTTCAGACTTTGTCTTGACTCACAATCATACACTGCAGAACCTGACATGCCTTTTCTACAACATTAATGTTCTAGCTCATCACAATGTATATCTATAAATATATACACAAATAACATATTCACATATTAATTCTAGAGGCAATTTATATGCGCAATACAAAAAAAAATAGCAATAAACTTGTAAAGCAACGGTCCAGACTTTTAGAGAAGTCTGAATAAACTGTGTAGGCTACATAATTTATTTTGAATAAATTATTTTGAATAATTTATCTCTGTGGTTTGTCAGTAGCTGAGCACCAGGAAATTTCTGCAAGACCTGGTCTCAGTATTGCAAAGGAATGTCTAGAACTGAGGCTCAAGAAAATTCTGTAAATTACATTGATTTTCAGAAAATCTGAACTTTTCTCCCAATTCCTTACTTTAAAAAAAATCCTTACAGAAATAAATATACTCATGAAATATATATAATCATGAAAAGCTTACATCCAGTGTCTTTGGAGATTTTGACTGTCTCTTATGTTTCTATTGAACATCCCTCTGCTACAAACACCAAATCACTGTCTTTCAGAAAATCTTTGCCATTCTTAAGTTAGAATATCTCTTAAATTAAGTT
Source organism: Alethe diademata (assembly GCA_025584955.1). Taxonomy (NCBI): domain Eukaryota; kingdom Metazoa; phylum Chordata; class Aves; order Passeriformes; family Muscicapidae; genus Alethe; species Alethe diademata. The sequence continues at coordinate 100,175,806 of JANRMJ010000054.1, read as the reverse complement.
GGGAGCACAAATGTAGAAACAGTCTTCTCCATATAATTACTTGCCTTAACAATGTTTTTGGAACAAGTATTTGGGTTTAGTTTTGCACTATAAGAATCTATTATGTGTGCCCAGATACTGGGCTGTGATTAAAAAAAAGAAATATATGATAAAAGTAATGTTTCGTGGTTTTGTTTTTTGTTTTGTTTTTTTTTGCAAGTGCACTCTTTTTCTAAACCACTATTTGATGTAAAAGTAACCATAGATGCACACTGGTAAAATAGGTATTTTTTCAGTTTTTCCAACACTGGGCAAATATGAAAAAATAGATCAAAACAATACTTCAGACTTAAGAAAAATTCTAAACTGCATTTTGAAGAAAATACATCTTCACAGAGATGTTTACATGCTCTAGTTTGTTCCCACATAAGCAGATGGGGTTTCAAAAGATAAATTTTACTTGCTCTAATGCCAAATATATATATATATATATATATATATACACACCTGTTGCTAGTGGAAGTGAGAGGGAATTCCTCTAGGATTACTCTGCAAATATGAGCTCAGCTAAAAGGATTCTTGAAAGTGTAGACATATAAATAAAAATAAGCCACTACCAGCTGTACATGAGGAAAATGAATTCAAATATATGGGAAACGATGTTTTCAATCAGTAACATTATGTAAAACCAGGAAGATTTTTAACAAATCTTCATGAAATAATCAAGAGACGACATTATGCTAGTCATTACAAAAATAAACAAACTCACCAAATTCTAGAGAAAAACTACATTGAGTAGAAAAAGTTCTTATTATGAGACCAGACAAGAGATTTTGAAGTAACCAGCTCTGCCCACAAAACAGTATTGGCAGTGGATCCTCAGCCTCACCTGTTTCACTCAATACATTCATTCACTTTGGTCTGTGCTGTATCCTAATGCAGACACAGCTTTTCCTTCTCCCTTCCTCTTCCTTCTGAATTAATAAAATGGGAAATTAATCTGAGAAACAGGTTTCTCCCTATGGAGGCAACTGCATCTTTGAGAAAGCCAGATATTCAAGTTTGTTTACTTAAGATACATTTCCTTAGAAAACAAACGGTTCTTTTGTAAAGAGCCTGACTAGACAGGGACAGTTTTTTCTTTCCTGCTGCCCTTTGCAAAGCCTTGGTGGGCAGGAGTGCAGCTGCAGTTTGGATGGGTGCTTCATTACAGTGCAGCCCTTGCTCCACCAGGCAGGCAAAAGGAAAGCTGCTGCATTGGTCCTTGCCAGAATTTTCATAGCATTCCTACTCCTCCTGCTTCCCTCAGTAATTTTTGTTCACTAGTTAGAAATTTCTCAGATCTCCACATAATCGTTGATGCACAGATAAGAAGAGAAAACGCACAGAGCCATACCAAGTGTCTCAGAAGGGATGAGATAAAGTCAGGGTAGGGTTACTGCACTTGGCAAAAACACACTGAAGATGGAGGAGCTCTCTGCCTGATTTAACAGAGAGATTGCTGTTTCCATGTTTGGGTGTCTTTATTCTGTGATTGCACACGCCTTTGATTAGGCAAGAGGTTTCTGTTTTGTTTTATGTAGACTGATTGCTACAACTCATGGTGGCCTTAAATATTGTGCCATACTCTCTCACTTGACTGAACACAAATCATACTTGTATAAATTTATGGAGTAAAGCTTGATTTAACTCCTCTGTTAAATCAACCTGTTTGCCAGGCTTGAATAATACGAGGAAATTTTATGTCCTGAAATTATGCAAAGGTAAATTTCATATAAAGTAGAACATTTATTCTTTAGATAAATCGCATAAAGAGCAATTCCCCTGCTTTGAGGAAAAGCCACAAAACCTCCAACTTTGCAATAAAAAGTAAAATTTCAGGACAAAATTTATTTTCCTGGACATGAACTTCAGTGGAATTTTCAGTCTTTCTTAGAACAAATGCACCCAACTGAATCCCTTCTCTCAAGACTCTTCCCAGATCTCACTTATCTCTTCCCTAGTACCATGGCATTCTACTCCACCTTCTCCATGGGACAGAGGGTCCATTTATACTGTAACTCCAGTGATATACCCATCTGTACTGCTATTTTATACCTCCATTGTATTTAGAACTTTTAATGGGGAGGGGGAAGAAAGGCAGTGCCTTCATACTATTTATTAAGAAAAAGGAAAAATACCTTAAAACTACACCGCAGTTCATACAGGAGTACCATGTCTCTCCAAACATGATAAAATAACTTCCCATGATTATTAATACTATATGTCCACTGACCAGATTTTTAAATTGCAAATTCAAGATAAAATTCACACCAGAAAATGTTCTGTGATCAATAAAATTCTGCCTAATATGTCTCTAGTCTGTTTGTTTAACATGCTGTGCTTAAATAAACATTTCTGTCTGCAGAAACAAATTCAGTTTGCATTGTCCAAGCTGTAGTGGATGCAGTAAAACACATTTACAGGGCAGATTTGTTTCCTAAACTATGCATCTGTGGCTCAGAGTGTGCATATAATAAACCATTTCAGTAAAGAGGTGCTGTCTTTGGGCAGCACTGTAGAGTTCTGTTTGCACTGAATATCACATAATAACAATATGCATACTGTTTTTTTCCTTTCTCCATTTTTCCTCTACTCTGCAACAATGGTGATTCTTCAGCTTGCTGTCATCTGCCTCCAGTCTTTGAAAAAAATCTGAAACTTCACACAAGATAAAAAATGAAATGCAGATGGAGGTGGAAACATGATTTTACATTGCTCTCTCTTCTGAAGATTTTATTTATTAATAAAACAGGACTGGATTATCAGGGCATAATTATGTCATTTTGGTTACGTTTTGTTCTTGTCATTAATTTCAAATGGATAATTCTTAATACAAACAAGTGTTATTTTATTGAATGCTATTATTTATCTCCCTTTTCTTCACTAAACATATTCAAAAGAGAAGCATGCAAAAACCTTAGAAGAACAGCCTTGTCATATAACTGCTGTAGCTACAAGACTTTGTCTAGAGATTATTTTGAAGTTTATGGATTTGAAAAAGAAAATCATAATCAAGGCTCCCCAAAATGTTGAAGTGTGTCTATGATTTTGCGATGCAACAGGTAGCAGTAAAAATTCTGAGAAATTATCTTTTAACCAGGTTTTTTGCTATTAGCCAGAAATACTCAATATTGCTCCTATATCCAGATGCCCAGATAAGATCATTTTGGTTTGAGGTCCAACTCATAGAATTACTATGTCCACTTTGATTAATATCATAAAACTATCTCAGAATGGCCATGCACCCTTAGGTATGTACTTCAAATAAAGCACTTTAATCTATTTCTTCCCGGTGACAAAAAAGGAAGTCCACAGAAATGGCTCCAATATAAAATGACTATGTTCAGTCAGATGAATGTCATTTCAGCTGCTCAGATGTGGATTCTGATGCCACATGACATGTGGTGTGGGTCAGGATCCTGGGATCTGACAAACCAGCTTCTGTGGCCTGACAACCCTCTCTTCAAAAAGTAATACCTGGCATTCATTCACCCTGTTCAAACAGAAAAAATTAAAACATGTATCAAATCCATGTGTAAATTATTAATCTTTTGTAAGTCCATGTAAATGCTGTTTATGTCACAAGAAAAAGGAACACATCTACCACCTTTGGCTCATGGTGCTTCAACTAATTGCTCTGTTAGCAGACTGCTGCTGACTTCAAAGGCTGATGATTATGCAGCTCCTGATGGAGAGTCTCAGCAGAAGGAAGGAGGATCGTGGGAGTAGAGGCAATTAGCAAATGTTTTCACAGTCACCAAAGAGGGTGAGAACAGTATCTGAAGTTTACATTGCATTATATTACATTACACTGATGTTCAAATGAATGCCACCGGTGCTGTTTTTACAGTGCTTTTGAAGATTATTATTCTGGCTTTGTTGGGTTTTGATTGGGTTTTTTGGTTTGGTTTGGTTTTTTGTTTTGTTTTTTTTTAGCAGCCAGTAAAATGTAGATTCTCATTGTATTTTGGCAAAATCATAGGCAGTTGTGATAAAAGCTGCTTTTCAGCTGCCTGCTAACATTTGATAAATAACTTGAAACTTTACACTATATTTAAATTTTTTTAAACTGATCAGCTGTGATTTGGCAAGACATGAAGCAGGAAAAAACCACAGTAAATCGAAGAAATTCATATGGACAAAATTTAATATGCCTAAAAGCAAAAATTATTTGCAAAAGAAAATCTATAAAAGCCTTTAAATACCTAGGAAAGACCCTAGACTTGTCTGTTTACACTGAATATTTAACTAAACATGGACAGCTCCTAATGTGAAAAGTTATTATAAATTTCAAAACTTGAGAAGAGCAAAAGGACGCTGAAAATCAGATTCCTTTTACAAAGACAGGATTTAAAGACTAGGTTTGGACATAGTATCCCAACACTAGGACATAGCACTTTGTAAATATAAGGCTATACCAAACAAGTGCATCAGCTTGGCTCCCCTGAGCCTTTCTTGACTAGAAACCCAGAGAAAGTGCACCTGCTGTTGCTCACACTATCAAACTGAAAACAAGTATTTAATCAAGTCTCTATTTAAGTAACTGTTTTTAACATATCACATTGTGCATACAGTAACCTGTATTCCAGCCCTATAATAAGCATGTTTTATTTTGCACTTCAGGAAACCACAGCTGTCTTTGCCCTAAATCACAGAATCACAGAATATGCTGAGTTGGAAGGGACTCACAAGGATCATCAAATTCAGATCCTGGCCCTGCACAGGACCAAGCCTCTTCCTCTGAAGGACAACTGCCAACATTTCAACATTTGAGTCTCAAGCATTTCCTTAATCCAGTCTCCACTGAAGTGGAAGCAAACTGTGACTATAGAATGATAAGAGGTGACAGGAATAAAACAAAAACCAGGACACAAATAGAGCTTTTATTGGTTTTTCTTAATAGAAAAGCAAGAGCTATAACAGCAATGCTATCATGTATTCTGTTTTCCTCTCTCATCTGGCTGAAATAACTTTTAGGTTCCTGGAAAAGAACCAAATGATAATAGGAACATTTCAGTGGGAGAGATTGTGGAAAAATACTGAAAGACAAAACTCAGCAAGGAGAAGTGCAATGTTGGCACTAGTTCACCAGAAACAAACTGTCTGCAAACTTTAGGAGCTGAGACTTTTTGATGTACTGCCCTGAGAGAGGCAGGAAACAAAGGATGGAGTGGCACTGAGGGGTTGTGGTCATGTTCTGTTTTAATCAATGGCATCTAAGACAAAGGAATTACCCAAACAGCAACCAAAATGTGAGCCATGTTTCATCAACTCGAAAATACATTTGAATTTTTATTTCCCTGGATATTTTAATGAAGGAAAAACATGCACATGCTTTAAATGTACTACTAACATCACAGCCCACCTAATGATGACATTATATCAAATGAAAATTTATCTTCTCTCCACTCTCAACGAAGTTAACATGAATGTAATTCAAGGGGAATTCAAGGGGCGAGGAAGGTCAGAGGAGAATCTAATGTATTCCGAAGGTCAAAAGGATGTACCTACCTACTCCCCCACAAGAATGTTTATTGGATAGGCTTTATTCTGCAGCAATATTATTGCTTATGATTTCTGATATCAGTGATTTATCAGTGGCAATTTCTGAATCTAATCCTATCACACCAATTAATAAATTGCAGTATTTGTGAATCTGGAATCTTAATTAATGTGCCCAGGCTTAGAGGGTAACTCATGCTATTTGGGCATCTGGGACTGCAAATGTGGCCAGACTTTTTGTGCCAATACCACCCTATTTGTACATTTGTCATCATTAGAGTTCTAATGTGACCAGACTTGGAGTCCCAAATTGGTTACTCTGCAATATTATCTGTGAAATTCTCCTGGGCTCTTGGACAGACAGAAAATACACCAAGTACAAAGGAGAAGACTCAGCTGTCCCTGGGCTGGCTGTGTTTGCAGTTAACCAAGAAAACAGGGACTTCCTTTCCTAAATTTTTACAAGACAGAGATGCAGGCAGTGGTAGCAGTGTGGTTCAACAACTGAATTCTTCTCCACATAAGCAAGAATATGTTCAGCAAGTTCCTATCCAGATAAAATTGTTTTTCAAGAACAATTGCAGACATGCTCATTTTTCAGAAGATTTTTGTATGTTAGGAAAATTGCCTATTCTACTAATTCTATTTGTGTCCAATTGCATTTGCTGTTGAAATATCTGCAATGAAAAAGCTACTGAAATAGAGCTTTCCTTTTCTCATCACCAGAGATACCTTCAGGACTTCAATTCATCAAAGGCAGAGCAGAGCATGAGACTTTGTAGCCTCAGCAAGCAGAGAAGAGTAGGGGAAAAAAGTAGAGAAAAAACCAATCATGAGTAAAGCGTTTCAGGATAAATTTGCATTTTGAAAAAAAAAAATCACTTTTTAGGGAAAATGGACCTTGTTTTCTTAAATATATCCAGTTTATATGCAGCATCCATAGGAGAAATGTGTGACAATGACAGAATTAAAGAAACCTTTTTTTGCTTTGTCTTATGATAAAAACTATTGAACAGGACATTCAGAGATGCATAAACTGGTTTTTAGACAGTATTTTAAAGTAAAGGACCGTAGACATTATTTCCTGTGCTGTCAGGTTACAAAGAAACATGCTTTTTATTGCCAGTTTTGAAACAATAGAAGTCACAAGTTAATGAAAGTATCTAAATAATGTGGCTCAGTATAAATTTGCTGTACAAAATTAGAGGCAGAACAATCAGTTAATACTGAATGTTAAAGGAGCTATGATTCTAATGGGTTCATGTTCTCCAAAAAAAGAAAAAAATTGCAAATTCAAGGTATAATTGGTTATTTCTTTCCAATTTCTCTTGACCTTGTAATCTAATGTTAAAGTACAGCTTTGTAGCAAGGTCCTTCTCACTTTCCTTTTCTTGGAAAAGAAACATTAAGGCAATAGAGATTTGTGCTAAGGTCCCTCCAGGATCATCTTTGGCTTCAATCTCAGAATCACAACATGGTTGAGATGGGATTGTATCTCTGGGGATCATCTGATCTTAACTACCCTGCTCAAGAAGGGTCTCCTAGAGCCAGTTGCCCCAGATCCTGTCCAGGTAGCTTTTGAATATCCTCAAGGATGGAGACAACAACCCTGGAAAACTTGTGTCAGTGCTCTGTCACCCACATGGTGCAAAAATGTTTCCTGATATTAAAAAATAGCCTAATTCATTTAATTTTGTGCTTATTGTCTTTTTTAAGTTGCTTTAAAAATCTCAATACAATACTTTGGGATGGGATCAAAGGTAGAAAAATTCCTCAAAATTACAGTAACTCACAAAGACTCTGTTTTCAAAATTATTAATTCATTAGCTTTTTATATGAAATATTTCTGCCTTTGTTACCATCTTTGGTTCCGTATTATCTACTGAAATGAAATACTGAACACTGCCAGACTAGGTAATTTTTGGAGGAATTTTTATTTTATATTCAGACGGCATCAAAAGACATTGAATTCCAAGCATTTTCCAAATATATTTCCCTGATACTTGGTGAGACAAACAGCTTTAATATGTCCCTAATGTGACTCCAGTGACATCTGTAGAGTTACAGAAAGGATCAGTTTAATCCACTTAAAAATATTCCTTAAATTAAAATAGAAATGAACCAAAAAAGATTTACCTTAGTAACTTGTAAAAACTCTATGTAAAGTAGACATTTAAAAACAATAATGTCCCTGAAATAAATGCATATCTGATAAATCTGAATTTCTGCTAAAATCTTTATCAAAAATTTATGCCAAGACTACTAGAGCATTGGAGGGAAACAAGTACTGCTAAAAACAGATGTAGATGGTTTTTCTGGGATTTGAGATGAATTGTAAATCACATCTGAAGCATTCTCTCTACGGTGGCTACTCTTGCAGCTATGCTTGCATTCGACCACTGAAACAACATTCAAAATTACTTATGTGAGTTTCTCAAGCCCACCATGTTGAGTGTATGTATTTTCAAGAGAATAGATATAACATAATATTTTATTGCCATGATCATCTGAGGTAAAGCTGATGGGAAGCTCCTGATAAATATATATTTTTAGAGTAATATGCAGCCTTTCAGCTGATGCCAGAAGTTGGGCAATTATTGCTTTCAAGGATTGTAGGTATTAGTAAAAAAACCTGAGCCCTCTATTTAAATTAAGTAGATTTTATTTCGTAGAGTTTTCTGTGAAAAATAACAAGCACTCAACTGAGCAAGGGGGTAGAGAAGAGAAAGGAGTTTGAGAAGAAAAATGGGCAATTAATCTTTTTGTTTTAGTGCTTCATTGAATTGCACAGCTCCTCTCATGAGTCCTCATTTGAAAGTACTTATCAATGCTGTGGTAAATATCTACAAAACAGGAGAAAGTTTTCAAAATTATTTACATAAACATTGAAATGTGTGTGCAAATTTACATTGATTATTTTAATGCAGATTATTTGTTTGAAAAAATCTGCAGAATATTCTTGGGTTCCAGTGCAGTTGGAATAGTGACAAACAGGAAAGGTAAAATGTTCTTTTTAAGTCTTCTCTAGAAAAGTGTAATTCTCAACTCTTGGAAACAACCACAAAATACAGCACAAAGGTAAAGTGAAAATATTACAAACTTTTAAAAATAGTCTCTTGTTTGTAAATTTTTCAACAGATTAGGAGTTCTGGTCATTTACTGTCCCTAAAACACTTAGTCTTAATTATTCAGAATCTTTATCACAGATTACATGCGTATGCCAGGCAGTCAAAATCCTGCCCTCAGATAAATGAACATATTTTATGTGGCAGAGGCTGGGATTGGAGGCTCCATGCAGTTCCTGTGTTTCTTGCTGTTGCTGCAGTGACACGAGTGACACAAGTAACATAACAGGAAAGAGTCTATGTCTTTTTTTTCAGTTACATTAAAAGCATCTGATCTCATTTTAAGTCCCTCAGTAAACGTGCTGCATGGTAGATACATTTTGCCCACAACAGAACCCTTCCTCCTTGATCTTTTTTTCTGAATAAGATGCAAATAAATACATATTTATTCTCATCCTTTTCTCCTCCTCGCCTTGCAAATTAAGATAGAAATATTAAACATGTTCTTCAAGCAGGATAACTGGTCCCTCTCAAGGCAGAACACAAAGCCCAGGGCACATCCCAGAGGTTAATCAGTGCCAGTCAAGAGCAGAGCTGAGCCTTGCAGAGTTGGTGAGCAGTGCTCTGCCATTTCTTTGCACAGTGTGTCTGACAGTCTCTAGCAGCCTAGACCACATCATGCTTACAATCACAATGTTTTCAACACCTACTCTGCCATTGGATACTGCTGGGAGCCAGGGTAAAAAGCAGCCTTGAAGCTTTAGGTTTCTCAGGCTGCTCGAGGACAAGAAATTTTAACAATGATTATGCACCTGCAGGGTGCATGAGAGACGTGTGAGTGTCTCATGATGCCTTCTTGGACCAATGAGTATTTTCTATTGTGTTTTGCACATACTACCCTATATATAGTGTAGTATTTCTTTAAATAAAGCTCTCTTTTGCTTCTCCATTACAAGAACTATGTTGCATTATCCTGTTCACCGCTCTCCTATAGCCAAAATGCAACACTACTCCTCCATCAGAATTGCAAATATGTTGTATCTTTTTAATTCTTTCTCAGCATTTGGCACAACCAGAAAATAGCAAGCGAGAAAACACGTATTTTTCTCATGAAAAAGGTAACTTGATTTTCATACAATTTTTTTCAAACTTCCAGGTAACAAGACATGTTTCTCCTATTTTTAATTCATTACTACCTTCAATGGAATGAAACAATATTTACTTCATTTCTACTTTTAATCCTCTTGTCTCTCTGAGTGTTTTCCTGTGCTGTTTTTGGCTAAGGAGACAAAGTTTTGCAGACACTTTGGAAGCCAAAAGTAAGAGGAAATAGTTATAGCTGAAAACACACAAGAATTTCATCAAATCCTACAGAGACAATGAATAAAAAGACAGAACTTTTCAAGGAGGTTACTGTTGGGGGTTGGGTTTTGTTCTCTTACTGTCCCAGTTTAAAGAATTTTTCCCA
>JANRMJ010000054.1:100126744-100162014 GCA_025584955.1 Alethe diademata | reverse complement strand
AAGCTCTCGAGCAGGTCCCTAGGGGTTGGGCTCCCCTCCCCCCGCCGCTCCACGTAAAACCAGCACAACACTGATGTAAATAAATTACGGCAATGATGTCACTATTATCCTGCCCTCAAATCAAACTATGTTATGGTCAGTAGAGAAGCAGACTGTTCTTCCACTCTCTGTGCAATAAGAAAATTTCCCCTGGCTTTCTAAGATGATGAAATTTGTCATAAATCTAGAGGAAGTCGAGATAACACAGCCAGGATTGCTGGTGCTCAGAGAGAACAAAAAGCTAACCACAGCAAAACAGTGGAGTCTCAAAAATAGAAATAACTCTGACAGCTGGAAAAGAGCAAGGGGCCAGTGAAAGTCATCCAAAGGTGAGAAGTAACCACAGCAGAATGAACCAAAGAAGAACTCTCTGGAACAGCCAGCGCTTCTATCACAAAAGGTAATGATATTAAAAATATGCAATAATAATAAAAAATGCTAACTAGATCAATACCATAGTTCCATGAATCAACTCCCCATCTTATTCTCCTACGCCAAACCCACTCATCATCACCTCAGTGCCTTCTACCCAGTCATTACTGAACAGTCACATAATCAAAGGAGGGCTGGCTCAGCCATGGACCTGGTCAGCCTTGCAGAGGACACTTAAATCAAATGTTACATTTCCCAGACTGTGCTTCTGCATCCCAAAGTCACTGAAAGTGTTATCAAAGAGGTTCAGGCTGCAATTCCATTTAATTTTTCATTTGTATTGATGGAGTTCCAGCTCAAGCATCTGTGTTTCATTCAGGTAGGCAGCATAATATCAGAAAATGGAATTTCCTCTTGTGTGTCCCCCATTTTACAGGTAAACTCCTTGACTTTTCCAAGAAACAAGCAGATATAAATCAGACAGAGATCTCTGAACAGCCAAAAGTTTAGCTGCATAAGTCAGGATCTTCCTGATTTCCATAGGTATTGCAATGAGGTATTTGAGTAGTTTAAATGAATAGAATAATTTTTGTCACTACAAATTCATAAATCCCTACTACACTACCTAAAATGCATAACTGCTGAACAAAATCTCAGCAGCTGTTCCACTTTTGTCTGTTGCTATAGACTATATTGCTCACAGTATTCATGTTGTACCCCAGAGATAATTTTCATCAGACTTCCTTTTCACTAAATAAGCTCACTGGTTCAGACAGTTAAGTTCAGCATCCGAGTTTGGTGTCCTTGGAAGGAAAGACCTGCTGTCATAGAGAGAAAAATCATTGCCTTATCTTTCCACAGATCAATGAAAACTCTAAATAAAAAAAAACCAAAACAAAACAAAAAAAAAACCAAAAAATAAAAAAAAAAACCAAAAAAAAAAACCCACAAACAAAAAAGCTATGGTTCTTCCATAAGTGCTAGCTGTTTCATTCCTGTTTCATTTCATTTAAGGAAGGAAAAAAGACATAATTTGAATTTTCTTTCATGTGCAAATTATGAGTTTCTTTTAATTTGTACATTTCACCAAATAAATACAGATTGTGCAGATGAGTGTCAAGAATCTAAGGGCAGGTAAACTTTCTTTTTCAATCTCATTTTTCCTATGAAGGATTTTAGGTTTTTTTCATCCTTCTAATTACCTGCACAGAAAAGTATGAATTTCTGTATGTTAGTAGAAGGTTTCTTTTCTGTTTGGATTTATTAAAATAAAATTTGGAGTAGCTTATATTTAAGTAGTTTTACAGATTGAATTTGCTTTTTACGTGGTAGAAAATGCACATCAACTTATTCCCATCTTGTTGCTGTTCTGTACAGACCTCATAACTTTCCTCTTTGGACAAATCTTAAAATTTTCTAAAAATACTTTCCCTGCAGTTAACAATACTTCACTGGGATTTTTTCTTTGACCTTGTAGCAGATTTAAATATAAAATTAAAAATATAAAATATAAAAATTTAAAAATATAAAAATAAAATAATGAATAAATATTAATTTATCTCATACCAGCTGTATGATAGAACATCCAGTAAATTTTCGACTGTATAAAAATAACCTCCTAACTATTAAGTCTGCATTTCATCTTAAGGTAAATCAAAATGCTCCATATTTAGAAGAAATTATTCTATTTTTTTTTTGCTTACAAGCCTTCTCTCCACTTCCTGAAGCAACATGATGACTTAACCAGGTGCTAAAAACAAAGTTTTGTGTGTGTGTGTTTGCTTGTGTGCAGCTGGTGAGTAAAGATTAATAATGAACATGGTGATTACAGTCCTTGGTATTTTGGGGATTCTCACCTCCCTCTCAGACAGATAAAAAATGAAGTACACAGCTGCACACTGCAATTTAGATGTCTTCTGCCTGCAGTTTTGTGATCTGATTATCAAAGGCAGTTGTGTCTAACTCCTGCAGAATTCCATGTGAAATTTAAGTGCTCAGAAAATATTTTATATGTCACATTCCTCTTTTTGTGTTTTTTTCCACACTGGATACTTACACTATTGTAATTCTATTTGTTTACAATTATGAATTAGTCTAGATTATCACTTAATTAGACAAATTACATAGGGCTGGATAAAATGGATCTGCTAAAATTGTCTGCAATTTTATGGCTGTTACAGGTATGGCTGAGTCCTGTGATGGCCGAAAATGTCAGTTGAAAAAAGTGAGCTCAGACTCCTTCAGGTAAATGAGAAAATGAAACCTATCTCCCATGCCCATTAAAGCATTGTCCAGTAAATAAAAAAATGGATGCAACTTCCTTCTCTGGAGCAATTTTGAGTTATTTCCTAAATAGAAAATTCTCGAAAAACTATATTGAACTAAATTGTTTACCAAGAGTCATGTGAAAATTGTTCCAGGATAACATAAGAGAGGAAAAATAACTCTGGTTTTGGTTTTTTTTCTCAAATTTCCTATAACTGAAAATTTATTCAGCAGATCTGAGTTTCAGACATCTCCGTGTTGCCCATACCTTGCATTAGGCAGAACAGTGATCATCTGGGGGCTGGCTGCTCTCCACTAAAGTGACTGCTGCAGGTATGGGTTGAAGTAACTGATTCATCTTCAGTCTCTCTTCCCCGGTAGTTCAAAACATTTTAGTCTTCCTCTATATGAACAAACCATACTCACACATATATAGAAGCAAAAGGCAAAGTAAGGTTTTTGAGCCCTTTTTAACACTTCAGTTAGAAACATAATGACTCGTTCTCTTACTTCTGATACCTGTTTCTTGGTTTTGTTGGTTTTTTTGTTTTGTTTTGTTTGTTTTTTGGTTGTTTTGTTTTGCTTTGTTTTGCTGTGCTTTTTAAAATCAATTTGTTTCAGATATAGCAGACAGACAGAGATCTCAGCCTGACTTTTCAAGAGGTGATCTCTGGAGAGACATCGCCTGAGTATTTTCTACACAAAATATATTTTGTACATATTTGTATATATTTGCTCTGTGGTCCAGGAGCAGTGTACAGCTAGTCCTGCCTTCTAGAAATCTTTCCCACACTCAAAAAACCCAGAAGCCCAGGTTTCAGAAACCACTAGACCCCAAAGTTTGCCTCACAATACTGGTGCAAAGAGAGGACAGATTCTGTTGCCTTATTTCCCGCCTACTGGCAGCAATATTTAGAACCCTAGTGATTGAAACATAACAGTGAACTTTCTTACCACTCTGTGACAGCAGCAGATCAGCATCATTATCATCTTTAAAAGCTTGGTGTGAGAATGCACCTCCTCAGGAGAGATGTTCAGCAGCTATTCTCACACCGTTATCTTGATTCAGCTAAGTCTGGCACTGATTACTGAAAAGGGCATCACTTATGCTTAGAGGTAACTGTGTGTGCTGTTGCCACAATGGATAAATCTGCTGTTTCACTGTTAATTTTGATGTGATCATAGATAAATCACTTTGAACACTCTTAAATACTTCAGCTTACATTGTAATAAAATTCAACAATAGCCTTTAATATCAAAACTATTACTTTTTTGTTGTATCATCCCTCATTTCTTTGGAAAAAAACCCTAAATTAAGTTTAGAGATTAGTAAATCTCAATGTTACACAGTTTTGGTGATTCCTATCAAAATTAATGCAATATATCAAAATAAATAGTGCCTTTTCTCCTGAGGGGTGTGTGATAAAGCTGCTGTACAGGTATCAGTTTCCTTCACCCTTTACTTAACTTGTAAGACCCTATTTGTCACTCAGGTTGCAAACTTTAAAGGGATCAGAGATCCTTGGATTTAGTACTTGATAACCCTTCCTAAGGCTTGCAGGGTTGACACAGGTTGTATATTCAGCTCTGAAAGAAATGTTCTCTCTCTGCTAAAAGACTGCTGGCTGGTTGGATCAGCCAAAATAAAGTGCCCTGTAATAACTTACATGAAATAGAATTTGCTCATTCATTCACAGAGACAGAAGTTCCAGACAGTGAAGGATAATTAATTTTCAGAAGATTAAAAATTAATTGAATTGATGTTTTTATTGTATATGTGAACATACTCTAACTAAAATGGAAATTAATGAGCAAGCGCTATATATTTTCAAGAAGGAATTCATAAGAATAAAACCCTGCTTTTCTATCAAGGTATGTTAAACAAAATGATTAGGAGCCTATAGGATGTATGAAAACAAGTGATAAGGATTGACTAAGTGCCAATACACACAGAAAAAAAAACAAGTTTCAAGTTTCCTGGTAGCTGTTATTTCACCTTAAGTATTTTTAGAAAGTATTCTGATTCTCATAAATATGGAGCTTTTCTTGAAGTGATTTAAACTTTTCAATATAATTTGCACCTTTTCTACTTCCTTATATCTGTAAAAGTGGTAATACCATTAAGCATTTATTTGTGTTTTTAGACATTTATGTTATTTAAAATCATGTCTCTCCCCCCTAGTGTATCTCATGGAACTGCTGAGTATTCCAACTGTACAAAACTGTGAAATAATATGACACATTTACTCATCTACTGTAGGAAACATTACTCTGAACAGATGAAAGAACTGCATAATATACATCCACAATCAAAAGAAAAATAATTCTGCTAAATTATCTGTAGATCCATGGAAAGCAATAAATCTTTCAGAGATGTTTTAGGTACTGTAGGACACAGTAAGGGTGCTACACTAAGGAGAAAAGTTCCCTAATAAGCAGTACTGCAGAATTGGCAAATGCAACTAAAAAGTAATAAATGTAGAATGAAGAAAAAGCTGATAGAGTTCAAAGCTATTAGTTACAGAGAAAATCCAACATAGTTAAAGCCAGAGGATCATGTTGCCTCCACAGTGTTTTCAGTGTGATATTTTTTCTGAGTAATGATCAATTATGAAAGGCATAAACTATGAATAAATTTCCTCTTATAAACACACAGGCCTTATTTATCAGTGCCTTGTATCCATTTTTCTCCCTTTTAATTCTGCTCCTTTTAGTGGAGTCACAGTGATGTATGAGGTTGGATCACAGTAGGATATCAGTAAGCATAGGCTTTTCCTAAATTAGAGCATGGTGAATTATTTCTCCTTTCCCAAAAAGACTAAATTTTGAGTATCCATTTTTTTATTTTGTTTTATTTGATCAATTACTTGTATAGATAGAAATGTGTGAGTGGGGAGAAGATGGATCTGAGTGGGGCAAGGATTATTATTCTTTTATTTCCATTGATTACAAATTATATTTTCATAATCACAGAAGAGTTGAGGTTGGAAAGCACCTCTGGTGGTCACCTGGTCCAGTTTCACCTTTTCAAGCAGTTTCACCTAGAGCTGCTTGTTCAGGGCCATGTCCAGAGAGAGTTTGAAAATCTCCAATGGTGGAGACTCCACTATATCCCTGAATAATCTGTTCTAGGTTACACTCAAAGATATTAACAAATATCACAGTGAACATGTGGGAAATATCTTAAGTATCTCTGATACTTCTAATTGGGTTTTGGCTGTAGGAAGACAACAAGTTCAATCAATAATATTAAATATTCAATTAATTAATATTAAATTCATAATTTGCAGCTTTTTAGATACAAACTTCCTCAATTTTACTTTTCCAGTGAGAAAGGACCAGTAAAACAGACAGGTAAAGGTCCTAATGAATCACCATTTCCATCCTGTCAAAGCAACTCAAATTATATATTTTATCAATTTTTTTCCCAATCTGAGAGAATCCTAGTAAGAGTCAGAATAATGCATGAGTTGATGTGAAACAGAAAAAAAACTCAATCAATTCTTTGTTTTAATTTTAAAGTTTGAAAAAACTAGTCATGTATCACTGATGTGAAAGCAAAAACAAAATTTCTACTGCAAACTTGAAAAAAATTGTGATTTTTCTAAGAATTATAATTCTTTAATATTGCAAAAAAACTTTAATAATCTGTTTTAAAATGCAAAAAATATTTTTAATGTCATTCTCATTCAACTCTTTTTTTCCTTCCTTCTTTCTTTTGTTTTTTCACATAAAGATAGTAACACCTGAACAGACAAGACCCTGAAAACAACAAACTCTTTTCACTTCTCCTCAACGCAGTGTAAGGGTTAGAAAAATCCTGTAATTATGCAGAGTGAAAAAAAAAAAGAAAAGAAAAGAAAAAAAAAAGTTTTGTTTTCCATTTAAAAGACCATCCAATTTCTTCATGAGCACACTAGGTAAGTTATTAGGCACATCTAATCAAACCATACCAATTTCTGTTGTCAGGGCACTACCTGCACCTGTGTAATGGCTGATTGGCTGATTCTAACTCCCCAGGTTGCTTGACTGCTTTTAAATTTGACACAAGCCTAGGCTGAGATTCACATGTATAGGAGGCGATTACTGAGCCCCTGAGAAATAAATTCTTCCAGTTACAAACTCAGCTTGCCTATTTATCTGTTAAAATAGCTGGCACTGAGCCATTCTGCTGGATGATCACCATCAGTAGACTCTATAATTTGGGACAAAATGGCTCTTGGCTTGTGAGAGCCCCGCCTGTTTGGGAAGGGGCAGGACACCTTCCCTCCTGCACATGGCCTGCTAGGTGTGTTCTGTAGGTGAATTGTCAAATTTGAGATTCCCAGGAAGATTCCAGGAAAATTCTTTGGTATCCCTCTGTCTATGGCAGTAGGTGTTAAGAATATTTTTCACATCAACTCATGCAGTGTAAAATCCACTCTTTATGTCTACACCAGTATTCCAACTTTTTTTTTTTTTTATGACTACTTGAATGAAACTTTTATCTTTATGTTCTTATTTCCTGAATTACATGTTGTTATTATCAAGAACAGGGATAAGTATTTTTAATGCCTGGAATAGGAAAGGACTTGCTGGGGGCTCTTCCCAGCTTTGGAGCTAGACTGTTGTTGAATTTAGGAAGAGGTGTGAGCCAACAACAGATGCCCTTCTACAAAAGGATCTTTTTGCCATTTGTGAGGGGCAGGAGCTCAGTTCCTTCTCACTTCTGAGCACTAAGGAGGCAGAGTTTCATCCTCTTTATGGGATCTCGGGTGCCCCAGCTCTGACAAAACCTGCTGGTTGCCTTCTCATATTTTACCAGGATTTCCGTGAGGTTAGGACCTTAGCTGGATATTTTAATGAATCCAGAAACATGTACCACACATAAATACAATAAACTACACAACACTGAAAATTTTCCACTCAGATTTTCAGCCCTTTAAACATTTTTAACAGTGCAGTTTAATACCAGAGACTTTTACAAAAACAGACAGTTACACACCTTTTTTTTTTTTTTCTTCTTTATTTAGGGCTTGTATCTGGTGTCTCAAAAAACAAAATAAAAAGAAAAACAGCCTTACAATACTCTGAAATTAACAGAATTTTAGTTAACTAATGTTTTAAATTTTCCAGCAGGGAATTATAAAATGAACCTCTGGTGCCACATAGACACAAATTTAACATAGTTAGAATAGCTGACAACAGAAAATCTCTTATAAACACTGGAATAAAAATATTTTTAAGACTCAAGTTAAAGAAGTACCTATTCCTCAGATGCAAATTCCTAATTAAGTCTCCCAAGCATCTAAAATATCATCACCACCCTTCTTCCTCTCCATAAATAAGCATTTGAAGAACAATGAGCTCTTTGCAGCTATTAGGCACTACAGAAGAATAAATTGCATTCTTCATTCTTTGTTATATCTTTTTAGACCACTCCATATATTGTGGCCAACAACTCTTTAAACCTATTCAAGACCAGCACGTGCTCCTGACCACATACCAGCCCAGTGCAGTAACACATGCATATATTTATCTCCTATCCACAATGTGTTTTCAGTTACCCAGACCCTGTGCTTGAGCTCATTGTGGCTGTGCAGGATGCTCCCTAGACTTAGCTGTAAATTACTGGTGTGTGAAACTGCCAAGCTAACAGAGTTTTGTTTAATTTACTACAGCCATGAGCCAAAGCAAAGTATTTGTATATGGTCCAGATTCTGCATTCATCTGATATGGGCTTCTCCATCACAGTCAGCAAAGAGGAAGGTAGCTTTACTGCCTAAAGTTTTAGCTTTCATATTTTCCAGATTCTCTTCTGCATGACTATATAACTCTGAACTTCATATAAAGTGTTACCAGGTTCTCTTCACAGTTTAGTTAGACAAAACAATCCTTTTCCAGCCCGAGAATCAAGGACACCATTGCAGCTTCAGGCCCAAAAAGTATAAACAACAGCGAATTGAGGAGAGCAATCTGGGAAAATGAGACTTTATAGGCATCACCTTTTAGTAAGAGAGACAAACATATAGGTGCTGTACTGCCAGCTCCTTGGCCATGGCCATGTTATAGTCTCAGAACCATCATAGCTGGAAGAGCTATTGAAAATTAACTAGTCCACTCCTCAACTTAGCACTACCACAATCACCCTCAAACCATATCCCCTGCGCCACCACCTCCCTGGACACCTGTTCCAGTGCCTGATCACTCTTCCAAGCAAAAATAAAAATTCTAATATCTAATCTGAGCCTCCTTTGACACAATTTGAGGCCATTTCTTCTTGTCCTTTCACTTTAGACATGGCAGAAGAAACCAACAATCTCATTTTAGGTAGTTGTAGAGAACCATGAAATCCCTCAGAAGCCTCCTTTCCTCCAGACTAAACAGCCCCAGTTGCTTCAGCCTTTTCTTACAGGACATGTTTTCCAGACCCTTCACCAGCTTCGTTGCCCTTCTCTGGACAAAGTCCATCACTTCAATGTCTTTTGAAACACACTTGGAAAGCAAGAGCTTTTTGTTAAAAAAGGAAAGATCTCATAAATGAATTTTATTTCATGTATCATTCACAGTCTCTTTTATTCAGCTAACACCTATTGCAATAATTCATTATAAGATGCTGAACATTTTTATGCATTGCTGCAAATACATAATATTTAGTCTTACTATAATATCTGCAAAATATTCTCCACTTGATGTATAGCAGCTATGGTTTGCTGTGAGATAAATTAGCCTAAACTTTTCTATATGATAGCTATATCCCTTTCTAAAAGAGGACTGAAGAGACAGGCAGTTGGATCAAGTGGGCAAATATTTCATGAGCAGAAACAACAAATGTTATCCAGAGTAACATTCATGGTGATGCTACAAGACAGGCCAATGTCAGCTCCCTCACTGAAAGATTTTTAAAATATTGACTGTTGACAGTAAGGTTTCTTATCCATAGATATTAAACTTGTTTTATTATAGAAAAGCATTGCCAAACATGAGGATGTTCAAAGGCTTATGTCTCTCATGTTTCCCATGGCAAAGGGTTGGTACCAGAGATACATGTCTTGAAGGAGATTTGGAAATGCGGCCATGGATTTAATGGTGACATATGGTAACAAATTTCTGGTCACTGACAAATACCAGTATAGGGTGAAATTACTGGAAACCATTAAATATAAAACTTGCTTGCAGCTTCCCTACTAACATTCAGTCACCCATCAAGCACATGCCTCATATTAATCTAGTGATAAAATCATATTACTAATATCTGGTCTGACTTTTGAGATACATTTTCTCAACACACAAAAAAGGACATCTTTAATACTGCACTCCTCCTGTGGATGAGCCTCTGCTGAGAAATGGTGCTATGCTAAGTCAACCAAGTTAAATAAATCATATTATCTGAAAAAGTATGAAATGATGTTTCAAGTCATCAGAATGGTGCAGTAGAATCACCCTAATGATTACCATGGCTCATTTTTACATTGTTTTAAATTTGTTCATGAAACATAATTATTTGAACTAAAGCCAAAGAACAAAAAAGGCAACATTCAAAATGCAAACCACCACTGAGGATGAGTAAGCACTGGCACAATCTGCCCCAAGAGATTTTGTACAGCTGTCTTTAGCAGTTTTCAAGACCCTACTGTATCAAGGGCTTTGATCAGACTTTCTTTGATCAGGAGGCTGAACCAAAGATTTCTCGAGATACTTTTCAACCTGAAATACTTGAGGTCCAAATACGCAAAATTTAGGACTGACTGACATACTTTCAGTGGTTCAGGAAGGAACACCCTTCTAATGCTTTTGGATTTTTTTTTAATAAATATGTAAAATATTTTTGTCATATAGGATTTCTAAATTATCCTGTGTAAAAGAAGATGGGATGAAGCAATGATTTAGCTGATTTTTTTTTATATTTTCTATCAAATAAGGTTGAAAAGGTACTATTAAGGTACAATTCTGATGTCAGAGAATAAAAGAAGGACCTAGACCTGTGCTTCAGACTGACTGAGCATTTTTTTATGCAGGCTTCTTATGTGTTTAATGTATTTTTATGTATTCAGATTCAGATCAAAAATATCATCAGATTTCAGAGATATTTCTTGATCTCAGGAAAGACTTAAAATTAAATATTAAGAAAAAACCTCTGAAAAATTACTTAATACTTTGGAATTTTAAAAATTAAACATATTTTATGGTGCATTGCAATTTGTCGCTATTTCAAAAAGGTAAGGAAAATTATAATTTTAAATTTTAATGGACAGATACAGTGGAATATTTTTACTTACTGAGCGAAGACCAAAAAGGGAAAATGTTAACAGTTAATACACTGAAAGATCAGAGTGAAATACTCTTTCTGAACTAGTAGTATCACATTTTAAATGACCCTGCAAACATCATAATACGCACATGGAATGCAGGGACATTTTTTTTTTTTCAATTCTGAAGCCTACTTCTCTAAGATGATGTTATTGAATTAATAAATGCAGCTTTTGATATCAGCAAATTACAACAGCAACTCATTTTTATTCTATTCAGAAATCACCTTACATTTGACTGGGAGAATAATGAGATTTGAGCTCCCATAATAGCATTCAGAAACAACCTCTTCAAGTTCTTTCAGGCAGCACTGGCAAATAGAAGTTGTTCAAGTGTGTCACAAAGCTGCCAGCATATGAGTCTGGCTCTGAGAATTTGTTCAGGAGTTGTTTGGTGTGCATGCAGGATATTTTGAGACCTGATTCAGTTTTAAATGAAGTACCTAAAAAAATTCCTTCTGATTTAAATGAAAGATGACCATCTTTATAGGATTCCACTTGTAATGGATGAAAAATAAACAGTCTCTGATTTCTTGTAAAAAAAAAGTGTTTAATGTTGTTAGTCTTCAGCAAGATGAATCTTAAGTCAGAGCTCCTACAGCTGTGCAAATCTACTCTATTAAGCCTACTACCAGTTTCTGTGCAGACAGAATTGATATGGAGTGTTTTGGGACTGAATTATTATTTCCCAGCTGAAGAATTTTCAAGACATAATTACAAATGCACCCATGTAATAAATGAAAAAAATGATGGCCCACAGCGTGTGTGTGATACAAACCACATCAGATACTAACTGCTTAATAAAATTCTACTTGCATGAAAAAAATACTAAAAATATTAGATTTTTTTTATTGAGCTATTGATGTGAATTCTAGTGCTAAAAATATTTTTAAGCAATCAAAGAAAATAATTATTTACTCTGGTGGATCATAAATATGGATAGTTCTGCTGTTGAATGTTATTATGTTTCTGGAATTAACTAAGCCCTTGTTTGACATTCCCAGTGCACAAACTAACTTTGGCATGTGATGATTTTAAAGTGTGTCCATAAACCCCATTGAACTCAATGGTACTTAGGGATATGTGCAGTGTTAAAAACACACTGAGTTGCATTCCTCAATACACACTTGATAATAATGAAGTCTAGTCTAAGATGATTTTAATAACTTTGGGTTTATTGATTTAATGGAAAACAACCATAATTTTGTCTGATTATGAATAACATATGAATTTAAAAGGTCATAAAAGAAATCATGAATTTAAGGCACCACAAAGAAGTACTTAAAATGAAAAAACCCACAGGCCCTTTTGAAAACTGACTTGAACTCAGGGATATCTTCCTTCTGTTTATAAAAAGAAATAGTTTTTATTTTATTAGGTAATTAAAAGTCAAAATAATTCTATGTAATTTACCTAAATAACAATAAAATATTTTAAATTTTAAAAGACTTTGGGAAATTTTGTGCAGAATATTAAGAAAAAAATAAAGCATTTTTTCAGTGTTTCAAAAGAAACCATTTAATAGCAGTAAGAGAGATGTGTGTTTGCTGTTTCATTGTCTCTTTGAACCAGTTTGTGGGTGTATTCATTATGTTTGTAGTACTGACCAAGAGAAACTTTCTAATTGCTTCTAAAACTAAAGCAAAATTTTGCCAGGACAGAAAATTCAGAGAGCTTTAACTCTCTCTTGTTCATTTTTATGCATACATTGATGTTATTTTTTACAGATCAGACCAGCTGTTGAGATATGGTAGTGCAGATATGTGTTGAGGAGTACTCAATATTCTACACTTATCTGAAAAATGTCCCTACCTCCAATTTTGATCATCTTGGTAAGATTTAGAAACCATTGACTTGATTTAGGTGGCCTATGCCACATACAAAATGAAAAGGTTTCAGAATGGTTCATTATAGGAAGCAAACTTGTGAAATATTGCTAACTAGCAAAAACAATCAATGCATTCATAGAAGCAAATCTTTTTGATGGATGATTTTAATAGAAATAAAATATTTGTAAATTATTTTTAAGCAGGATCACTTCATTGTTTTGATTTACTAGGTAGATTACCTCAACCCTTATATCAACAGAGCAGGGTAGGCAATAACATTTAATAATGGAATAGGAATTACGTGTCAATGGTGATTACTTCTTCAATCAATTTTGTACTGAGAAGAAGATTAATATCACTCTGTCCTGAGGAAACATTCAAATACTATTTAACTTAAAACTTATGCTCTTGAACTAAAATAACTTGTATTTCCCAAGAACAGTCGAGTGTTTTACAGTTTTATACATTGTTCTTTTGTTGCAGACAAAAGAAAGTAGAAAAATGAAATCAAAACACTCTTTTAAAGGTTTTTACTATTTACCAATGTAAAATAACTACCTTGATTTAAATTTTGTAGCTGTTCTGTGGTATTGTGAGTAGATAGGCTATTAAGTAATACTTAATTTCATAAAAATATGGTTTCATTTTTAAACACATTAACTTTATACTAATAGGTTACATTTTTATTATTCAAAGTATGAAAACAAATCACCACATTCAGTCTTATGCATGTTTTTAGATGTTTCAATACATAGTAAAGGCATCCTATTTTATGTCTTGCTCTGGCTGGAAATTTTCTTGTTGATTGTGTTTTCCCATTGTTGCCTACATTTCTAGGTTTCACAAATTACCAAAAGCTGTTTTGGTTAGTTGAGTGGCACTGAGCCATCAGAGGAACAAGCAGGGAAGGAATTCCTTAATTTAGTTCATGGAGGAGATACTTCTTCACATGCCATGTGACTGTTGAGTTTGTCTAATGCAAGGCTTGTGCCTCTTGATCCACTAGGCATGGCTAAATAAGCCAAGCAGAGGTTGTTTCACAGCCCATTTCCTCCTCTGCCTGGCATCTGGCAGACACTGGATGGAGCACCTGCTATTTGTCTCAAAGGATTAAAAGCACAAGAGACAATTCAGTCCCAGCAAGCCTTGAGTTACTTGGCTTATATCTTCCTCTTGCTGTGCACACACACAGTGACAGAAGATGCTGTTATTCTTGGTAATTATATGATTGTTCTGCCCTTCCATTGATGCCATTCCTCTTTTTAAACATTACAGGTGTTTAGCTAATTTATTATTGCTCTTCTGTAAAAATATTAAGCACAGCATTTTGTGGTTCAGAGAAGATGTCAGTTATTGCTAATGTTGGGTAATGAAAAGGAGTTGATTAATCAAAACACATGTGATGTATTCATGAATGTGGCAACTGCTTAAAATGAGTTTAAGATAAGCAGCCAGTTTGTGACAGTTAAACAGCCACAAACTATGCAGATATGAAAGCTGTGTTCCAGTTGTCCCCCCTTGAAAAGGAAATTATGAAAAATATTTTCATAGACAGTAAAATTTCATAACCTCTGGGACCTGAGGATGCAGCTAGAAGCTTTGATCTCCAATTTAATACAGAGAGATCATCATGAACAATTATATGCCACATTTGCTCCAGTTTGCTTTGAAACACTAATTCGTAGGCTTGCATCCTGCATTCGCACCTGTGTTTTAGAACCAAAAGCTGGAATTTTTTTTGGCTCTTACTAAAGTCCACTGTAAACTTGGGCAAGGAGACAGCCAGATATTTTAATCTGAAATGTCTGTGACCATTTTTTTTCCATCTTCAAATGTAATTGAAACTTTTAAATTGCCATAAGAATAGAGTTTGCAACATTAGAATTATTCTTCTTCATTTTAAAAGATTAAAAAAGTGTGTTTACTATTTTAGAGGCTATTGGCCTCTCTTTAATTTTTATCTGTCATCCATTACTGATGCTCTTGAATTAAATTTTTATTGAACAAGCCTATCCAAACCAGAGCAACATAGAAATAGAAGGCATAGAAATATATATTTGAAGAGTTCATAGAGACATTAAAATATGACTCTTTCTGTTAAGAATCATATTGAAGTGATGAAAAGTGAATGAGTTTTAATCTAACCAATGAGAGCGGCAGCTCTATAAGTAATCTAAGCAATGTATGAGATTTGCATAAATTTTTACTAAGAGAATTTCATATCCCTGTTGATTTGTGTTTTACTCTACACAGTACTTTTGTCTGATGCAGAGTTTTCCCTTGACAGCTTCCCAACACATTTTGGATCCGGATTAGAAAGAGGTTGAAAGCACAAATATCTGCTGATTCAAGCAGTATTGTGTTAATCAAGTAATAGTTTTAGCTGTGCTTACTAGTGATACTAATTACAAAGCCTCCTTACATAGATGTCACTACACACAAGTCTGAACACATAGGAAGCCTGTTTAGACCAATGAGACTATTTATTTAAAGTTATGGCCCTTTGTAAGAGATAATTATATCCATTCTGAAATAATTTTATCTTGGTTTAAGGGTAAGCAAGAGTTTTGGACAAACCTTTCTCTAATAGTTGATGTGCTTCCTGGTAGGAGAGAGACACAACAAAACCAATATCATGAGCATTCTCCCTCTTGAAGTAAAATGAAAACATGCACTGAAATTCTCAACATGCAACCATATAGCAGATCATAGGAAATCAGAAGCTTTTCTAATTGGAGAATTCCTGTTAGCCTCCACAAGAGGCAGAGAGTTTTTCAGGCAGAAAATCTATGATAAACAACTTGAAACAGTACTTTGGATTCCACTCAAAAAATATCAGTTAGGCCACAGATCATGGAACTATTTAAATGTGATAAAACACCTTTCCATAAAGAGTACTAAATAGAGTAGCCTGAATTTAACCAGTTCTGCAATGCTGCAAGAAGCAACAGTTTCAGTAGGAATAGACAAGCTACATGTTTAATTACAAAAGTCATTTTATCTTAAGAGCATTTAAAGGCACCAAAATAAACAAAACCTGTTGTGTTGCCCTCACTTAAAAAGCAGAAAAGATGTTGTGATTAAGATCTCAAACCACTAAAGTCATTATTTTTACAACAAAAAAAATTCCAATTCCACATTGGGACAATCCAGCTATTGCACACATGTCCAATAGGTTGAATGCATTAGAATAACAAATAAGGGGTTTATAGGTAATAACATATATCTAATTATAATGAAAATATATGTGTGACTGCCAAATCTGACACAAATGCCAAATACATTGTTCTTGTCAGTTTTATATTAATGTGAAAATCAGCATTTTTTAAGAATAAGTATGCATATATATTTTTTTGTAACTCTATATCAATCATTAAGTTCAATTTTATGATTGCCAGTTTAGTCTATATCCTTTCAGATCAGGAGCTGGTAATTAATAATTTAGATGTTACTTATAGCATAGAATACCATAATGATCTATGAGTTATCTGAGTTATTAATAAGAGAGCCCATTGCATTAAATGGAAACAAACCAGTTAAGTCATGTTGAAAGTATCAATATCTGTCTTATTCACTGAGAAATAAAACAGT
The DNA here is from genome assembly GCA_025584955.1 of Alethe diademata. Classification (NCBI taxonomy): domain Eukaryota; kingdom Metazoa; phylum Chordata; class Aves; order Passeriformes; family Muscicapidae; genus Alethe; species Alethe diademata. The sequence goes on along the minus strand of JANRMJ010000054.1, from coordinate 100,145,630 downwards.
ATTTAAGAAAATGAAACAGAATACTGCCATCAGGAATTAATACCATCATATTTCCACTTATACCAAGAGTGAAATTCTCCTGTCCTGAAAGCAGACTTTTCATGACAACATTTTCTTCACATATTTGGAGATGGATGAAGGCAGTTATGAGACAAATCGTTATCCAATACTCAAGTTAAACCTTAGTTCCAGCTCCTTCAGAGCTTTTTGACACTCAGCTCACTAGGTTCTTTTATACCTTTTTGTGGGATCAGAATTTGGTGAGTAAAGCTATACAAGCCCTCAGTTGATCTGCTCAGAGATTTCATTTTCCTGAGTCCATCAATCTGAAATATCTTTTAAAATTTCCCGTAGGACATTTGGGAATCTCCCATTATCACAACAAATCTTGAAATATCAAAGTATTGGAGGATTTCTCTTAAAGGCTTTCATAGAATAGAAATTCTTCGAAAACACAACAAAATAGAACTCAGATTTTATATTTTGTTCACTTGAAATTAGGGCTCGGAGTTTCAATGTGCTACTTCTTAGCCAAGGAGATGGTTCTGAGACCCCTCTCATTTGTATGTGCACTTGAGAGGAATAGAAAACTCATCTCTACATTTAACCTGAAAAGATAGAATCCTTTTCCACTTGATGAGGTGCATTTGTGCATGCAGCAGAGGAATATTTTTGAATGATTAGGAAGAGATTAATCTCTGGTACATTTGAAAAATATGTCTCTCTCCTTCTTGTTTCAGTAGGATATAAGGCAGCCTTTTTCTTTCTTGCTGCCTATTAGAACACCCAATAGGCAGAAGACGAGTTTAAAAGAATTTGTGCACAGAGCTAATATGTCCAGAAGGCCTTGAACTTGCAATAGCAACTCATCTGTTATTCAGAGTGGGAAAAAAAAATAATTAGGAATAGGAATATACCTACTGATGACAATAAAGTTAGAGTACATCAGGCGTATCAGTAAGTTACAGGTACTGATAATTGTGAAACCTCTGTTGAAATTTTTGATGTCAAACAACAGATAGTTCTCCATATGTCTCAAGCTGGCATGCTCAACAAGGCTGCAGTTTGTGGCTGGCAGAACAGAGAAAAACCAGTTTGTTTCTTCACACTTTTAATTAAGGCTCTGAAAGTTTTGCACAGAGATGAGGCAGCTCCCCACACTAGCTGTGCTGCTGTTCTGCAGCAAACAGCACATGCTGACAGGGATGCATTTTATTCACATTCTTTTCTTAATTATCTTCTGAATTTGGCATCTATATCTTTAGCTAATCAGAGGTTTTTTCCCTCTTGGGAAAATCACTCTAAAAATTGCACTGAGGGAGCAAATAGAAGTATTTAGTAGGAAATCAACCTAATTGCTGCAGATTATTAATGTTGAAGATATAGACTTTTCACCATGTTTTTATGCTTTAATCCCAATTATTATTATTAATTTGGCCACATATAACTTAACTTTCTACAACAATGTTTCCATTCTGTTTTCCTAAAGGGATGTGTCCTTTTTCATGGTATACTTAGACAATTGAGATCAAATAGAATCCTGCGCTTGATACTTCAAAGTTTTGACCTTCTTGATATTGAACAGTTTCCTTGGAGGACCCTGAACAAATACTTTTTATTTTCCTTACTACTCTTGCTAATATTCTAGCTAAATTTTTATTAACAGTCTTACAGACCAGAAAAGATTTTGTGCCTGGATGGCTGGCCTAAATGCATTGTGTGTATAAAATAAATTTCCCATATCTATATCTCCAGATTAATCCACATTTCATCCAGTAATTGTAAGTATTGAAATAAAATGTGTGGTGTTGCTTTTCTGCAAAATATTGCACACAGGTTATTTCTGACACTTCATTTACAAACACCCATGTAACAGTGAAGTATTTACATAAAAGCAGAATACAATTAATGAAATTAAGCTTGTAAAATCACTGTTTTCTTTTAAAAAAAGAGACTATTTTATATCTGCGGTAGGTTAACCTTCATTAAGAAACAACCACCCAGTAAATCAGTCACTCCCACTTTGAGTATTCTTGAATGCAAAATAATAGGTGGGATCAATGACCAGAAAAAATTAAACAGTTCCTTCCCTACCTGTTAAAAAGAAACTCACCTAGCATATCTGATACATATGTTCACTTTTCTTTGCTACATTTAGCAAATTGTCGAGAAGTCAGACAAGTACTTTCGTAGAGCCGTTTTTCCATCAAGGGTTTAGATCCACATTTTAAGGGTCCTAAATTATTCCTATGTTGAATATGGGACTATTTTACCATTTTTCACATGGTCATATGTAAAAGAGCATTATCACCTGTCATACCATAATCAAGAGTTTCAGAGCAGCTGGTAGAGATAATAGCTTTTATTTTTCTCTGGAAAAAATCTTGTAAATGTACAAATCCTTCTGAAAAAGAAGTTGCAATCTTCAGATTGTCCAGGTGGTGTGCATGGAGCTCTGCCTGAGGACGGATGAGAAGGTGACCTAGATTTTATGAGTAAGGACTAAAGGGAAGGCAGAAACAGGAGACATTATGGTGGGAATCTGCTCCAGGCTGCCTGACCAGGATGATGAGCAGATGATGCTTCTGTAGACAGGAGCAGCCTCATATTCACAAGCTGTGGTCCTCATGGGGAGCTTTAACCACCCTGATAAAGGCTAGAGGAACAAAACAGCAGGGCACAGGCAATCGCAGAGGTTCCTGGGATGTGCTGATGATAAATTCCTTCTCCAGGTGACACAGGAGACAACAAGGAGAGGTGCTTTGCTGGACCTTGTTTTCCCCAAGAAGGAAGGGCTACTGGGAAAAGTGAAGGGCATCCTGGGCTGCAGCCTGGGCTGCAGTGACCATGAAGCAGTGGAATTCATTCTTAGGGATGTGAGGAGGGTTCATAAACAAGCTCACTACCCTTTACATCAGGAGAGCAGACTGTGGGATAAAGTCCTGCAAGGAAGAAGAGAGGTACAAGAAGGAGATGATGGGAGGGCTGGAGCAGCTTTACCATGAATACAGGCTGAGAGCTGCTCATCCTGGAGAAGAGAAAGCTCTGGGGGTACCTTCTGGCAGCCTTCCAGTGCCTAAGTGATGCCTACTAAGGAGCTGAAGAGGGACTATGTGCAAGCGCATGTAGTAATAGGACAAGGGAAAATGGCTTTAGACTAAAAGAGAGTAGACTTAGATTAGATGTAAGAAAAAAACATTACTCTGAGGGTGGTGAGACCCTGGAGCAGATTGCACAAAGAAGCTGTGGATGCCTCATTCCTGGTTCAAGACCAGGTTGAATGAGGCTCTGAGCCACCTGGTCTAGTGAGTGTTCTTGCCCATAGGAGGGAGTGTTGGAGGCAGATGATCTTTAAGGACCCTCCCAGCCCAAACCATTCTATGATTCCATGAGAAACTATCAGTTCTTATTTTTATGTAGATTAAACAAAGGCTAGCTAGGTCTCAAGAAGACTTTTGTAACAATTTAATGCTTAGAGTCTGAGGCAGCTCTCCAGCTTGCACAGGCTGTGTTCCACATCTGCTGGGGATGTGCAGCTGACTCCCTCCCACAGCTCTAAGGGCCTAGAAGACCTTTAGGCTTAAGGAAGCACCAACAAATCATGTCAGTCTCCTGAGTGAATTCACTGTTCCTGTTTGTAGTCAAATTTCCAGCCTCCTACTCCACTAAGAATTACTGGTAATATTTATCAAGTGCCTGGCTAAGACTGCAGCTGACAGATTGATGTCAGTGCACCAATCCATTATGCACTAAATTCAATGTTTTGTGACTACTGCCCTATTTTCTGCTCTTAAGACCTTAGTTTTATATTTTGACTCCTCCAGACACTTCTAGGACGAATACCAAAGCACAATAGCACACACAGCAGGAAGAACTCACAAAACTCTTGCTTCAATGTTGTTACAACATTCATTCATCACTGGTCTTTGTTTCATAAATTTATAAGTCTCAAAAAATTATTTTTATAAAAATGAAGTGTGAGAAGTGGGCGAAACAAAAAAAAAAAAAAAAAAAAAAAAAAAAAAAAAAAAAAAAGACTGGTTTCTACCACAAAAAAAAAAAAAAGCACAATAAAATAAAACCAAAAATCCCCAGCATTTTCAAGGGGCCTAAGCATCACTGACAAAATAAGAAGAGGTCAGTTTATACGAAATCCCTATGGTTCATCAAATCTCTGTATATGTTGCATTTTAATCTTAATTTAAAACAGCAACAAAGACAGCAGGGAGACAGTGGTCAGATGTTAACATCCTAATTGTCAGTGGTGTTGCTGATCTCAGTGACAAAGCTTCTATTGCAGGGTAACACAGTTAGCAAATGAATAGATGTGTGTTATTCAAATGCCTTCCCACTCAGTGACCCAGAACATGCTGGAGATGCCACAATTCCATAGTGGTCCACAGTTGTCCGGCATTCAGATGAAATTTAACTCCATAATATTCTTTCAGCACACAAGTTTCTCTCTTAAGAGATAACACATTCATCCTTTTCACAAGTACAGTTCTTTGAAATACTACCATATCAAGCTCTTCATAACTGAAACTACTATATTAAATAAAATATCTTTTCACAAACAGAACATGAAGAGAATACTTTGCACTAAAACTTATTTGACTAAAGAAGAGATAATGCAAACATGAAACCAAGAAAAGGTTTCCAGTAGGATTAGGATGAAGTTAGAATAACATGTAAAATAGCAAAATATTCATTCTGAGAGTCTGCTTGATAAGTTCTTCTATTTTTCGTGTATCTTTAATGAAGCTTTTTAAACTAAAATTTGTAACTTTTATTTAAAAGGCAGTTGATTAAAATAAACACAAACAAACAAAAGAAAACCCTTTCAGAATTGACAACTCATTATAGCACAAATCTTCCCCAACCCAAAGCCTTGCAAAACATTTTGTCACAACTGAGAGAGACAGAAATTTGTTTCAATACTTGCTTTGTGAGTATACTTGGTGAGTTTATGGATTAAGAGGGAATAATCAGGCACTGAATAAAGTTTAATGAAAATGCCCATGAGCCATGCATGCTTTGAAGAAAAGCAAGCAACTTTTGGTTGTGTTATGGGTGTATGACGGTGACTTTTAAAACGGGAAAGAGGATTTAAAGACTTACAAGAAATTAAACATCAAAATATAAGTTATTAATGCTTCTTCAGTATCATAACTATAATAACATGTAGATAATTCCACACAGATACAGAGCATTTGTTCCAACAGGTGACTGAAGAAAATGTTTAGAATAGATGCTTAGCAATGTTTGCCATGTTCAACCTACATTAATGTATTCACACACAAAAAACTGTGGCCCTGTTTTTCTACAAAAACAGTCCCCTCTGAAACATTATATAAGGCTCTGTGGACCCTTGCTGAAATACAAAGGTTAGCACAACCTTACAACAATCAAGTACAAGCAATAAAAGATCTTTGCTGAAGGTGATGTGACAAAAATGGGATTTTTTAGACTGTAGGCCTAAGTGCATATCACATTGTACTCCCTTTGGTTACTCTTCCTCATCATGGTCACATTTATGATAGTATCTTTACAGATGAATGAAAAATGAAAAGTAAATGCAAAATTTTAAGAATCTGTGTTATCAGAATGGTATAGATTATGATGACCTCTTTGCTTTACTTTCTTAGGGTTTTAGCATTATAGTTACTGTTTATCAGATCATCAGCAAGAACTAGGTTGTGGGTTTTTTCCTGGTAGATTAACCTTTATCTGAAAAAGTTAATAATTTCATTAATTCTTCAGGAAAAGATCCACACTGAAGTTACTAGTGGTTCAATCATTTCTGCAACTTCTTCGTTTTTTTCTTTTCTGCCACTCTCAACCTTGCAGGCTCCATTGTAGAAGGCATGTGCATGGCCAGGTATTGTTGCTGCATCTTGGGAATTAAAGGATTATTCAAGTAGTAAACTGCAATTTTTGATTGAGTCTACAATATTGTGTCATGGTTATAATTAGTAAATTACAACAGGAGTCCTGAGGGAATCACGTATTAGAGCTATGTAATTACTCAATTTGTTCGCTCATGATTAATATTATTGCACTAAACATAAAAGGAAATGATTAATGACTTATCTACAAACTACTTAACACTTCTGGTAATGGTGCAGGATAGAAGGTAAATGTGCTTGGAAACTGGTTTACATAATCAGGGAAACTAAACAAGTGCTGATAAATTTTCTGGTAAAATGATACAGTAGTAATTGTCCTTCGAGGAATAATAAATACATATAAATTTTATGTCATATAATTTCAAATATATTTGTCAAAATACTTGCATATAAGAAAAAAATATTAATGTTTCCTGTCTGACTTTGCAGCTTCCTAAGACACTTCATGCGCTTAATTTCTGGCTTGCAGCAGAAACCAGCAGCAAAATATAATGAGGTTTAGAAATAGGTCTGTTTAAATAATGAATTACATAACCTAGCTTTTTTTCTTAGTACAGAATTGACTTTTAAGTGTGGATATATTAGAAAATAAGATGAGTATATTTTGTATCATTTATTCCTAGTTAAATTGCTATGATTTTAGGGGCCTTAACACAAATGGTAAAAATCATTACATCAAGTGTACATTGTTTTTCTCATGAAAAAAAACAATATTCTATTTCAATTTCCTGCTGAAGGCTCTTTGAAGGATAAATTAGAGACTAGAGGACAACTTGGTGTTCATCCTGATTAGCATGTGAAACCTATAGTAGAAGACAGCCAGACTTTGTGACTCAGGGAATTCTTCCTCCTGGCCATGTAGAGAGGACTTTGTCCCTCAGACCTTGTGGGGTCTGCCATCCAAGACTCGTGGATGCAGAGGCTCCCTGTGCCCGTGTCCACCAGCAGTGAGGTGCAGAACACGTTTGTGTTGCACACACAGGGTGTGACATCCCCTGTGGTTCCACACGGACACCTCCTGCTCTGGGTCTGCAGGCACAGCACATCCTGGGACATTATCCCAGACTCCAAGGCCCTGTCATATCCTTGCCCAGATTCCAGATGCCTCACACAGTTCCTGCACCAGATCCTGAGGCCCTGAGTCTCTCCAGGTGCTGGGATCCTGTTACTACACACTAGTCCAGTATGAAGGCTGCTAGCCATTCTCCTCCACACCCTCACACACAATGTGCCTTCCACCAGTGGCTGGCACTCAGATCTCTCATCCTGCTTACTGACTAATCCCTCCTGAAGGTCACGAGTGGTTCACATACTCACACACAGGATGAACTGTGCTCATGCACAAACTGGTTAGACATAGAATTTAGTAACACAGGGCTCAATCAGAGAGAATTTCAGCTAGCAGGTTACTTGCACTCAATTGCACACAGCTCCTCCCCATTTCCCATGCTTGTTTTCTCCATCCATCTGCATCCCTCCCTTTCTCCACCTGTGTTTCATCCCAAATAAACACTCTATTGTTAATTACACTTTCCCTACTGGACTCACTTTTTTTTTAAAATTTGTAGTCCAGTTTGGTATCTCACAGATTGTGCGTGCTGGGGGTTAGCTGACCTTGCTATATCTCACTTCTGAAAGATCCCCAGCTGACCCTTCAATTATTTAAGAGATTTGGCCATCTCTCACCTCACTGCCATGTAACTATGTGTGAAATCTGGCCATTATTCACAGTGCAACCCATAACAGTTGTCAGCTTCACCCTGATATCTCTCATGCCCAGCAATTTCTCTTGCCGTGTTCAGCAGTTTCTCGTGGCAAGTTTAGTTAGTTGAACCCCAGGCCATGTCCTAACATGAGCCTGTGTACATTTATTGTGCTCACTCTTCACAAGAATTTCATTTCTGGAATGAGTTAGGAATGTACCTTTTTGTAGCCAGACTGGATTAATAATTTTTAACACTTACTGCTCAGCATCAGAACACATAAGAAATGAATTATTGAACAGTACATCTTCTCAAAAGACCTTCATACTCTCATTTTAAAAGGCTATTTTAATTTGGAAATTAGATTTAGAATAGGAAAGTGATGCTTTTTTTAGGCAGAAGGAGAAGTAGATCAAAATTTGTGTGTGACTAAGCACCTAAATTTCTGAAATGGATGGACATTCTTCTGAAACATCAGCATATAAATGGGAATCAAAAAATGCAAATATATTTGATAATGCACAGGACAAAGTTAAGAAATAATATCAATAGACTAAATTTATACCTTATATTTGAAAATAAGAGATATTTCATGCTTTGTTTATGTTATAACAGTAGAAACATTACAGCAAGCAACTTTATTGAAGTAAAAACAATCAAGCTAACAGAAAACAAAAAAAAAGCAGGCTAGATAATTACAAATTTATATAGTCAGTTCACGTTTTGAGGTTAGAATAAGTTTGGAACAAAATTAAAGGAAATAATTTCTTTTTTTTGCTAGCAGTGCTATTTAGTAAGGATTTTCACTGAAAAGATATTGGTGCCTTGTTTAACCTTTCTAATTGCTAACTTGAAATGCCACCTATGATTTAATTATGTGCATATACAAATTTAATGACCTTTAAAAAAGACTTTTTTGCTTTAGTCTAAGGAAAACATAGAATTTCCACTTAATCTAAATCACAATATTTTGAAGATATTTATACTTTTGTCAATGTTATTGATCTATGTTTCATTAATAGTATCATTCACATTTGAGATTCTGCTAGTGAAAAATAAAATAATCAAAGTTGCTGTTTTCATATGCTAAAACCTCTGATAATTTAGGGGGTCACTAAAGCCCTGATATGACATTAAAACCAAAGAAAAATGATTATAGAGATCACTAGGCAATAATACCAAAATGTTTCATCTTTAGATACATAATATCAACTAGAATGTATTTCACACATGAAAATTTCACCAGTGAATGCTAGTTAGCATTACTGATCCTGAAATTACTGTGTGTATTAAAAAAAAGGGAAAAAATATTTTCCTCACTTCTACAATAATTTCACCCAATAGCAATATTTTCAGAAGATGTTGGATGAAAATTCAATTTACATGACATAGATGAAGTGCTTTTCAGTGTTTATAAAGTCTCCAGTTGTGTACTTCACTGAACCCCTTGCTTGTAAGACAGGTCTGGGAACAGAATTTATTTCAACCAAGGTGCACTTGTTACATGTATAATTATTTACATAGAAGATGATGTTATTTTAATTCTCTTTGCCTAAGACCCCATTGATAGGTCCAAATTAAAGGGAGAAAAATATGCAGAAAGTGGAGGAGTTTATAGGAAGCAATGGAAAGGTGGAAAAAAGGGAAAAAAACAAAAAAACTGAAATTTGAGCAGATGCAACAATGTATAAAGTTTGGAGAGTTCACTACCCTGATCTCCTCTGCTGTACTTAACTGACCCTTGCACCACTTCTGCATTTTGGCTGGTGTCTACAGCTATTAGAGAGCAGCAGCATGTTTCTAAGGCAATCAGTACTGTAGAATAGTCTATTAACTCCAAAGCACAAGTCTTCCACAAACCATGTGGATTTTTTCCCTACTTTTATGGTTAGCTTTATATACTTCTCATTATTCCTACAGAGTTTAAATTTGCAACAAATCCATGTGCTGTTTTTTCTGAACAAACCATGTCCAGATTAAAGAAGAAAAAAAGAATTAAAACATATATTTTTAGAAATCAATGCTGGTGGGTGTTTTTGATTATGCTTGAAATTCTTCTTAGTTGCTAAGCAATTTTTTCATCTCTCTCTGAACCCCATGCTTGGAGCCATGATGCTGACCCTGCACCTGCCTGCAGAACTGCAGATGGCTGGTGTAACACAGGCTGTTGACTTCAAAACAGGAAGGAGGAGGAGAACAAGATTGCTTGCGAAATGCACACACAATGCCAAAATGCTAATTATTGGTTCCCTAAAATATTATGAAGGCTTTTGCATTTGCAACTGGGATTTGTCTTCATGCTTCATTAAAGTCCTAATGTATACCTTTGGTGAAGGAAGGAAATCTGGTCAGAAATTACATATTTTAATTGTACACAAAGTGACTTACTGCATTGTTGAGTAGCATATTCAGCTTCTTTCAGTGAAAGATGCAGGAGGAAAAACAGCATATAGTTTAAATAATGACTCAAGTATATATCTGTTTTTTATAGTAATGAAACAGAGCCCCAAAGTAAACATAAATCAAATAAACTCACCATTCTTAGCTTTTTGAAACAGCCCAAGGAACTTAGCTGACTGCCCTTATGCAGTTAACAAGAGAATATTTAATTAATAATAGTGGTCAATTTCAGGCCTAGAAATAGAACAAAACTTGGAATTTTTCCAAAGATATAAAATGGCAGAGCAATAATAACCCTACCAAGAAAAATAATGATCATTTTTATGATAGAAGTTCCCATTCTGAATACAAAGGCACACACATAAATAGGTATAATAAAAATTTGAAAAACAGTGTCTTTGAACCTTGTTCATAGTCTATTTTAATATACAAAATATTTTTGTCTCTGTTACCTTCATATGAAAAAAAGCTTAAAAATATGTTTGTAACATGCAGAACTTCACATTTCTAAGTGTAGAATTCGAGGCCAGTTGACATTACTATTATTAGGAGGTTGAAATCATCCTTATTAATCTGAAGATACTTTTTTTTTTCTTTTCTTTTTTTTTTTACTTAAACTCTACCTTGGAATGTAAGACTCTTTCATGGAAATTATGTGTTCAGTCTCTTTCACTACCTTTACAGTAAAATGGAAATTATTGAGACAAGCTCAGGTCTAGGAACATTAAATCATCTTGTTTGAAGCAAAAAATGTCCCACATGCTGGATTTTAAGTGCACGATCCATTGAGGCATTTCCTATGTAAAAAAAACCCATGTAAATAAGAGGTAATAGATGGCTATGTACATGCTGTACCTCACACTAAGATAAGAAACACAGCATTTGCTTCCCATTTGAGGAAAGGAAATCCAGGTGTGTAAACTATGACCTCTAAATGATCTGTTCAAGTGTCTAATCCAAAAAACTTGGAGACCAAGACCTGTCATGGGTTATATGTTGCCCTAATTGGTCTAAAAGTAGTCTGTGAAAGTAAAATTGAAACAGAAAATTTTAAACCTGCACTTCAAAAAAATGTAGTTTTTGTACCTTAGGCCCTAAGATATGGAACTGCAAAGGCTAACCCATGGAACTGCAGAGTCCTTTCCCTGTTACATTTAGGACACTTGAACCTGACTGAGCTGCCCCCTTTCATTCCTTGGAGTATCATGGTGGAGTAGATATCCACACTGCAACTGATGTCTACCCATATTACAGAGATATCATGCAATCATCCATTTTAACATTTTATTTTTGTATATTTTTGTTCAAGCCTTTAATTACTCATACGTGAAAATACACCATATTGTAATTTGATATAATAACACATTTAAGCTACATAAACCACTTTAGCTCCATCTTTCAGTGGCAATAGAAGCAAGACATTTATTTAAATCATCTCAAATTTAACAGGAAATAATAAATGCAAAAATGAAGAACAGAGATTGTGTTAATTTTATATATTTTTTGATCATCCTTAAATTTATTTTGTCAAACTTTCTAATTCTTCTCTTTAAAAAATATTTTTGAATATTAAAAAAATAATTAGTGTAAACATAAATTTAACAAAAAACTTTGATAATCCTTAATTCGAGTCTAATTATGTTTTTTTTTCTTTAATTATACCAAGGAGCAAATGCAAGATTTGTATCTTGAAATATTTTTAAAATCTACTTTTACTTATATTTATACTTTCTCATATATTCAGAGCCATAGTTCAGGGAATATTATAAAGAATACACAGAACACTCTGGAAAAAAGTTTTTCTTGATATTGCTTACAAGCCACTTTAAGTACTGAAAGGCCACAATAAGATCTTTCTGGAGCTTTCTCTTTTTCAGACTAAACATCAATTCCCTCTTAGTTTCTTTGCAGGAGAGGTGCTTCAGACCTCTGGCCATCTCCATAACCCTCATCTGGACCTGCTCTAACACTCATTATTGGTTTCCATTTGGACTGAGTATATTTAAGTGCCTATATATTATTATATGTATTCATATATGAATAATAAACTTCTGGTGCTTCTCAGCTGGCACACAAATATATAAATATTTAAAAATACATACTTTACTTCAAGAGGTATATTTCTGGAGTTTTTTTGTAAACTTCTGCTAGGTATGTTTTCTCATTATTTTGGAGAACAATCTTCAAACCACAACTTAGACAGCTACTCCAGCAAACAGCACTCTACTGTTTGCAGCACAGTACAATATTATTTTTCTTGAGGGTATCAAACAGAATGTAGGCTAATAAAAGACACAGGAATAAGCAGAGCTCTGATACCCTGTGAGTAAGATACCAAAGTCAGCTTCATGATGTAGCAGCTAAACAAAAACCCCTTAGTGAAACCTGAAGCGTCCAGTTTCTTTATACATGCAAACCAGACTCTGCTCCTTTGTGTTCATTCCCTATCTCAGGATGCTTATAGCTCTCAGTAATGTCTACTGACATGAAGTCTTAGGGTCAGCATCAAATCCCATTAAAATAATCTGAAAGGCTCTTTTGAGTTCAATGGGTTTTAAATCAGACTCTTATTAGACTTATCTAGTAGACTAATAAATATTTATAGCTGAGTGAAAGAAAAGAAAATCTCTCTAGTTTTGAGTCCAGCAGGAAGATAATTTGATTGTTGAAGGATAATCTACTTGTTGATCGAGAAAAATTCATGGAAATTTAGGACTTGTGCAGGACATGGGCAGGTAAATGAGGTGTTTGAAAAACAAAATCATAGTAGCATATGCCACAGTGTCCAAAACAATCTCTGCAAGATAGTTAGATTTTTTGTTCTTTCTTTAAATTATGTATAATTGGAATTCTTGTGAATATTAATTGATTATTTTTAACAAGCTGACTACTAAATATCATAAATTGGCACAGTTTAGGTAACCAAAAATAAAACAAAGACATTTCCAAATATTCTTCTAGTTTTTCTCACTATTCACAGCAATTCCATTTATAATATGCAGCTGTCAATGATATGATCTGTTCCGTCCTCATGTCATATAATAAGGTCTAACTGACAGCAGGGAAATCAATATTCTCTTTTGTATATAATAGGATTGAAAAACTGGTTAGTTTGAGTGGAGACTTGGCTAGAAAGCCTCAGCATGCTTTCAGAATACATGGACTTTTCATTACGCAGAGTGATTGAGACATGGAAAGGCAGAAAATCTGAGAGAAGTGGAGATTAGAACATCATATGCTATTAAGAAAACAGGAAATTGATGGGGGAGACTCTACTTCTGCCCCAACACAGGCAACAGGTGTCAGGGTGCAGAAGTTGCACAGTTTTGGCAATAGTTTCATATTAGCATAATTTAAACCACTTTTTTAAAAGTGGTGCTGTGTTTCTGAAGTGCTAACTTGGACTGCATGTTGAGGACAGCAAGACATAAAGATGTTAGTTGTGTAAACAGGGGCTTCTTCTGATCACAGAGTCATCTGCAGGTATGTGAACAAAAACCTCTTCCACAGGCTCAATACAGGCCTGAGTACCCTCCTCTGAGGATTGGCACAGTGGGAAAAGACCCTGCATATTATCCTCTGTTGTGGTATAACCCCAATGTGTATTCTGCCCCACACAGCCCTCATCACTGCAGCACGTGCTGCTCCCTGCAGCTCCTGGGGAAGACTGCAAGGAGGATAAAGAAAGACAGCTCACGAGATGAGATAAAGGCAATTTAGTAGGTAAAACCAAAGCTACACATGCAAGCAAAGCAAAAGAAGGAGCTGATTCACTGCTTCCCATGGCTATGTAGCTGCTTGGACCCACCTCCAGGAAAGCCAGGCTCCATCATGCATAATGGTGACTTTGAAATACAAAAGCCATAACTCCAGACATCCCCATTATTCTTTATGACATTAAATATCTCTGTGGTTAGGTCTCATCATCTGCTGGCCATGTCCCCTCCTAACCTATGGCACATCCCTCAGCATCCTCTGTGGCTGAATAGCATGAGAAAAACACCTTAATTGACACTGATTAGGCACTGCTCAGCCATGGCTAAAAGCTCTGTCTTATCAACACTGCTTTGGTCACACAATCTAAACATAGCACCATACCAGACACTATGAGAAAAATTAGCTCGATCCCAGCCAAAACCATCGAGATTCTCAGAGGGCAAGATTATGTTGTGCTGACATTTTTTGACACAACTTTGTAATAACAAAGCACTCATTTCATAGCAGTGTATTATGCATCACAGGCACTGTGTTATATTGCTTTTGTCACTAAATGCCCTTTCTTCAATCGAAATGCTATATGTATTAGTGTATTCAAAAAACAGGTGAAAAATTATTTTATGACATGCTACAAATTTTAATGCACACGTAGCAGCTCCCATCCCTGTGAAATCAGAGAAGTGCTGTACTGACTACTGGGGATATGTAGCACAATAAGTGTATTAGAGATTACGAGGAGTGTTAACACTACTAGAATAAATGGAAGCATGAAGATATGAAGAACAGATAGATCATGTGCTAAAATTCTACAGTGAGGAAATAAATTTTCCTGAAATCCAAGTGAGGTTAGGAATAAATGCAGTGATCAAGTTTGAAAATTTGTATTGATAAAAATTTTGAGCATTTCATAAAGAAGTTAATCCTATCAGAGAGTTTATATTTTCTTATCCAGGATAATTTTATATGATACATTTTTTCTTTGACTATACACTTAATAATAAAATACAACTAAAGTGAAAAACTTCACAAGGGAAAAAAGCATTGGATTTAATAGGGAAAAACCTCTAAGTATTCTGGAAAGCCCCTTTTGACTACTCTTGAAAAAAAACAATAAAGAATTCTTGATGTTTTGGGGGAAAACTGCAAAGAAACTGACTATACAAAATAATCTATAACTTATTTAAATTTCCTGTGGAATTCCCTAAGTAAGTTGTGGTTATTTTGAAACTGTATAGTAAATATATTCTGCCCATTGAATATGTGTTCATCAAACCCAAACATAACATAAACCTCCGAAAATTGTTTTGTTTTTTTTTCAGAAAATAATCTATAATTCCCAGTACATAAGGTCTCATGGAAAAAGTACTGAGAAAGCACTTTTTTTCTGACTTGGCCTGAGTCTCTAACCATGACTTTCAATGAGTTTCAAGGTCATCTTTTATTTTTCTTTGGCATTTGCAAAAAGGCTGAAACAGAAATTCGTTTAAAATTATCTCACATACTATGAATTAATAGAATGATACAGTGACACTGGTAAAGAATTATGCAGTATGATTTGGTGCTTAATCTTCTGTGGCCACATTGTTGAGATGTAAAGCAGTGCTGGAACCAGCTCAGTGACCTCATTTCTATGTCTAACATATTTTCCTCTTATTCTAGAATTGGTTTTATGTTGCTTCTGCACCTGAAGATGAGAAATTTGCTGCTTCCTTTGAATAGGTCTCTTCAACAAGGGCCACAGCTTGTCAAATCACAGACAGTGAGGATCCACAGCATACAACCTGCCTGAACCATGACTATTAGAAAATGAGAGTTTTTCAAATTTCCTTTCTTTTCCCCTGTTAGTCCAATTACAGCTGTTGAGTTAAAGGCTGTTCCTCACATATTCACAGGTCATCCATTTCAAATATTAATTCATAGAAGAGGCAGAATTCTTGCAGATTTAAAGAGCTAAAAAAATTTAAATCGAGCAAATGTACTAATCACGGGAATAATATTTATAAATGATTTCATGTTTCTCTTTAGTTTTAGATTTTATATGAGCTCAGCATATTATAAAGGAGGCAGACCCCATCAGTAATTACAAATTCTATCAACCTTGTTAAAGAAAATAGAAGGATGAAGTTACATTACTCCAAAATTCCAAAGCAATCTGTACACAGAATTGAGTTGTCACAGATGGCAATCATAAGTCTGCCCAAGCCTGAAGTAGATGGAACTACCTCATTATTGAATGCAGCTTACCAGTTAATAAATATATTTAGCTTTTATTCACCTTTTAGAGGAAACACATATTATTCTAAACATCTGAAAAATAATTTGCATAATGATTAATGAAGATGACAAATATTGCCCCTGTTATCCAATATGTATGCAACTTGTAATTAAAATGAAGGAGATACTCCAAAAATGAAAAGCAACTTTAAAGAGATGCTGCTAATGTGACAAAAATGCCCTTCAGTCAGGAAACAATTGGTTGTTGAAGGTGTGAAGGAAATCATCTTCTCATGAGTTTACTTTTGGAGATACGATTATTTGTATTATTCTAATTTAAGTTGTATAAGCTTTACTTTATTATCAGTCCGTGCGTAAATTAACTTTGCTTTGCTCACAGGGGACCTGTAAGCTGTGGTTCCAAAACACAAGGACTGTGGCCAAGGTCATCTTCATGGTCTGGTAGCTTCCAGCTCCCACAGAGTTCCCATGCAACAGGAGATTTGAGTCCTCACATGGCAAAATTGTATTAGAGGAGGTTTCTTCTGCATTGTGTATTTAATAGGACTTGGGAGCCACGAGCAGTTGCTTCTGGGACAAGACAGAGCAGGATCACATCTAGTCAATCGAGACCACTCTATGCAAGTAAATGTAAAAAATGCAAGTAAAACGTTGACAAAAGTCACCTTACTCATCAGAATGTCTCTGAAGGTGACCCAGTGTAATTCTTTCCAATCACAGCTATTATTAGTCTTATATTGTCAGAAATTTGGGCTGCCTTACTTTCTCTGCTCTCTGAAGACTGTCCCCAACTCAGCATGTCTCTCATTGAGTAGTTTTATTCTGTGGTACCACACATTGGGTTCTGAGGTTAGGATATGGATTTTAAGGACCATAAATGGCAAAAGCTTAATGATCTCACATCTATTTGTATTCAGAGCTGTGGACCACACAATAATTACAATGGAAGAGTTAAATTCCATGGCTTGCCCTTTCTTTTTAATATAGAAAACCACACATCGTAACAGGAGTACTTTACATTTTTAGTATTTTTCTCAGGTGATACACGGCAAATCTTTCTAGAATAACAAGATTTGAGGGGTAATTAATGACTCAATTAACTTTTACACCAAATGGTTATAATATAGATATTAAGTGAATATTTTTTATGTGTTGTAGAAATGAAGGATTCATGCAAATGATGAAAATTAAAAAGTGTGGGTACCTCTAAGGATAAAATGCATCCATTGTGCGAACTGCAAGTTTCAGTAGTCCTTTTTCTCTGTTAGCAAATGAAATTGCTAAATGGATAAGTACTACAAAGTCGTGCTCTGATGGGTACAAACACTAAGTAGAAAATACAATATTAGCCCTGCTGTTTTGAAAATCTAAACCACCACAGTATTGTGACAACTCTGTAATAAGGTAATTAGAAGAACACTGATGTGTCTCTTTCTAGTGAATCTTCAAACAGCTAATTTTCTGCTATTAATTTCAGTTCCAAAATTTTGTTTGCTTGTGTGTTTCTATTAATTTCAGAAAGAAAATTCTGGAATTCTTTTCATGATAAGTTGGAATGGTTTAGGTAGTTCAACACTATCATTATGCAACCAAAGCTTTTGATCATCCATTACCCCTGTTTTAGGGCACTCTTTTTGTATGCAGCGAAAGCATACAAACTACGATTTATTTTGCTAGTAACTTTAAAGACTTTTTCCTCAGTCTGGCTGAGAGGTGATCTAGTAAAAACTCTTGGGAGGGAAAAGTGATATATTATCATTCCCGTGATAGAAGTAGCATTCCTTGTAGTGACATACAGAAAAATAAGTGATTAATAGATGCATTTCTAATGGATTTAGATAGTTGCAACCTTAGGTGCATACTGGTTTATACATAAGCACCAATTTTTTTAAGTGTCAGGTAAGATACATATGGATAGCTGTGTTGCTTCTGTTGATATTTGAGCCTTTGTTCCTCAGATACACTGAGCTTCCTTCAGGGTATAAAACTTCTTCTTATAACCAGTAAAGCTTTTTATTGTGAAGGTGATTGTAGTGATAGAATGAATTAATTAGGAATATTAAGTGCACTAGGTAGGTAGGATCAAAGAGGGGCAGAGTCAGTAAAGAAAGAAAGTAGATCTAAAATCTTTCAGGCTGAATCAACTACACCCACCTGAGCCTGTCTCCATTTCTCTTTCTGTCTGTCTCTGAGTCAGTGATGACAGATCAGGAGCAGCTGGGAAGAGGAGTAACCTTTCCTACCAACCTGGAGGAGGAAGTTTTGCTGTGTCATGGATCTGGGTGGCCAGAGCATTGGATGCCCCATTCAAAGCCCTGGTGACAGGACAATCTGAGCAAGATCTAGAGAAAATAACTAATGTTGCCAATAAGAGAGTTGAGAACACTGCGTGGAGTTCAAGTACATTTCTATGCAACAGAAGTGGAAAATACTTACTTGTAGAGAAGCATTTCCTGCCACCCATAGGAAAGTAGGATGGAGATCTGAAACCAGATGGGAAAACATGCCAACAATCTCTGAAAAATTGTTGTGTGTTTGCTGTGCTCAAGGTAACAAAGATCTTGTGATCATGCTTCGTTCATGAATCAGATGTTTTCTTTGAGAGAGAGGACCCTGGCCAAAGTCCCCAATATGATGCTTAAGCAAATAAAACCAGTCACATGAATGTCACTCTTCACATTCGTTTCTTTTCTTCATTAAGACCTCTTAAATTAGCAGGTCTAAATAACGTAAATGAACCCAAGACTTGTAAATATTCAGCAGGGGTTCTGTCCAGCTTCCTGCTAGTTATTATTTATCAACAGTGATTAATAGAAAACTACATCAATAGTAGAATAAGAGTGTAATTTCTCAGGATAAGAGATTAATAATGTGCTAATGGAGACAATGGGTTGGCCCAGCTAAAGTGTGTACATATATACACAT
>JANRMJ010000054.1:100111056-100126161 GCA_025584955.1 Alethe diademata | reverse complement strand
GGAATCAATACACTGGATCTCTCTAAGCAGCTTCATTAAGTGTTAACTTTTTTTTTACATGATTTTAAAATCTGAACTACTGATACAAAAGTAAATTTTAAAAATTCCCTCGGATCTAACTCACAAAAGAAGACATAATACTAATCTGCGAAGTGGACATTGTGCAGCAGAAACACAGACCTGTAAAAGATATATGGTTTTCTGAAGTATTTGTCTTTAATTAGAAAACAAACCCAAAAAAGGTGGTGTATAAATGAAGAATGAAATTCAGTTATGATAATCATATTTAGAAAATGAGGGGCAATAATGACAACCACAAATTGGAGGGCTAGTAAAAATGTCTTATTTTAAGATAGATTTTAGAAACTCTATTCATTTGGCTGGAAAGTCTGGCACATAATGGATCAAGTTTTCTTCACCATATGAATTTATTTTTTTTCAAAGAATTTGTTGACCTAGTAGAGAAAACCATAAAAAATTTACTGGCTGAAAGGCATATTCAAACTAGGGATTTTTTTTTTTTTTAATTTATAGTGTGATTAGCCATCAGAACTAACTAGAATGAAGAGAAAAAGTCTCTGACTTCCATGTCAAGACTATTTGTCTTGATAGAAGATGTTACTGTAGATCTCCATTAAAGATAGATAATAACTATGCAGACTTCATGACAAGTTTATAAATCAGTCATGCAGATCTCAAAGAAATTCACATTTTATATGAAATATGAGCATGTAGAGTTACAGACTTTGCACTAGAAGATGCTGGATTTAAATAAGAATAATAAAGTCATTCTACAGTCTGAATTATATATGATATCAGATTAGAATAACTTGAAGTTCAATTCTGGTACGTAAGAAAAGCAAACATTTAGAAATTAAGGTAAGAATATGAAACATTTCACTACTTCGCATTTATGGAAATTTTCCACACTGGTCTTTCTCTAGAAAAAACTTGCTTGTGATATCAAAATAAATATTTATTTCTTTTACTGGCATTTTGAGAAATTAGATGAGTTTCAATTCTGATATAACAACCTCACAGAGATTTTGTCAGTATCCTTCAAAGAAAGGACCAAAACTGCTGCCACCATGGAAATTGAATTGTTCCCATTTCTGGAGTGTAAAAAATGCACTGGCCAGACAGAGTGCAGAACATTTACTCAGCTTTGCAGAGGCATCAAACAAATAGGTCCAGTTGCCACAGCAATCAATGGAAAGTGTTCATGAGCAATATGTTGTTTAGAGATTAAATCTTATGACAACTATAGTTTTCTCCTTCGATAACCTAGGGTAAATTGTAAAGACTAAATTCTTGCGCTCACATAACTACCCTTTTTACTTAGTGTTGCTGTTGTATTTCTTGTAGAGTTTGTACATGTGAGTATGACACAGTAACTTAAAGCTTCTAATTAATAACTAAGAGAAGGCAAAAATTAATCTTTTTAAAATATTACAAAGATGCAACTTTCTTTGGACTGCTTTTTAACATCTGCAGTACAAAGTTGAGCTCTAAATAACAGCCTCACAGCTGTTCTAAGGGCTTTATTTAGCTATTCTTAGAGGGAAATACAGTCTTGTACAAAGAAAACTATGGAATTCTGTGAAAATGACACTTTTATATATTGACATGATAACTTGTGACTTTTTTTATAGCTTATTTCTTGTCTCAGTGTAAGATGAGAAGAACAAATAACCATTAACCCAAGAACTAAAATGCAAATAAGTGGTAATATATCTAAATTGCATATTTGTCTTGTATTCCCCTAATGCCAGAGATTATTTGGAATGGTTAGTCTTTCTGAGTATTTCATTACATGCACTTGATTTGACTGTTGCATGCATTTATAGTACTGAATGTCATATCCAGATACATTGGCAAGCAAACAGATGCCTATAAGTGTAATTTAAGCTGGAGTCTGTTTTGTCAAGTGGTGAAACATTTATTCATTGTACCAAGGTTAAGTCAAATTAATATTTTTTATTTCCTATTAGTGCTCACATAACTGAATCTCTCCTTGCCCACATTCTCAATGACAAAACATAATGGAAGCTTGGCCAGGTGATAATAGGTGGAGAGACTTCAATAAGATCTGGTAATGAGGTAGCTGATGAGGTTTCATGCAAGGGATGTTTCATTGAAACTGCATTAACAGATGATTAGCAAGCTTAAATTAAGAGGCATAGAGAACAAACAGTATGAAGCCAAGCAGGTGGTAAAGAGGAAATACTAAGGAAGGAGCTAGAAATGTAATAAAGCTTAATGCTGAAACATTTCCTCTCTACTTAGAGATGGATGATACAAGTCCTTTCTTAAGTACTTCAGGGGAAGTAAACATGAAAACCAATTAGTAGCAGAAACACCAATACTTCAGGCTACAAAAGTAGTCCAGCTATACTACTAAAGACCTTCAGCCGCAGAAATCAGGTACACACCAGGGTATAATGGGAAGTAAATTACACCAATATATGCTAATATGAATAACACAATCAAACCATTTTGCCTTTACATGGAGAAGAAAAGGAAGGCCAAGTAAAAGGACTAAAAACTTCAACTCATGTAGTATACATTTTCTTCAAAGTCTTTGATTTTTTTGTTTGTTTGTTTTCTATGGTTATCTCTAAAACAATATTTTTACATAATCTTAGAAAGAAGAATATCATCATCAAAATACAAAAATTGCATGCTTTGCATGACTGCACAGTCATTAGTTTGTTAAATTTATCTAACTAGGTCATCAGACTATACTGTGGCTACAGGAATAAAAATATGCCAGTCATAAGGCTTTGAATTATGAATTCTCAAGAATTTTGAATTCTTGGAGAAAAATACAAGAACTGCCAAAAGGAACCACAGGCTTAAAAGCTTGTTTGCATAAGTGGTGGTTCATGGTTACAAGAAATTAAAATCTCTACAAAAATCTACCTGTGAGTAGTAAAAATATCGGAACCGAAACCTGAGATCAGTTTTCCTAAATGACAATAAAGTTGAATATAGCAAGTTACTTTGAAAATCATGTGGAATTCCCAGTTTGAGGAACTTTATTTCTCTATTGTTTTATTTCTAATATTACATTAGAAATAAAAAAAAATAATTATTATTTTATTTTACTAATTCTGCTATATTCTGTTTCAACATTTTCCAGAATTAAAAACATACAGAGAAAGTGAGTCATAAGTATTTGTATGATTTAAAAGTCCAATTTTCCTTATTCATAGCCTGAGTTATTTGGCACCTTTGCTTGTTCTTGGTGAACAGGATCTCAATCTGCTGATGTGACTTTCTGGTTGTCCTCAGTATGGACTTGCTTGTCAATCACTGAACTCCTGACTGGCACTGGTTGCTCTCCCTGGACTTTTTCTTGCTCAGGTCCTGCAAGATGCCAGTCCTTGCTGGTGTGCCTGTGGTGTTGTGACTCCCTGCCCCTGGGTCCCCTCCCCATGCAGAGCCACCCAGGGCAGTAAGGCTTTTACAGACCTTGTCAATGTCCAGCTGCATTTAGGATCAAACTTGTGTTCAGAGTCTGAAAGACTTCAAATGCTAAATTTTAGGAAATTTTATGGAATTAATTGTACAGTATCTCTTCTGTAACTGAATAAACAGTAAACATAATACTTAATATGTAATATGCTTTAATATTAGCAAATCAAGTAGCAGAACACAGACAAGTCAGATATTCATTATTTTTGCATGGTTTTTATATACCTAGGATCGAGGAAAATTTTTTCCATATACAGATTCTGACATTGATTAGTAAATAAGGCTGAAAACAGGACATTTTCTTTAATATAAATGTTTAGAGTAAGTATTGCTACTTCAATATTTGAAGTATGTGAAAATGTTTATTTTGAAGGTGTGAATTTTAGACATTTCTGAGAAGTTATTCTGGTGCAATCTCCTTCAGCTGTTCTGCCAGAACATCTCACTGGGACCTTTTTCGGTTTCTGCAGTGTAAAACAAATTTTTTTTAAGCAAAGATGCAAAGGACACATTTACCTGTGTAGGAAAGTTCGATAATGGAGATAGAGTGAGGACTGATATTGCTCCAGCCATGACCTCTGCGCTCCTTGAAGGTGAGTTCTAATTAGTGCATGGCTGCTGACTCACCTGAAACTTCAACAGTGGAACAAGGAAAATATTTGTTTTGATTACTGAAACCACTGCCTGGGCCAAAGCTACTTGTGTTGTTTTAATGCATAAAGTTCTTCCTCCACTCTCTGGCACTGTGAGCTAAAGAGCCTGGTTTGGATCATCTGGACACAGGTTCCATGAAGATTCTGAGACCTGGTTTGATTCTGTTCAACTAAATATATATGACAATAATTCAGATAGCCAGTGCCAGAGAATTTTTGCTTTTCAAGTAATATTTTACTGGATCAATAACCCAAACAACCAAATATGTAAGTATAGAAGTTTACTTATACATGGAACTTAATTAAACATATTGATGCTTATAAACTCTTCTCCAGTCAGCTTCTAATCTGCAAGTAACCTTTCTTCTCCAAATTAAGCTGCATTGCTGTGTTTCTTCATCAAAACAATAATGAAAGGATTAACAGTATATTATTCTTCAATCGACCTTAAATACAGTCCTATACCTAATTTCCAGAACACATGCACTGCATCAGTATTCCAAACAACTATAAATAATACAAGAATGTACTACCTGTCTCTGCTGTCAAGACCATTATCACCTTTTCTTTATTGACTTTTAATAATAATATCAAATTTCTGACACTTGAAACCAAAATCCCCAAATTAGACAAAGCCGGGAATTATTAGGTGGCAGCACCTAGGCACATCTTTTTAAAGTGACAGCAAGGCTTGCATTTCATCATGAAGTAACTTTGTCTCTTCTAGTAAATTTAGCTGTGTGCAAGGTTTTTTCACATGGTCTTATATTTCTTTGATGGATCCTGCTCCATGTGTATGAAAGAGGAAAGAGAAAAGAGAGAGCTGAGCGTGTTCAAAACTTGTTACTCAGCAAGCTGCATGCTAAAGTTTCAGCTTGATGATGATTTTACGAGCAGAAATTATGAAGAAATGCTGAATTAACGAGTTCAAATGTGAAGAAGTTGCCATATATTATTTAGGATTTTGAATTGCTGTTTGTAATTATCATTATTAATTATGGAAGTATGTATTAATATAATGACTATATGTAATATATTCATGCTCAACTTGACATTAATTTGTTTTTCTGTAGTCAGCTGTCACATTAAAATAAAAGGGATAATATTATTAGTGGTTAGGATATCGCAGAATGTAGCTAGGTAATAAAAATAAAAATGAGACCAGTTAAAATTATTCCCTTCTCAAACCAAAACTAGAGACACAATTCAAAAAACCTTGAACTGTGTCCTGGAGAATGAGAGACCTCACGAATGGAGAGATAATTTTAAGGGTAAATAATCCCAAAGTCCCTATTTCATCTCCAGCTGCAGATGGTTCCACGTGGAAGATATTTCAAAATACACAATCTTGTCCTCTGTCCTGATAATGAATAGGAAAAGAGAATTTCTTAGATTACCAGAAGGCAAAAAAAAAAGGCTAGTCATAAGAGTTGAGATCATCACACTGATATTTTTAAGTTGAAAGGAAATACAAAACTGGTCTAACACACTGAATTAAAATTATAATAACTCAGGCATCAAGGAAAAAAAAACAGAAAAATAAAGCATCCATATTAGTTGTGATAATCTAGTATTACGTACAACTAATACTCACATCTGCCTTAAAAATATTGTAAGCCATAGATTCTTACAAATTTTATTTATAAACCACATAGCACAAAGCAAGCTAAACAGGAAGATATGTCTCTAGAATCTCAAAGAAGAATGCAAGAGTAAGAACGATTAATAAAAATGCATTTATATACATTTTTTAAATACAAACCCAAATGGATATATCCAAAATCCATTATTTTTGGATATTCATATATGTCCATATACGTATATCTATACTTGTAACTATAAACATATATTTGCTATACTCATGTTTAATATCCATAAATATTCATACTACTATCATAGTCTAATTTTTCCAGTGAACTCAACATGTTCTTTAGTGAGTTTTCCCCCTTTGCTCTCCAATTTCAAATAAAATTGCCAAAAGAGGTGGAGTAGAGCAACCACCTGTATTGATAAAAAAGCTGCAACTTTTATGTTTAAAATTTTCTGCAGGACAGGAAACCACCATTACAATCCATTGCAGCCATCCTTATTTTCATTGTTAAGGCAATATTCCATTTCTACCAGAAAAGTTATGTACATGCCCAGTGTACAGAGGAGGATTTTCCACACCTCCTGCTGATGGTCTGATTTCTGTACAGAGCAGAGCTGCTGGTACATGATGTGAGCCAAATATCAGCAGGTAGTGAAGACAGCCAAAATCCACAGCTGAATGTAAAGAGTGGATTTATTCCATCACCACGCTGGGTAAAACAGACACACACACTGCTAAGTTTATTCCATCATAGCAAGGGGCAAAAGGTGCCCAGGCCACTCCCAGCCTCACATATCAAAAAGGTCTGGTATGTGTGCAATCTTTCCTATGGTTGAGTTTTTCCTCTCTGCTTTTATGATCTCTGCTTTGATCTCTCTTCTAAGACAGGGAGGTCAAGAATATCTGGGGGAGGGCCTCCAAGTCTCTGTAAACACTTAAGTTACCTCTGCAGAGAAATTCCACTTCTCAAAACAAAGGATAAACAGCAGTAGGCAATCCCAGCTGCAAGGTAACTTGAGCAAACCTATTATCCTCCTTACCAAATCCCTCAGTTCTAACCCCTTCCTCCCAACACACTTTGTATCTTTCTGCTGGTTTCTTTGCAGGTTTTTGGGTTTTTTTTTTGTTTCAGTTCTGGCTTTTATTGCTTGGGTGGGGTTTTTTTGTTTGTCTCTTCTTGGTTTCTACCACTTACTTTTATTCAACACTGACTTTTGTACAGTTCTTGTTGTCCGGGGTGGACAGTTAGCTACCAAGAGGACACATTGCACCCTAGAGCTCTGTACCTGGGTACCAGGGCAACTTTCTGCAAGACAGCAACAGACAAATGCATTCTCTTCTGATGCTATGAGGCTTCTAGCAGCTACTCAGCTATGGTTGGTTGCCATTGCCACCTTCAATCAGCTGCCTCCACTACTTCTATAAATGAATATAGAATATATTCATATGAATATAGTTTTATAGTGTATTTCAGTTCAAAGAAGCCTGATTAGCTGTAGACATTTTAATGAGTACTCTTTGCTAAATGGGCTCTTTTCATCTGAAATAAGGCTTATGAGTGTTCATATCACTGCAAACAAACCTGAGAGCAAATCTATTTCCTTATAGGGGACAAATGGAAAGGTAAAAGATATGTCTGTAACTTTGTCTTAGAGGAGAGGTGCCTCCTCCATATTCTCCTGTTCTGGCACATCTATTGTAATTTCTCCTGGGCTCCTCTCACAGTTCTGCTTGCTATTGACTCCCTTTCCTTCCACATTTACTTCTTTAAATTAAACTGTTTCCACTTCTCTTCCACAGTAGTATTTCTTTTTCCCTGCTGCATCTGCTGTGCTTCCAGCCCGTAAGTAGCTTCCACCATCTCACAGGTGTCCCATTTATGACACATCTTGTTACTGTTCTTTATCACTAACCATGGTGACACTCAAAGGCTTTGACACTTGCAGTGTACTCTGCTCTATAACAAAGCTGCTCTTTAATGCCAAATTCTGTTTTCATTGTGTCCCAGTGTTTATGGCTCTAAGTAGAAACAGTAAGTGGTATTGAAACTACACTGTCCCTTGCAATAGATTCATTCCTCACACAGATATTAAACAGGTAAGATGTGAATTAGAGATTTATTTCTAAAGTTCATCTGTGTATGTATGTTTTCCCAGTAAGTTAAAATTAATGTAATCTGCTCTTCAGGATAAATTAAGTTTACAGATCAGATAAAAATACTTTTAGCCTAATTCAGAAGTGTGTATCACATGTGATGAGCTAAAACCCATTAATGCTAATTTAGATTCCATTAGATCTGCTTGTGACAATTGAACCAATTTAATGAAACCCCAACAATTATAACTTACATGTGAGGAATTTGGAACACAGGGTAATTTCCCAGACAAAAGTGGAAGGAATTCTTTTCTGGGATTTGCTTGCCACACAGAAACCATAGAAAAAATTGTGTATGTAAAACTTTCTCAATCTTCCAAAAGCATGCACTTGCAAATCTGCAAAAATGCAATGTAGAAAAGTGTGTTAATATATGTGTTAATATGTGTGTTAATATATGTGTGTTCTATATATGACTGCAAAAAGAGGAAGAGATGTATAAACATAAAGGCTTACATGTATCTATACACATACTATAAAAGCAACAATTAACATCTTTAAATCCAGAAGTAATATGTGCCCCATAATGAAACTGAATAAAATGTGGATAGAGAGACAAATAAGAAAGAGGAAGATGTAAAAGCACGTTAGTTTAACATAAATATAAACACATAAATATGATCACACATGGATCTCTAACATAAGGATGAAGAAACCATCACAATGACCATCAAATTCCTACTAACAGAGGACTCCAGGTGCCAGCAAATCCCTGAAATAAACTGCCAGCCCCACAAGTGTGAAACCACCAACGTTAGGGCCCAGAGAACCAGGGGAAGGGTAAGCATTACACCAAGGGACAGAAGCTAAGTGTATGTATAGCAATTTTTACTGTATCATCGAGACTTCCATATAGAAGATTCTTCCTTTTTGCATAATAATATGTCTGGACTATTAATGATTCTTGGATTAGATTGTTAAAGTATCAGTTTTTATTAACAATAAATTATTTGCTTCATATATAAAGTGTCTTTCCACTTTGCCAAAAAGCAAGATCTTGAACACAACACAGAAATATATGCAGGGAGACATACATTCAGCAAATATTCTGGGCTCTTTATTAATCTCTACACAATCTCAAGGTATAATTGTGCATAACATATCCCTACCACTGCAAGATCTGCTGATATTTTCTGTTCCTTGCTGCAGTCTCATTTGACACACTTTCCTTCAATCCACCCCCTGCAATACGGTTATGGTGTCCATGAAAAGAAGCATTTAAATTTGCAATACACATGCCTTGGAACATGTAGACTCTGAGCCTGAAACTGTCATTTTCACAGAGGTCACAGACATCACTTTATTGTCATTAAAAACACAAATGAATTATGGCAGTAGGTGTTCAAATCAAGTTTGTGATTTCAATTTGAAATTCCTCCCTGAGGCTGAGATGTATGAGTGGGCTCTCTCTCCCTGGAGAATGGCCATTTACAATTTCACTGTCAGCAGCCTGAACTTACAGACACAATGGTAAAAAATTATTTGAATTATAAAAGATGCAAAGAATGTGACTTAGGATGATGTAAGCAGATATACACTTTCAAATTTTGCACTGTGTCACTATACCTGCTGTAATAATTTTTATGCACACTGAGCATATAAAAGGCAGGAAGTGAGGAATGGTGTCAGTAAAAGGCTGAGTCTAGGCTTGAATAGGTTATTCTGTCATCTACCATTATCCCCACTAATTGAGGACTGCTCCTAGCACACATTTTTTTTTTACTTTTACTCCTTTATATTCCCCTTTTTTTAATAGCAATTTCCCTGATTTTTTTTCTATTTGTCAGTAAGTTGCAGGCACTTCTGTTTGGTGGTGATAAGCATGCTTTTGAGAAATGCTCACCTCTTTTCTCTATTTCATTATACCAGAGTTTCAAAAGCTTTATTGTGTTGTTGGATCATGTATTTTCAGGTCATCCAGAGTAGCCAAATTACCTATTCAATATATTTTTTAAAATATATTTGCATCCTTTGTAGATCTTATATATGCCTTCTGCATCATAGGCCTGTACAAAGGATTTGGAACCTCTAGCTGGTGAGCAATGTGTCTGTGCAACAGGTGGTGACTGTACTTATAGAGAAATCTCATATGAGATATCTGAAGATTGCTTCAGCAATGTAGTGGTCACTTGTGGCAAAACAGTGGCAGAGCAATAATGCCAGATGGGACATGGTTCCCTTGCCAGTCATTTACTGCAAATGTAGTTTGGTGATTCATCTAACTGTACAGAACTACTCTGCATGCCGGGCAGTAGACAATCAGCTGTATACCTGCGAGGGGAGCTTTAGCTGCAGTATGAATAAGAAAAGAAAGAACTGTGCAGCAGTAACTGCAGTGTGTGTCTCTGCAGCAGGGCTGATGACAATCACCAGCTTAGCACTGTTGGAAAACCCACAGCAGATTTAAAATATGTTTTAATGATTAAGCAGAAAGCCTTGCCATGACTTCCATCCTCCATGTAAAGTGATTATAATGGAAGGCACATTTTCAGTCAACACCTCTTCAAGGGTGCTCTACTGCTCGTTCAGGCTGGGTGAGGCAAGAGCGGGGGCAGTGCAGCTCCTGCCTTTTGGCCCTGGGGCTCTTCTGGGGGACAGTCGTGCAAGAGGGATTGGGTATTCATCTAGTTTAATAACTCCTAATCCCCCTGGAGGAACAAAGTGTAGGAGGAAAGGGATCAGCTAATTATAGCTAATTGTATTAGCTGGGAAAGTCTGATTAACATAATTAAGACAGCCTTGTGACTAGCAGCTATACGGCAGGAAAGTGTGCTTGGATACAGCAAGTGATAAACTAATTAAAAGAAGTATGAGCTAGACAACCTAGCTAAACTCCTAAAAGCATGATTTTCTGACGTGTATGCTAGGGAAAGCACACAAGATTGTGGCAAGCATGCAGGGACTGTGAGGCAGGTTTTACAGAGAGATGAAAGATTGCAGGTTAATGCACTGGAAAGTTTGCAGTGTGTGAATAATGGGACAGAGGTAAGCATGTGTGAGTTGCCTGGAAACAGCCCATGGGCCAGGAAGCAGGAACTGGTATAGGGTGAATATAATGACTGTGTTTGGTATTCCTGCTAGAAAGTGGATCTAAGCCTTCCTCCCTCCATGGCCCCTCCTCCCCCAGGCACGAATGTAAGTGTGTGTTATGAAAGTCAAATACATTTTATGGTATAATTTATCTCTTTTGCAAGATGTGCTGCTTCTTGTTCTCCGTGTGCTTCCTGGGGTCTTCCATGATAGTAATACAGTGGAATTTTAAATTTTGGAGGCCTGATAAGATGCATGCATAGAGATGAAAAATCACAGCTTTTCAGTATTTTCAAGGCAGCACTTAGCTCCTTATTTCATGACACCCAAGAACTTAAGAGCCATGTAAGGGGATTTGGAAAAAAAAAAAAATTGTAAAATTTTAGTCAAGAATTTTTTCCACTTCTGCATTTTCCTCAAAACAATGGAGGCCCTCCACTTTCAGAAATAATGACCATGCCACACTGTTTGAGAAAGGTGTGTTTCAACTTCCTCCACAGCTATTCTTCACTGAGCTGAGTTTCAACGGCTGTGACAATGTTTTTCTTTCATAAATGTCTTAGTCTGATATATTTTTAATGAACTTTTCTCATAGCTATAATACAATGAAACCCAGATTGCTCATACAGGAAAATTATTATTTTATTTTTAAAAATATGTAACTCACATTGCATAGTATAAAAACTCATTGTGATCTTGATTTTCATTTGATTTCTGCAATTTGAGAGCTTTGTCATATAAAAATTACATTAATTTCACCTCACCTAATCCTTTTGTTATATTTCTGGTTTTCTTCCCTGAAAAAAAATTAACTTCTTACTGTAGTTAGGAATCCTTATACTCCTCTGGTGGCTGTGCAACAGAGATGTCTGTTTGAACTTCTTAAAAATTTTAATTCCTGGGCTGAGCTGTTAGAGTTTTCCAAGCTCCAACAAAATTGTTCAACCATGCTTTACCCTTACCACTCTATGGTCTTGCAGCACCACTGAAACAGACCAGAAAGCATAGCTTTACAAAGTGGAAAACATCCTTACCATGGCAAAACAAAAGCCATGGATAATGACAATTGGAAACCCTCAAGCAGTCTAACCCATGAATTTAAGCCTGCTCCTGAACCATTATTAGAAAGTGTACAAGCACTGGAGTAGAGTGATATTTCTTAGGGCTGCCATTCTAGGCAGAGGATATTACACTCCTGCTGGAAAGAGACAGTGATTATGGCCAAAATATAAATTATTTGTGTGGACTCAAAGCTTTGACCTGTTGGTAGATTAAATCTACACTTGTATTTCCATTACCAAACCCAGCAGTTTCTTGCTGCTCTAAATCCAGGGTAGTTGTATCTATCCAAAATAAAAAGTAAAGTGGAAAATCTTGTGAGTTCTCTTCTACCTCAGTATAAATACAGTCCCACAAGAACATACTCTGCTCTCTGTGGAGCCACCACTTCACCCAAACAAATGCTTTTCACAGTCTCAGAGCACAAATCTGTGACATTACTGATGGAGAATATCTTCAAGTGGAATTTGTGGTAGTCAGATATGCTGATCCAACAGCATGGCAATGTATGAGATTTACATAGGAATTCTTAAGCTTGATGAAGCTAAAATGCAGATGGGTTCCAATCCACTTTTCTTCACATCATTTTTGTGAACAATTCACATATATATATATATACACAGATATATGTATTCTGTTTGGGATTTTGGTCTTTCAGTGAGATTCCTGCAAATAAAAAAATTGGAGATACTCTTAAAGTGGGGTACTGTAATGAGTGCTTACTTGTGGGTTAAGCTCATGTGGATGGCCAATACATAAAGCCCAATCCAAAACCACAACAACCACAAACAAACAAAAAACCCAAACAAGATAAAAAACCAAACCCAAAATGCAACTTAGTTTTGGCTGTGATCTCAGAAATTGGTACAAAAATTAAAGCTAGAATTCTAATGACAAAGATTCTAGTTCAATTGATAATATAATAATATTATTTTTAAGTTGAAAAAGCTATCTAATACATATATTGTAATCATGAGTATATTAAGAATACACAGTCTTTAGAAATTTAGAAATTTTCAGTACTTTCAGAAAAAAAAAATACTCTAAAACTATACTCAAAGGTTTTTTAAAAAAATCTTTGGTTGGCTTTTTGAGGGGTTTTTTGTTTGTTTGTTTGTTTTGTTTTTTGAAAAAGCTCCTCTGATACTTTATTGCAAAGTAAGATTCAGAAGGGTCAGCAGGTTTTGGTGTGCTTAAACATACACCAGGCTGTTTATATGTCTATTTTAAGCATTTTCAATTAGTGTTATAAAGCAAGCAGCAGTGAATATTTATAATTTTTCCAAGTATAATGAATAATAGCCATTTATACATATTATTTTTAATAAATTAATATATTAATTTATATAATTTATATAGCATTAATATGTTAATGGCTATTATATTATATATAAAAATATAATATATAAAATATATAATATATAAAATAAAAAGGAGTACTTTCCAAACAAAAAGTTGAAGTTGAAATACATAATTTAATGATTTAGTTGTCATTTCAATTTTTTAAACATATTAATAAAATATGTATATTATTTGTTCTAGACATATGCACAACCAATAAAGCAATAATAATTAGACTTGGCAGCCAACAAGCTGTCTTTTTCTGAAGGCTGAACTCTTCTTGACATAGCCACCAGCTGTACCAAACTCCTTTTAAGAGTTTGTGTTTTCCCTCAGGAAAAGCCTGTGAGAAGAAGCAGACCTAGAGGGGTCACCTATAGTCAACAGAATTGGTCTTCTGTAAACTGAATAATGCTAAAAATAACTTTGCTTTAGTTCCTCACAATCAGCATATTTGTCCTCTCACCCTATCAGAGATTAGGAAGAGAAGGAGAAAGTAAGAAAAGACAGCAGGTTTGCATTCTTGCAGGTTGACTGACAGCACTTACTCTAAACCAAGTGACGATTTTCCTCTTCAACCAGGTATTTTGGACTTTGAGTTGAACAACTTCCCAGTCAGTCTGAATTGTGTGAGTGACTTTGCAAAGATGTACATGCAGAAAGTCATAAATGAGTGTTTGCTAAGCAGGAAGGCTTGCTGTTTACCCCCTACTACTTTTAATTGGAGTTGTAACTCCAATTAAAAGCAAAAAAATCTCAAAGCAAATAATCTTTCTGTCTTGTGCAAATGAATAATGATGTGTGGAGTCTTAGCAATAAAAGTACATTTTTTAATGGTTATGAGTTGGAAGTAGAAAGGTAGAGCAGCTACTTCCCATGAAAAAAAACACTTCTTCATATAGATTGACTATAGTGAAACTAACTAGCATGGAAAGCAGAATAAACCGTTAATAATTTCCTAGTTGTAGTGTCTCGCTTTTTTGAATTAATTGGCTTGGACTATTAAAAAGTAACTTGATGTCTGAGTTTCACTGGTAGTTTATGCATGTTCAGACCAGAACAGAAGTGACATGTGGTACCTTCTGAGTTGTCTTCCTGTAAGAACTTTTAGCCTTTCTTTCATAAATCGAAAAGTTACCATGAAGTAACTTCTGACTGCTAAGAAAGCACCTGAGAGAACCTTTTGCACTGATAGTGCCTTATGTAAGCACAAACAATTGAACTAGTTCCCTGTTTAAAACTATGTTTTATTTTTTTAACTAAGGAAAAAAAGGTAATGTCACATACATTATGTAGAACAGTGAAGTTTATGGCTTCCTTATGATAAATATGCTGATAGAAAAATGAATTCTGTCTATAGTCCTTTAGAAATACTAACTGTTCTTAAATGAAAAAAAAATGGAAAAAAAAATGAAAAAAAAAATGAAAAGTGCTCAGTGGGAATTTTTGTGGAATCAGAAGAAATTTCTCCTTGATATGATAGGAAAGCCAGTCATGTAATTGAAATGGGAAAAGACTTACAATGTGAATTCTTCCAATCCACAGATAATACAGGTTGGTACCTTAATGAATCTGAAGGAACCATGACAAACTGATACTGAACAAGAAAATGTAGATGAGGAAGATATTTTTTGACAGATACAATATAGCAGAGCACAGATTGTAGCTGACAATAGCATGGGTAACAAACAGAAACTCAATATAATTTCACTAAAAGTCATAGAATCATAAGGTGTCTTGGTTTTATTTGGGTTTGCCAATTTTAATATATTCAATTTCTTTTAGAGATAGGATTTAGGA
>JANRMJ010000054.1:100078835-100100972 GCA_025584955.1 Alethe diademata | reverse complement strand
TTAAAGGAAGCCTGGCATCTAGCAACATATTTTTATCACACGCACGGTTAAAATAATGTCCCAGCATTTTATCAGTAATCTTGACACTGGTTTTGTTTATAAGGTAGAAATGCAGTCAAAAAGGTGGCTGTATTTCATTGCTTAAGAAAGGGGTTTAAGTTAATTATCTTGCCCTGCTAGTTAGACTAAATAACAGTGCCATCTGCTGAAAGGTAGTAGTGACTTGCAGGATAAGTTTAGTCACTGTCCTTAACTAAGTTGAAGTATAGAGAGAGAACAAGGAAAATGATGCTAAAAGGAAAGAGAGAATAAAAGCAGCGTGAAGAGGCAAAGATGCAGATGTACAGGAAGGATCTTCATTAAAAAGAGGATGGAAAAAAAAGACAAAAAAATATCTAAAAGCAAAAGGAAAAATAAGTAGACTGAGAGCAAAAAAGGTGTCTTTCTTTAACAGTATTGATTTGAAGTTTAAAAAACCATGATACATTATATTCTTTGTAGTGACCTCTATTTTCAAATATCAATATATTTCATCACCCCAATGGCATTGGTCTGCATATGTCAATAATCTTCAGCTCAAATCTTGCAAAAAAATTACATGTTAAAGTCTTTTAATCAAATTAGAATAACACCAAATAATTAGGATATGGTTGTGGCCCCTACTGAAAAAAAAAAATTGTTATATATTCCAAGCAGTTTCTTGGCTTCTGACACAATTCGCTTCTGGAAAGGATAGCTAATAAAAAAAAAAAAAAAAAATCCTGGCATGGGAGAGACAGTATTGGGTGTAAAAGTGCATATATTGCTAAAAACTCTGCCTTTTACATTAGCCTTGTTTTCTGAAATATTTATAGGAAACAGATAAGTTATACCCTTTCTATTTTTCAGTGGGAAGTGGGCATGTGAAAGGAACCTACTCATACTTTTTCTTGGCTTTTGGTCATATTATCCAGATGTGCATTAGGGGTTTCCCCCCATGGTTCTTTTAAGTAGTTTAGCCACTCTTTGAATCCCAAGAAGTAACTTGTAACATTTTAATTCCTTAAAAGAGAGACGAACCTTGATTAAGACATGAAAGTGGGAAGTTGCGACCTTATCCTTAGCTTGGCAATAACAATTCCTGGAGATCTACAAATATGCACACTATTTTAGCAAGAGTGGTAAAATTTATCATGTAGAAGTTGAAGTGTTTTTCTTATATTTTCTATTGTGCTTTCAGCATACCATAAACATGTCAACTAACAAATTTTCATTATCCTGAATAGTGTCTTGTGTTGGTTTAGCTTTTGCCCAAGAGAATGGTAGTCCTTTTAAAATCTTTTTAAATAAACTGAAAAATTGGCATTAATGCATCAAGAATTACACTCAATCGCAAAATTGTACTGAAAAGATGGCATACATCATGTCTACAATAGTGAAAACTCTTTTAGTTTATCTCAATATTTAAATATTGGACTTTTTCTAAAGTTTCAACGCCTTGATTACTGCGATTGTGAAAGTCCCAGTATGCTACTTTTTTATTTTGGTGTTGGTGCCCTATTCAATCTACATGAAAAACCATAAAATTTAAGAGTTTGTAAGGATGAAAAAGATGCAGTCATGTAAGAGGTTTCCCCAACCCTTTTCTTGGTTTAAATCTTGTTTTTATTTTTCAGAACAGCCTTAATACATAGCATCATCGTAATTTGAATCAGTTAAAAAAAATTGTTTATAAATCTGCAAGATGGAAGATTAAAAGAGATGCTTGGAGTAGATTACTTATGGTTATAAATAAAATCCATTAGATAGGCAAAACCTAACTTAGGAAGGAACTTGAACTAGCCAAAAAAAATTATCACAAATCAGTGTGATTTACAAGATGGAGTCTACAAAGTGCAAAGAACTGGCCTTTGAAATAAGACTTTTTTCTCTTGATGGCACAGAAGAGTAGAAAAAACGGATGTTGAGCTGAGATAGTGATGAAGAACCACATTTAATATGATGCAGAACTGTAATGTTTCATAATTTTAAGAGTTTTTTTCCTTTGATGCTAAAGCTCTTACAAAGAGTTGTTTGGCCTGGGATTTGGTTGTTGAAATTTAAGATTTTCTTTTCTTTATTTAAACCTAAAGCACACAATTTACTTAAATCCATAAGATGGAAAAATATAGATATGTTGTTAAGCATGTAGATGTTGGTTTTCTTGGGATTTGGGGGTTGGTTGTTTAATTTTTTAAGTTCAATTTCTCTCTGCTTCCAACAAAACATCATGGAGATTTTCCCGCTTTTTCAGTATTTCATATAATTGTCCTTACGTTGCCCCTGAAGGACAGAAATTAGCTGGAGAAGAAGAAATATTATGTAGACAAGCTTAGTAATGCTGAAAGGTCATCAGTGGTTTTCCTTTCATATTGTGATCCATTTTGAAAAGAATATCATGACAGGCTAAGAGTAATGCTTACATTGCCAATTAATTATACATTCATTGCATTGCAAAATCATTGCAACATTTCCAGGGGACAGGGTTTTTTTTTGTTTTGTGTTGTTGTTTTGTTTGCATTTCATAATTAAAATACTGTGGTGTTTTAACATGGCAAAGTTATGGGATAATGTGAAAGCCTCTCAAAGACTAATAGTACTGGAGAAAAACCTTCAAATATTCACAGAATGAAAGAACCACAGATTGCTCTGGTTCTACATACTGAAAGTAAAATTTAGGAACAAAAGGAATTCAAAGGAAGTTTGAAGATTTCATATATTTTAATTTGCAGAAGAATTGATCTGAGGGAATCAAGGTTTACTGAGCAGTAAGCATAATAACAGTTCAAAGAGTTAAATGTACCCAGAGAAATAAATTAGACCTGTGAGAAGTTCCAAAAATGAAAAAATTCCCCACCTTTGGGATTATTTTCACAGCAATAACATTATTTGTGTCTACAACAACCTAAAGATAAATGCAAGATAGTGTTTGGCAGGAAGCAATACTATTTTTGCTACCTATGTTTTATTAGAGCCACTGGTATGTACTCCAGACTGTGTTCCCAGAAGCTTGTCTGATAAAGCTGGAATAAGGTGAATTTTAATCAATAAAATACTTAATCTCTTCCTGACAAACTTGGTCACTTCTCATCATGAAAACTCTAGCTATCATATGAGCTAGCAGCAGTCTATTCAAAGAAAAGAGCTGCTTAAAACATGATACTGAAGAAAATGCTTAGTCTCCCTCCCTTTCTTTCCCCTACCACACTCAGAAATGTGTTTTCCTGTAGTGTGTTTGTACTTGCACATAAATTAGTTACTCAGTTAAATCTGAGAATTTGCTTGAAGTTTCAGCTAGACATGCAGTTCCCTGTCTCCTGCAGTTCAGAAATCCATCTGTAACTATTGAAGATAACCTGCAGTCTCTGCAGGAGAAATCTGCACAGAAGTGACAAACTCTTCTACAAAAAAAAATAATTGCTTGCAAAATTTTTCATAACCCTGCTCTTTAAACTTTACTGTTACATCAGCCCCTTTGTTATCAACCCTCGTAAACAGAAGATTTAGTAATTGCATGTACTTCAGAAGTGAATATTTCTCTTGGTTGCATACCAGTTGGGAAGGTATTTTCTGAGAGCTGGTTCCAAGTTGAATGCAGGGATGCTGCAGAGGTTAATGGCTAATATTCAACTCCTATTGTTATCAGAAGTTTGACTCCACAGTTCATTGCTACTGTCTTAGTCTGTTACTGCTGCTTTTCTTTTTTCCTGTGTATTTGCAAGTTAGAGCCCTGTAAAGCACTGTAAGGATTTCAGGTGTACTGTGGAAAAGGATTTAGGCAGTACTACTTGTGGGGAAATAAACAGAACTCTCTTTACCCAAACAGCAATCTTTCCTCTGTGTTGATTTTTATGCTTGTTCATGTTCTGAATAAATAAACACATATTTTGTTTTCTTGTCCTATAAGGGGGAAAAAATCGCTTTTAGGAGGATTAGACTGGGACACACAGATCAATGATGCCCCACCCCTCCTCCCCCATGCCCACTTCATCGACTGATGAAACCCACTTAGAAAAAACAAATAGAATAAACCTGAATTGTTTAGGCTTTTTTCTTCCCAAAACAGAACTTAGATGAAATTGCTTTTCTCTGAGCCAAAATAAAAGATTGCATTTCAGAGAAGATGTGAAAAGTGAAGAAAATTAAGGGCTGATTTCACAGAACTGACACAAGCAGCAGTGCATGATCAAATAGCAGAGCGTTTGGGCATCTTATCACAATGGTAGGGGGACTATTCAAATTTTTTACTTTCCCTCAGTTAATTTGAACCTACCACCTCCTGATTTCTAGGGACCCACCGAGCTATAATCACTTAATGATAAGATAATTCATTGTATTCTCTTGATGCTTTTCCACTTCTACAAAAAAACTAAATATATTCCAGAGCAGATGTTATACTCAGGTGCTGCATTTCCCAGAAAACCACTATCAACACTTGCATATTTTTTATAGAAAGTAGAACAGCTCATGAAGGATATACAAAAATACATAATTTGAAATTATTAACTGCTAAATTAATATTCCCTGCTTTTCACTCCTCACCCTCAAGCAAAAGAAGAACCCTAGCACACAAAACATAAAAATACTACTCTGCAGTCCTGTAAAACTCAGGAGATGGCAGAGATTCAGTCCGTCTACTACTGAATATTCATTCAGAAGAGAAAATAGCATTGAGACTGAGAGAAGCCTGTGTGGACTATTGCAATTACAGCGGTTTGAGCCCTATTCAGAAACTTGAAATACAGACCAAAAATCTATCAAGCAGAGAAAGGGAATTCATAGAACCATGGAATATTAAAGGTTTAGCATAAAGCTTAAAGATCATCTAGTCCCAACTCACCCTGTCATGGGCAGGAACAATCTGAATTTGGGTCTACCAAGCCATGATTGTTTTCACTTAGCAAAATGGAGGGACTCCTACAAGTGTTACTTCCTGCATGTTATTTTGCACCTAAAACATGCCAATATGTATATATTTTTCCAGTTTAAATTCTGTGTTCACCTCAGGGAATGGATAATTTCCAAACAGAAAAAACAGGTCTTGCAAACTTCAGCAAGTAAAATAATTTGAAAGCTACAAGGTGTTATTACATGATCAAAATCATAGAATTGGAGAATGTTTAGGCTGCAAAAGACCTCTAAGATCAAGTCCAACTGTTAACCCAGCACTGCCAAGTCCACCATTAAACCATGTCCCTAAATTCCACAACTAGACATCTTTTAAATACCTCCAGGGATGGTGACTTCACCACTCCCCGGGGAGCACTTTCCAGTGCCTGGGAATCCTTTCGGGAAAGATTTTTTTTTTCAAGATCCAATCTAAACCTCCCTTGGTGCAACTTGCTACTGTTTCCTCTTGTCCCTGTTAAACAAACCATATTCTCACCACTTTGCCTTGGAAATCATAATTTCATTACTCTAGATTTGCGTTAATCTGGAGACTTCTCGAGTGCTTTCAAGGTAGTTCTGTAGCTGACATCCACAACACATGTGTGATCTGGCAAGAGCTCACATCATGGGAATTGCACTGTTTGCCGTGTGTGCAGAGCCTGGCAGCATTTACACACAGCCTGTACCAGCAATGCCCAGCGCTTTAGTGTTTCCAAGCAAAAGACAATTGTAAAACATCAGAAAGGTTGTGTGAGGAGGCAGAGCCAAAATTTAATATCATTGCAGGAAGGAAAGAGAGAGATTAAACCTCTTCACTCTAAGGATGTACTATGGGGACTTTAACTACATGATCACAAAGAACAGTGATTTTTACTGTATCTCCCAAAACCAGCCTCTGTCGTTATTTCTTTTCTAGAGCTCATACTGTGTAATGGCTTCACCACTGGTTCCAAGGGAAAAGGTTCATGTATGGACTTACAAACTGCATTTCTTCACCACCTTGATCCACCCTGCTATTCCTACACCTGGATACGACCCAGGCTTCTCCTCTCTTATTTCTGAGTCATGCCAGCTCTTCTGACCTATGCTTGGATTACTTCCCTCCACCTTCACAGGCCAGGAGCAATTCAGCATTTGTCCACCTGGCAGTGCACCAAAATTGCTGTTCCTGGCAGGCAGACAAGTCATGCTGGTTCAGCATTTCCATTTGCTCATTTGCCATTGCTTTTTCATCAGGAGAATAAGATTGCTTTTCTGTCCTGTCCACAAGTCATGACCTCTGTGTGCCTGTGTTTATCACAGCAGGACAATCCTCCAAAGAATCAGTTTACATAGAACTCTCAACTATCTACCTATGAACATGCAGATTTATTAGTGATGTAGAACAAGTCCTTCCACCCCTCTACACTATTAAATAAATATTCCCTGTCTTAAATCTCTCTCTCATATAACACAGTCCTGATGAAGACTGAGCCTAACCTATCAAATATGATGGCATTCTGGAACAGCACAGAGAAGCTAAGGAGATATTTCCATCCATAAAACAGAAGGATTGAAAGAAATTTATGACAAATTCCAGTTATTTTTTGTAAAATGTTACAGGCTATAAGTATTTGTATGAAAGTATTAGCAATCAGGAAACTGGAGCAGGTGGCTTTGTTTTCTTTAAAAATAGAGATTGCAACAGGCATATTTGAACAGATCAAGTTCCAGAGCTTGATAAGGCATAACACATCTTTTCTCAGAAGACAAGTGGCCATCATAAGTTAATCAATATTAGCCTGTGCCTAAGGGCTTGATTACCCAAAATCAAGCATGATGCATGATTTTGCACTCTGAGCTCTGTTGCTGGGTAGGGTTTTGATTTCTCCAGCTGGGAATAAGAGGAGGAGAGTGTTGACTGTTGACTCTATTTTGATAGAGTGGTTAACAATACATAAAGGAACAGAGTGAAGTTCCATCTGTTGCCTTTAACAACATGACTTACAAAGATGTATTAATATCCACTGCAATTAATTTGTGTGTTTAATCAATTGACCTTATTTGACAGGAGTCACACGCACAAATATACCCATACATATGCACAAACATGAAGATAGGAGTGTGGTAAAAATGACATTTCAAAATCCATTTCTTTAAAAGTGTAGAAAACTACAATTTCTATTGGAAAAACATGAACCTGATTTATTAATCTTTAATTTTTCATAGATTATTTTCTAAAACCTTCTGCAAAGGGATAGGAAAAAAAAATTCCAAATTATACTTAAACAATGAGTAATATAATTCAATTGACTAAGAACTGTGTAGGTACATTTTTTAAAACCTACAAACAAACAGAAAAAACAGCTAAGAGTATTTCTTTTCCAGTTCTAGAGCAGAAGGGAAGAAAAATCCCTTCGTAGAATCAAGGAAAACAAACCGGAACCATAACTACATAATTTAAGGAGAAGTGCAAGCCTCATACGTTTGGAAGTGCACCTAAAACAAAGAATATGCTCTGCTGTATAGAATAAGGCAACAGAAAAATTGCCTTCAAAATGAGAAGTGCATGAGTACATGATGCTACACAGTTTTTAAGCACTGAATTCCAGTATGCAGGTTTGCTTACAAAGCTAAAATACTCTGCCCACTGGTGTTATATTAACTAGGTCATTCTAGGCACTGTCAGTTTGGGCAACTGGGACCTGAATAGTCTGTCAAGGGAAAAATTTAATAAATAATTTAATTTTTTACTGATTTAGGTAAAATTAATTTACATATTTTGAAATTTACTCCGTTACAAAAGTACCGGCAACTCTAAGAGCAAAGAAAAGGCAAAAGGAAGTAAAGTTGAGGTCTCACAGACCCATTAACTATCCTTGATAACCATTTCCCATTTACCTTTGCACAAAGGACTCTGAAGAGTCCATGCTGATTATAGCTGCGTTATAGTTTGGTAGCTGACACTATGGCATTACAAGCCACTGCTTTGTAATTAAACAATAACAAAAAATCTGATCATGCAGTCCAAAAATAAAACTTTTTCACCTGAGTGGACATCTGTACTATTTGTCTAAGGAAGCATGTATTAAATTTAAATTAAATTTGAAGTATACAGAAATTTTTAGTGCTAAAAATCCCAAAGATAAATGTGATTCCCTCCCCAATGTTTTGTGTGTCTCTGAATTATATCTCTATGGTAGCAGTATGTCTTTTAAGACAGGTTTCCTCTGTAGTTTGGAGTTTGGGTTTTTCTTCTGTGAGCCTGCAGTGCTCAGTTACCAGGTCTAAGGTAACTACTTTGAGGAGGAGCACATTGGAACAAATTCCAGTCTCATATGTTTTATGAAAGTGCATAGCTGATGCACTTCTCCCATCTGGAAAAGAGTGTAGCACTTGATTTCTTAGCCTGGTCTCAGCTTGATGCATGGAGTTTTCCTTACTCTACTCACTCCTCTTTCTCTCTATTTCTCTCTTACCCTCTATTTCTCTGATTCTCTCACTCCCACATAATTTATCTAGATATGCCACTAATAAAAAAAAAGTCTGTGGAAATGGACTGGGAGCTTCCACTTCATAGCCAAATTAAATTCTTATTCATTTTACTGCTCCAATATAATTTATCAAAATATACACCCCTAATTCTCTTGATGAGACTAATAGCTGGGTCTTATCAGATGTCAGCTTGTATTGGGGTGGTTAATTAATTTGGAAAAACTGCTGCATTGTGGAATCTGGTGGTGTTTGCCATTGGAATGACAGGTAAAATACACAGTGTAACAAAAATATCAGAATATTCCTTCTGTTGTCCCCAGGGGAACCTTTGAATTCTGATTTCAGAAAACAGGCAGAGATTCACACTTGCTAGTCTATGAGTCCCCAAGGATGACAGTGAATCCAGAATTAGTACTCTATTTTATAACAATTGAGAAAACTTAGCTTTTTATATTAGCGTGTTTCCCTTCCCTTCTCTCTTCCACATGTATCAGCAAGGGGAAATACAGCAATTTAAATATACTTTGAAAAAAAAATTCTGGGGTCAAGGATTCTTCAAATATATGTATATACACTTTTTTTTTTTCTATGAAGAAAACATTCCAAGATTTGCAAAGCTGCCATCAAAGATATCTGGTAAAAAAGAATGATGGTGAATGAACATCAAATTCAATTATTCTGATTTTTTTTCCAGACTTGAACATGCATTGATCTAGAATGGCTTAGACAATAACAATTTAGATGACATAGTAGAGAGGGGGACTTGAAATTCACAATTATTACATTTTCCTTAACAAATATACTTGATATTATTATGATAAAATGGTACAATTCTTCAACTTTATAATTGCCTCAATGTCATTTGCCACAGATGTCCAACCAAACATGAAAGATATATTTCAAGGTTTTCATTCCATCCCTGGAATTTTTAAAGGATAATTAAGAGTTGTTTTAGATCTAGGTGCTTCAAACATCATATACACATGGAAACAGGGCAACTTTTATTGAATTAAACCTATTGTCATACACTCTGCACCATGGCTGGGAAGTTTCACATAAGCACAGGTAAAGCTGGAATGTCACAATCACCTCACCTGAGTGTGACTTTGGCAGGCAAAGTGAAAGTATTATACAGTCCCAAGCTAAACTATGTGAGCAATATCTACACTTATCTGTTGTTTTGTTTTTATTTTTTTGAATTTTATCCTCAATATTTTACAAAGAACAAGAATAAACATGGGAGAGTGAAACACCTGATTTCCTATTAGTTTATTCAGATTTGTTCACCTCGGCTTTTTAATATCTGCTTTTTAATGTGATGTGATTTCCTCATGCAGCAGTGATTACATATTGATTGTCTGGCTCTTGGTGGAAGAGCCTACTCAGGCTGTTACACAGAGCTATCACACACTTGAGCTGGCTCCAGGACCTGTGAGGGAATGCAGTGATGTGATGATTTCATACCAATACCCTGGGCAAATTAAGGGAGACTCTGAAAGGGGTTTGAGTATGCATCTGACAAAAAAAGGCAGTCAATTGGCAATCAGCACTTAAGGCTCATTTTTCCAACATACGTAGGGGTCTACAAATAATTTATGTAGGTTAGGAATTTTGGGCGTTTAAATTTTGGAATTTTGGAATTTTGCCCTATACTTTGTATGTGGAAAAATCTAT
Organism: Alethe diademata; assembly: GCA_025584955.1. Taxonomy (NCBI): domain Eukaryota; kingdom Metazoa; phylum Chordata; class Aves; order Passeriformes; family Muscicapidae; genus Alethe; species Alethe diademata. Next base: position 100,090,916 of record JANRMJ010000054.1, on the reverse strand, counting down.
AGTAATCATCTCTGACTTTCTGAGACCAAAAAAACCCAAAAGCAACATAGTCTCTGTTCTAAAGCAATTTCAAACAAGTTGGGTTTTCAAAATATTTTGTTTCTTCTTCTATTAAACATTCCCTTTATAAATTCAGAAGAGTATAAATAAATTATTCTTCAAATATGTTGAAAGACACTATCTCCTGCATATCAAAAATTAATCTTGATACTTTAGATAAAGGAACTACTATAAGTCTGCACAGAAGTAGATATAAGATTTCTCAAGGTGGATTTTAGGAGCAAACTTTAAATATGGAAGTTTTTCCACTACGCACAGGTATAACATTTTTCATAAATACTTTATTCAACTAATTCAGCCTGTAAGAGTTCTTTGGTGGGGGTTTTGGTTTTTTGGCTTTGTTTGTTTGTTTGTGGGGGTTTTTTTTGGTTTTTTTGGGTTTTTTTGGGTTTTTTTTTTGTTTTTTGTTCTTTTGGTTTTTTTTGTTTGTTTGGTTGTTTTCTAGTTTGGCTTTTGTGGGGGTTTTTTGTGGAAGCAGGCACTGATTCAGTGTTCTTGATGGACAATGGCAGGCACATACCCAGTGGACAGGATGTGTGCTAGTTTTTCAAAGCTGAAAATATTTAACAGTAATTTCAGCTATTTAAGTCAGTATTTTGAACAATGCAATGAAGAAAAACCAACTGGATTTAGATTAGACCTTAACTTAGATCTAACTTGTCAAAATATGGCATCTAGGATAATTAAATGAAAACTCAATAAAATAACAATAATTTTTAAAGTCCAAATCCAAAGCAAAGCAGCAACTCTAGGGAATGATTAGGAATTAATGAGGTGCAAAATGCTTTCTATCTTAATTGTTTCAGCTTGGCAAAGAAAACAAAAACACCAATAGAGGTTTGGTATGGATTTGCCATTTTTTCCTCTGTTCACAAGAGGTACAATGCAAACTCACATTTGTATTACACTCTGGGTTCCTTGTTTGTAATGCTCAGAGTATCATGGTAGCAGTCCCTAAATAGATTTGAACTGAAAAACTGTGCTTTTCCAAAAAACCCAAACACTGTTTTCACATTTCTTTCAAGTTCCTTCATGACGAATTAATCTGCTTTTGCTTTTCCAGCAGCTAAATTATTAAGTTAAACATTGTTTCCAGTATAAAATTATTAAACACCTAGGAGGAAATTGCTATTTCTGTGACCTAAGAGTGGCAACTTTACTTAACTTGGTTGAACTGCTGCTTCCTTAAACCACAGTGGTCCCAGCACTATCCTAGGGACTCCTTTGTGTTAGGAGGTGACTTGAGCACTTTGTAGAGCAAATGCTGCATCCTGAAGTAAGAAAATATGGGAAAAAATGAGTGCTGTGGCTCTTGGCAAAAATTTTGTGGCTCAGTTTGTTTAAATGAGTGAATCTCTTTTAAGGATAAAATTGATAGTAGCACTCCCAAATCCAGAATACAGTTTTTAAAACACTTCTTGAGCAATTCCTGTTAAATATGTGATTGGATAAATATTTCGTAATTTTTATAAAACCAGTAATTTCCCCATCCTCTTTGAATATGCTGGCATTTGTGTTGACTTGAATTTATATGAGCTTTGATTAACATTTGCTTAAATAAAAAATCTTTCTGATTTTACTCTTGTCAAAAGCACTAGAGAAACATAATGCACATCAAATACTCTTTCTGTTCAGATTTCACCTGAGCTAAACTATCCCTCCATTCTGGGGATTTTAACTCTACAGCTCCAAATGTAGCAGAGGAAAAAAAAAAACTTGACTGAATGTTTACAGTCAGCCTGCAGGGAGTAATATTTTTAGTAAGAGAAATTTAGAACTGGGCTATAATAAACTGCTGTTCACTGTCTCTTCACATGTCATTTGATATGAAAACAATATGGAAAACAGTAACATATCTCTTGGAATATGTCGTAAGGACTACATTGAAAATGAAGCTTATGGATACTATTCAGCATATGTGGATTTAATAAGGTTTCTGTCTAAGCACAGAAGACTTTTAGAGCTGCTAGAATCCATTCCACAGTTTTTAGAGAAAATCAAATGCTTATCAATAGGTTGCCAAAGTAATACTATAATACCATAAATGAAGAAGTGATAGAAAGGGCATTATTGATTCTTGAGTGCTGAGATTTTTTCTTATGAATGTCATGCCTTTACAGTTAAAAAGATAGCTTAGGCTGCAGAGATTTGAAAGAGGCTTATGAGTTTACTAATCATAAATCAGAGTTGAGTCCACATTGATTTCCCCATCTTTGGTGGCAGAAGCATTTCACTACAGATGAGAATACAAACTCACAGCAGGACAGCAGCATTGAAGCTGAGGAATTTCTATAAACTGAGACTCTAGTCTGTTTTTGTTCTGTTCTTTTTTTTATCTATCTATCTATCTATCTATCTATCTATCCATCTATAAACTTATAATACTTTTTAAGAAATATATTTCTGAACAAGTGTACTCCCAGCATCAGTGTCCCTTTCTCCAGTGTTTATTATATCCATCCATTTGACTATTAATTTTCAAATAAAAGCTCTATGATTACATATATTCAGCAGAAGTTATGGGTGATTTTGTTGTTAGCACAATATTACTTACTGATCTTTTCAAAGAAAAATTTCTTTTTTCCTTTCACAGTTCAAAGAGACTTGCTAGTTCTTTATTCATCTGCAGAGTATCCTGTCATGGTGGAAGCAGGGAATAATAAGATGTCTGAGTTTTGGTGGAGAAGGAATGGTTTGCAGTATTCTGTGATCAAAAGCACTCACATATGTTTCAAAAGAAATGTAGTGTAACTTTGTCTTTTCCTGAAAGATTCTCCCCTCTGTATCCTGAGGGATTTGCTAAATACTTTACTGTTATAATTTTGCCTGTTTATCTTGTATTACTTCTCCCACTCCACTCAAAAATCCAGTTGAGGTCCATGGAAGCATTTTAAGCAGAGAGTAGAGTATGTTAGCTCTAACATAGACTCATCTCACCACTGTTCCATAAACTATAAATATTGGTAATGCTCATGTTTAGAGAGGCACTCAATTTATTCTCATGGGTTTTGGTGTATCTTGAATGCCTTGTGGGTTAATTTCTTCATGTACCCTCTGCATTTGGACAGCATTTTGCCAAGGACAAACCTGAGGATAGCAGAGAGAGAAGTTAGAGATAGTATTATTAAAAAGTTGGTACTTAGTGTTTCACAAATTAGATTTTCTTGGTATGAAGTATATGTTATTTCACATTCAGATCTGGTGGTAGCTTTGAAATTGTTTCCAAAGCATCCTTGGCACGACACTTGGTGTCTTCCCAAACACTTATAAAGAAAAAACAGCAAAAGAAAAAAATAAAATAAATTTTCCATTCTGCCATTGAACTTTGCACTGCCATTTATCCCAAAACACACATCTAGGATTTAGTCTAATATAGTCATCAAACCAAAGGAATATATTTGGTTGTCCATCACTTTATAATCAGACTGTATAATGCCCAATTAACACTTTCTGTTTCCCTGAAATTTGACTTTAGCCAACAATATTTAAGCTCTTGTAGCAACAGAGTTATTAGGAGATATTTTCTATTGCCTGGAAAAACAAAACTCTGTAACACAAAACTTGTGTATCTGTTATGACTTTGGTATTCTTATTTATGTCATTGCCTCTCTCTAGGTTCGCCCTCCAAAACATGGTGAAAAAAGATCTTAAAAGATATAATAGCCACAAAGAATCATTCTTCAGGTAGATTCCTTATAATTCAGGGTATTTATTTATCCATTTATGTATAATCTGTAATACTTTTTCTCATTTTTCTTGAATTAGTAAGCAAGAGAAACACTTAAAAATACCGAACCAACATTCTTAGTGCAAAATAATCTCAGCCTCAGTAATCTCAAAAAATTAAGGTATCTTCCTTATTCCCCCAACTCATCTTAATGTCAAATTAGTATATCAAACACTTTAGTGGTACGCTACAGTTGAAGAAATAACACTTTCCTGTTCTGTCCAAGGCAAAATACCAATATCCTGTTTGGGTCAATTTATTGTTTTAACATAAATCCTTTCCAAATATATTCAGTAGCTGCCCTTTGTTTTCTAACTGATCACCCATATTTCTGTGGTTGAAACTTTTGCTCTTTTTTTGGTCTTCTGCCTTTCATAAGGGCTTTCTATTCAGAGATATTTCAGATATATATTTGACCTCAGTGACATCCATTTACACCCTTGACCACTAACATCTCTTTGCCACAATGATTCTACTTCCCAGGAGTGAAGAGAAGCACTGCTAACTTATTTGCCTCCACAGCAAAGGCTGTGGTCAAAGGCTGTGGTCAAAGGCTATTCCTCTAAAAGAAATTTAAAGAATGACCAGGCAGAGCTGGATCTTGATTTTCAAGGAGTGGTCATGAAAACTAGCCAGAAGTATATTCTCTGTTCAAACAACCAAACAGCCCAGTTTGCTAATATGTCCAATATCAGAGAATAATAGATTATGCAGAGTTGGAAAGGATCCATCAGGATCGCCAAGTCCAAGATCAGGCCACACAGGACATCCCAAGAATGTCAAAAGGTACCAAACACCAACCTGTCTTTTGAGTGTCTTTTCTCTCTAGCCATTTTTAGGAAATCAATGCATTCTTTTCAAAAGAAATCAAAGTTAGTTTCCCATTTATGAAAAGCAGAGGAGAATAGAAACTATGGACTTTATACTAGATCACTCCCTGAAGTGTGGTGGTTTAAAAGACTAATTGAACATATTTACAAGAAACACATTTCATAAAAAAAAAAAATCCAAATATGTAGCCCTCTGTGTCTAGATATGAGGTTTCTCAAAATTCATGCTGATTCTTCAAAGTAGAGTTCAGGCTTTTCAATTTTTTTTCCCAAAATCCTAGAGCATTGAAAAATGAGATTAGGATTCAACTTGTTTCCACTTTAATGGAAGATACAAATAGATTTAACCAATATTTAAAAACCAAATTAAAAAATGTAGACTGTCACACATTTCTCCCAAGAGGCAACTTCATTTGTTTTAAGCACCAAACTTTCTGCTCCTGTATCCGTAGTCCACTAGCATAGTAGCAACTCCTTGGTGCAATAAATGTATTTTATAAATCTTTAGGAAAGGCAGAACTGATAAAAAACAGTGACATTTTTCACGTTATATTCTGAAGCTTTTCATTTGCCTTTCTCTCAGACAAGATCCCCCACACTAATTACCTCTTTCAATCTCTAATGTGACTTTCTGTGCCACACCCTGAAAGTTTGCATCCCCATCTTCTAAAGATCCTGTTACACCTAAAATGCCTATATTTTCCTGATATCATTGTTCCTCAAGATCTCTTAGTAGTGCACCTGGTAGGTAAACTCTGTGTGATGAAAACCATTTAAGTCACAGAGAATGTAACTCAACATGAATAATATCACATTTATTTTCCCTATTATTAGTTTGATGATATCAGCCTTTTTATTGCTGATATCCCATCACTTTCACTTGCAGACCCCTCATATCCAAACCCTGGAGCTTCTCCACAGTCTACATCTCCAGCTGTGCTCTCTATTGTCATACTCACTGCTAATATTCAACTTAATTTCCTATTTTCCATAATACAGTCTCAGTCTCAATGCTTCCAGCTCAGCTGCACCTGAAACTCTTCTCCTCTCCAAAGTATCTTCTCAAATCTCCCTTATCCATGCTTCTTTCTTTCAAAGCTTCCTTTCAAAGCCACATCTCTACTTTCATCTCCTCCTACACTCCTTAGCTCTGGCAAATCCATTTTCTTCACCCCCTTTCATGTATATTTCTTACTTTGTGCCAGTGAATTTTTTGGAACAAATTCAATTATTTATCAAGTTTTCTCCCTCTCCTTCATCTGTGGTATAAATTCACCATTACTAGAATATACAAGCCCTTTGGGTTAGCGTGAGTGCATAGAATCTTTGGCATCTCTCATCTTAATATGCAGTTGATGTTTGTGATGGTTGGAGACTGCTTGGGGCATAATGATCATGAAATTATAACGTTCTCAATATTTGGTGAAATGAGGAGCAACATCAATAAGGCTCTTACATTTGACTTCTGGAGGTCAGACTTTGGCCTATTTAGGAGACTAAAAGAGGGTAAACCAAAAACCTTGTTTCAATAAATCTAGGTCTTTCAAATAAAAACCGTATCTAAAAAGAATAATCAATCCTACCTTTAAGCCTAAGGGAAATGTATGGAGCCCCTCATATTACCTGCAACATTTAAAACCAGATACATTTAAAATTTACTTTCATATACAATCCTTTAACAGAAATGAAAATTGTACCCACTCATATTTGTAAAAATGAACTAATCTAACAAATCTAATTCTCCCCAGCAATTTACTCTTAGGTATCAAAAAGTGCTTTAGGTTTACCAAATTCATTGAACAGGTGATACTTGCTAGATTTCTTTAGCTTTCTGCAAGCATCATGTTATGTGGTAATACCAAAAGTTGTCCTAAGGTCTTAGTTCAGATCTCAGTGTGTTGGTTGACATTCAAACTAAAAGAAATCTGTAGATATTAACATAATGTTCCCCACCTTTGAAGCGTTCTTGAGTAATAAACAAGTGGCTTTTCATCAATATTTTAAAAAACTTTCTGTTCCCAAATTTGGTAATATTAAATTTTTAACTAAAGTTAGTGGAATATTAATTTAAGAATAATTAGGTGTCCAAACACCTAATAAGCTTCATCAGGGCAGGTGGGAATTATGTGAGAAAAAGAGTTCGCTTAAAGTAGAATTCCTCTGATTCAAGTCAGTCTTATAAAGAATCTGGGGAAAACTTCAGCTGCCTTCTTCAAGCAAAGATGTAATTGAGCTTTCTAGATCTATTATATAACAAGACATTACTGGTGTAGTACAAATATTTAAATTAAGCCACCCACTGGGATAACTTTTAATTTGATCATTAATCCTAATTGCACAAGCCACTAACAATAATGGTAAAATAAACAGAAGAGGAGAAAGGGACACATTTTGGGGCGTGTTAGGGATAGAGAGTTGCATTATAAAAGCAAAATTGGAGCATTAAAAAATATCTTTGAAGACAAAAAGTGAAAGTATTTTTTAAGTCTTGAGTGCTGTCCCAAACATTGTGAATGAAAGTAAATAAAGGTCATTCCAAATGACAGATCATTTTCTCAGATTCTAAGGATTTATTTCAGCTCTAATTGTGTATTATCAGTGTTCCAGTGAAAGACACTGTATTTTCCTCTTCATATTTGGGGGAAATGAGCCCAGTTCTAATTCCTTACGAGTTCTGTAGCAGAATAGTTTTTCTTTTTGTCTCTTAACCAAATAATAATGGTGAAACTACTGAATGACACTTTAAAGTATTTGAAAGTAAGTAATGTCCAAAAAAATGTGACCTTGGAGTAAAAATAGGAGGAGGAGTTGAAACATAGCCAGATCTGTACCAAACTGATTATATTTTTGACAATGCACACTAATACTTCCAGGATTGTCTTTTTCATTTGTATAGTACATTGTCAGGGGGGAAGACACAGAATATTTATTTCTTCAAGCACCAGAGGAAAACTGTTTCATTTTCTGTAAAATTGCTTAGTTGAGATTGCTGAGAATAAATATACCCCACACATGTTCCACTCAAAATGATAAATAATTTTCTGTAGTTACTAACATGTACTTGTGAAAAAATACTGTAGTTTATTATACTGTTTTTAGCTTTGATAAGAGTTAACTTTCTTCACAGCAGCTCACATGATGATATGTTTTGGACTTGTGATGAAAACAGCCTTGGTTGTAGAGGGGAATTTTAGCTGTTGCTGAGCAGTGCCTTCACAGAATCAAGGCCTTTTCTGTCTCTTATGCTGCCCAGACAGAGAATTTGGGAAGGGGCACAGCTGGGACTGCTAACCCCAACAGACCAAAGGGATATCCCAGCTGTATGTGGCCTCATGATCAGCATGCAGAGCTGGGGAAGGAGAAGGTACACATTTGGAGTGAAGACATTTGGAGTGATGACATTTGGAGTGATGACATTTGTCTTTCAAAATCACCATTATGCACAATGGAGTCTTACTTTCCTGGGGATGGCAGAGCATTTGTCTGTCCATGGGGAGAAGTGAATTAATTCCTATATTCCTTTGCTTGCATTGGTAGTTTTTAATTTATTTATACTATCTTTACCTCAACCCTTGGGACATCTCACTTTTGCCCTTCTAATTCTGTCCCCCATCCCACCGGGGAAAGTGAGCAAGTGGCTGCGTGAGGCTGAGCAACCTACTGAGGTTAAACCTTAACAAACTGTAATTTGTGACAATGAAACTTGGCTCTGAAAGAATTTTTCTTTTAAAATGAGATTTTCTTTGCTCTTTCAAATGCGAAATCTTGAATCAGACATTATCAATAGATTTGATTTTAAAAATAAAGTTTAAAATATCAATCCCAACCTTTAGCACATTGACAAATAGCAGGCTAACACAGAAGCTCAAAGAAACTATGTGGCAGCCTCAGAGACTGGTTGGATGGTGGGTGGTCAGTGCTCTAAGAAAACTATTAAATGGATGCTCATTGTCCATTTCAAGGTTTTCTAAGTGTGGCTATTTTGATGTCCAGTCCAAGATTTTTCTTTATTCAAGTGTATGAAAATTCAGTGTTTGAAGACAATCCATGTAGAATCATCTGCACTGTGCCTCAATCTGACAAAAGCTGACTCTTCCTAAGTCACTTTTAAACCCTTTCAACAAGAAAAGGGGCACAAGTACAGGGAAGATGCTGTTTTCAATGAAGCCTGTCTGGGAGCTTCACCTTGCCATCATAGACCTTAACTCCTGGTTAGAATCCATATGCATGAGGCATGTTGAAACTCAAGACAAAAGTCAATGGGTAAAAGTCACTGTTCTGTAAACTTATTTGGGAGGAAGGGAAGTGTATGTTTTTATTTGGGTCATAAGTGTAACACCTGGTTATTTGAAATTAACTACTCCATCTTTTCTGTGAATTGTTGAAGAGGCATTCTGGGATCTAAGTGGAATTAAGAATGACCTCAATATGAAAGAGGAAAATGAAAAAGCTTTAAAATAACAATGAAAAAAGACTTTCACACACGTTGGATATGCCAGTGTTCACACTGGATAAAGAAATAGGCAGTTTGCTCATGATTTCAGCGTAATTCGCATTCAGCTTATCACACAGTCATCTTAAAAGCATTAAGAATTGAAAGTCTCTGGCAACAGGATGGAAAATTACACTAGCCCCAGAGACTGAGTTTAGCAACTCTGAGGAAGATAAGGAAATTCAGAGAGCTCCAATTCTACTTCAATAGGGACCCATATTCATACAAGCAGAGTGTATTACTATGATTTAAGTATCAGTCCACAGCTCTTAATCTGTGACTGCTCAGCATCATCTACTTTAAGGCAAAGATAGTAAATTAAGACCTTTCATTGCTAATCATGATCCTCTTCACTTCCTCTATGACCAGCATTCTGCAGGTAAACTTGTATTGAAAGTCCTACACTGTGGCACCTATTAACTCTTCAGCTGTTAAAATAATAATAATTTTATTTTTTTAATTATCACCTCTTCCCTCAAGAGACTTTTGGTTTAGAAAAGTTTAGTTTTTTCACTAGCATGTATAAAAGCATAACCTTACACAAGTGCTACAAGAGTAAGATAAGCTCAGGGTGCAAAAGTAGGTTAATTAAAATACACTAATTTATGCCTGCATTGCTCTTGTTTTATTCACTGAAAGCTAATTTACCCAACAGATGGGCAAATGTCTGCAGGTCATAAACCTAATGGCTTTATAGTAAAATTCAACATAAGGTTCTTATTTTTTGAAGCATAAAGCAACTTGATACAAACAAAAATACACAGCAAAAATCCCTTAGTTATCTCACAGTTTCATATTACACACCTAAAAGTACAACTCAATATCTTAAGATTTGGTTTCTTAAAGGATCAAATCACTATTTTATTAAATACTTGTGTCTGAGTGGCTGTCTCCACTCTTCCTTTCCTTCCTTCATTTGATTTCTTACACACCTATTTAATAAAATGGAGGCTAATTCAGAATTTGAAGGAAAGGCTGGCTTTCCAGATGAAAAAAATGAGTTGACACATAGAAAATTCAGGTTATCACAGATATAAGAAATTTTATAAAGTTTCAGAAATGAAGCCCCAGGAACAAACATGTAACATGTAAAATTTTTCTGGACTCCTGTGCTCACTGTTTATTTTATTTTGTCATTATTCAAATCTCAGGCAGTGTATGTTCCAAGTCCACACTGAGAAAGGAGTCTTCCTTGTCATATGCGCAATCAACCTTTCAGAAAACAATCTGTTTTCTCATGGAAAACCTTCATAGAATCTATTTCTGCCAGCATTTTCCAAATTAAATATGTTCGATACAAGAGTCTGGAAAGTGTTGAAAAATTCACATAGGTAGCCCTGTACATGTTTGATTCATTTCCTTGTACTTCCTTTTTTTTCCCCCAAAGGTAGTGGGGAGGATTTGTTTTTTTTATCTGTATGATTTGAAAAAAAATATTATAGGAATTTCATATTTGGAGAATATTTCCATTATATTTGGAGGATATTATATAAAAGAACATTTGGAGATTATTTAGATTTTAAAAAATTAAATAATCTTTATGGTGTTGCATTAAACAAGCTAAAGAAAACATTTCTTTTGATTAGTCATCCTAATGTCACTTCTAGAGTGTAAAATATATTTTGTGCCTCTGTATATCTCTGCTTAGGTTGAATTCTTTCTTTTGCCCCTCAGAAACCTGTGAATTTGTCAAGTGCAGCTTTCCTGGAGTTGTAGCAAAGATCATAGGATTTGGAAATGAAAGAAAGATTCCTTCATCTCCACTTGAAAAAACAAATAGTCTCTCAGGGACAGTACCAGGACAAACTGGAAAAAATAACAAGTGCTAGCCTGAACATGGCAGGGGAACAGAGAAAAGAGGATCTTTTTGATGAGAATAAACTGGTTGAGAGGAGCTGAATTACAGAAGCCAGAAAAATGCTTCCAGTGAGAGCCAGAGACCTCATTGTGGTGTGTCACATGCTGACAGCCTTTGTGAGATGTTTGCTAGAATGGAGTCACATACTGACAGACTGTGAGCACGGCTGTGGATGCTGGATGCTGTCCTGTGTATTGTATCACTCCATATGTGGGTGCTTGAGATCTGAAAGCTCCCCAGTCTATCTCTGCATTAGCTTTCTGCATGAGAATAAAATCCTTCTTTGGTGGCATCAGAAATTATGATATTGGTTAGTATTATGTGGGGTTTGAGGTGCTTTGTCTCTTGGGAAGTGAGACACATGAGTTCATATATTTCTGATTGGTGTAAGGATCTCCAGTTTTCCTGCAGACACAGCTATATTCCAGTACACCAGAGAGATCAAAGGGAATGCTGACCAGTTATGGTCTTCCTATATCAACTGTGCTTGTCAAACCTGTGCTTTAAAGTGGGGGTTAGTAAGGCAGATATTATCAAACCTATAGCAAAGTAATATGTCATCATTGAGTGCAAAATCTGGCCTCAGAAGCGCACTTTATATTCATACATTCACAGAATCACAAAATGATTAAAGTAGGAAGGGACTGCTAGCAGTCATCTGGCCCAACCTGCTCAAGGACTATCCCAGAGCACATGGCACAGGATTGCGTCCGCATGTTTCTTGAATATCTTCAGTGAGGGAGACTCTGCAGCCTCTTCAGGCAACGTCTTCCAGTGCTCCATACCTGCACAGCAAAGAAATTCTTCCTCATGTTCAGACAGAACTTCGTCTTTTCCAGTTTCTGCCTCTGGTCCTATTGCTCAGCACCACTGAGAACAGCCTGGCTCCATCCTCTTGGCACCCTCCCTTCAGGTACTGACAGTATTGATTAGATCCCCCCTCAGTTTGCCCTTCTTGAGACTGAACAGGCCCAACTCCCTCAGCCTTTCTTTGTAAGAGAGGTGCTCCAGTCCCTCCATCATTCCTGTTGCCCTCCACTGGACCTGCTACAGGAATTTTCTCTCTTGTCCTGAGGAGCCCAGAGCTGGGCCCAGCACTGCAGGCACCCCTCGG
>JANRMJ010000054.1:100054320-100072343 GCA_025584955.1 Alethe diademata | reverse complement strand
CAGCAACAAGGTTGCCAGGTCTGCACTTTTTATGCTGTTTTTCTCCAGATATTTGAGTTGATCCCCAGGCTTAAAGGACAGATTTTCAAATTTATTTAGTCATTTAATAGCAAGCAGAGGTTCATAGAAGGATTTTCTCAGCACTGCTAGAGTTGATTCAAAGTTTATTTCACAATTGCAATGAGTTACAGAAATAATCTGAACACTGCCCAACAAAATTTTCAAAATACTTATCTGTATCTCCTTCTCGTTGTACAACTTAGAGAAATTTTGATCCAAGGTGTTTGTCTTTGGGTTATTTGGCAATATATGAAAACTTTACAAAAGATCTATGTTGAAAACAATGACCTGAGGGATAGACCTCAATGCAACTCCCTGCAATGAGATCAAAACTCTCCTGCAAGACGGAGAACATGATTTCTTAAGGTCTATCATAAGATGAGGTCTATAATTATTCCAGAAAAGAAGGTGTTTTCAGTTATTTAGCATAGGGGTTGGTGTTTTTTAAATAGGTATTTGTATACATATTTGCTAAAACAGAGTTCAATATATACACTATGTGGTGCAATTCTTACCTTAAAGCAATATTATAACTCTTACTTAAAACTGGTAAATATTCTTGTACCTTGGAAATGAGATTGTGAAAAATATAAGAGAAAAAGGGAAAATATAAGGGAAAGGAATTCTTTAAACCCACTACAAAATCTATTTGTTCTATAGGTAAAGAATGAAATTAAATTACAACCAAGTGAAATATGAACCCAGTCCCTGATAAACTTAATTAGAAATTAATCATACCAGGATTTACAGAGACAAATATTTCTAGTGTGTGAAGTTTAAAAGGAGAAGAAATCTTGATTTTCAGATACCAGATTTCAGTTATCAATATAAAACAAGTATTTTAGGTTGTTTGCCTGAAGTATCACATGGACTGGACCAAATTCTCTGCAGACACATGAACACTTCAAAGTGTCTGGTTCTTCTTCTAGCTGTAGCCTGAAGCCTCCCTTACTTAGAGACACACACGTGCACTGTCCTGCATTAACAATAACCCCTCCTTGCCCCTGCTGACAAATCTCTCCCCTGCACAGGCTGTGCTCACCTAGGGTTGTGTGAAGGGCCCTAATAGCAGAGAAGTGCAGTTGAAGACAAGAAAGTGAAGGAAGAAGAAATGAATTAAGGTAAGGAGTAACAGAATACAGCATGAAAAAAATTAAAACTTGCCACCATTATATGATGGATAAACTGTGCTAAAACCAAAACCCAAATGTCATTTTGAGTAAAACTTGGAAGCTTGGGAGGAGTTCAAATCCTTAATTCTTTGGGGGGTTAGTAAAGCTTGAAGGATTTCTTTTTCTTTATTTAAAATAATTTTCCAATTATTTAGAAAACAAACAGATAACCAGAAAACAAATAATTTTCAATGTTTTCTGCCATTTTTACAGCTTGCTTTTTCATCTGGTCACAGTAAAAATTCTTATCACACTAGTTAATTTTTCTAAATTCAGTTGCACAAATGAAGAAAGGTCTTAGCAAGCTGTATTAAGATTAATGACTTCTACATTTTAGCAATTGTGAAAGTCTTTAAAAGTTGCAAGTAGACCCAGATTAATATGCATGCATTTTAAAAACCTCCTTAAGTGGAGAAAATTATTTGCATCAAACCCTCATCTTTTCTGCTTAATTTCTACTGTTTTAATATTATTTCGATTATATTTCTGTATACACCCAACAATTAGTTTTATAAGTGATAAACTGATTTCCTTAACTACACAAAATCAACCCCCTGTCCCCCAGGTTGCCCAGGTACATGCAGTACTGCTGATCATTCTGTTTGACGTCACTTACTGAAAGGGGCTGTGGTTAGCCTGGGACTTTCTCAGACTTTATTCTGCTCACCAGCTAAGGCTGTCATACACAGCCTGGTGACCCTGATTTGAGCTCTCTGATACTATATTTAGGCTTTTGCCTGTATGTGAGGCAGCTGGCTGACAGCTAAGCTGTATTTAGCACCTCCCAATCAATAATTCTGCTTATCCTGCAGCTCTAAGTGCGGCTGATCACTCTGCCACCCTTTCAGGCTGCATCATGCTTGATGTTATAAGGTTCTGAGTTCAGTCAGTTTAATTTTGTCAGCATTTTCACTGCAATCTCCTAAAGAAAAAGTAAATTATGATTTATTGAAAATGTGCAAAGAATTTTTATGAGAAAGGATTAATTTTTGAACTGGCTGAAAAATTTCAAAATTTGTTAAAAGGCATGGTTTCAATTCTTCTAAAAACAAAATAAACCTTCTTCACAGAGTTCCTTCTTTGGAAAAGAAGACCAGGCTAAAGAGGAAAAGGGAAAAACTACCCAGAAATCATCAATTCCTACTCTACAGTAAAGATCAACATTGTTTATGAGAGAGGTGAGGTGAGAGAAGTAAATTGGAGCAAATCAAGACTGAGTGAAGAAGGAAGCCTACCATTGATCAATGGGAGTGGGGATAGCAGGAATATTAGCTCAAAAAGATTATCCATCCTAATCCTAGCCCCAGGTAATCTTAACAATTCCAAGTGTCATCCCTGATAAATCACTGCTTTGCAGATCCAAACATTTGTGAGCTTTTTTTTAGTTAGTAAATTCTGTGAAAACAGGCTTATTAAACATATGGCTCACTCTTTTCCAATGCAGGTTGTTAGTATTTTGTCAGCTTTTCAGAGGTCAAAGATTTGGAATCAGTCCTAACGACATGATGATGCCAAACTGCACTTCCTGCTGCTGTAATAGATGGATACCCAGAGGTGGGCTGGCATCCTGAAAAATAACTTATGTGCATTCACACCATGTTGCAGTCACCCCAGAACAGAAATCAGTCACTCAAAGTAGTCAGTGTTGTACCACCTTTCTGGTCTGAGGATCCAGTTTGAAACCTGTAAAGCTACTTCCTAAAAGCCAGGCACTCATGATACAGCCAAACTTGGGCACACAGAACAGGTTTAATATTCAGGCTTTGAAACTACTCTAACCTAAACCTCCAAATTCTAGCCATCCTTAGCAGCACAGAACTGACTCTACCTAGCACATGCTATCAGGAAGAATGAGCTTTGGCCAACCTCAAAACCATTCTGCACAGATAAGGGAATTGTTTCTAAAGTACCTAAGTTCTTCATCGTGTGCAATTCTGAACAAAGAACAGATGTTGAAAGAATTTGATAAATAACTGAAATTTAGGCCTGCAAACCAAAAATTAAAAAGCGGATTATGGTGTTCCATTATTGCTACAGGAAATGAGTTCCACACAGCCTGCCCAGTGAATAACAGAGGTACTTCAGAGCAAATGCAGTAGACATCTGGTTGTGGAACTGAGACTGAATAGTCAAGCTTCATGACTTTTAAATGACTTTGACTTCCAAGTATTGACAAACCAAAATGTTAAAACCATTGGACAGTTAAGTTTAGCTGGCTTTTCTGCCTATTTAAAAAACGTGAAAGCGAAATGAAGACAAAGAGGTATGAGGTCTTAGGAGTCAGAAGAGAAGCATGTAAAAAGAAAATAAAAGAAAGGCACCATGAAATAAAAGAAACGCACCAAGGGTGTGCTATGAGGTCTCAAAGACTGGAAACAAACTTTTGAAAGGTTTTAAAATAAATTTTGTGCCAGCTACTGTAAAGGCACAAAATGAAATGGAAGACACAGGTTGGCTTTAAGTAGCAAAACTTTGAATTACCTGGGTGATGTAGTTTTTCTAAGTGAGACTGAAGAAAAGTACAATAATTAACTTATTGGAAACTTGCTATTACAATTCTTCAGGAAGGAGTATTATGAGTAGATGGAATGCCCTTCTTTCATTTACAGAAAAAAGCTGCAAGACATCTTGGGAACTTTCTGGCAATGTTCAAATGTGGAAACAGAGAATTTACTGAAAAAATAGTTTAGGCATATTTTATATTTCACAAAAGATGTCTTAGAAAACACCAATATTAAGAACATCAAATGCTTCAAATTTGCAGAATGCCTTTTTTTAAAAAAAATCTCCATGGAATCTCCAGTATAACATTGCACTTTTAGATTAACCTTAAACCACTAAACTACTCCTGATTTAAATAGGAAATTTAATTCTCAGTCTTACTGAGAATAACATAAAAGCACTTCATAGCTGCTTCAAATTTAAACATTAAGTCAGAAAGACACAGCATTGCACCTGGCACGTGGAGTGTTACATAGACTGCATTTTAATGTTACTGGTGCTTCTATTAATTAGGCTGTCAAGACATTTCTATTCCTACACTTGGCCAAGAAAAACCTGAAGAGCTATCTAGCTTTAAATCCATTTCCAGCTGGATCTATAATTGGGACAAGTTTACCTTATGGTGGATGTGAGATGATTAAGACTCTAGCAGTAATTCAGTGCTGGATCTTGTAATTATTTTCCTCTAATATACTAGAGGAAATTAATTATTTTGTGTAGCTTCAATATACTCAAATGGTGAACCCACACTGCATTATTTTATAGACTTATTGCCATGGGATGGGATGTCTATAGATTTTCAGCAAACAATTCTGTTTTATATTATACTCCATTCTTTAAGTCTTCATGGTTAAAATACAAAGCGAAAATCCATCTTGGGAAGAGAAGATAACAAAATGAAACAGTATAAGGAGAAAAAAAGTATCCAAAGGGTATCTATAAATGGAGAATTTTTTCAGAACTGGGAAAGGAATTTTAGAGAAGTATGAAGAATGAGATGCATTCTGTAGCATACAGTCCAGCCTCTATTAAAAATAAATAAAGCAGAAATGGTGTAACAATTTCTTAACTCAATCTTAATTTTTGGAAGACAATAAATTTTGTAATGCAGATGAACTATGATACTGATGCCATCAGCAAATGGATCTTTTCTGTATCAGTATCACTTCTGCAATTCTATTACCTAAAATTTACTTGTATGATAAAATTGCAAAGGATACTTAATTTATTAAATTATTTTTAACAATGTTTTTATAACATGCCCAAATTACTATCAAGCTCAAAAATATTAATGTCAATAGTTTTTCCTAGATTTTATTTTTCCTACCATGGCAAAAAAGAACTTGACTGGTAAGAGCAACATAAAAAGATACGCTGCTTCTGAAATTTGGAAAGCAAAACAGTTGCGTAAGACCTTGGATGGTTTCTTACTTCAATATCAAACATAAGGGCAAATGGGGATGACCTAAAAAAAATAGCGAGAATTGACAGAATAAGTGTGATTGGCCAAACTGTATTAGAAAATTAGGTATCACCAGATCCTTTAGACTTTTTTCGGGTCAATTGCTACATGTGTGTAACATGTACATGTACACAGAAGAGAAGGTTCAAGCAAGATTCGGAATATATATATTTTGTTTACCTTTGAAAATTTAGTAACTAAAAGATTATTTATAAGTAATGAGTAAAGGTATTTCTAAATTGCTTTGTAAATTATAGGGTATTTCACCTTGCTGTGGTGCATGCAATTCACCAAATATGCCTGCTATTTTCCTTTCAGATTTCTCTTTCTTTTTTTAATTTTTTTTTATTTATCCATTCTAAGAGTAATAAAGGTTTGAGCCTGAATCCAGCCTGAATCAAAATAAAACCTATGTATGAAAGAAAAAAATAAAGAATAGATCTAAACATCTGTGTTACCAAGGCTTCAGCTGCTCAAAGATAAAACTAGTAATTTTTTTTTTTTTTTACCTGTTTAAACCTAGTAGTAAAGCATTATTATGCTTTTCTATATTGTTGCCCTAGAACTGAACTCCAGTGATTTAGTCTCTCTGGAAAAAATCCACAAATCCACAGGAAGGTGTTTTGTCATTGGTAATCACTGTAATCCACTGGAATTACTGTGGCACAGCTTTTCAGGAGAGCTCCTGCTGCCAGAATGCAATTACTCCATCCCAGTGAGTCTTGCCATAGCAAATTCCCAGCCTTGTAACATCTGTTTGTGTGTAGTTTAGCCCTTCTGTACCTCATAACATACATTTGAGACCAGGTTGAGTTCAACTAAGATTGCTTTGGTATAAGGGGTGCTGAAAGAGAATAAGACACATACAAGCCAAGACAACTGAGACAAATACAGCCACAAAGAGAAACCACACTGTATAACCTAATCAATATTCAGTTTAGAAACTCAGGTCTTACTAATCCATAGTATAGATGTAGCAACAATTATTTATAAAGTGGTTTATAAAACAGTTCTCCATAGTTAATTCAAATGCACTGTCCATTTTCCATTGTAAAGCAAGACATTTCAAGAACACAGCAAACCTTATGTATGTCCTGGCAGCTTTTACTTGTAGGAATACATCAGCCTGAATCTGCTGTTGCTGATAATTTTTCAGAAATTTACTGCAGATGAAATATTGTTGGGGTTTTGAATACTTAGCTGAAATAGCACTATGCCTCATTCACATTTAGGGAATGGCATGGGACGTTATCTGATCTCTTCATCTCTTGAAAGAGCAGTTCTGCTCTTGAAAACTGATATTAGCTTAGGATGATGAAACGAGAGAAGGATACAATCCTACCTCACAGAGATATAGTTTCAGATCACCAATTCATAATATTTAATGGAATAATTCATTAGAAAGACTGATAAAGTACATATAGAAGTTGTCACTTGTCACTGCCCTTTGTTTTAATTTATAACTGGTTGCTAAACATGCACAGCTAACAGCTGAGGGGGCATTTTGGGACAAATATTTTGATGCATCTATTTTTATATGAAGTGGTTATGGTAAGAAAATTTCAGTACATACTACTGTGCACTGTAGTCCTGCGCACTGATAATGTACTTGTTTTAATGCAAGGAGTTCTTATTTACATAAGTAGGTATACCTGTCCCTAAGAAACAAACTGCGTTTTTGATAAAATAAATCTTTTGGTCATTTCCACAGAAACTGGGGGTAACAAAGTCATCTTGTCCTCAAGCTTCTGGTACTATGTTCAGATCAGAATTTATAATAATTATGGTTTTATCTTTAACCCAGGTAAAAATTACATTTCTGGAAACGTCTTCAGTCTGTGTGTAAAGTCTACTGCACCTCTGGTTGAAGGAAAAGATATTGAGAGGGAGATAGCATTTTAGAAACAACAACCAACATTTATGCTTTAGCTATTTGAAAGAAGAAAATTCACAACCACTGCCAAAATGCTTGCTTTACAGTCATTGTTTTATAACTGCTCAGCCTGATTACTCTTGAGTGTTACTTCTGTTTCTGCCTTCTTAAAAACTAATGCCTTTCTTTTTTGAAGTCTAGGTGCCAGCAGGCTCCATGCCTCCTGCTCTGTCTCTGGCAGTGCTCTGAACTCCTTCTATTCTTTACCCTTCCCTATCACAGGCATGCTACATTTCCCCTGGTGAATCACTTCCACTGATTTGACTCACAAAAAAACCTCTTTCTTTTCCTTTCTTCAGGGCATGAGACAAGACAGCAGCTTAGCTGCTGCAGGAGCCCTAAACCACTCCCTGACCACATCTGTATCAGAGCAGGACCTCGGGCCTGTGCTTCACGGTGCTTCCCCAGCCCTGGCTCCCCTGGTTTTCCTCCCTTCCTCTTCTGGCTCTGCTGGTGCTCG
Organism: Alethe diademata; assembly: GCA_025584955.1. NCBI lineage: Eukaryota > Metazoa > Chordata > Aves > Passeriformes > Muscicapidae > Alethe > Alethe diademata. Next base: position 100,064,754 of record JANRMJ010000054.1, on the reverse strand, counting down.
TTCCTCCCCACTTCTGTTGCAGGATGTATCAGCCCTCATTGTCTGGCACATGTGGCAAGTCTGGGTAGTGCCACTTTTTTCCTCTCTGCCTCTGCTGATTTTGTGCTTGTCTAACCACAGAAATAGCCTCCTGCTTTGGCAGAACTGGGGCTTTGAAGGTTCAGCATCTTTTTGTTTTTTTTTTTTTTTTTTTAACCTAATATCTAAGTTTTCTTCTGGGAATGAGGAAATTTGGAGAACATTTCTTCTCTGAGGAAGCAGATAAGGCACAGGCTATGAAGCACTGGTAGCAGCAGGAATCACAATGAGAAGTTTGTGCATGTGGGAAAACAAAATTAATGTGACCAGGCCACTAGCACCTACATACACTAGATAACAAGACAAGCAGTGTGGAGATCCTCCACAGACAATGGCTCTCATTTCCCCTCCTTCACACAGAATAGTGCTTATCCCCAGCTTACTGAATTGTAAAAATAATTTATGAAGTCTTAGTAAGTAAAGAGAAATGGTCTGGGAAAGATGACAGAAATAAGCATACAATCACTCCAAGCAAAATATCTCTAAGATACATCTTTATAGCCAAAGCTGTTAACTCAGCCCTTTAAAGTAATTTTACTTCAGCAGTCTTAAATAAGCCTTAGTGTTTAAAAGACACTCTCTACTCTTAATGTTGTTTCCTTGCCTGCAGGCTATTACCATGAATCCTCCCCTAAGTAGCTCTCTTCATTAGCAGTAGAATATCTTTTGCTATTCTGCATAACACGGTGGAGAATGATGCAGAGTATGGTGCAGTTTGCTTAGACTGGGCATTGTCATACACACAGTGGAGAGATGAAGCAGCATTTGGGCAGTTATTGTATTAATCCAAAGAAATGCATTTTGCATTATCAGCAAAGCTCTTTATCTTGAGTGTCAGGTCAGATAAGAGAGCTCCTGTCATAGTGAAACAGAGATAGCACTATGCAGTACTGTGTTGATCTTCCATTCTGACCCAGCTTTCAAGTTGCTTTCCTCAGGTGTTTTGCTGGTAAAGAGCAAAGCCTCAGGATGCAGCTTCAATTTGGCTTTAGATATGTGTGCTCCAATCTGACCGCCAAAGTAGCTGGGATTATCAGAACATATGTGCTCCCTTTCGGCTGACACATGACCACTCTTTTAACGCCAAAAACTGACTGCCAACCAGGTTTGACTGGAATCCGGGTGTTTAGAGTTGCAGAAGCATTATGGCAAGAAGCTGTGACTACAGGTAGAGATGTCTTCACAGAAAAAAAAGCTGCAGGGTGGTCCTTCAGTTTGCTACACTGAGACCACCTACAGACAAAAAGGAGGAGACCACTTCCAAGCAAGTAGGAAATGTATTTCAATGCAGGAAACCAATCTTAAACAAACCAAGCTGAGAGGTCTAATGGGACTTGCAATCTCATTTTAAACTGAAACGTGTCTCCTGCATTCTGCACAATGTACAAGAGTACTCCTGTATTACTGTATGCATTACTATGTTTTTATTGGATGCAACAATTTTTTATTCTGGAAGAAAATCTGATAAAGGATGTTCCATTATAGATTTAGGAAAATTTGGGACTTGAGATAAGCTAATATTATGAATACAGCAAATTGAGAATAAACCAGGAATAGTGTTCCACTATTCTAACAGGGTTTGTAAACAAGATTTCATTCTCAAATTTCTATGTCTAAACTTTGAAACTAAAAGTATACTTATCTTGTTTTATAGATGTCCTTCCTACCTGAATTAGGCTCTTCGAATCCAAATTATTCAATAACTTTCTGATTTTCTTCATCTGAGTAACAGAAGATGCTAAAAAATATTGTCATGTGTGAATGATGACTTTTAAAATGTGCACAGAAGTTTGACTTAATCAATTCTTTGTGTTGCTAGTATAATCTTACACATTTTGTTTATCTCATTACAGTCCAACATACACATTTACAGCAATCATTTTTTAAAAAGGCATGAAAATACAATTAACACATGAAATAGATACTCTTTTTGTCCTTGATTTATCATTGAAACAGGATAAATATATGAACAATAGATCCTACATTTTAAGCTATGTAATATCTTCATTAATAATTATGTAAATTAAAATATCCATACGCTAAAATGATCCCATTTCCATGTTCAATTGGCTTATAAAATTGGACATTAAAATGCATTAATTGCCTTTGTCATAAGCCACCTTTGGGATCTATCTGCCTTGTCAGCTCTTCAGATAAGGTGGATATGGAAATGCTGCATAGATGGTGTCATAAGCATTCAACAAGCTTATGCAATATGTCTGAATAACAGTAAGTATTCTTTTTGCATTCTCCATTGCTAAGATTTGCCATTGGTTAGCTTGGACAACCAACAGCAGCACCAGGATTTCCTTTCATCTTTGTATGTCCTCCAAGTACCAGTGACTAAAGAAAAAAATATGCTCATTCTAGGAGGAGCAGAACTGAATTCTTTGACAATTTCATTTAAATGTCTGCAGCTGCAAAATTGATAGCTGATACAACATGGGATTCCTGTAAAATGCCTCATTTGTTTGAAGAAATGTTTACGGTAACAATCCTTGGGCAGCAAAATGGTTTAGAAAATATCAAGCACCATTCACCATAGTGAGGTACCAGATGAGACTCATGTCTGCTTCATGAAACAGGTGATTGCAAACAAATTAGAGGGGGAGGGAAAGGGAGATATGCTGTATTCACCTCTTCTGTGCAGTCCTAAGCACAGATTTATCTTTTTTATGGGAAGGAAAGTGTTGTTTTTCTCACTGAAACATTTGGAAAAACTCAGAACACACAACAGCCACTGGATTCCTCAGTCAGTGCTGGGGACAGACAGGTAAAAGTAATTATGGTGAAACATAGCGTATGTATTTCAAGGCAGCTTTCAGGTAATGCCTGGGATAGCTGTACTTATTTTTCATCACAACTAGTCCCCAGAGTCTTGTCACACTTTGCAACAGGCATACTTTCCTAGGTTAGAGGTAAAAATACCTTGTCAGAAACCAGTGGTTAATGGGTAATGGATTTTCATGTGGTTTACAATCCAAGGCAGACCTATAATTGAAGGAAAATATGAAGACTTTACCATTAAAACTAAAAAATTAAATAAGAATATTAGTAGAAAATCAATTTACAGGTTTAAAAGAGAGAAATTGGGTGACTTAAAACTTGACAGTTTAAAGTCAAAAACTTGACAAACACCAGGAATTTGGAAAGTAAGATGGTGGGAACACTCATTTAGCAGACAGTGTAGCTATATATTTAAACACAGTGAAAACCTCCACGTCTTCCAGCTAGGGAATGAAGTATGGACATGATGCCATAACTGTGGAAAATTGTTTCAGGAATTTGGACAGTAGAAGACAATGATGGCCAGGGAAGTGAAAGAAACAGGAACATTTCCTGGATATCCCATCGAGGAAAGATGAGTAAGCCCATATTAGTAGGAGTTCATTGAATTACATAACAGAAAGTTAATTTTATGTACCTAGTGTCTAAAAGGCAATGTTTAAACAACACAGGAGTTGATGAGAAAGAATATATGGACAGTGCAACTCTCCAAAATTGCCTGGACCATGTCTAACCATGTAACTGTGAACCAATAGTATATTTATTGTTCATAAAATAATTAGAAACCAGGAAGGACAGTAAAACAAATAACATCAAAGGTGTTACTGACCAGAAAGTTAAGAAAACAGTAAAGTATGCTCTCTATAGAGTAAGGTTTAAAGTAGAGATAAAAGATCACTAAAAATTGAGAACATGGCTCAAATTCAATAGCCTCAACTTTGTTATTGAAAAAAATTTCAGGAAAGAAAAATGATTGTTGAATCTAGGATTACAAAGAAAGAATAATAATATGGAAACAGAAATTATCACAGAAGAGGTAGTAGGAAACTCAAAGACTATAGTCCTCTTGAGTGAGGAAAAGGACCATTTCATTTCAGAAATCTGAAACAATTGGTGCATGAAATTGCAGTCTCAGGAATATTTATGGTTTAAAAAGACAGTGAAGTGATCTTGGTTCTTTCAGGCTCATTATTCTGACATCTGTAATATACAGCTCTATTCAGGGGCGAATGCAGCCCTGACCTGAATGAAGGGCTGAGCATCTGTGCAACCACAAGGCATGTGATGTCCAGAAGCATTTTCCATGCCAGCCAGTGCTAATGGAGTGAGGAAATGAAAGAAATAAAAGGAAATAGAAAGAGATGCTAGCACCTAAATTTAATATCTTTATTTGTATAACTGTTGTTTTGTGTATGTGGTAAATCTCATTATTTAAACAACAGTGGAATTTTATAAAATCTCAGATTAGGAAACTTGTTAATTAAGATGGAGAAGATAAGAATCAATAAAAGTATTATGACACAGGAAAGAGCATGGTAAAAGGTCAATACTCAAGAGTACTGGAAGAAAAATATTAGGCTGAAATGAAGTTATTAGTAATATTTGTCAAGAACTGCTCTCCAATTCAGCAAATATTTGTTGATAATTTGAATTAATTATCTTGGCGCAGGAATCAACAAAGTCCTAGAGAAGGTGGACTGCACTGTTTGCTGCAGTGCAGACATGCATTTATTAGCCTCATTTAGGTATACCCATGCTTTCAGATACCTGGAAGGAAACACATTAACAGCTGAACCTGACTCACATTATTAGCAGAGAAAACCAGTGGTAAACACTGATCTGTTCTGCAGATGAACACATGTCAGAAAGGTTGGGAAGATGGTGGCACAGAGAATTTAACTCTAGAGTTCAGGTCATGTTTGCATACATTGACACCTCAGGTTTCCTTGCAGTTTCTCAAAATAAGATCTCTTTTTCTCTCAGACATTTCCAAATGTACAGGACCTGAAACTTCCAGTCCGTCATATACATTTGTTTCACTTTTTAAACAAGGACAGAAAAAGTAGCTCATTTTCTGGATTGTGTCTGTTGGACACAATGTTTTAAGACAGTTGTAGTTTAAAAAATATTTAGAAAACTAACAACATTTCACATCTTCTACAATATTTTATCAACAAAGATCATAATATTCCAGTTTTTCCAGAGTATTTTAATGCTGGCCTTTGATAACATTCCTGGATTACATCACAGTCAGTAATCACAGAGTTCCAGTTTTGATTTTCTTGAAAATCTTGTTACATGGAAGACTCAATCTAAACTGTAGAACTTATTTTCTGCTTTGACAAAATAAACTTCTTAATAATATTTTGCTTTAGCAGAAAGCCATCTTTAATTTGTGATTCTAGAGACATATGTCAATTGTTAAGATTTCAAATTCCAAAGAATATTTCAAAAGGTATTTTCTGATACATAGAAACTGTATGATTTAGTCCCTACAATTTCTAGAGAAAGCTTGGGAAGCATGGTGTTTGTCTTAGCATTGTACTGAGATACTGAATCTCAGGTTTCTTCAAAAATGATGAAAAGGATCAACACTATGTATTTTAATTAGCTTGTCCTCAGAAACCAAAATGCATTAATTTCAAAATACAAGTTCAAGGTACTACTCAAGTAGCCAACAGGGAATGGGAGCCAGCTGGGGTCACAGACTCCAAATTCATTGAGCAAAGGACACAGCTGGAGGACACACAGCCCCAGGTGTACTTGAGGTCATGGGTCAGAGCCAGGTGAGGGGTGTGGCCTGGGCACAGTGAGTACAGCATCTGTGTGGCAAAAGAGATCAAATCTTGTGTTAAGATTGTAATATCTGATCAAGGTGAGTGAGAGCTGAGCACAGGAAATGGGTTCTTACTGGGAACAGGGAGATAGGCACATGCAGATCTCTGAAACAGGGAACAGCAACTATTGCTTTTTCACAATATCAATGGGAAATGAGAACAAGGACATTGCTGCTGCATTCATTGACAGACACAACTCTCAGTTTTCAGCTCTCATCTTTCTGTGAGGAACAGAAGTTGAGGTTCTGCTAAAAGACAATGAGACCTTCATTTAAAGTCCTAGTGGTTGTATTCTCTCCTCCATAGGTATTTATCATCACCTTTCCATATTTGAAGTTGGTACTCTTAGCTTTCCTCTTTCAGAATCTTAGTTATTTGCTTAAATTCACATCATACAAATCAGAAAATTTTAGATATTTATCGCATTCTTACTTGGAAGCTGGCTGCATAATGGAATATATATGGATATACCAGCAAATATATTCACTCACTACTTAATCTCTCGGTATTAATCAAAGCTATTCATATTCATTATTTTTTCACATTGATCTCTCACTCCTTTCTAGCCTTTTATCTATATTTTGTTTTTCTTAAATGTCTCATGTTTTTGTTGGCAATGTCCTGAAACTGAAGAGATTTTGTAATATGTACTCCATCAAGAGGGGAATTTCAAATGTGCCTGGGGCATGTAGTAGTCATGGAATTCTAGGAGCATTTGGATAAAAACACCTGTGAAAATCCTAATTTAGGACTTTAGGGGAATGACTCGTAATTTCATTGAAAGAATCTCTTTGACATATGGATGTCTCAGTGAGTGCAACTCAGATTGATTGCACTGTATTTCTTTTCCTCTAAACGGCACTAAAAACGTAATTTCCAATTTGACTGGTTGGTTAGTTTGTTCGTTTCCTGTGTTTCCTCCTGAAAGAATGAGGTCACAGTTATCCAAGTTGAAAATCACATTATTACTTCTAGTACATATGTTTAACTCTGCTTTTTCTATCTATTCTTTCACAATCCAAAACATCCCTTCAAAAAATAACTTCAATGAATCTATTACTACAATATTTACTGATTTCTCACTTTTACTTCAAAACTGAACACTGTAGACCATTTATCAAGTAAGACTAAAGTTTGGCTTTATGTACAATGCAAGATTATTGCCAGCCACAGAGATCGTGGTACAGATTCAAACCTACAGCTAGTGGGTACAATATGTTAATACTAATCCTGTAAGCAGTTTAGTGCTTAGCAGCATATAATTTAAATTGTTTCGTTGGTGAGCCAAATCCTGAAATCCTTCCTGAGCTGCCATTACATTTTCTCAAGGCAAAATTTACAATCTTCTTTGTGGCCAAAACTGACACCTTGTATAAGCAGGATTTTCATGCAATGCATAACTGCCCCTGTCCCTATGCAAACCACTGCTGGAGACTCTTAGTGTAAAAACTAATTGTTTCAGCACTGCTTGCAGTCTTTCTATGCCCAAAAGTGGTATATAACCCAAACATTATGCTACTTTGGGCATAGCGCTACTTAAAATGTTTTCTCTCTTTGTATTTGGCATCTTGATCACTTTTTTCCTAGGAATGGCTTCACACCGAATTTGAAAATGCCTCAAAAGACAGTAACATCACAGATATGGAGTGCTTGGATGCTTGGGCATGTCTCAGCCATCATGCTTAAAGTTTCCTGTGGAAGGGAGAGATTTGGGACAGCCATGCTCTCCAGTGCCCAGCCAGCACAGCCACTCACACACTCACCTGTCCATTCAAATCCCTCTGGAAAATAAAGGCACTCTCTCAGCAATTTAAGTCACAGGTAACATTTACAATATTATTAGATGAGTGCAAAGGATATGAAAATAATAAATGTGCTGCCTTTTTTTTTTTACATGATACCTAGGCATAGGGCTTGTAAGCCAGTTTTTCCAGATGTTATCTAAAAGAGACAACCTACAAACCCTTGAAATCCAAGGTTTGTAGTACAAATGTAGACAGTTTTTAAGTAGAGCAGAAGACCAGTTCATACAATGTGAATACACTTTTTCAATGCTGCTGTGCTATCTGTTCACTCTGTGAATTGTAAACTCTGTGAATTGTAGTTTTTTATCTATTGGTTTTAAAATCTATTGGATAAATTGGATTGTAAAAAGTGAAGATATAAATGGATGACATCTTCTCTTTCTCTCCCCCTTAATTACACTATCTTTCCTGCCAGTGTCCAAATGCTGAGAATAGAAAGGTTATTGAAAACTGTGATGTGATCTTGCAGCAAATCATTGTTATAGCTGTCACGAAGCAGGAAATGCTATCATTAGGTTTGTAAAATATATATTATAATCATACCCAGTTTTCTGACAGTGATATCTTCTTGATAGTTTTCCTTCTGGACTGAAAATTTACATATTGATCCCTGGCCAAAGATAAGCTCTTCCAAGCAACTGAAGTCAAGTGCCTTCAGTAATTGTGGAGTTCTCCTAGTATAAGCAAATTGCATGTCTCTGTTTATGTATTTTTAAAAAGCTGCAAGGTAAGCAATAAAATCAGATTAACTCCAAAATGCAGAGCTTTGAATCTGGCAATATGGAATTTAAACATTTCTTCTAAGAATGGTTTTAACCATTTTAACAAAATAAGCACTAAATGAAAATTTCTTATACACATATATACAGATATATAGGGAAATATGTTAAGACTTTGTATTGGACTACTACCCTTAAACTGCCTGCTTGGATTTACTCAGTTTCATGTCATTGAGCTCTTATATCTGAATAATTGAGGGATTCTTGTGGCAGGAGAGAAACCCAATCTTGTAAGGCAGGAATGTCTATTGTTTCTTTCCTCCTGTTGCTCTTATACAGACTCTGATTTCTAGGATGTGATTAGAAAAACTGACAAAAAATTAGAAACTAGAATGTGAGTACAAATGTTTAGCACAGCCATTCAGATGGACAGACTTGTGCCTTGGCCATGGATAAGGTATGCCTTAGGAAAGGCAAGATAAAAAGGTAACTGAACGCCTGATTTGTAAAGGAATGTGTGAAGCCCTGTCTTAAAAGTTTTTGTAGATGTAATTGGTAGTGAAACAAATCTACTCCAACTAATATTTTGGGGAGAGCTTAGGGGTGGAATGAAGAGCAATAACTTGTGCAGTGTGAGTTTGCCTGGAAGACTTTTGAATTTTACCCACATTTTTAGGTCATTATAAAGAAGACCAGTGCTTGTTTAACATTCATAATGAAGACATTTGGGCAAGTTCAATTCATATCCTTCTCTATGTGGCATACATCACTCAGCTTTGTCAATTAATTAGTATCCCTCCCAACTACACAGGTGGGAGCTCTTTTAGTAGGGAAACTTATCAACAGCATTAGTTGAGTCCTTCTTGTAGTACAACACTGTGGATTTAATCTTTTTTTGGTTGGAAAAAAACCCCATGAACTATAACAATCATCAGATTTGTTTTTTCAGTATTCTAAACTCAAGATTCTAAAATAAAATACCAGAAAAGAAAACAAGAATCTGCTGTTCTTTTTTGCTAAGGGAGTATTCTGATATTTTTTTTTCTGCACATTATTTTGTTCATCCTGAGGCTAGATTTTGGGGTTTTTTTGTACATCTATTATTGCACCACAGAGTTTATTTTCCAGAAAAATCTGAGTTAGCAAAATGATTATAAGCACTGTCACACAGGGATTACTAATTGCAAAAAAAGAAGAGTTACAAAATCAGACTTCCTGCAGTAATTGTTGTATGGTAGCTATCTATGAAAATGCATAGTCTGATATTAATTTTTTTCTTATGCTATTTTTATTGCCTCAGCTGAGACATCAGACTAGACCCTCTGAGTTTAAAGAGAATCTAAAAATATCTAAATCCTCCCTATGCAAGGCTGATGGGATGTTTATCTTGTTGTTAAGTATCTATTTGTTCACTTTACATCTTAAAACATGTTATGATGGAGTAACTGAAAGTTATGACACTAAATTAGAATAAGGAAAATTGAGGTTAAATAGCATACTGATAATCTTCTTGACAGTAAGATCTCTGAAATCACTGAATGATCTCCCATGGGAATGGAATGCAGCTACACTGCTTGATGCTTTGAAAAGGGCTAATAAGCACTAGGTGTGCACCCTAGGAAACAGCCTTTCACTAGCAAGGAATGAATAAGGTGGCTGAACAGGTGGCTTCTTTCCATCATTCTATAATTTTAAATGCCAATTTGTTCAGTTTACAAAGGTACTATTGTTTTCAATGCTGTCTTTTTAAGACTATACTTTTAATAGCATTTTGTAATATGTGACATAAATATTTCACATACTGAACACAATTTTTTATGATGGTGTTTTCAAAGGGGAGAGTCTTATTTAAAGCAGAAATGTTACTTTTCTCAAGAATATAGCAAACAATGTTGTACCATCTTAATATTCAGCATGAAATGTACTTTTACTGAGAAAGAACCTGAATAGAGAACTCCAAATGTCTACACTATAAATTGTTATTTATGGGTTTGACAGCAATAGGAAAGTGCTATAACTCCTCCTGGCTGAGAGGGTTAAGGAATTTAGGGGTTTTTCATGGTACCTACTAGTAAGCTGAACATGTTAAATAGCACAGCAATGATCCATGTGTTTCCTATCCTACTAGAAAATACATTTTAGTACATTTTATGTTTCTGAATGGTTTCTGGTTGGTTTTTTGGTTGGTTGATTGGTTGGTTGGTTATT
>JANRMJ010000054.1:100037252-100050431 GCA_025584955.1 Alethe diademata | reverse complement strand
TTTATTTTTTTCTAGATAATCTCTTCTTGTTTTAACATCTTTACTCTTTTTTTTTCATGCTGGCTCCAGCTGACCTCTTCCCTAGCCTTTTTAATAGGTGGTGTGCCCAGGGAGTAGTATTATTTATAGCCTGATACTTAAATAATTACTATTCCACAAAAACCTCTATTAGGCTCTAATTCAGTAGTACTCGTGCTCAAGTTAGAACTTTGTGAGAGTGGCCTCACTTACTTTCTTAGAAGTGTTTATGTTCACATTATGTTCATGTTTAACCAGTATTTTTGAATTACACAAAGAATGAAGATTGTTTAAATGTTTATTAACAAGTAATAATCAGATTTCTTTGGTTGTCTTTTTATAGTATGGTAAAAAATATGTCATTATTGTAACGTCCTCATGTTATTTTTAGGTTTATTCTAGACATTTTTGCCCAAAAGTAAATATATGTTCATTAGATTGGACCTTTGTCAAAATGAAATGCAAAGGAAGTTGAACTTCATGAGATTGCTTATTTAATAGAAAATGTATCAAAATGCATTTCAAGCAAAATATAACTTCTTCTCAACAGCTGGTTCTGTGGATATTTTTCTATGATGGAAAAGCACCAAATAATACTAGAACTGTCATTGCAATTTCACCTTTAATAATATTGAATAAACTATGAAAAAGTATACAAAATATTAACTGAAATGGAACTAAAGAGTGGATATTATGTGCCTGGCTTCTCTTTCGCTGCTTATAAAGGAGCAGCAGTAATTGTAGTTAAAGTTTTAATGAAAGCTGTCCTTGAAACAGCAAATCCAGTAAACTATCCACAGGTAGAAGAAGTTTTTTTCATTTCTGTTCTATATTATAATTAAGAAATAGGTGTATACCTCTTCTTATGCTTCTGTATAAAGGATAAGAGACAGGTGGAAATACACCCAGAAGTGTATATAAACCTCATTACATTGTTCTGAGAATTCATTTTATAATCCCCTAACACTGCAGAGATTGATTAGTTCATGCAGATAGAAATGAAATTTTACAGATTAATTTGCTGCACTGCCAGCATGATATGACACACAGTTTCTTACTGTTAGGCTACACAGCTAAATTAAATTAATTCAGGTTAAAGGAAGCTTTGCATTACTCTTTGGTAATTATAATAGAAATGCCAGTTTATGAGAGCCTCTCTTGCCAACAATCACATATAGATTCATTTCTTAGTGCATCACAGCCTACTTTTTTGGTAAAATGCTCTTTTAAAAAAGAATGTAGAAATCCCCCAGGACACTTTTTTAACTGATAAAGTCTTGGTGTCATCTTTAAACAAGTCTCTATAAGCGCATACAAGATAAAAGTAAGGAAAATATCTTCAGGAAAAAAAAAATAAAAGTTGCACTTAGGTAAAATTTGTTCATCACAAAGAACCTAGGTAGATCTAGTAGGTTATATTTTGAAAACTGATCTGTGGTATGGTCTTTCAAAATTATTAATGCTTCTGAATTTATAACTGGGGGTTTTTTTTGTAGTTTTGGAGGCTTTTTGAGCTCTCAAACAGTTCTCTTGTCCTGCTTAGCAGTAAAGATTATAATTACTCTAAATCAGCTAAGTCAGTGTAGGCACAAATGTGTAATTGGGTGAACTAAAATAGGTTTATAATCATGTGTTGAGAAAACAACTAATGGTCATCTTAGATTACAGTAATATTCTCAACATCTTGGATTGCACAGGTTAATTATCCACAAACCTCATTTCTGATAATGCTAGCTTATCTATCCAAATCCTCTGCTTCCATGACTTGTTTCTTAAAAGATGTTTATCTAAGTTCTGAATAATTGAAAATGTTTGCCTGACCTGTAAAATTCAACTTGGGAAAGCAGCCTAGGTACTTGTTGTTGGATTATGTAGATTTGGCCATCTGAAGTAAAGTATTTAAGCAGTGCCAGTATAATATATATTTTGATTACTACTTGTTTAATCTCTTGTTTTTGGGGGCATTTTGTTCAGGTTTTTTTCTGTGTAGGTTCACATGAATAATTTCATGTCTCTATTATTTCAGCTGCCAAACTCTCAGGTTCTATGGTAGATGTGATACCTCTGCATGTTTATTTTGGAAAATCTGTTTTATCAAGATTGCTTTCTGCAGTAATTTGCATATACTCCTGTATTCACAACAAACTACTGTGAGGAATTTTCTCTTGAGGTTTGAAAAATTATTTTCCAAAAAGAACAGAAGAATAGACCAGTGATTCCCATTTTTTACCTGTTTGTGGTGGATATATATAGATGTGTGCACGTGCCCTATGCTCAACACTGGTAAGGCCACACCTCAAATCCTGTCCAGTTTTGGGACACTCACTATAAGACAGGCATTGAGGGGCTGGACCAAATCCAGGGAAAGGCAGTGGAGCTGGGGAAGAGTCTGAGAGTCCTATGAGGAGCAGCTGAGGGAGCTGGGGGTGTAAAGCCTGGAGAAAAGGAGGTTGAGAGGAGACCTCATCACTCTCTACAACTCCCTGTGTATAGGGTGCAGCCCGGGGGGGTTGGTCTCTTCTCCCAGACAATCAACGATAGGATGAGAGGAAACAGCCCCAAGTTGTGTCAGGGGAGATTCAGGCTGGACATTAGGAAGAATTTTTTCACTGAAAGGTTGGTTAAACATTGTAACAGGCCGTCCAGGGAGGTGATGGAGTAACCACGCCTGGAAGTGTTCAAGCAATGAGTGGATGTGGAACTCAGTGCCATGGTTTAGTTGATGTGGTGCTTGGTCAAAGGTCTGACCTAATTAACTTGGAGCTTTTTTCCAACCTTAAAGATTCTGTGTGAAAGTACATAATTTTTGGCATTTTATTAAAATTTCTTCTGTCTTTAGCACAGCCAGTGTCTTCTTATATATTACTTTTACTATTCAACTTTCCAATAAGGTCTAGAAAAAAAAAGGTGTTTTAGTATTTTCTAATGTGTAACTAACACACAATAATTGTGCTATCAACCATGATTTCTTCATATATTTCTTATTGTTCACATACAGAAATGTTATTCAATCAAAAATATCACATGGAAACAATAATAATTGTCAGAAATATTTCAAATTATAAAGAAAAGATTTTATGGCTATGAAAACTCTTTGATATAGGACTGACTGTCACTCAGATCTAGTAACTGGAATTATTCTCTCGGTCTTCCTGGGAGTGTGTTGTTGCCAAAACACTGATATTGACCATCTAAAGGGATATAAAAGACATACCACAGTCAGTTAAACATGCCCTTAGGATGTAGGAAGCAGTTTCATTTCTCTGCTCAACACAAAGATAGTGGGTTTTTGTAGTCCATTTTAAGTGCAATTTTCCCATAAAGTAATGATTCCATATAGACTTTGAGTCCCCTAAGCAACTGATCCCTTTTTAGACCATCAGTAGTTATTTACCTCTCTTCAGCTTCTGCAAGGACTTAATCTATTCTGAGGAAATGCAAAAGGGCAAATGAGAGCAGAAAGTAGTTTTAAGAAACGTCCAAATGTTCTTCACTATGTATTTTCTATTGAAATGGGCCAATTGGTGGCCAGTGGTTTCTGGTGAGCTTTAGATTTAACAATCAGTAGTCAAAAGGGTTCACCAAAAATGATTATCTTTCTTGTAATACCAAGAATTTCTTCAATGAGAGAACACCTTGGCTTGACCTTTTGTTTCATTTGCTATAATTATTTGGAGCTTTGCTATAATAACAGCATTTTTTCTCTTTCAAATGTGATCTCAGGTAGTAGTATTTCTGCAAATTTTTGGCTCTCTGTCAAGTCATTTGACAGCTAAGCTCCTAATATATTCAGGCTAGAAAATAGGAAGTATACACCTTCTGCATTTTAATATGAGAGTAACATTAATTATTCAAGTTAGATCAGCACAAATTAAATTTTAATGCCAACAAGTCATTATCATGTTATCTTAACCAAAGAGAATATTGAGTCTTTACAGTACTCTTCATTTCACTTTATTTCAGTTATTTTTTCCCACCTGAGTGAGCAGGTAAACTTGATCTCACTATTTTCAGAAATCGTGTATTTCTCAATCTCAAAAGTGTTTGACAGAAATGAAAAAATTGAAAACTTTTAAATCTCCATTTTTGGATGTATTAATATTTGAGTGATCACAAGTCTGAGAAACCTGCTGTAGCTGGTGCTGCCCTGAGCAAGGGGTCTGGACCAGGTGATCTGCATGGGTGCCACAGTCACTCTGTGGGCCTCTGTTATAGGTAAAATCTAAAAAATCTACTGTATTGCTAAGATGGAGTTTTATAGATAAAATATGTATGTATGTATGTGTATATATACATGCTATATATATATATGTGCGTGTACATTTACATTAATTAAATTGCAACTACTAAAGGTAAGATTTCTATGAATATCTAAGATGCAGCTGTAAATCTGAACCGTATTTGGCAGATTATTATGAACTGCAGTACTTGACATTTAATTATGTTAAAAAATAAAACCCCTAAACTAGAAAAGGATTTTTCAATAGATTTTTTGCACAAACCTTTATATTCAGCTGCAGTGAATGCAAGTGGGTCACTTACCCCACAAGAGATATAAAGAATACAATAGAATGTATGTCAAGACATCCTTTTACCAAGTTACCAACCTTGGAATTATTTTTCTTCTCAGACTTCACCTCCTATCAGCAACTATACACACTTCAGAATAGAGATGCAGAGTGCCAGTGCTCTTCCAGAACTCAAATAGCAAAGTATGTTTTCTCTAAGGAACATTAAGTGAGTTCTTTGGTTCTGGATGGCTCTTTCAACCAATATTTTTAAAACCTTTATAAACTTCAGGTGTCTTCTGAATTTACAGTGCTGGTAAGCCACATAACAAGTCTCCAGGATACAGCCATGGCTCTGCAGTACAAACACACAGGGTGTTAATTACTAAAGCAGTTTCTGAGCTGAATTAAATACTGCTAAAGGATCGAACACACACAGATTACTGATACTTTTTAGCAAGCTCTGGTTTATAAATTTCCCTTCCCAGACTCGATCACTTTATCTTTTTTCCTAGTCTTCCATCCAGACTTCACAGAGACTTTGCAATCCCTGTGTCTTCTTGGTCCTATCAGTTTAGGAAGCATAAGCAATCCATAATATCATTCACCACAATGCAAAAGAAATTATTTTTCTCTTTGTATTAGAGGTAATTCTGCAGTCCTAAAACTTATGATAATGCTGCAAATTATAATTTTCACTTCGTTTAAGGAAAGCTACTCTCATTTTCAACTAGGAGGAAATACTGAGATGCTGACCAGTGCCAAATTTCATTGAAATACACTATTTCAATCAATGATGAAAGAGAGAAATAGAACAATTAAACTCCTTTCATATTCAGTACCATTAAGTAATAATATTGTCATACTTTTATCATATTGTGCCTTCAAATATTTAATTAACCATCTGGAGAAGGGATAAAATGTGCAGCCTATTGTGCATTTTGCATTAATTCACATTTTGCTAATGACCCATAGCTCACTAATTTATCTTGGTAGACCTTGGAGCTTTAGTTATATGACTGAAAAATCACTGAAAGTCAGGAGGGGCACTGTAGATAGTTTTTCTTTATAAAAATAAAAACTAAAAGTGCCATAAAAATCAAGGTTTGTAATGATTTTTATTAAACGGTTGTAAGACTAACAGGTTTGGTACGTATTAGTAATATTTAGACTGATGAATACTTTATTGAGAATATAAAGTAGCTGAAATACCTCACTATAACAACACTGAAGAGACAAAAATAGAAACAGCTTGGAGACTAAGTGAAATAGAGTAAAGAGAAAATACACGGTCTCAAAACAGAAAACAAAACCTCTTGATTTTTCTTTGAAATTCAGGATTTTGGAAAACACCTTTTCATACTTCAGAGTAAGAGTTTGCAAATAAGAAGACTCATTAACAGCTGTTATTTCTCATATCTAATAAGAATACTTTGCTGGCTCATGTAGGATTCCCATGGCTCCTTTTCTGCAGAGCATCACTGGCTGGTCTCCAGCTCTCACTGGTGCATTGGGTTGCTCCTCTCCAGCATAAGATTGAACTCCCCTCAGCTGAACTGCAAGAGGTTCCTGCCAGCTTTTTTCAGCTTTGCAATTCCCTCTGGATGGCAGCAGGACCCTCTGGCATATCAAGGAGGTAATATCCACTGCTCTTTCCTCATCTACCCAGCTTGTCACTTTACTTTAGGGAGTGACTGGGTTCATTAAATTGACTTTCCCTTTTTGAATCCATGTTGACTACTCTAAATCAGCTTCATGTCTCTGAAAATTATCTACAGGATTAGCTGATCAGCCTGTGTCCTTTTTGCTGTCTTTCTTGAAGATAAAAGTGACTTTTTTTGCCTCCGGCCTTCAGAATTATCTCCAAGCCACCGGATCATTTGTAGCTTTAAATTAAGAATAGCCTCACAGTGACATTTTCCAGCTTCCCCAGCTCTCATGGCCCGTGGACTTCTGTATGACCAGTGTGCTTAAGTATTATCTGATTGTATTCCATCAATGGTAGTTTTAACTTGCTCCCGACATTCCACCCTGGTCTCCAAGGCCTGGGAATCCTGAAGGTTGGTCTTATGAGTAATGACTGAAGTGAAGAAGGCACTCAGCACTTTTTTTATGTGTCCTGTGTCAGTGGGGTCCCTTCCTAATAAACAGTGGGGACACATTTCCTCAGTCCTCCTTTTTCTGCTTATGGACTTGGGGAAGCTCTTCCTGATGTCTTGACTTGCCTCTCCAGGTTCCATTCCAGGTAGGCTTTGACTTTCCTAACCACATCTTTCCATGCTCACACACTCTCTCTACTTCCTTCCTGGGATATCTCTCCCTGCTTCTACATTTTGCATACTTCCTTTTTTGGTTGTTTCAGATTTGCTAGGATCTCCTGGTTCATCCAATTTTCCCTGACTCCCTGCTTGTCAGGATGAACTGTCCTGAGGTTGTAGTAAGCTGTCCTTGAATAACAATATATGCAATATGCATATATATGCAACTCTTCCCTCTAGGGTCCAAATGTTCCTGGTCACTGGAACCTCAATTATTTCTGCTGTTATCTCAAGAAAATGCTCCCTTGCCATTGTCTTGTCTCCCAGAAAATCCTATCCATGGGAATTGTGTCAGGGAGCTTTCCCAGTACAAGAAATGGAAATGACTGTCGTATTTTGGAAGATAACAGCTTATGGATATGTGCTATTTCATAGAAGATGACTTCCATGTCAGGGTTTTGTCTGGAGTGTATTTCTAAGTCAAGGTATAGCAAATCAGAACTGCAAGTCCAGTCCTATAATTCATCTTTATTAGATTCATAGAATCATAGAATGGCTTAGATTGGAAGGGACACCAGAGATCATCCAATCCCCTGCTTCTGGCAGAGGCACTTCTCTCTAGACAGGGTCACTCAGAGCCCCATACAACCTGGCCTTGAATAGTGTAACCAGAAGTAAACTAATGAGACACAGAGGAAAGAATTTGAGAGATATGGAGAACTATCTGTAACTGTGGTGACAAACTGTTAGTGTCTTAGTTTGCACCAGATATTGTCAGGTTTTCTAAAAGCCTCTGAGAAGAGCTACTTAGTCTTATAAGAAAAGCAAACTTCAACCTCAGCCAGTGTCTGTCATCTTACATATTTATTAACACTTGCTTTTGATCTTCTATTCCTCCCACAGGTGGAGTTCAGTGAATTTATATTGGGAGTGACTGCAGATCCTGTAGGGCTGTATCTGAGTTCTTCCAGCTGCCTGGGTTCTGAACTGGACAGATGATGCTGCATATTTCTGTGTTCTCTCTCTCTCTGGCAGACTGTCAGGGCCCTAAATGTAGGTGGATAACTCTCCACTGAGCTCCTAAATGGAAAGGATGCAAGCTAACATTATTAATCTATGTTAGAATTAATTTCTGTATACTTTCTGTGAAACTGCCATTACTTTTCAGAAATATTTTTTTTCTCCTTCATCAAAGCATTTAGTATTTAATAATATGCCACTACCTCTTCTACAGTGAAAATTTAAGGAAGCTCAGCCTTAGGTAGCATGCTCTATGCTGATCTGCTTCTGCATTGAAAAGCAATTCTGTCATGCAGAAAATAGGGAAGGACTTATGGGTATTCCTGAGTGCATCGTGGCTTATTTTTTACCCCTGAAAGAGAAAAATGTAGTACAGTAGTATCTATTATGCTAACATGTAATGTATTTGTAAATTTTATACCTGTAAATGCAAATACAGTTTCCACTCACCACTGTATCAAGTAACTTAAGCAATAGTTAAACTCACTGTCTCATAACACTTAAAGACAAGGTACTTAATTGAAAATTGCTTTGTTTTTGACATAAGTTCTAGTCAAATAACAGAGAACACAGCAATTACTAAAAACTGCATGTGATTTATAAGGTGATAAGAGAAGAGATTTAAGAATGATTATATCTGGAACAAGATTTCTGTATTCTGCAATCCAATTTTTTAAATCAAACTTTTTTTCTTGATGATTATCAGACTACATGGTCTAATTAATCTTTTATTACTCCAGCAGCAACTTACTTGCAGCATTAATATCTTCCCAGTCACACTGGAATATTAAAAATCACACATAAAACAAAATAAAAAACAAATGTTAGTGTTCAACATTGAGATTAGAGTCCCATCAGTTCATAAAAATATATTTTAAAAATTTAATGTATACATATATTTGTACAGCAAAACAAAAATTGTGATAAGCAGAAAATATTGTTCCAAGGAAACTGCCTTAAAAGTACTATTTCTACCTTACCTTTTTTTCCATTTCCAAGCATTTTCGAAAACCTACTCAATTAATAAATGAATTAATGAATTAATAATTAATAATTCTCCCTGACTGCAAAATCACTCATGTGCATTAGCAGCACCACATAAAGAACATTGTCACTATGTATCTTGTTTACAGGTTCCTATTTAATAGATATCTCTTTGGTCTCCTTACCAATTAAGATTCCCATATCCTTAAGTAAAAAAAAAAAAAATTATATCATAACTCATCTACTTATATCAAACAGCAATTTTTTTTAATCAGGTGCTGTATTTTTCTTCCTTGTTCTTGAGCAAAACTGATGAAGGTTTTCAGTATGCTGCAGAACACCACTGAATTCAAAGTAGAAGAATTCATTAAATCCAACAATCAGTTTGGTACAAAGCTGATTTATTTAAAGTCCTAAAGTGATACTAAGAACTTTCAATTCCCATTAAATCCAGTTTATTAAAATCCCTCAGGACAGGGTTTGTCTTGCTCTCCCTTCAACACCTGTTAGCACAGATGTGTTTGTTAAAGCTGTACCTGGCTTGCACAGAAGCCCACCCACTTGTTTTCCATAGACACAGAACCTTCAAAACCAACAATCAAGGCAGCATATTACAAACACATAATTGATGAGCAGAAAAAAAGTCTGGCATGTCTGGTCTACAGGGGCAGAACTTTCATCCTAAATTCTCCATATGCAGCTCTCATTAGCTGTGCATCTTGTAGCATGTTATTGCACTGGAGCAATTTCAGGGACTTCTGCCAATTGTTAGGAAAGTGTTATAACATTTCAACACTATCTGATTGTATTGCAGGACTGTAATGTGTTAGAAGTGTAGTCTTTCATTTATTGTCCCACTAGAGAATAATTGGTGAGAACGCTGACATGTGAATTCTGCCCCAATCAGCTGAGATCAGAATAAATATCCCCACTTTCACATTTCCTTTGCCTTATTAGCATTGCCAGGCATGAATCTAGATTAATTTTAAGGAGATACTTAAAATATCAGGCATTTACTTATAATTTTGCAGCTTTCAGGTCAAATTACTAATTTAAAAATTATCTGAGATTATTTTAATAAAATCGAGATCACTGCCTTTTGTGACTTTTTTAAGACTAAACCACCATTGTTCAAGCCTTCAAGATTTATCACTGCACAGTGTAATTAAGCACTGAAAGGATTTCTTTTCCATACATTCAAATATTTATCAGCACAAGCTATAACTGAACACACTTTAGCATACAATAATTCTGATATTTCTTTTTTTCATGTATATTTTAATTTAAAAATTTTACTGCACTAATGATACAGTGAAACAGAGCTATCAGGTGTCATTTCAAGCACTGATCGTGATTAGATGGAAAAGTTTGTATTAACTTCGAAGAACCTAGGGAAATCTCCAGATATGGAACAGATTAAATACAAATAATGGATGTATCACATAGTGTTTTACTAGATTTTCAGATTTAAATTTCCTTCATGTTTTCAAATTGATTCTGCCTGCAAACTTTTTTTCTCCTCCTCTCTTTTTTTTTTAAATAGAGTAAACAGTCTTCATATTGATTCCAGTATCTGATCCCATGAAATATGAATTTCCAGTTATTAAAGTCCTGCAACAAATATATCCAATAACTTTTCTTTAAATATCACTCTTTTAATATGCAAACCCCATCATTCAGAGAGCTATTTGTGGGCTGAATGTCCTTACATAAGAAACTCTATCAGTCTCTTATATTTACATGCATCCATTCACTAAATTTACTGATATAAAATGTCTTTTAGAGACCAAACACACAATTTGAGGAAAAAACTTAGTTCTAATCACCAATGGAAATTCCGTGGTATTTTGTCAGTGGTGGTCCATTGTCTGATATGACACTAATGAATTTTGTATCTTTCTATCCTATAAAACTGCAGTTTTTCTGGAAAGCTGAGGAAGTCAGGATTTAAAAGTGATAAAAGAAGAATTAGCTAAAAATATTACAAGAGAGAAGGAAAAAAGAAGAAAATTAATTAACATATATGTTCTTTAGTGAGGCAATTCAGAAGAGAACAGTTTCCAGCAACAGTTGTTTCTCCCATGCTGCCAATCAGCACAAAAATAGGATATAAGTCATAAAGCAAAGAATTCAAGGCAAATTACTTGAATGCTCATTTAGTGTCATTTTGTCATCGATAGGAGTGATGGAATGGAATTAACAGAGTCACTGAAATGGAAGATGAAGTGCAAATTATGTCTCAGTCAACTGTGGGTTTTGATATCTAGGAAAAATTACACAGTGTATACTTAAGAACCAATAACCTAAACCAATTAAGACACTATAAACTTCTGCTGTATTATTAGACATAGTAAGCAGGTGATAAAATCAACTGCTATGCAAATCAGTCACAGAACCCAGATTCAGATGTATTCATTCTCAGTTTTTATTTGGTGTTATTACACTCACTAATAAATTAAATATATCCCTATGCATGATTTACTTCCTCTATTATGTGATCACTGTAAAGCCTTTCATTGCTTATAGAAGCTTTTATTTGTACTAACTGCTACCTTTATTTTTGGCATAATTCCTTCACACTTTCAATAGGAAGAGGAGGCATGGGATACATTTTTTTTGTAAAAGCTGGATTTACACTGATCTGATCAGGACGAATACTGCTAGCATAATTTATTCTGAATGCAATTTCTTTTCAGAGCATTTAGTGGACTATTAAAGCATTTTTTTCATCATATTCAATGTTTGCTGAATAAAAATAAGTAGCAATAAGTTAGTATATTATTTATTTTCTTATATTACATCATAAGCAAGAGAAAAAGACATAAAATATTTTAACATTTAACCATATATGTATAATTATTTTAACTGCACACTGTATTAATTGTTCCTTACATGGGAGTTGGATTAAATTAATGAAAGCAATAAATAAAATTGCTATCTGCTTTAACTCCTGTGACTTCAACAGAATTTAAGCAGGGTTTAGTCTGGTCTTTTTATCCACATAGGACATTAAAAGCAGAAGAAAATTATGCGAACAGTATCTCTATAGGTGGAAATTATAAAATTAAATCCTAAAGTTCTGACATTTAGAACTTGAAGCGTGTAGTACTTCAAGTGTGTGTGTGTGAGAGAGAGTATATGGAAACATCTCTGTGCTCTGCATGTACTTACAGAGCTTATTGAAATTTTCTAAATCACAGGTGCCAAATCAAATTTCTGGATAGACTATCAGGCACTTTAGTCTATAGGCAGAGAGTTTCAAATAAATGTATGTACACCCTCTGTCTCCTCCTACCAAGGTAGAGCTCTCTCTTCCACCATTCTCTCCCGACTGTTACAAAAAATTATTCAGTTTTCCTGAATATACCACTTTGGTGGCTGGCGTTGTAGAATGGATTTGCAGAGTGGCTTGAGAAAGCAACTGGCAGATAAGATAAGAACTACTCAAGTTTTTACTGAAGAATGTAGTCCATAGATGGAAGAACTTGTGGGATGAAGGCTACATATTGCTCAAGACTGGTCCAGATTCTTGAAAGTATAATTAAACTATACCTGAAACTCCTGTGGAGATGTACATTTAACCTTCCTGCCTCTGAGCATTCTCTTTAATGCTTTTTGTTAAGATACTTTGTTAAAGGACCATAAATACAAAGTAAATATCAAAACGAAATAAATGCTCTTGCCAATTTAAGTCTTGGGAAAGGAGGTTATGAGATTGCACTCTGAGCATACATGTGAATGTGTATATTCTTCCTCCCCTAATACTTTTTCAACACCCAGGGTAATGTCAGGCAGACTTGAAAGATGTGAAGGCTAAAACGATATCAGGCATTACCTATGGCAAGACAGAAGAGGGAATTCCTATCTATGCCCCCCTGTAGAAAAGTAAAAAAAAAATTGTTAGAAATAAGAGGCTCTAGAAAGCCCTCCAGGACCCAACACCATGGATATATTAATTCCATTCTTCACTAGTCATGAAACCTTTTTCTCTATGTATCTTGCTGACAAGTTACTTTTGGGTTGCCTTAGCATTTTTGGGTTTGAGGCAAAACAAAGCAAGTATAACATTTTCCTAAAGACTGCTTTAACTGGACTTTGAAATTCACACTTCACAAAAGTCAGTAAATTAAAGCAAAGCAGGAGTATCTTTGACTTGCCTGCTATTTGTTGTTGTTTTCCTGAAACACTGGATTAAAAGGGAAGATACACAATCTATTTTTAATACTTCTAGGCAGCAAATGGGGAAACTCAGAATTCTGAAAATGTGGTTAATGGAAAGAGTGGGTAGCATAAATGGAAAGATAACTTCTTTTGTGGAATTATGCTGTGATACATTTTAAATATATTAAATATATTAAATATATTAAATATATTAAATATATTAAATATAT
>JANRMJ010000054.1:100022503-100037152 GCA_025584955.1 Alethe diademata | reverse complement strand
AGAATGAACGACAGAACGAGAAAGGGGAAAATGAAAGAATAGAATGAACGACAGACGTAAAGGTTTGGTGACCAAACCCAAAATCACTTTTCACCCCGTACCACCACTTCTGTCTTCACTCAGAGTCAAGATTAAAAACACGAAGGAGATGAATTTCTTGTGTTCAAGCTTGGTTGTTTATTTAATCTTATCTAAAGTACAGAGAGCTCTGCAGCACTTCCAGCTACCAGCTCAAAGTGAGCAAAACAAAGCTTAATCGAGCTGGTTACAAGGTCTTTTAAAGCCAAACAGTAAATAATAGTAATAGTAATAGTAATAGTAATAGTAATAGTAATAGTAATATGAATATGAATATGAACAGTAATAGTAATATGAATAGTAATAGTAATATGAATAGTAATAATAAATAATAATAATAAAGAACTAACACCTATATTATTTATGATTTTAACCCAATAACCAAATTCCTGTGACCTACAGTGTGACACTGACTGTCCAACCAGAAACTACAACCTGAAATCAGGAAGAAGAAGGAAGATGAACACCAAAAGGAGACATCACCCCAAATCCTTCATCTTGTCCCATACCCATTATTATATTCCAAAAACCTCAATTTTAAAACCCTTTACAATGTGAAATCACACACTTTTATTTAACCACACACCTGTGATTTTAACTCCATCACCCAAATTTTGGAAGCTTTCTCCAAGGCCTCAAGTTAAAAGCAGTGTTCTCCTGTGGTCAGTGTCAGAAAGCACAGAAAGATCAAAAATCCCAGGATCCAACACACCCCTCCAAAAGAGGAATATGAAAAAGCTCCAGGAGATCACGGAAATTTAAGAACCAGAATAAATTCCTGGGCAGACAGGTTGCTTGTGTGTGCCAAGCATCTGCTCAGGGATCATTTCTTTTCGGATGAGTGCTCATTTTGGGCAGGCCCAGCTGTGAGCCATCCCCTCATCTCCCACTGCTGCTTTTCCAGCTCTCCCCAGGATACTGAGCAGGGAGCTGCCAAATTCCTCCTGCCAGTTACAGTGGGATGATCCAGAACGGGTAAAAAGAAAGCATTTGTGTAAATCAAAGCGATTTTATTCAGCGTCCAGGTGAGCAGGAGGGGCTGAGGGCAATCTTCACACAGAGATCACATCTGTGGCTGCTCTGGCAGGGCAGTGTCAAAGCCAAGCTTGGGGTAAATTTGGGCTCAGGCTCAAATCCAGTGACTTCACACTTGCTCAGCCCTGGTTTAATTAATTACCTGCCACTCACTGAAGGCTGAGTTAAAGCCAAGCCCCTTCTCTGCCCTGTGCACACGTGGAAATCACCAGCTCTCTGCCAAAAGCTCGTTAAAAATCTGCCAAGAAAAGGTCATTTTCCTTCACCTTTCATGCAGGAAAGAAGTTGCTCCTGTTTTCTCAGCTTCTCTTGAAGTCACTCGTCCCAGCCTGCGAAAGTCTTTGATTGATTATTGCATCTCTCTTCCACCATCTTTTAATTTATTAATGTTTGATTTCTGTCTCGGTAAAGGGAGAAAAAGCCAAGTTAAAGCAGGCAGCGAGAATGTCCCCAGTGACCTGTGAAGAAAACCTTAATTAACCCTTGGAATTAACCCTTGGAATTAACCCTTGGAATTAACCCTTCCATCCCTCAGAACAGCTCAGGCTGCAAGCTGAGAGTCAGGGCTGAAATCAGAATTAATAAATAAGTAATTATTGGGTTCATGAAGATCCAAACATTCCTCATGCCCAGGCTGGGGGTTTTTAGGGGGAACATGAATAGGAACAAGTTTTGGGGCACAATGTGAAACAGTTTTACCCTGGATTATTTCAGGAGGGTCTTGGCCAGCCTCACTTCTTCCACCTGGTTATCAAAGCAGAGCTTGAGGAGAAACATCTTTAGCTAAAACTTGTTTTTTCCCTGTAAAATTAAATTTGGCACGCTAATTAAACAAGTGAGAAAGAGTTTTTCTGGGGTTGTGTTGGACAGACGTGGTGTTTGAACTTAACACATTAGCTAAAGTTTCTTAAACACTTATTTAAGTTGGTTAATTGGCAAATCTGTACTACTACAAACAAACAAAGCAAAAACATAACATACAATTAAACTGTTTTACATTGGTCCAGGTTTCTGGGTCCTGCTGGGAAATGATGAATTTTGGGTGTTTCACAAGCCAGCATTGGGCAAGGTGAATTATTCCCCCATAAATTCCTCATCCTTCATTTTCCTGCCCCAGAATCCAGGGATGATCTGTTGGAGCCCAGAAACCTGGAATTTTTGAGTTTCTGTGCTTTCAGACCCCCAGGAGAACACTGCATTTGACTTGAGGCCTTGGAGAAAGCTTCTAAAATTTGAGTGATGGAGTTAAAATCTAAAATAAATAATATATTTAATATATATTAAATATATTAAATATATTAAATATATTAAATATATTAAATATATTAAATACATTTGCACTGCAACAGTAACCTGATTCAAGTGGGGTTGGTTGGAAATTCACTAATTTTTACTCCACATACAAAATCTATCTCACTGACACTTTTCAAAATAACTGGGATGAAATGCCCCAAAACTAACCCACAGGGAAGGAACTGAGTGTGTTTTTTATTCAAACATTCAGTTGAAAAGGAAGAAACAAAAGCCATTCCCTTCAGTTAACAGCAAGATATTTAATGAATTGCTAGCTGTGGAAATATAGAACCAACAGTTCTAAAAACTAATGAAGGTATCTCAGAGAAATATTGATTTGAAAGATTTACAGAGCTCAAAAAAAAATCACATTGAAGTAAAGTAGTATTTGGAACTGTAATTACACTTAAAAATGTGTAAATTTTACTGTCAGCAATAAAAACCGTTATAGTAATGAAATAAATTGCAAGTTTAATTGCAACAGTAATTTCTATTTACACCTAGGCAAATATGCAAAACAAGCTATTCTTGGCCTAACCACCCCATCCAACATTTCCATTAACTACAACATTCCATGTACATAGCCCTGAAATTTATTTCTAATGTCCTTGTCTTCAGAAATGTTGAATAATATGTCATACTATAGTGCAGTGCATTCATCTGCTTGAATTAAAGAATTTGTTGAACAATTATAGAGGAAGGTTTACAAAATTTAATTTTTCTTTAAGTGGTTTCTTCACCAGTTATAGTCAGTAAATTACATTTATGGAATTTCTCATACACAAGTTTTTTCAATTTAATGGAATCCTTTTGTGTAAAGAAAACCAGCAGCACATAAGGTTTTAATCTGATTTTCTTATTATCAGCAAATGCTGTCTCCTTTAAAAGTTATAGTAGTTCTGAGAAGGTCATCAGAAGAAGTCCAAGTTGAAAGTTTCTGCAGCTAAAGCATATTTTGCCATACTAGTTCCCACTGATCATTAATATACAAAAGAAATCTCCTTCTCTTTTCGCTCTCAAGCTGATTTAACATTTCACCTAGAGATCAGAAAACTTTTTATCCTGTAAAGCTTCAAGTAATAAAATCATGTTTCAGATGCTAGACAGTGTAACAGTCATTGTATGAGGAATTGCTTGTGCAGTATCAGATTTGTCATTTGTTCTATAAAACCAGACTACATTTGCATATATTCAAAATTTTGTGTTAGCTGCAGTATGCAGTACTTAAATATACTTCAATAACCCAAAGGTTCTTCACCAGATAGTTTATTGAAATTAAACTCACTGACCTAAGAAGACTCTAAACCAACCCTCTACATTGTTTTCTGACTAATAAATGAATGAAGACACAGTAGTTTTTGATGATAAGAAATTGCATTAGTATTGCACAGAGGAAAAATTGAGTGCCTGAGGCCACACACTCACCTGTGCACAAAATTTTTTTCTTCACATTCTGGTTCCATGTCCTCAATATACCTTTCAAATTTTTATCAAGAAAGAAAAAAAAACACATGCTGATAACTGTGGCTTTACATGATCAGAAAACTTTGTCATTCTTGGAGAGATCTCTTCTGTTGTTTTCCATTATCCATCCACCACAGAGCCAAGTCTCGTGAGTAAGGACCAACTCAAGTAAGCTGTTATTAATATATTGCTTCTGCAATAGAGTAAATGTAGATTTCTATTGATATGACTTTAATCTGGTTTATTTCTTTATCACTGTTTCCCTCAGACCATGTACCAGGAAGCAGATTCCTAAGTGGAGGCAAGTCTGGTATTTTCTGGAGTCTCAAATCAGAAAAAATACCTGATCTTGCTAGTATGGGCAAGGTAAGATATTTTGTCTAAGTGTTGGATCTGGGTGAAGTAGCGGTGGGGACTTGAGACAACATAACTTCAGCATTAACAGAGCCTTCCAAACTTCCCAGCTAGTCTCACTAGGTCTCTATGCAGCAATAGGGAAATATTTTTCTCAGGTGGACAATTTCAGATTGTTTAAGCTCCTGTTCCAAACTGCCTTCTAGGGAAGGTTTTTTCTAGAGGGAAAATTCAGACCAGAAACATTAGCAACATAATATTGCTATTGCAGGTCCAAAATAGAGTGGGAAGGAAATTATGGCAGATTTAAATGGGACATCAGTGTTGGTCCAGCTTACTTTCACTAGCAACAATCCCAGCTCAGCTCACTTCTTTCCAATGAGCAGGTAAAGAGGATAGAGCAAAATACGTGTCCCTCCTTCTACCCTTTTCTTGTCTCCACAGTTTAATCTCTTCTTTACCTAATTAAAAAACTTTCTGTCCTCACAGAGTGCAGAATCAAAATTAAGACAGCGATATTTAGACAAAGCACATTCATGATCTTGGGTGTTTGTCTTCTCTTGACCTCTGTGTGTTATATAGGACTGCAGATGTCTTGTGGACACTTCTGATATGAAGTTGGTGAGGAAATGGATTTTGGAGACTAATGGAAGGTGTCGACAGGGTTAGAACTGGGTATTACCTTGAGGACATAATGATGTGTAATTCAGAGATGAAAGAAAAACTTCAGAGTTGAAAATAAATCTAAATTTCAGTCCTTCATGTGGTAAAGCAATACACCATAGATATCCTTGACCCTATCACAGCCCTCATATTTCTGTTTAGAGGAAAAAAGTAACTAAATTCCAATTTCTGACATTAGTATTCTGCTTGGAGCATTGCTGTTATTTAAAAGATACATGGAAAAATTAACCAAACATGAACCATTGTTTGTTTGTTTGTGATAGATCTTTCATTCAAACATCTGTGCAAAAACCCGTCTTTCTTATTTAGGAAAATTCCCAGTTCTGTGAAGAGTCATTTCAACCCCAGAAACACCATGAATCAAAACTTTGATCTCAGATACCTTGGAGAGGGCTCCAGGTATCAGAAGGAATTGAAGACTGACCACACATTTTATAATTCCTTTAACAAGAATCTCAGATTTGTAAAACTTTAGGTGCAAAATTTTATGCATTGGTACTTCATGGGCTGCATGAAGGCAGCATTTGCTGCCACAGCAATATATCAGATCCCTGATCTAGCGTTTCAATTTCAATATGAGTTGTTTGGTTTTGGTTTGGTTTTTAAATTTTTTTGTGTGCCAGTATGACAAAATCAGGTATATATAAAAGTGAAAACTACTTTACTTGAATAATGGACAAACAAAAAAACAAACAAACAAAAACTTTATAAAATATTTCATAAACTCTGAAAACCTGGTAAAAACTTTTATTTTGGGGTTTTTTTCAGTGACATTCTCTCAAAACAATAGGAGACACTATAAATTAAAAGGTTTATTTCACAATCAATATACCTATATGAAAATATTAGAGTATTATTGAAAATACCAGTTCCTCTTCCTCAGAGAAACTCATTATTCAAACATAATATCTTCCTTGCACCTTTTGGAAAGACCTAAAAAGCCTGAAAAAAACTGACCTGCAAATTTAAAGGAGTAATCAGTATAAGCAACAATACAGGAAATAGAACAATGTTTTGACTGATTCTTTAAGACTTTTAAAGTACAGCAGTAGGGTTCATTTTGTTAAACGATTTAATTAATTTTACTAGGTGAAATTATCACTCACAATAGAATATTTTGTTAAAGTATTTCCTACAAATTTGTGTGAGGAAGGTAGAGATTATTCATTTGTCTAAATGTGAGAGTGATAATTATTACTGACAAGTTGCTGCCAAGATCAAAAATGTGCCTCTGTTTTGACATTCAAATATAATGATACTCACCCTAAATGCGTGAGCTGGAAGCAAAATTGTTCAGTGTGTGTCCATCAAAATAATTAACCCATCAGGGTTTCACCATAGTTTAAATTGGGAGTTTAAGTACTGAAGGGTTATTGCTCTCTACACACATTAAAAATTGTGCACAAATATCTCATGGGATCCTACTCAGAACTGCTGCACCCCTCCTCTCCTCTACAGAAAACGTTGTCCTTTTGCCCAAATCTGCTCCTTCAAGAGGGTGCCAAGTCCTTCACAAGGGTCTGGCCAAGACACAGCCAACCCCTCCAAGCATCTGACATCCCAAAGTGGCTGTGATGGGGAGCAGGTGCCCCACGGCCCACGTTACACCAGCTCTGTGTTAGCCAGGAGTGGTGGAGAGTGGCAGAGCAGGAGCCACCCAGGATGGACTGGGTCCACCTGAACTGCAGCTGAGAGGATGCTGCAGCGTTGTAAAGAGTGGTTCAATGGGAAAATGAGCGTGTAAAGGAGCAACATGGAGAGATAAACAAGGCTGGGAGGGAGGCAAGGTCATGTGAGGCTGCAGTTAAAGCTGAGCTCTGGAGCAGCAGGCTGGATGTGAAGAAGCTGAAGTCTCAGAAAACAGCTGATTCACAAACTAGAACTTGTCCCATTGCAGGCTGAAGAAGCAGTAACAGGCATGGGAAGAGGTTATGTATGCCCAGGAGTCTTGTGTCTTTGACCATGCTCAAAAACATGGATAACCTCATAGAAAGGGTCTTCACTCAAATATCTCATGTCCTGTTCCCCACAGAGCTCTGTGCCAAGTCCTCCAGTGAGGTCTTGGTGTGATTCCTTGTTATTCTAGAAACAAAGTATGAATTCAGACAAAGATTTTTTCTAATCGTTATAGAGTAGAGACAGCTGAATAAGCTGCTATATAAATTTTGTCTTCTGCAATTTTCTTTGGAGTTCACCTAAATGAACATAAATAGCTATAAATTCAGTAAAATTGTACTTTTAATCTCTATATTTGACTTGTAAGAAATAAAGCTTGAATATTTCTTTATATGTTTTTTGGTGTTTGTTTTTTTATGTTTGTTTGTTTGATTTGGTTTGGGTTTTTCTGTTGTTTTGTTTTATTTTTTATTTAGGGGTTTTGGTGGTTTTGAGAAATTAGGTTAAACTGGCTGTTCTGGGTGTGAATTTTACTATTTAACTTTTATCATTATTTTTTGATAGCTGTTGTATGATGTAAATATTAATAAAAACTGTAAGATCTTTTCTGAAGGAAATTAAATTCTTAAAAGCATCTATTTTATGTCTACAAGCTGTCTTGCAAGTAGAGCCTATTATGCACACCATACTTTTTTAGGATTTTGAATTTTTTGAGTCAGTCTTTATCTGTTAGGAACATATACTACATCTCTATTTCTCAAAGTAAGCAAGCCTACTAAAACTTCTTTTTTTTACCCTTTTCTTATTAGTAAATTTATATGTATTCCCATGATCTCACAATTCAAAAGAGTTAACAGGTTTTTTTCTATAAGCGATGTCTCATAACACTGTATATTTCTCAATAAATATTCAAATTTATGTAACATCTATATGCCTTTCAGATTTTCCATGATATGTGTCAGCAAATTTTCACCAGGTAGGTAAAAGGTGTTTTGATAGTCTAACTATTATGAAAAAAAGTTTTGAACAAAATAATTTCCTGTTCACTTCTATTTTTTAAAGACAGAGGTGCTTTTGGTATGTTTACTTCTGGAAATAAGTATGGCAAACTAACTGCTAAGTACTATATCTTTTTCAGATAATTTCCTCTGGATAGAGTAAGTTTTATGAATACTCTACTATTATTAAGTAGTCTTTTCACTTCAGAGTGAAAAGTATAAATTTGACCTCCACTCTGAGAAGTAATATCCTCCCTACTCTGTTAATATTCCAGGAAGCCTGAAGAATTTATTTCTCTGCTTGTGTGTTTGTTTGAAAAAGTCTCTTTGATCCAGAAGGATTAGTATTTTTAGCTCATATAAATGCCAAATTACACATAATTTCTACACTCCTTTATCTGAGATAATGGCCTAGCAGCATCACTTGAGAGTTCAGCAAAGTAAAAAACCCTAAGAGCAACTGCCTCTCAAGAGATGTTGCCAATGATGGCTTAGCTGATAAAAAAAGATCGAATTTTTTTCTTTTTTCTTTTTTTTTAATACATTGAGATGGAGTCTCTCTGGAAGTTTCAGTTCCCAAAGGCAGCTTGTAATGTGGTAGAGTTCAAATTCTTCTAAAATTTTCTTCAGTACCTGAAGGCAATATTCACACTGTCCTGTTGTGCTAGGTTTGGCTGGGCATTTTTTATTGATGAGAAGTAGGGGTTTTTTTTCTTTTCTTCGTCCCTTGTGTTTCTTTTTATTATTTTGGTTTGTTGATGGGGTTTTTTTCTTTGTTGTTTTATTTTGATGCTGTTGTTGTGGTTTACTACTAAACTGTCTTTATCTCAACCCATGAGTTTTGTCAGTTTTACACTTCCAGTTCATTTCCCTCTCTCCCTGTGAGATGAATCAGTGGTTATGTGGGGCTCACCTGCCTACCAGGCTTACACCAGAACACCTACCAACATCCCTTAACAAAAATGTTGCCCACAAAGACATATTTTGAGACTCAATCCAATGGATACAGAGGGTTTTCCAAGGCCCTGACTGAAAAAAAAATAGGCTTTCATAAACAGAAACAGCATACTGTAACTTCTGCAATACTTTCACTTTGAGGAAGAGAGATGTTTAAGATAGGAATTTAAAGAGACGTGGTTCCTAAAGAATCTGACAGGCTTGCTATTACACAATGGGGTAAAGTGCAGATGTTATTAAATAGGACAAAAGATCTGGAGAATTTTATTTCATCAGACTTCTGGTTCCTTGTGAGTTATGAGCTTTTCGAAGTTATACTGGGCATCAAGAACACCAGCTATTTAAATAAGTTTGGCGTTGATGCTTCTTCAGTCATCCCCCTTTCTTATTTTTTCTACTAGAAGAAGAATACACCATAACATTACTTTATCAGTCACCCTAGATTTAGCCTTTCTTTGTGTGATTCTTTTCTTGACTCAAAAAAATGGCCTTGACATAGAGGTCATATTGACAGTACAGCAAAAGTATGTAAGAGAAAATATTTGGACCCCTGTGGTCAAGGTGAACATAACTGTAGTTGATGTGTAGATAATGAAAGAACGCCCAGAATTTCGAAACATGCTGTTATTCATTTTATTTCACTTTTTAACTAGTCTGAAGAGATGCAACTGTGCTGTGATTCATTGCTTTCTCAGAGGATGCCTTTCTTCCCTGCCACTGCCTTGGAGCTGAAGTAAAATTTGCCTGCTGTTTGATTCTGGAGCTCTGTCTAACTCTAGCAACAACAGCATAACATAGATGGAAGATTATCACAGGAGATGTGTCTGCAAAGACAGTATTTTCTAAAGCAACCACAGAATCACAGAAAGGGTCAGGTTGGAGGGGACCACAGTGGGTGTAACGTCCCTGTTCAAGCAGGGCCATGCCAGCACAGGGCACAGGATTCTGTCCACAGGGTCCTTGAACCTCTCCAGTGAGGGAGGCTGCACAGCCTCTCTGGGCAATCTGTGCCAGGGCATGGTCAACCACACAGGAAGTGAGTTCTTCATCATATTCAGGTGGAATGTTTCCAAATTCACTATTTTGATGAGCATTCAAATCCTGTTTCTCTAAGCTGTCTCTTCCCAGCTCACTTTCCTTTTTCCCAATCTGACTACACGCTGCAGTCATCTCCTCCATCTCCTGGCCTTTTACAGGATAGCTGTGCATTCCAGTCTGTAGGAAAGCCATGAATGGTGGCTGCCTTTCATGTTAAAGCTGCTGTGTCTTGAGAAAAGTTTATCACTCCATTTTTAATTCTATTCTGCCTTGTTCTTGGATGTGAATATAGCCTGGCACACACACAGATGATTCCTTAGGAAATGTTTTTGACTCAGAATAGAAGACCTAGTGGTCAGTAGTAATGAAACTTCTCTTACAGACCAGCATCTGTGCAGCAGATAGCAAAGGATTTTTCAGGCTGATTTTTAAGTTTAAGCTTAGTTGCAGTTTTTTGACATCTGGCTTACTTGATATAAATTAACGTATATTACTGAACATCTATATCTTCTGTCTTCTATTACTAATACCAGTGGGTAGCTCTTGTCTGGAAGTGCTCTCCATGAAGTTTCAGTATTCTGGCTTAGCAACAGAATTAGGAGGATTCCCATTTCTGTTAGGAAGCTTTTCAGATCAGTAATTGTATTTCAAAGATGACATCTCACTTCTGAAATAAACACCCAGGACTAGTTCACACTTGGATTGCTGCTGTATTTTAGCTGGCACACCAGACACGGTCAGCCTTTAAGGATGCTTAAAAGCAAATGGGAGAGAATAAGAGAGGAAGACAAAGCCAAAGAACACAGATGTTTATTAGCCTTCTGGAAATTATCAGACCAACAAAAACTATTATTTCCATGCATTGAGAAAATGAGTATTTGGATTGTTGCTTTTGATCCAAAATGTTCACATCATTGATCATCTCCTGAAGAGAAGAGATGAGATCAGTCACTTGTATTTGGAAATATAAAATGGTTCTTCTAAGCAGGTTGCAGACCATTTGTATGAAGAAACCAGTTAAAACATCTGGGACATCCTGAGCCACCCTTGTGCTTCAGCAGGATGAACTCAGGATTTCAGTAGCATACACATTAATTGGAAGGTTCACACTTAAAGGGAACTTGGTGTCCCTAAAACACATTCTGTAACTAAAATGACAATAGCCCCAGAGCTTGGCCAGTGCAACCAAGAGGAACTGGGCAAGTATATAGTGAATATGAGTTTCTGCACTTTTCATCTCTCAGCAGAATTATGCAGTCACATGATAACAAGAGAAAGCATCTCAGCATTCAGGTCTCTACAAATTTTTTTACATGTAAAAAGATGTAGAAATTCTAAGTTGTCCTTTGCAGAGAGCTATTTAAAATCTGGAAAGTAAGTTTGCTGGCTTGACAATTCTGTCATCATATCTGAGTTTTCCTGATAACATGCACAGTCAAATATAGCCACTTTGATTCAAAAGTTTATGTTTTGTTTGGCATTCAACAATTTTGAGGAGCCAATTCAAGCAAAATTCACATCTATTACAATATCTTGTCATCCAGACTTTTAATTTCTTCCCTTCAATGAAATATCTTTAAGTAATAAGTTAACCATAAGTAATATGGTTACTTTATAATAACCATATATTTATCAGAAAACAAGTTTTCATGTCCTTTAGATATAATGTCTGCACAATACAACTTTTTCACAGCAAGTTAAATTTAAACTAAAAAGGTATATAAACTGCAAATCTAAGTGTGGTGTGAAAACAAACACAGAAGCTTATTTCCTTATATCTTTATAATTAATGCCCACTTTTGTGACTCTTTTCACCCTGAAAACTCTCAATTGTTAAGAAATTTAATGATGCCTCCTAATTTACAGTGCTTATAATGTTAATATTCACTGATTATTTTACTGGAAAAAGCTTATTTGATTTATCACTGTATTTTTTTTTAAATAAACATTCACAATTGATCTTTCTTCTGTTTAACATACAGGTTTTATGGAATACTGCAAGACAATATGGACACTTTAAAGACTGCTGTGTCTATAAAATACTCTTCTTTCTGTCTGAGCGTCCAAAAAGTTTTATGACTCATGTCTAAGTGTCTTCAAATATCCCATGAATATTTACGGTGAGATATAGCTAGCAATAGTAGTACCACACACACATAGAAATTTTTGTGATGTATTAAAGAAGAAGTCCTCAAGAAAAAATGTGCAACATTGTGGAATTTTTCTTGTGTCCTGAGAGATGAAAGCAGAAAAGCTTGTAAGAGATTAGCTGAAAACTCTTGCATCTTTCATCACTAAGCTCAATTCAAACCAAATTAAATTTGGCACTGAATCTGTGGAGAATTTCACATCAACACCAAATTTTGAAGTTTGAAACACAAATTCCCATGATTTTCTGCAGATTTTAAATGTTTTTCTATGACTAAAGTGTGGAGTTGCTAATTCACAGGTTCAGGAGCAAGTTTGGTCACAGCTTGACAAGACTTATTCAGTCATGGAAGGCAGTTTGGTGCAGCATTTTGTGAGACTTAAGGCATGTGAGAGGAATGGGAAGCTAACAGCTAGGGAGAATATGGGAAAAAGAAGAAATTGTTCATCTTCTTGGCAAAGTGGAAAGCAGTAGCTACTGCAGGACAGACCTTGTAAAGTCTGCTGCAGGAAGGAATAGGGGAGTAGAGGGGAAAGATCTCCTATACAAGGTAAATACGTAATCAGCACAACCCTGACAGAGGAAGTTACAGAAACATACCTAGTGGGAAAAATCTACCTAAAACATGAAAAATGAGCTTATACATCTCTGACAAGGAAAAGGAATGGCACCTGGAGAAGCAATACCATACTGAGCATGAAACAAAAGCCCAGAGCAGATGCCAACAAGAGCAAACCGTGCTTCCAAAAGTGGCAGGTGAAAGGCATATGATTTTCTTTCCCTCCACAGTTTGTGCAACTTGGCCATTTCAAAGGGACTACTGCTGAATATTTGGCAGTAGAAGACACACAGAGAGCTGGAAAGAACAGAAGGAGGAGAGAGAAGCTGCTGTTTCCACTTTGGAAGTGCAATGGTGCCCCTTAAAAGAGCAGTAGTGTCACTTGGGAAATGAGCACTGTCAGTGTTGGAGGTGGTAGCAGGACAGCAGCAGAGCTTCTCTCTGAAAGCTCATTGGAATGATACAACCTGCAGCTTTTCCAGTGCTCCACATTAAGGAATTCAGATGCAGCTGCTGGGGTGAAAGCATGCTGCTGACGAGATAAAATTGTTCACTTGCTGCTGTTCTTTGAAGAACAGAACTCTGTTGAACAGGAAGGGGTAGTGGTTATGGAGGATCATCTGTAATAAAAAAATAAATGCCACTAGTGTACCAAAATTCCAATATATAAATTTACTCTCAACTCTTTTCTTTGTCAAATCTGGGGTTATGTTCTTAGGGACCAACATAGGATTAATCTGCTTATTAAATCCCTTTTCAGTCTTAGCCCACTCCTCAGAACCCCATACTCAAAGGATGTATTTAATGTAAAACTCTTGACCCCACTGTCTCTTTCCAGAGGGAAAGCATGCAGCTGCTACAGTTTTCTGATGATGTACTTTTGCTCTCCTCTTCCACAGTGAACTCATAAAATGAGAACGAATATAATTTAACATTTCTTGGTTATAAAAGGTAATACAAAACATGCAGACCTGTAGCTGGCTGCTATTCCCCAGACACTTAAAATCATTTCAACAACAAAGATCTCAGTCAGGCAGTGGGAATGTCTGGATTGGCTTGCTCAGAAGGAGACAAGTTCATCTCAGCAGAGCAAAGATTCAGATCCTGATAAGAGCAATATGTAAAACTGGAGCAACTGCACTGAGCTTCACTATGAGTCACAGGGTAAGTGTGATAGCTATGAGGCTGTTAAAGGAAATAAACTCCTAAAATGTTTGCCTGAAATTGATGTGAAATGCCAACTGAAAATCATTGTACAACGTCATTCTTTGAACTGGGTATATGTTCAGCTTAAAGAAAAATTAAAGGATTCTAGCGCAACAATATAGAGTTCTGTTCTGAGAACCTAAAGCAATGCCAAACAGCATATCTAAAAGACATTATCACCTTGGGATAATTGTGAGGTTTTCCAACTCACCAGTGGAAACTAATGTAAAGCGGAACTTTAAAGCCAAAAAAACCCAACCCTCATGAAAAATTAATTTTGTATTTGAAATATTGGACATATTTTGACATTTTCTAATCTTATTTACATCAACTCCTACCTGTCCACCACATAGAGAAAAAGGAAATGCCCTTTGAAGAACCTACAGCAGGACATCAATGTACTAGCAACACTTGGAATAAAATTGAAAGAAGACTATACAAAACACTGTACCTTTTAGACCAAGACTTTCTACATGGGATATTTTCAGTTGTAAAGAGCAGATAGTAAGTTTGACTTTTTACTGCATTGCAGAAAAATACTTTCACAAAGTGAGTCAAAAGTAAGATTGTTCTGACCATTTTAGTAATGTTGGAGCAATTGGATTTAGGTGTTACAAGAATGAAGTCTGAAATTCCAACAGTATTACTGTCAGTGGAAAATATTTGATACCATTCTTTTTCAGCACCCCTATATTTTCTTATAATAGTACCTTTTTCATTCCAAACATTTCTCTACATGATTGTTTTAAACCCAGAATTTTCTTTATGTGTAAATGTTCTCCCCATGTAGGTTCTGTGCTCCCATGTGGTCCTTCCTCACTTCTCTCCAAGCAGCACATGCTGCCAGTGTGACCAGGATTGTGCCTCTAAAACTATAAATCACTGGAAATGAAATGAAATGAAATGAAATGAAATGAAATGAAATGAAATGAAATGAA
>JANRMJ010000054.1:99984358-100013133 GCA_025584955.1 Alethe diademata | reverse complement strand
CAGAACATACACAACACGATTTGGGATATGAAACACTGTCACCCCAGGACAACAGCACTGACTGCATCTGTGGTCATGGATGCCCTTGCTAAACTTCACACTGTTGGTGATTGCCCATCTCTAAATTGTCAGGGTCTCTCTGCAGAGCCTTTCTTGAGGGAGCCAACAGCTCCTCCCAATTTTTTGTTGGCAAACTTGGTATTCCCTTGTGTCCATAAAGTCATTTATGAAGATATTGAAGAGCACAAGGGCAAGGATGGAGCTCTGCAGAACCCCACAAGTGCCCAGACCCCAGCCTGGTGACATTCACTGCCCCTCTCTGTGCCTGATCCACAAGCCATTGCTCACACATCACACAACACTGTTATCCAGCTGTGGGCTGGGCATTTTGGCCAGAAGGATGCTGTGACAAATGGCACCAAAAGCTTTGCTGAAGTCCAAAAAGATCACATCTACTAGCCTTCCTAGATCACCTAGGTTGGTGACCCTGTCATAGAAAGAAATCAAGTTGGACAAGCAAGACCTTCCTCTCATGAAGCTCTGCTGGCTGTGACTGACACGGCATTTTCCTTTAGGTGTTTTTCAACAACACCCAGAATAATCTTTTCCATGATTTTACCAGGCACCAAAGGGAAACTGACAAGCCTGTAGCTTCCAGGGAAACTTTCGGCTGTGGTTGTGAGTCCTAAAGAGTTCTAACATCTCAATATTACTCCAACCAAGTTTTTAGAGTGGTATATGCAAATGAATTGGGACTATCCATGAGGATTCATAAGTCTAGACATAAACACTGACAAATTTTGGAACCTATGAATTAGCTGAGAAGAAAATATACACAAAATGTATTAATTTCTCAACAGATACTGCCACCTGAAAAAATATAGATCATATTTATGATTCATACTGCTGAACAAGGAAGAAAATTTCATTTTCTGTCTTTGCTTCTTAGTGCCTTATTGTGCCATAGCAAATCAACTAATACTTTCATCAATTCAAAAAGAAAACAAACAAGCAGGTGTGCTCTGAATGTGAGAAGTCTATAACATAATTTTTTTGCAATTTCATAGTTTTCTAAACTGTAGGAATGCTGATATTCAAGCTCAAAAACAATCTTATTAAGTGCAAGTTAAAGTTTGTTATTTTGGAGGGAGTTGGGGGGTTTTTCACAAATACAAATTTAGGCAAAACCCAGACAGTTTGACAATTTCATACCACAAAATTACTCAGAAAGAAAGAACATTTTTTCTTTATTGGTTTATAAGATTGGTAAAAGAAGGATCAATTTTTTTCTTTCATTTATTTGGATGAGTTCCTAATTACTGATTTAATAATGAGCCTGTTTTCCTTTGTAAAATACTAAGTTCTAATTAACTTATAGCTGGAGACAAAACCAAATTCTAATCAACACTGAGAAATAATTTAGAAATACGTGATCCATCATTTAGAAAAAAACACACATGTAAGCCACTAAGTGCGCAGTACAAATATGAATTTTGGTCTTCTCACCAGAAGAGAGTACTACAAAACAGTGTGTATGTTTCTAACATCACCAAAGGATGCACGAGCTCACACAATGATGTACTCCTAACTCTCCCAGCATGTTAAAACTTGGTGATCTCCATCTTCTTCTCCTCTTTTTCATGCTTTGGACACATGCAAACTTCAGAATTGAAATGTTCTCAACAGTGGCACAGCACACAGTAATACCCACAGCAAACCCATGCAGGTAAGACACTCATTTGTTTAATATGCCTGGGTCTGTTTTAATCAAGCAGTGCAAAGGTGGCTGCATCTGCATGAAGCTGCTATGCAAATATTCAAGCACGCCTGTTGAAAAAATCTATCTGTGAGTTCCCTGATTTAAACTGCTTAACCTACCCCCTTGAGTATATTCGGAAAAAAAATTAATCCACACTCTCTCCCTTTTCTTTCTTTGTTGTGCTGTCACCCATGACTCATCACAATGTGGCAGTCAAAAATGAGACAAGGCTTGTGCACAAACCAGGGCCTTGTCTTTGCATTCTCCACAGCAGCACTTGAAGGGTTATGTAATTATTACCATGTTATCAAGAAATTATCCCTGATGTTGTTATGTGGCTATGAAAACTATTGCCAGCCTGTCACAACACAGAGGCACTCATGAACCTAAATGTGAGTCCTGCACATCATAGATCTTCACATCAGCCTAACACAGGAAAGGCAACAGCAGAGAGTATCTGCTCCTCAGAGGATG
Organism: Alethe diademata; assembly: GCA_025584955.1. Lineage (NCBI taxonomy): Eukaryota > Metazoa > Chordata > Aves > Passeriformes > Muscicapidae > Alethe > Alethe diademata. The sequence goes on along the minus strand of JANRMJ010000054.1, from coordinate 100,010,900 downwards.
GCATGTCTAAGAGGAATTTTAAATCCAAGACAAACTTTTCCACACACTTCAAAGACACATTTCATTTTGAATGCCACTTACGGGCATCTGAATTATACATCTAGTATGCATAATTATTGCATAGGATATACTATAGTTCTGTTTATCACCTAGCCATAGTAAATTTTAAATCAGGTCATGTTATTTAGGACTTTGACAAAATAATAATCATATTTTCCAAAATAGTATTCACAGAATTAGTTTTCTGCAATTATTTCTGTGCTCATACTCTCAACCTTTCTAGCCCTATTCTAGACTCCACAGTAGTGTATAATTCTCTGTTTATGAAAGGTCGGAAGTTGCAGGATGTCTTATTTTTAGGACCCTATCAATAATTTTAAATTATGAAATCTCTAAATAGTGTACAGATTCTTCTTAAATCTTTAAATGTCTTAATGTTTCATAGCTGGAATTCTATTAATCACAGCTTTGGAAATGTCTATTTACTGGTCCTTATACTTTTGAGCCTTGCATAAAATAAATTTCAGCTTCTTTTTCAGCAGTTAATAAGTATCTTGTTAAAATCATGAGAATAAGGATTTATAAGTTTATAATTAAGTTTATAATTTATAAGTTTTAAATAAAATTAATAGGTCATTGATAATGCAAATCTAATGAGTGGAAGACAAACCAATTTCTATGCTATGTGTTCTTTGGATTGCTTCAGAGCTTCACCACTTGTGTAAGGTAGAAACCCTTCCTTCTGCCAGGCCAGGTAAGCTGTGAAAGCACATCATTTGAATCTGGACTGAAGTTGTAGTCTGGTGATTCTTATCCCCCTTCCTCCTAAACTGAGTCTCTGAGGTGTGTTTGGCGGACACAGAAGTCAGGATGGTGTCTAAACTTACCCATTTTGATAACCAAGATAGGGGATATTTGGCAGCTGGAACTTCTCCCTCTGACCAAGATCTCAGCTCAAAAAATCTGTTTCTGATGCCAAGCAATATGCACCATGATGTCATATCTTCTTATTGAGAGACAGTAATAAGGTTCATTAAAAGCAACATTTCTTTTATACTCTGTCCTCATAAGATTAGTAACGAGTTTCTTTTACATGTGCTGTTATGATGTCAGAGAACCACACTCCATGGCTCAGGAGATCTGTTCCTGGCCCACTCTCTCCACTGATACAGACAGGCTACAGCTGACTTTCAAACAGTATGTAAATATTTATATCCTGCAGACTTCCTATTGCTTTAATTACATGTGTGCTTGAAGCATTAGCTCTCTTACACATACATTGTCAGTGTGCAGTTCAGGATCTACGTATGAATAGGTTCAATTGCATATTCCCTCATTTCAAAGAAGAAATTTAATTTATTTATTTGTGGTTTCTGTATCTTTACAATATTTTAATATTTAATTTTGAATAGAGTCATAGTCCTATCAGTACCAAGTCTATAAAGTTATTTATGCATTTGGTCCTGGGATAGACAGAGTGAATGTGGGCAATTCACAGAAAACAAAACTCTTTCTCCATCCATTCACTCACACCAACTATAATGAAATATATAAAATTTTTTAAAAGTAAGAAAAATATATTGCTTGTAACTCCTGAAACTTAATAGACAGCTCTAGCAGCATATTAGCATCAGCTTGTTGTGGCAGTAGGGTCCCTGATATTATCAAACAGAGAGGCTGATAAATTTATATAATACTGCATGTTTACTCTTTTGTCTTATTCCACTACTACCTATTTGGTTTTATAACATGCAGATACTCAGTTTTCCTTAGAAGAAGTAGAAATCCTTAGGAAAACATATTCAGTTTTCCTCAGAACAAGTAGAGCTGTAACACAATAATACAAAAAAACGCATCAAAAACCATGTAGAAGAGACCAACATTTTGGTGCAGTCTAAAAGACAAGTGGCCATACATAGAAAAGAGCTGAAGTTTTGCATGTCTGCTACCTAGAGCACTGCATGCTATTGTGTACCACGCAGTGTAATTGCTATGCTGGTTTCAGGTTTCTATTAAAGGAAATGTTGCATTTGATATTGTACATTTAAACATGCCCAGAATTTACAGATTTTTTTATCTGTGGTGGGAATTAACTTTTCGACTTACTCCTACTGATAGAGAGCCATAGGGGCAGCCTGCTTTGTAGGGGAAGTGGAGTATGGGGGCAGGAATGAGAGCAAATGCACTGGCCTCACTTCCCAGTCACCAGTGCTCAGTAAAGCCAGCAGAGACTGGGGCTGCTGGGGCCAGCCCAAAGCCCAAAGTCTGGCAAAGCCCAGAGCAAGTCCACAGTGTGTGCCAGGTCATGCCACCATGTGCATCTGCAGGTCACCTGTACAGCCCCAACCAACAACATAACATGGCTAAGAGTGGCACAGCTGCATCACAGCTGGAATGCAGCTCTAGTAGGATCTGGGGGAGAGCCACTGCTTAAAAGCAGTTTCTAAGTGAAGATAGATAGCTCCTGCTGAGACCTTACCAGCAGAACTTTCTTGAAGAACACTTTTCACAAAATGGGACTCCACACCATCATTTAGGTCTGCCCTGAAACTCCTGGAGGGGGCATGTGCTCAGGGTTCTGACATCTGTCTATGCTCTGCAGAGTTATGAAAGACGAAATTCAGTGACTGCTTCTTATTTCTTCATGCTTTCCACACAACAGAGCATGGACTTCTGAAGATGTTGGTTTCCAGTCTGCTGAAATAAAGTGAAGAAGAAATGTAACAAATTCTTGAATCTTTCTATGCACTACTAGTTTTCATCACACATACTTTTTTATATCAGCTCACTAAAGCAGAATTTTCATAAGTATTTGGTGAAACAAATCTGGCACCTTCCCACTTAGAGGGAAGTTTTTCTAATTAGGCATATGAAATGGTTGAAAAAGAGATGAGAGAGCAATAGATTCTTGGGAGAGATTGTTTGGCATTTTCTAAATGAGAGAAGTTTGTCAGTAGATTAGATTAGCTTGGCAAGGCAAAGAATAGAATATAGGTTTAAGGGGTAACTGAAATGATTTACAGGAAATATTTGAAGTAAAATAGTGAAAACTGTAGAGTAAGCAACAAAGGCAATAGAAGTACCTGGCTTGTTACTCTGCTTTCTTGTGTCATAGGGGAATATCTGGCTCAGGAGGAGGAATGACAGGAAGAAATGTGACTCTTCAGCTTCACTGGTGAAGCACCAGGTCCTGCAGAGTAATGCAAGGAGTGTGTGCACACAGACAGGTCTGCAGCTGTTTCTCTCCCACCAATAAAAATCTCACATATCTTCAAGTGAAGGAAGATGTCTGTGGAGAATGAAGAACCTTGAGCAATGGCAGTGGGGAAAAGCAGCCAAATACTTAGGCTATTACAGTAATAATAATAGCTGTATAGGTTGGTCCTGAGCCTCTTAAATCACTCTTGCATCAGCAGAATCTATAGGTAGATTTTTTTATACAGAACTTCTTCAAAAAGCTTTATTGTGGCCTCCAGGCAATCAAGTCCTGTGATTCTTCATTGGAAGGCTTATTGTCCAGCCTTTAAGTTGATCAATTGCTTTTGGAAAGCTTTTCAAGTATCAGCACAGGCCCTAGGAATCTTTTTTCCCTCGATTCCAGGAACTTCATTTCTGATTCGTACAGTTTGTAAAGAGAAGCACAGCTTCTGATCTTATTTCTTATACAGCTTAGAGTAACTCCAGAGTCTTTAATGGGGTTATTTCAGATAGAAATTGCTGGCAGTAAGACTGAAAGGAAAATGTGTTATTATATTTCTTCCTTCATAAGGCAAAAGGAAAATATGAAACTGTACTTACACCAAAGTTTGCAGGTTCTGTTAAAGGCCCTCAAGACAAGATTGTATGTCCATTATTCCAGTTAAAAGTGTTATCTATCTTGCTTTTGTGGGGAGGTAGTTGAGAAATAATCTAGTCACATTTATCTATGTGAACATGAAATGAACTTCTTCATAATTTTCTTCAGTTATATGGAAAGAGCATAAAGGTTTTAACCTTATAACAGCCTATACAGGAAATGAAGAACTTCTCTCTCCAGAGTTTGTGTGAACATCTTGATTAGGGTATTTTTCAGAGAACTCAGCAGGCAGTCTATTTTAATGAGAAGAGGTTTAAAAAAATGTTAACGGAATTCATATAGCTACACGATAAGTTATTTAAGTGCCTAAAACATAGATTTATTCAAATGTTTTAAAGCATTTTAAATATTAAAATATTAACATACATTTTAGGAGGAAAAAATTACTTTTTTTCCTCTATATTGATAGAGAAAACGAATTTCTATATTGAATTCTATAAAAAATCCTAATACAATCCTTCAGAAACAGTGTCAGTAGCAATTTTTCAGGGAAAAGGTAGGATAAGGGTGTTATATACAGGATTATTAGCAAGCAACTATTTTAAATCTCTTTTGTCCTATGTGGCTGTGCATTACACAGCCAAAAGATTAATTATTTCACAGTAACAGATAAGATTCTGCTGTGCCTCTTTTTGGAGCAGTGTAACATTTTAGTGTTCAGGTCTTGTGACATATGTCATTGGGACATGAAGTTGTACCAGAGTGTGCATCAGTTGTGTCAGCCAGGGACTCCCTGCTGTGCGTTCTTTTATCCAACAGGTCTGGCTGGGAAGGACACCTGTGGTTCTTCCATCATATGTGATATGCTCAGTTGCACATATACATCATATACTCAAAATACTTGAATGAAGAGTAGTTTGGTTATTTCAAACTTAATTTGGATAGCAACTTACTGACTGTAGCACGTTGCTTTTGGAGTTGTTGGCTATGCAGTGCCCTATGCAGTGGGCAAATTTACTATAAAAAAGATTATTTTTGAAGTTATTGAAAAAAACCTGCTAGACAATGCAATCATCAGTCACAGACAGCAAAGTCTGTCAAATAAAAATACAATGATGGTGAAGGGTCTTTAGGGTAAGCCATGTGAGGAGTAGCTGAGGCTACTTAGGCTCTTCAGCCTGGAGAAGAGGAAACTGAGAGGAAAGCTCATTGCAGTTGTAATTTCCTCATGAGGGGAAGAAAAGGAACAGGCACCAATCTTTTCTCTGGGGTGACCAGTGGCAGGTGACAGGATCAGACAGAAAGGCATTAAGCTGTGTCTGGCAAGGTTTGGGTCAGATATCAGGAAAAGGTTTTTCACCCAGAGGGTGGTTGGGCACTGGAACAGCTCCCCAGGGAAGTGGTCACAGCACCAACCTGACAGATCTCAAGAAGTGTTTGGACAACTTTGTCAGGTGCATGGTGTGACCCTTGGGATGTTCTTGTGCAGGGCCAGGAGTTGAACTTCAAGGATCCTTGTGGGTCCCTTCAAACACCAAGACATCTTATGATTCAATGATTCTTTCCACCAAGCCATGAAGGATTTGAACTATACCCTTCTCACTGTAATTGGACCTGACAAAAAGCTATACACTGTGTAGAAAACATTAAATTGAAACATACTGACCACAATCGATAACACCAGAATACTAAACACAAAATACATAGAACAAATTCAGATTTTTTTTTCCAATCCTATTTTGGTCAGTGACTTTAAGTAGATGAGGAGGCACTCTTGGACCACTGCAGACATTCTTACAGCTGGATATTCATGCATTCTATCAGCACTCCTCCCAAAGAATAACTAATCTTCAGTAATTGAAAATGCGTGAAAAGAAGAAAATCCACAGATTACAGGGAAGAGGGCTTCTTAAGGGATAGAAGAACTACATAGCAAGAGAATTCATGTCTGAGCATCCCATATTCTTTTATATCAAGAATTACTTTAATGGAATATTTTACCATCAGCAGAAGAGCTTCAGTTTCTGCCCCCTCAGCCTGCCTTTTCCAGCTTCAGGGGCAGGCCAGACATTCCTGCTGCCCCTCTGTGTCTGTCTCTGGCACTGTGCACTCCAGCTAACACAGAAGGAGATGCAGCAATTGCTCCCTGTGCCAGAAGCTTCTCTGCTTGTCCCTTAATGTAAGGTTAAAATGAACAATGATTACCATGTGGGAATCCTTTGGCTTATGGATTCAAATAATGCTTAACCAGAATAAAACCAGGCAGTGCTAGGGGCCAAACAGGGAAAAGAACAGAAGGTTATGTGATATGTACAGATATTTTCCTTTCTTTAGAAAAATATTTCATGATGTGGATAGGAAGACCTGTGGGATCCACAAAATCCTCTTCTTGTTTAAAAGTAAGGATGAGCTACTTTGATTTATTATAGCACAGTAAACAGCAGCTAACTCAAAAAAAGATGGAAATTCCAGGAAAATCTCTTATGATGCAAAGAAGTTAAATGTATAATAAGCTGTATGTCATGGGCATAAATGCAACATCCCCACTGAAAAGCGAGCTTTATGGTGTGACTCTGCAAACAGAGTCATGATAAACTCATAGATATACCTAGCTGTCAGTTTGTGGTATATGGATTTATACATTCTCATTCATACAAAAATGGTGTCATTCCTCTGTATAATTCCTCTAACACTGAGGAATAAAAGTCAACTTTTTCCAAAATGTGGTGTCATGTATCTTGAAAGGTTTGTCCATAGCTTTCATTAAAAACCCCTTTTTCTAGAAAAATCAGAAACCAACTTGTTACTTTGGAACAATTTCTCTCCTCTTTCTCTGCTTTCCCCCACAAATAAAGTGTCAAAAGAAATATTTAAATTCTTAGAAACCAAGAATGAATGACAATTGCGTCACAGTACCGCAACAGTAGATACAGCAGTTTTTTAGATGAACTCTAACTTGGATAATCAGAATAGCTATAACACCTAGCTTAATTTTGCTAATGTAGAATTCCTTAATTAGCATGTCCAATTTGATTGATACCATGTCATCAAGATAAAATAAATATATATGTAAATCTATATTCACATATTGCTCTTCTGTTTTAATATATTTATATTTTCAGATTTCAGTCAGTGCAAATCACTGGAATACTGGAGAAACTTTCTTGATCTGATGCCCAGTATTAAATTAGATTGAATACTTACTATTTAAATTTATTGCAACAGATGACATTGTCAGCTATCCAATTATTTTAGTACAGTTTGCCGCAACGTAATTTTAGAAAGAAAAAAAACCTTGTATGCAGGCAAAGCAGTTAATAATTGCCCAGCAAATGAATCCTTTTAATGCAATACTCGAAGTCATGAGTATAAAAAAAACCATCCTCTTTCAGATCAGCATGATGTTGCAGCAATTACTAAGTATTCTTTTGCCTATTGATACAAATGGTTTCTTTTTTTCTTGAAATTCACCTTACTGCATAGGAAATGGATTACATTCCTTCTGTAATTGCCAAAAATGCTGTTGGCAATGCTTAACATCAGCTGTTTGAAAGACCAGGGACCACTTTGCTGTTAAAAATACATATTTAAGCTACCCAGTTGCCTGCATGGTAAGAGGAAAGTCCAGGAGACACTCAAAAAGCTCAGGCTAGCATGGCAAACATCTGTACAACTTCCCTTCTCCTCATGCAGCAGGAAGTGAATTGGACAAGGCAGCCTTTTTGTGGAAAATCTTTAAACAATGCAGCCTTCATAAACAGCTTTATGAACCTAAGAATCTAAGAGCAGAAAATGTAGAATATAAGAACCCCCACAAAAAATTTCTTGCTTAAAGACATTGAGTAAGAGCTGAAAAAGCCTTCTTAAGCTACCATAAAAGTAATCAAATGGCTAGCAAGGAAAATAAATTGAGGAAAAACTGACTGTCCTGGGATTTCTAATAAAACAAGTCAATATAGCATGTGGCATAAAATAAGACTTTTCCACTTTAGGATGAAAGCAAAGATTTCTCAGATGCTTTCTGAATAAGTGACCAAGTCTCTCCAGTACCAGAAATCATTTTGCTCAAAGACATCTGCCTGTTTAAAGACATGAACTGTAAATAATTAGAAAGGTATCTGTGCAAATGACCAAATTTCATCATCTGAAAAAGAGACTCAGTAATGTCTGGATCACCTGCAGCTGTGACCTGTGCTCTGGATGCAGGGTGTGATTCTCCTACAGGATGTCTAAAATGATATGTCTCAGCTCTAAGAAAGCATGAAGATGGCATCCAAAAGATAGTCATCAAAAGACCTTGGACAGTGGGGTATTAAAAATACACCTCTAAAACTTGTGATTAACTATTTCTTTCAGTCTACAAGAGTTCCAACAGGAATTTGGGGTGGGGAATATAACTTTATTAGTCATGACTGACAGCTGAGTTACATTTGCTAGACCAACTGTAACTGGGAACTACAGACAAAGCAAACAGCTTGTGATGAAAATTAATATCTGGTGATAAGCATCACAGGCTTTTTCTCCTGGGTAACAACCCAATTAGTTTCTTAATCACTTCCTAACAGTAATTTTGCTGGAAAGTGTGAATATGCATGCATGCTTACAGATAGCCACTAAAGCACCTGACAGACATCAGACCAGCCCTAGTCAGCACATCAAGAAAGATACAGTTAGAAATAGGCTAAAATTAGTACATTTTGTATTGCCAATGTGGGAATATTTGTGCTTATGTCCGTCCCATGGTGCTGCTACTCAATGTATTCACCAGGAATTTAGGTATTTATCTTTACGTCCTGCATTTAGTAGAGATGGAAATTCACATCATCAATTTTGTTGCATGCCACCCTGGTTGTCTAGTCAGAAGAATACATTAAGAAGGATAGGGAAAATCTGAGTCTACTCCAGTTATTCCATTATTTTCTGTGCCATTTTCTTTCCACCTCTTTTACTACTGAAGGGTATGAGCACTATTAAAAGTATCCAAATTCAGTAGTGATCTTTCACATAAACACCTACACAGGATTGCATACCTCTGTTCTGTGAGAACCTGCTTATCCCCAAAAGGGCCTGTGCTGTGCCATCCAAGGGTCTGGGTTTGTAGTAAATCACTGTTATTTCTCTCTTTCAAGCAATTGTCATTGTACAGCACAGGTACTAATTTTAAGGAATCAAATTTCTCCTTAATATAACATTAATAACAATCCTAAATTCCATTGTTTTTCTGCAAGCATTTTGAAACTGCAAGTGATTACAAGGAGTAAATCAAACATTTTACCACAGGCTCTTTCCTTTAGTCAAATGTCAGAATTCCTCAGCAGGAATCTTAGTTTAAAATGTAGTTACCCATTTTGTTTTACAGTTTGATTGTTCTCCCAGGGGAAAACTAGAAGGTAAAAGTAAAGCACTAGAAAGATTTAACTTCACCTTAGTGAAATTTCGAATGGCACTAAATTAGTAGGAGTTGCACAAAGTAATGAAAATTGACAAATACCAAGGTAGGTATTACCGAAACTAAGTACATTATTCTTTTTTGAATTATATTTGCTTTGGCTAAATGTGAGCTATATCAATGTGACATGAATACTTCTCGCTGATTTTACTATATTGCTATATTTTATCACAGATAAATGTTATACTACATATTGTACCGTGGCACATAAATTGCTGATGTATGCATGCTACATAAAATAATCTTAAATACTTAGGAAGTAGAAATTTTGAAAGCTGCTGAATTGAAGGGGACCAAGGAATGACATTGGACAAAAAATTAGACATTAATTTGCAGAGTACTTTGGGTCCATTTATGTAAATGTTTTGTGCCAGAAACAACAGAGATTAAATTCTCTTTCTAAATGACTCTGTTGTTTAGATTTTCATCCTGATGGTTATGAGCAGACCTAAGACTCATGGCCTCTTTGCCCTTCCCTTTACTATAAATAAGCAGGAGATAGCAGCTAGATGTACATATATATGTAAGGGGAGTTCAGCATAGAAAGAACAATAGTAATAGAGGGGAAAAAAACGAGCATTGTTTTTCATGAATATGTGTATGAAACATTCACAAAGTCACAGTGCCCGAACAACTAAAACAAAATGCAAAAAGTAAAAGTAACTGCAGCTACTCTAAAATTTTATCTATTGTGGAATAATAATTTTTAAAAAGTTAAAAACTGAACCAATCTACTGAGGAGGACAGGATTGTACTAGGATTTCTAAAGAGAAGGCTGAGTTCAAAGCATTATTCAGTGCTGGCCTGGCTGTCCTGGTGGGTGTCAGCATGTGGCTCTGATGCCAGGGACATCACACAGAACGAGCCACGGAGCTGTGTCCCCCCTGTCCCATCCAGCAGTGCCAGCAGGGAGTGGGGCAGGCTGGGCTGAGCCAGGGCCAGGCCAGAATGTGTTTCTAAGGCTGAGGGGAGGGTTAGGGGCTCTGGGCAGTGCCCTGGGCAGGGCAGGTGCTGCCCTCAGCTGGGTGGGAAGGTGCCTGGAGCTGCAGCCATGGCCAGTGTCCAAAGGGCTGTGGGGATGTGGGCCTGTCCCTGCTGCACTCACCAGCCTCGGCTGTGATACCTCTGGGCTCCCACAGCCCCTCTCACACACATTCCCAGATCCCTGTCCCTCCTGCCCCTACTGTCCCAGTGCCTCCTCCCTGCCACCAGCCCAGCTGAGCCCCTTCCCTCCTCCTCCTCCAGGGCATGGCTGGGAGCATCACCCAGACCCTGATGGTGCTGAGCATCCTGCCCTGTACTGGGGGTGGGAGACCAGAAAGAAAATGTCCCACAGGAGCTCTTGCATAGCATGGGGAGCAGCAAACCCAGGAGACGCCTTGGCTCCTGGAGGAGATGGAGCAGAGGAGTCACCAAGACTCAGCCAGGGAAGTGTTCTCCTCTGCCTGCCAGCACTGGTGTTTCTGGGCCTCTGCCAAAATCCTCCCCATGCTCTTTGGGCTCTGCTGGCTGCTCAGGCAGAGCAGCAGGGCTCTGACAGCAGCAGCCAGGGGGAACTTCCAGTAGTGCTGAGATGGAGAGCGAGCAGGAAGAAAATGAATAGCAGGGCACTTTCAGCTGGACAGTGGAATGGATCTGCTGAGGAGATGCTCCTACATCCGTGCCAGAGAATGTGCTGTGATTCCTCCTCTCTCATGTGATAAACAACAGAAGTCAGATCCTGCTGCCTGCACAGTCTCTGCACATGCTCCCAGCTGTGATGTGCTTTGTGCCAGGAGGAAAAGGAGGGATCCACCTTTTGTAAATACATTCATGAATTTGTTTGGGTTTTAACATTCTGTTTCTGTGAGTGTTTAGGCAAGACTTCATTGGGAAATGTCTCCATCTCCCCCCTCTAACAAAGAGATGTAGATTGTGCTCAAATTTATATTGGCAGTGATTACACTGATGCTAAGATATTCAGCACCTCCTCCTTATGTTCTCTCTTTCCCCCATTTTTCATGGAAAGTGATATTCCTGGAATGAGGATCTTTGTTAAAGTGGAAGTAAGATTTCACTTTCTTGACCTTTTCCTGCTTCATCATTATGAGTAACTGTTCAATTTTATAATGTGTGCAATATGAATTTAGAACTATTTGCAACTGAAAAATCCAGAAGTTTTGCAATCCTTGGAAATGATCAAGAGCCTTTTCACTCATGCTAAGATTTCCATCCAGATGAGCAGAAGCCTTCCTTGTCTACAGGACAGCTATCACTTTTGTATAAAAGAGATGATGATGCAGCATCTCTGCAGAGTGTAGACAAGAAAACCAGTAAAGAGCTGTAATCATTACCTCAGAAAAAAAAAAAACTGTTTTCTGCAGAGCAGCAGGAATGGTATCTTTACAGCTGGGAAGTTTCAGTGCAGTGCTCCTGCTGGGTCCAGGGAGAATGGCCCAGCCCCAGGAGCTGCAGGGCTGCTGTTGGGCCACCAGGCTGTTCTCACTGCCCCTCTGCCCTCCTGTCACTGCCCTTCAGGCAGCTGCTGGTTGCCATCCCCAGAAGCAGTCACAGCCTCCAGGCTCCATCCCAAGGATCCACTAGTAGGCTGAAGGAGAGAGCATCCCCTGGGCTTGGGCCAGCCTGCTGAACTAGGCTGGTTAAGGAATAATAAACAGCAAGGATAAAGATTTTTAAAAAATAAATAAATAAACAAAACAGCTTTAAATAGTGCCTCCTGTTTTTTGTAGAATCTCTCCAAGCTAGAGAGGAAGAAAAAGATGCTTGATAGGCAGTGCAGTCTTTTCATGGGGAACTTCCAACCACAAATTGTCTATTAGGATGAGAGACCTTTGCTTTCCTGAAGCCGTTCTGAATTGGGTTTGGAGACCTATCTAGTCAAGCACTATTTTTCTGCCTGGTTTAAGTAGCCAAGGATGATTACCATCCTGCTGCTATTTACTTACCTTTTTTGAGGTTGTACTTCTATGCCAAAGGTTATGTCAGCTTATTTCTTCTGGTGACTGCTTTTATTGAGGACTATGTCTCATGCTATTAAGTGAAAAGCCATGCAGTAGAAGGAACATCAGCAATTGCATAGAGTATTAACTTCTAATATGGCATTGAGCAGCTTTTATGAAGTACAGGCAGCTGATTCTGGAGTGTTAAATATTCTTGCTTCAGATGAAATTAAAGCCAACAAAGTAACAATGTCATCCTGTAGCTGTAACAAGCAGCATAAAAAGATCATCCTTTCTCAAAGTACAACAAATAAAGTGAACATGTCCAGCAAGCAAACAGCACTGTTGAAGGAAACCTATTTACCTATTTAATTTCTTTGTCACCTTTCATCTACTCCCACTACACAGTGCTTAGTTTTTTCAGTCCAGCATCTATGTGCTATTCTGATTTTCTGTGCATTCTCCATTCGTGTTGCCACAAGCTCATCATTACTAAAATAACCTCTCTATAGAAAATCTGCATTTGTAGGATTATAGCATAGATCCTGTTGTTTTCAATTATAAAATAGGCTTGCATCTCACAGTATCAGTACTCACTAAAATATTCTGTGAACATGGAAGAGACCTAAGAGGAGAAAGAGAAAGAAAATAATACAGAATGGCACCTGAAAATTTTTACAGGAAAATGTTTTTTCAAATGACTGAAGTCCAGAAAATTTTAATTAGAATGAAAGTTTATTGCAGACAAACAATAGACTACTCTACTTAACAATATCTAAGATTTAGTAATTCCTTTGGTTTTCATTACGTGGTACTAATTTAATTGGAAATGAACATGAATATAGTATGCATAACACGATCTAAAATATTCTGCTGTAACTAAGCATTTTTATATGCCTTGTTGAATGCTAATTTGTGATTCCAACAAAAATACATTGTATGCTTAATGTATGATTATCATGAAGTATTTTGTTATTTTCCCCATTGAAAGCTTTCAGTATTCAAACTAAAATAAAATATTTTTTCTAAATTGTAAAATGTTGGGGCAAAATTTGTTTCCCCAAAAAGATATTTCCTCAGTTTTGGTGTAACTGAAATATCATTCCTTGTTCTGAGTGACCATAGACTATAAAACTATACAATGACAAAGCTGCATATCATGATAATGTGTAAACATAGGGGATAATAAACATTACCCATTAATTTAAAAAAAACAAAAAACAACAGAGTTCTGCAGAAGCAGCTATGCACTGCATCAACTGCAATATATTACTTTTTCTTCCAGTTTTATTGCACTGTAAGTAGGTGCCATTGAGTATTTCAGGAGTTTTATATTATTAAGTGATTGTGGTTTACTGACTGCTTTTTAAGAAATTCCATTTTGAAAACTGGGGTCTACTGCTTTGAAGTAGATGCCTGCTATCTTTAAGCAGGTAACAAGGAAAAAAATATGTCTAGGTCATTTGATTCAGTGAATTTGGGCAGTATTCTTAATGAAAATATATCATAGGATGGAGACAAACTTTTTACAAGAGCAGATGGTGATAATGGTGAATGGCTTAAAATGGGAAGAAGACAGGTTTGGGTTAGATATTGGGGAGAAATTCTTCTCTTTAGGGGTGGTGAGGCACATGAACAGGTTGCCCAGAGAAGCTGTGGATGCCCCATCCCTGGAAATGTTTGAGGCCAGGCTGAGTGATGCACTGGACAACCTGGTCAAATGAAAGGTGTCCCTGTCCTTGGCAGAGGGTTGGAACTAAATGGTCTTTAAGGTTCCTTCTAACCCAAATATTTCTATGATTCTGTTATATATCCATATGAATTTTAAAATCTTTCTCTAATGGGAATCATTTAATACTCGTCAAGAACTAATTCTACAGTAAAATATACTATAAAGTAGTCAGTGAAATAGCAAATCTTGCTATGAATGATGAAATCTGGCACCACAGGACAAAATCCCTGGGGGAAAAAATAAGAAAGAAAATAAAATGCCACCTTTAGGATACCTTTAATGGTATCTAGCACACTACATAGTAAGTTCATGTTAATATTACTGCTATGGATTTATATTTTTAGTGAGTGCTAAAATTCTTCATGGAGATTTAAAACATCAATAAGAAATAAAATGGTTTGTGGAGGACATTTACAGCTCACTTTAAGATCCAATCCAAATAATTCTTTTCCGTAGTGTATTTTCCTGGAGCAAGTGTTCCAGTCTCTTGCTATTGATTTTTATCCTTACATTCTTTTAGTTTATGGGATTTTTATTCAACAGTTTGGTTTGACAATCCAAACATATTATATTTTATTGATGAATAACCATAACATGGAATGAACAAAATCTTGATGCAACAGTTTCATTTTAAGACATTTTGGCTAAGTACAGTATAGTTACTATATGATAGTAACTGTGTTACTGTCTAACTACAGTATATCTTTTGGGGTTGAATTTGCTCATTTAATATAGAGCAGGATCTGCCTTGAAAATTAGGGCAAGGAATCCATAATAATTTGAAACTTTATTTGACTTTTTATGATCAGTGCACCAGACTCTTAAGTATTTTAAGACTCCCCCAACCTCAGTGAATGTACCATAGGAGTGAATTAAGCTTGCAGCCACGTTTTCTCCACCATGAATCATGAATATGTAGAAATGGTTTGGAAGTACTTAACAAAGGAAAGTCCAAGAAGGCCATAAGACATCAACCTCTTTGATGTATTAGTTTAGCAACAGTTTGGAGGGGAAGGGAGGAAGTCAATTCAGCTATTGGAGGTTATCAGAAATTACTTAATGTAACTTCACAGAGTAGTAAGGACAGTTTTTATCAGAATGGTTTAGTTTTGGTTTTATTCAGTTCTAGTTTATAAAAGATTCAAGATAATAAACTGTACCAGAAGTCTCAGACAACATTTCTCTCTGTTCTTCTCTCTTGCATGCACATTTTAGTGTTGCTGAGGTTGTAATAGTAGTAATAAAAATAATAAAAAGTGGTGGAATTAAACATTCATTTAAAAATCCTTTTCAAGACATTCGAAATTTAAAGGTATACTCCTTTTGCCTGGATATAGTTCTTCTCCTCTCTGAATAGTATTTTTTTTTTATTATAACGATCAGTTCAACCTTTCTTTCCCTGTGTATCTCGTTAAAAAGGAAAACAACTATTCCTTTTTAGGTGTCTGCCAGTAATTATAAAATAAAAGTTTATGCAATTACTACATATTCTGATAAAATTATACATAATTTCTTATGTTTTTAGAGCATTTTAAGATTCTCATATTGTATCCTTCCACGTTTTGAAGAAAATGCAGTAAGTCTCTTACCTCCATGAGCACAAGAAGAGGACAACTAGTCTGCTGATAAAAGTGAAATGCTCACCATGTCCCAGGTGAGTATCTATTTGACTCTCAAGCAAAGGGCCAAGTCTGGTTCAGAGGCAGGAAGTTTTCCACAGAGAAACCTTGGGCTTTGGGATGAGTATAAAGTGTAATTCCTGAGATGGCAACTCAGACACCCAAAATTACGAGCAAATACAAGAGGTTAGGAGTCAGAGGTACCACAGAGTATTCAGGAAAGAATGACAAACAGAGCATAAACAAAAATTAGGTGAATTCAAACCTGGCTTGTGCCAAAAAAGTGTTCTTGCTATTGATTTTGGTCATATCCTCTGTCATCTTTCTGTCTTGTGGCTGCATGCAGTTTTGAACAATTTTTTGCCCTTAAAGGTAATGTCATTGGTGCTACAAATCTGTCATGAATCACAGCGGCATTATACTTTCTTCTACAGACCTAAAACCTGATCTTTAAATTTTACTGCCAGGGATCAATAGGATATGCAGTGCCATGAGTTTGTACTTAATGAGCTTCCAATGTCCTTTATTTTCTCCTTGTGCATGCATAAGGGAATCATTACACTTCCCAAACCATTGGCCCAGAATTGCATATTGAGAAAGCATCCCAACTTCAAAAACTCTAGAGGCACCTTGCAAGCAGTATACTAGAGAGAAAATCAGTGTGAACTCTGTGTAGACTGTACAAGAAAATTCAGTAAACGTGTACAAGCTGTGCACTGCCTGGGTTGCTACTGTTTTCACTCTGGTTGAAATGGTGCTTTTACGTTGTCATTGCTGTCTAGTTACTCAAGGTTCCGCTTCTAAAATTGACATTACTTCCTTCATGAAATAGTCAGTTGATAAGCTAGGGGAAAATTGTCACAATTCTTCTCTCTAACTAATTAGAATTTTTTGAATAATTAAAATTTTAATTAGAGCAGTCTCAGGTGCTTCAATGTCTTTGCCTCTTTGAGGGGAGGGGGCAGAGAGCACGCTATGTGTGGGTTTGAGGAAAAGAAACTTCAAAGTGTACAACCTAGCCCGAAGACCCAGTTCTGATTTGTCAAATTAAAATTAGCAGAGAACATTACATTTACATTTAATAGTCTTTGGAGGAAACATTTCCAAGTGTGCCTCTGCAGTGAGAAAGCACCTGTGACATTCCCATCATGGCTGAACACTCTGCTCTTTACCATTCATCTCTCTGGAAATGCTTTATTTTTGTGAAAGAAAGCTTTAAAATATATTTGCAGTAATATAACATACACATAATTTTTATGACTGCAGTTGCCTTTTTTTATAGATTACCAGTCCTCCAGGGCAATCCTTCTACATGATATTGCAGTCAAATTCAATGCTGTACCTATAATATCACTGCTTCTTTCACAGATATTCTAGGTTCTCCTGTGCCCCTTCCATTATTGCTCAGCCTTAAATCTGCTTCAACACCAGAATGAATTTATCCTTATATTACTAGACAAAACTGCTGCTATTCTTTCCATTATTTGAACAGCTATTGAGCTGCACAAATGTCATCAACTATGGTTCAACCAATAAATCATGAACTTGAAAATATTAAGCACTGCTAAATATATTCTGGTACATTTGAAGGTACTGTTTCAGTAGTTCTGCTTTATTAAGCCTGAGATCACCTTTTTATTGTTGGCTTGAATTTCTAGCAAATGTATAATCTCCTCAGTCCATCAAAGGCTCTTCATTTGGGGTTTATTTCAGGAAGATCTTCAGAGCTGAGTTCACTTATGTGAGAATCAGTGTTTATTTAATTTTATTTTCCACTGAGTGTTTTAAAACCTAAACTTTCAATTTCTTAAGCACATTCACAAATACTAAAATATTTAGAAAGATAAGCCCACAGTCTGCTGTTGAAAGGTGACCTTTCCAACATCATTCCAAATTGTCCACTCTCATCCATGAGATCCTTCCTCAGATGACTAAAATTTTAACAAAAGCAGACAAATATGACATAAACTCTTAAAAGGATTATTCTTGACCTTAACTTAAATCTGAGGATCTTTATTTAATATTAGTGCCTCTCTTAATCCTTTGCTATTTTCCCTGTATTTTCACTTGGTGTATTCATTAGAGAAGATGTTTGATCTGGGTGTTTCAGAAGCATCAGTGAACACAATATACCATTTTTCAAAGACCAAATGGGAAAGTTTTTCTAAAGTTCTTCTCTTGGGAAAGTTCTTACAAAAGAATGCATGAATAAGATGCATAATACTAAAATGGGGACAAGATAAATAAACCAAAACTTCAGATAAATAAACAAAGATAAAAAACAAACAAAAAAAATATCAGAAGCAACTTCCATACCTGTTAGTTCTTACTTCAGTCTTCTGAATTGGGGCACATTCTAGAAGCAGTCTATGCTACCCATACAGAAACATATTTGTACAGCCTGTGGCTGTGGAAGTAGAAGTGGTGGTGGGTATGGGCAGCACAGGCAGCCCCAGACCCCAGGCAGCCTAGGCTGCTGCTGCCATCAGAACACTCAACTTCACTCAGCCTTCCTCATGTCTTTCCTTTCATCTGGCACCAAGTCCATCAGACAGCTGAGGAGTCAGGCAAACAAATTCACTTGTCCTGGGTGGTGTTTCAGGAAAGTACAGTGCTTTAGAGAAATTTCAGGAGTGGGAAGTTTGCACAACTTAGGACAGGGAGGGAGAGATCTCCACTCACAGTCTTAGTGCTCTGCTCACCACCCTGCCACAGATCCCTTCTCCACCACCACAGCAAAAGTGAATATTGCTCTAATCAGACAAGAAACCAAAAGACATTTCGTTCCTTCTATTTTGTTTCTTTAACAGGAAAATCTGGGAGAGGTAGTTTCAGTTCTGTCCAGCCTTTTAAGATGCTCCATGTATCTTATGTTATTTAAATTGTCTTCCTCCACAGAATACTTTGATATAGAAGGTCAGCAGTGACATTATCAATCAAGTTTCCTTAATGTGATCTCAGGTTGGAATTACAAGCCCTTGAACAAACTCAGTATTCTCCTACAAGGAGACACAAGGATCACTGACTTGAGGACCTCACTGGCAACAAATTTTTTAGGCATAGTTTCAATTAAAAGCCATAACGCTCATTCCTATTGAAAGGCTAATTTTTTATATCCAGTTTATAAAAAGTTTCTCTGTATTGTTAGACCATTTCTCAAGCTTCATAGCAAATAATTTTTTTTCCTAAGCCAAATAAGCATGAAATGAGATGACTGTAAATGTTCAGACTTATATTTAAGTGCAAGTTGACATTTAAGTATTCTCCAATTATGCCGCTGAAAGGGCAAGGAAAAAATATATTCAACATCAAATGTAAGTTTTGATTTGCCAGACACCATAAATCATATCAGCTATGAACAGTTTATTTGTCATCAACAGTTGATTGTACCAAAATACCTGTTTATTTTGTGTAAAGTATTTTTAAAGCCCTGAGCAATCAATGTATTTAATATTCTAATTGAAATCTGTTTTACACAGACACCCATACCCACTGTGCATTAACGCAGCTGCCTTCATCATCTGCCATGTCCTTTAGGTCTGGGTGTCATAATGATGTAGCACTATAAGAACTGCAGTATAGTAATACTTTACTGTTCTGTTTCTCATGTAAAGGAATTCCATATCTCTCATGTATAATCTATCTAGGTTGTATGGCATTCATCTACCAGTCATAAGATGAGAATTCTGAACCATCAGCAAATTTTTGATGTAAATCAATGGTCACAAGAGAATTAAGTAGGAGGCAGAGTATAATAATGGAACAATCAGCTTATCAGAAAACTCACGTCTCAAAACCAGCTAACTTTTAGCAAAGCACTTCCTAATTCAACTGTCAAGAGTCAGTATTTATCAAAGGATACAGGAAAAGCTTTGAAATTGCTGTATGTGATAATTAATACATATTTGAGATGGAGTGGTATTATTCCTAGGTATTATTCATTTAGGAAAGGGATTTGTACAGAAAATTTCCAAATGGATTAAATATCTTTAAAATATGAATGTGTCTTTTTTTTTCATTTTGGATTGCACCAGGAAGAGAATAGAATTTAGTTTTCTGACCTTCATGATCGATGATTGTACAGGGACCATGGACAAATCCTGAGGCATATTTTCACATAAAAGTTATCCCAAAGGAGAATAAATTAGAGGAATTATTTTGCTAGACTTCACAATTTTTGAGTCATCATTTTCTTAAATCATATGGCCTCAGATAATCTGGATAAAAAGGAAAATAAAACAACTGCAAGTTCAGAGTTACAAATTGCATGTGAGAATGATTTATAGCATTAAATTATACAAAGCATTGGAATTCATAATGATTGGAAAATCTAATTTTAGGCTTCCCAAAATTAGCTTTAAAGATCTTACCTCAGCTAAATGGAACCTTCACTATAAGCAAAAATAAATGGTCAAATCAACATTCAAAATACTCTTATATTTATATATCTGAATACAGTGAAGGTTGTTTTGCCTGAATTATAGATCTTCTATAATTTATGGGTTTTTTGTATAAACCTTTTTTTATATTTTTTCTGTAGATTAAATATTGTAGCATTATAGCACTAGAGATCAGTGAAGTATTTAAATAAAGGAAAAAGCATATTGATTACAAACTAAGCCACACTTGTGCACTTCTCAAATACCAAGAGCTCAGTATGTGCAATTCTGTGTTTTCAGAGTTCTCTGCCACCCTTGTATTTGTCAGTCAGTAGATGCAGAACGTTATCAATCACGTCATCTACCCAGACTTCTGATCCAGGTGAAAGATGTCCCTGCCCATGGCATGGGTTTGGACTATAGGACCTTTAGAGGTCCCTTCCACCCAAGGCATTCTAGAATTCTGTGATTCTGTCAGGCCCTTAATACGTGCCCTGCTCCTCTTGTGTCATTCTGTCTCACTCCCCTCCATCCCCTCATCCAGACTGTTGATAAAGATGTGAAGCAGGACCAGCCCCAGTGCTGAGCCCTGGGGAACAGCGCTGGTGCCCAGCCAGAGCTGGATTAACCCCATTCCCACCACTCTCTATGTCTGACCATCCAGACCAGGGTTTTACTGTGTGAAGAGTGCACCTGTCCAAGCCACCAGCAGCCAGTGTCTCCAGGAGGGTGCTGCAGGGAACATTGCCAAATCTTTACTAAAGGCAGATCACACCCAAACCTTCCTCATCCACTCAGTGGGTCATCTCTGAGTAGATCAGGTTATTCAAGCAGGACTTTCATTGAGTACTTTGCTTCTTCCTCCACCTCCTTTGGCACTATGTCTGCTGTTACATCCAACAAAGGATGAAAACTCTTCTCAGCCATCCTTTTGTTTCTATAATACTTAGAGAAATATTTTTATTGTCCTTACAGCATTAGTCAGATTAATTTCTGTTTAGACTTTGGCCCCTCTGTTTTTCTCTCTGCATGAACTCCTGACATAATTTTACTCCTCCTGCATGCTCCTTCTTCCAAAGGTCACATACTCTCCTTTTATTCCTGAGTTGCAGTCCAAACTCTCTGACCAGCTGGGCGAGTTCTCCCCAACATCTTGTCTTCAGCCTACGGGGATGACTTGCTCCTGAGCCTTTAAGATTTCCTTCTTGGAGAATATCCAGCCTTCCTGGACTCATCTTTTCTCTGAGACTGGTCAGAGAGGTTGGATCTCAAATAATGAAGATGAGAACATAACATATACTTACCAGTAAAAGTAGGAAGCGGAACAAATTTAAATAAATACAATAAAACTGATCAAATATAGTTTCAATACACATTACAAACAAAAACAATGCACCAGTAAACAATATAAAATATCTTATTCATGAGACATTAATAGCAAGCTAAAATCACGTTAATTACATTTTAATCAAGCTTGTTTGGAATAATGGATGTAGCACAGATTGAATTGGCTTTGTCTTCTTTGTCCAGAAGAGAAGAATAATTATTCTGCTGCAGCATGCCAGCTTCTATTTATGGACTGTCATTTTATTTTTCTAGCAGTTCATCTAAAGTTGTGTCATATGAGATCCTCCCAGATGTACACTCACTCTTTCAAAAAAATGTGTTGTCTCTTTCACAACATCATTTCAAAAGATGTGGAGTGGTCCTAAATAACATAACATATAAAAAATGTTATTTGATTTTAACATTTTTACCTAAACTGGCAGTAAACCCCAGTGTTGCAGACAAAGATTTTTATTTGTTGACTTCAGTGTGCACTTAATAGTCCTTTTGAAATTCTAAATTAGAATTACGTTTCATAAAGAATGTATTTATATACTAAGAATTAAATACTGTAGTTATGATTAAATTGCAGTTTGGCTCTTGCAAAAATGTCTTTGCTGTAAAGTACTATGGTTTAATGATATAGTGCACCATGCAGGCCATATATATTTTATAGGATGTTATCCAAAACACACCATTAAAATAAGCTTACAGATTTCTTTTGCACATTAATTCTTAAGAGACAGCAAGAAGAGACTCCTAGTACTTTAACCTCCCTGTGTCTTTTTCAAGACTGTAATTACCTGCATTCAGACCTGACTTTGCAGAAATAATTAGATCGTTCCTTTTACATATTTTGTATTTTTTGCCATTTGCACACTCAATATTTTTTAAATCACTTTAAATATATCATAAAATGTATTCTTTTGTCACAAGGTCTCAATGTAAATAGAAATATGATTTAAGTCTTCATGACATGTATCAAAATACTTTGCTTTAGGAGCAAGCCTTAAATGAAAACAAAGGAGGAGTGGGGCACTTGTAGCGCCGTTGAAATAAGCCCTTAAAAACAAAAAACCAAAGAAGGCGTGGTGACATCATCGAATCATCAAGGTTGGAAGAGACCTCCAAGATTATTGAGTCCAACCTTTGGCCAAATACCTTCACGTCAGCTAAACACTGAGAGCAACATTCAGTCATTTCTTGAACACTTCCAGGAAAGTAGCTCTACCACTTTCCAGGGCAGCCCATTCCAATTCCTAACCACCCTTTCAGCTAAGAAATTCTTTCTGAGGTCCAGTCTGAGCTCCCCTGGTTTATCTTGAGGTTATTTCCTCTCATCCTGTTACAGTTTCCTGGAAGAAGTGGCCAATTCCTTCCTTGCTGCTGTTGCCTGGATTCAAAAAGACAAAACTTGCAACAGTGATAAAGTGGTAAGATAAAAAAGCAATTTTTTAATGAAAGCATTCAAGTGCACAAATATGTCTCTGCACATGTATGATAGAGGATTTTTGCCTTTTTTTAAGGTTAAATAACTAGTATATCTGGCAGGTATGTCCAACAGGAGATCAGCTGCCTCTTGGCAACTGGGTCCACCCTTGGGTCTGCCCCTCGAGTTGGTCCAGGGGATTCTTTGCTCCATGTCTTGTTATGGCTCTTAAGTTCTAGGAGAAAACAGATGCTCTTGTCAGGAATTCTCTGTTTAAGAACAAGACTAAAAAGAATTTCAAAAATGTGTTAGTAAGGGTTAGCTTATTGTGAGAAAGGGCAGGAAAATACATACCATACAACTATATTTTTTAAATCTACAAGGCTACAAATATAGGAAAAATATATCAAGAACTAAAAAAAAACGTTTAGGCATCAGTACCACCTTTCAGTTACTTGCAGAGGACAGTGAGGTCTTCCTTGAGATTCCTTACTCCAGGCTTAACACCTCCAGCTCCCTCAGCCACTCCTCATAGTGAGAAGTCTCTGACCTAAAGTAGTTTTGGTAATATTCTTATTTACCTTGTTTTTCTAAACTGGCTGCTGGTTATCTTACATGCTCTGTCCTAAAATATATGGTATTGCAGACTAGCTTCCTGGCACTCCTCTCCACACTCTAACTGACCATTTTTCCATCTGGGAATGAATTCCCATCAGGAACCAGCTGTCATCTGTGACAGGAAATGTGTACATCTGCAGGGCATGGCCTTTTCATTTCCATTGGGTTCTGAAATATATATTTTGAAGGACTGAATTCCCTGTCCAAAAACCCTCTCCATTTCTCAGCAAAGTAATATACTCAACAGTCTCTCTTTCTCTATTCCATTGCTCGCTGTTGGCATACACATTAAAATAAAATTGTGTTTCATACTACTCTGTGTTATATCTGATTTTTCTGTTTACTCTCTGACGCACAGAAGGAGCTTTGTTCTTTGAGGATTCACACCTCTGGGTCTTCTTACTCTTGACCTTCTAAAGCATTTAATATTTGGCCTTTTGCAAGCTGAGTAAATGCCTTTAAGCACCTCCACTGAAGCTTGGGCTTTCCTCTTTTACTCATAACTACTGCATGAGTAGGTTTGGTGTGGGAAGAGGGAAGAGAGTTCTTTGAACAGGAAGGTAATCCAGGCCCCGTTGGAGAGACAGGAAAGGAAGAGGCAAAGTCCAGGCCAATAGAGCCCAAAACTAGGAGCCAGAAGGGAGAACAACTCCAGAATCCCTTTCCCCACCTTCCTAAGGCAAGAAGGTTGGCTTTTGTTTTTACTCTGCATTCAGTATCTCTCTCAATATCTTTCTCTGGCAGGTAATCTCCAGCCAGTCTTGTCTTCGATTATTTCCAAAAAAATCAGAAAAAAATATTAAAAAACCCTGCCACAAGGTTGAAGTACAATATATTGATGCAATGAAACTGAGTAGAGATTATGTAATTTCTGATGTCTGTAAAACCCTTATTCAGGACATTTTTCTGTAACATAGACTATACAGGTCAATTACAGGGAAAATCAGATAGGGTCTAACAAGGAGGCAGAAAAAACAGAACTCAACAGGTAAGTTGCTAACACAACAAATGTTTGCCATGGAAAAAAAATTCCTACAGGATACAAGCATTAGCTATCTTAATCCCTTCACATAAATTTTTTATCATCCTTATGAGATGATATCATATGCCTCAAATGAGTGATGAGAAAGAGTGTGGTGCACCTGAAATTAAAGCAAAAAAAGAAAAATTAGAGAAGTTGGAGGAAGCTTTTTATTAAAAAATACTTGATTACAGAAAAGCTAAAGAATGAAAGAACATAATATATTATTAAGTTTTTGTGAGTTTTTTATGTAAGATTTATCTTCTGAGGAACAAATAGATTCTCCTTTATACATAAGGAATGAGGAATGAGGAATTCAAAAGGCTTTGGGAGATGGGAATCAGAAGTGGTATTGCTTTCAGGAAACACAAAGTAGAGGAGTACTAGAGCTCTTACTCAGTCTTTGCTTGTTAAGTAGCTCCCAATAGCACAGTCCTTAATCAGAGATATTGCTGCTTCTTTCAACTCAGACAGATTTTATATAAAATCTAAAATTCTACTTAAAAATGGAAAACAAAGTGAAAAATTAAAATAGAGAAGAAACAATTCAGACATATTGCTACAGCTATAAATCTGTGTTCTTGATGTTTTCACTATTGCACAGCTCATGATTAGCCTTGAAATTGGCACTTGAGGGATCTCTCAAGCAATTATTCTCTAAATATTTCTAAAGACAAAGTGAGTAAATATTCAGGAAAAATGCATTTTGTTACCCTTTAGCTCAGCATTGTTCACGCCATCAGAAATAGCAGCAAGTCATCTTGTTAGAAGGGGAGGATTATAGATATTTCCCATAGAGGCAAAAAATAGGTAAAATTTTTTAGATCATGACTTGTGCATGATTGCCATTAAAGCATGATTTATTCAAGTTTAAGAGGCTCTTAAAAAGTTTTTAATTTAAAGGAGATGCTACAGCTGGATTAGTAGGCTGGATCTTCTTGTTAGATTTTAAATGCTTATTGCCAGAAACTGTAGCATTTCCTCAATGTCCCAAGAGCTGCTGTGTTTGTCTATTATTTATTGATGTGAATGAAAGATCACAGAATCCTAGAATCATAGAATGGTTTGGGTTGGAAAGGACCTTAAAAAATATCTCATACCAACTCCTCTGCCAAGGGGAGGTCAGGTTCCCAGAGCTCCATCCAGTGTGACCTTGAACACCTCCAGGGTTGTGGCATCCACAGCTTCTCTGGACATCCTGTGTCAGTGTCTCACCAACTACTCTGCAAAGAACCGACTTTCTCCAAATATCTAATCTAAACCTACCCTCTTTTAAGTTTAATCCACTCCCCTTGTCCTGTGACTACATGTTCTTGTAAAAAGTCCCTCTTTATCTTTTTCATAGTTTACCTTCAGGTCCTGTATGGCTGCAATTAGGTCACCTTGAAGTTTTGTCTTTTTCAGGCTTCATTCTCTCAATCTATCCTCATACAAGAGGTCTAAATATCTTGGTGGCCTTCCTCTGGAATTGCTCCAACATATTCAAGTCTTGTGCTGAGGATCCCAGAGCTGGATGCAGCACTGTAAACAGGATCTCAGCTGAGAGGAGCTGTAGTGTGCTGACCCTGGCTGGATGCCAGGCACCTACCAAAACCACTCTGTCATTCCCCTCCACAACTGGACAGAGGAGAGAATATATAACAAAGGATTTGTGAGCTG
Source organism: Alethe diademata (assembly GCA_025584955.1). Classification (NCBI taxonomy): domain Eukaryota; kingdom Metazoa; phylum Chordata; class Aves; order Passeriformes; family Muscicapidae; genus Alethe; species Alethe diademata. The sequence goes on along the minus strand of JANRMJ010000054.1, from coordinate 99,984,933 downwards.
AGATAAGGACTGGAAGTGATCACTCACCAAACGTCATTGTGGGCAGAACAGGCTCCAATTAGTAATATTGATTGAATATATCACAAAATCACAAAATCAGAGTAGGATAATGAGAAGCAAAATAAGACCTTAAAAACTCCTTCCTTGCACCTCTCCCTCCTTCCCATCTCTACCTTCTACTCCAGCAGTGCAGGGAGACAGGGATGGAGGTTCATCACAGGCTGTTTCTTCCACTGCTCACAGAGAGTCCTTCCCCTGCTCTAACATGAGTCCACCCCACAAGCAACAGTACTCCACAAACTGCTTCAACTTGGATCTCTCTTCCACAAGGTTCAATATTCAGGCATAGCCTGCTCCAGTGTGGGTCCTCCACAGGATCACAAGTCCTACCAGGAAACCTGTCTGGAGCCTGTTCCGTCATGAGCCTCCCACAAGCTCCCAGCCTCCCCTCAGGCATCCACCTGCTCCAGCCTGGGTCTCCTCCATGGGCTGTGGGTGCATCTCTGCATCCCTGTGCCTCCATGGGCTGTGGGTGCATCTCTGCATCCCTGTGCCCTCCATGGGCTGTGGGTGCA
>JANRMJ010000054.1:99960815-99984258 GCA_025584955.1 Alethe diademata | reverse complement strand
CATCTCTGCATCCCTGTGCCTCCATGGGCTGTGGGTGCATCTCTGCATCCCTGTGTCTCCATGGGCTGCAGGGCACTGCTGCCTCACCTTGGGCTGCAGGGGAATCTCAGTTCTGGTCCCTGGGGTACCTCCTTCTCCTCCTTCTCCACTGACCTTGGTGTCTCCACAGTTGATCCTCTTGCATGTTCTCACCCTGTTCTCCTCTGACCACAATTCCATCTGTGCAGTAAGTCTTTTTCCTTCTCAAATCTGTTATCACAGAGGTGTTACCACCACTACTTCCAACTTGCCCAGCCTTGGAGCCATCTGGCATTGGCTCTTCCAGACACAGAGGAAAGTTCTGGCAGCTTCTCCCTGCAGCTCCACCATTACCAAAGTCTGCCCATGCAGAATCATCTCCCTCAATCTGATGGCCACTCTACTTTTGATGAAGACCAGGAGAGATAAAAGATGAAAGAAAATTACTCCTACTGAAGACAGCTTCAGGGATGGGTTAGGGCATACAGTAAGGTAAAAAAAAAAAAAAAAACCACTGTAGAAGATTTGATCAATGGTAGCAGAAGAATTTAACTTTGGGTTTATTTAGAAAAACCAAGAAAATCTCCTGTTGTCAAGGCATGACAATTTTTCAACCCCTTATTGAACAAGTGCTACTTCTGAATTACTTTACCAGAATTATACAGACAGACATGTGCCCCAAGAGCTTGATGGATGATGGTGGACAAGTTTGGTTAGGACCTTATTTCAGATATGAATTTTGATGAGCAGTTAAGACCCCATGGAAAGAAAAGTTAGTGGGAAGTCACACTGAAATGCAGTACCCAAATTACTGAAGCTTTGTGTGCTTTCCTTTTTTATATTTTTTTATGAAGTCAGAAGGGTGATGGTAATCTCATATGAAGAGCAGGAATAGGCAATCTCATGAGATTACTAAATCAGAACCAATGCTGTTGTTGTAAATTGCGAGAAAAATGCTTCATAAAGCCTGCACATTCTTTAACTACTCCCAAAGACTTCCTCCTCTTCAAGGGTCTCTATATTTGTAAATATCATCTAGCCTAACAACAGCTATTTCTCCAAATTCAGTGATGGCATTGATCCATGGTTTTAAATAGGCTAGTGCAATGAAGCTTATTTTCACTGCAGGTTGCATGATGTTTTTATAATTCAGCATTTTACATTTGTTGTGCTTCTGCATTTGCTTTAATATTTGTTGTCAATGTTACAGAGAAGTTTTACTTTCATTAGAATAACAATAATTTCAAAACAAATATTTGCATATTTAGTGTAGGTGGCAGTGTAGGTTGAGAGATGTCTATTATGTCATACAGTAATACAATCTTTTGTGGTTCATTATGAAACACTCTGCAAATTATGAGTCATCTACTTCCTACCAAACTAAATTTGTTTTCAGAATTTTGTTCAAGCCTAACTATACAGGGATTAGGCATAGAATAGAAAAGATGCAAGTTTTAAAAGGAGCTGTTTGTTTCACAGTGTATTTGAAGTACTTCACTAAACATTCTAAAAGTGGCAGCAGTCATATAGGACAAAAAAGCAGAATATTCTGTATTTCCCTATTTTCCTAGTCTGGTGTGGAACATGTTCTCTCAGAGTCAGTGCATATGTGACAGCTAGGGATGGGATTGATATTAATTCTGAAACTTAATCAATTTTGGCTGTCTCATCTTGATAAGGAGAGATAATGAAATAAAGTTATTCTGTTTTACTTGTGAGGCTTAGATCATATATCAAGTTGCAATAAATATGTAACACTTGAATGAATCAATAAAAACTACCTACCTAGAAAATAACTAAGAAACAAGCACTTCTTTTTCCTATTTTTCCTTGTCTTTTCCCTTGGTTGGAAGGAGACAGGCATATACGACAGAAATTTGTATTAGAAATTTAAATACAGCATCAATTAATTTAACTGGTTCAACAGCTCTTTTAGTTCCTTTTCTCAAGGAACTTCTGTCTATAGATAACTAACTCACGGGGATTAATCCAAGTGGATCCCAGACTGGCTTTAGCCAGGACTCTAGCACAGCCTGCATAAAATCCTCACAATATTTTAATTTAACGTACCTCTTTCTCTAAGGATTTAGACAGATAGAGATTTTTTCTTCTTTTGTGGGAGAGAGGAAAGAGTTGGTTTTAGTGAGTTTTCTGTTACACACCTGTATTGGGTGGCATGGTCCAATTTTGGGTACTACTCGTGGGTGTCTGGCATTGGGCCAGTGTCAAACCACCACAGTATCCAAAGCTTTATTGCAGAAAGTAGAAAAAAAGTTTTGATGTTGTAAATGAATTTTAGTCGGACAGGAAAGCTTCAGACCACAATATACAAGGTTCTGAAGCTGTTTCTCTTTTTTCAACTGTGTTGAAATACACATGGGAATAGCATTTGAAAACCATATTGTTGACGTTTGTTGCTTCTACAGCACTGAGCTCACTGCAGATCTCTCTTATTGGAATAAAGGCAGTGAAAGTTGTCTGCATTGAATTTTGGTCCTTATAAAATGAGACTGAAAGTGATGTCAAATATGCAATGCTAGACAAGCTGGGATATACATTTTTTACACCTTTTCCTTCCTTTAGATATCCTAAAAATCCATTATTTCCCCACTGTCAAGTGGTATAAATGTGGGGGACTTTTTAATTATCTTATTTCTGAAGTTTAATAGCCTTACCCACCTGTTCCCATTTCATTTACATAGATGGGAATGTTCAGTGGGAGAGAAAAGGCAAGTGCTCTGATCTGCCTTCCTCTGCAGCATCACCTTGCAAAGCTGCACAGCTGCTGGGCTTCCCACGAGACCTCAGGACGAGCACAATGTGTGGTGTGGACACAGCTCAGGTTCCTGAGTCCCAGCAGTGATGTTCTGCTGTGTGCCATTCCATTCCAGGGAGTGCTGAGAGCAGCACACATTTTGTGCTGCAAGGCACTTGGGGTCAGACCTTAAGGTCTGCTGAAACAAAGGATATTTGTCAGATAAGCTTCATAATGGGAAATGGGCATAAGTCAAGTGCTAGAAATAGCAAAACTTAAATCTTTGGAAAAGAAAAGGGTGAAGAAGAGGAAGTGATAAAAGGGAAAGCAGTTAAATGCTAGTCAGTCACTAGGTCCAATTCATAGACTGGATATCCTTCATATTCCTTATTAATCTGTAGAGCTACTCTGCCAAGTCTAAGTGAAGAACTTATGTACATAAAAGGAGGCACTAGATACAAGCAGGTAAGAATTACCTGTAATTGTTCCTTTCAAATATGGATATAAAGTCTGCTGTTTAAATTTCTTCAATTACCTATGTCAAGACTGTAAAAATATCTAATGGAATTTGAAATCCCTATTTTCACATTATATTTCAGATTGCATCCCTCAGGAAGACACAACTTTCCTTTGTATTGCTCTTCTAAGACTAAAACTTGTCTGCAATAATGCCTTTATAGCATTAACAATGTAATTTTGTCAAATATAACTACATCATCCTGTGAAGTGTTCTGGTAAAATGCAACTTTTTTTCCAGATGTTATTTTAACAGAAGACTCATGAGTGTTAAAGAATGGAGCCTATAAAAAAGAACAGGTTCTTCACGTTGTATAACCTTATGTGCATGAATATCCCTGAAAACATGGACAACCCTTGATAAGTTCAGAAGTAAAAAAGTAGGCCATGCAGTCCAGCTAAGTTCGTTGAGCTGGAATGAACAAGTACAAGATCAAAACAGTGTTAGTTGGTCTCTGCTGCTATAGTAAACAGTGGAATAAAGTTGGAAATCTGAAACTCAGTTTATGTAATGTTATGGTCATTGCTATTGGAAAAGAGCAACAAGAATATTTGAAGTCACCAAGGAAAAGAAAGCTTTCCTTTATTTTTTTTTCTCCTACTCTAAAGTACCGTAATAAGAAAATTTATACATTAGCTGGCCTTTTTAGAAAGCATAAAAATCAGCAGAAGATGCACCTTTCAACAGAACACAGTCCAGGATTCCCTGGACTTAAGATGCAGGGAAGATTTAAGATCCAAATTTATAGGAAAATCATGAATATAAAATAAGCAAAACCATCTCAAAATACGAGGTAGGAAAGTAAAACTGAAACTTTATATTCTACAATGGCTGTTGGTGAGAGCACGGATAGAAGCAGTCTAAGTATCTCCCTCCTGATCCAAACACATAACTCTGAACCAGCCACTCATCTCCAGCTGGAAGGCCCAGGTGCAAAGTAAACACCTTTGATCTTTTGATCCTTGAAGCTAAAGAATCACTAAGCAGAATGTAATCCTCCCTTATACTCTTCTACATCATTTCTAAAACTCTTTATGCCTTTACAGAGCCAGTACAAGGGGCCACTTGAGGCTCCAGATGGGAGCCTCATCTTCTGCATCAGTGTGAGGGCAAAGTGTTCAATTTATAAGTCAATTTTATGTTACTTGAATTTTTGCAATTTTATGCAACATGTAATGCACACACTAAAGCTTTCTATTAATGTCCTCAAAAAGAAAGATACTCTTACAGGACTTTGCTGATACTTCACATCTTCAGTGTTACTTTTGCCCAAATGCACTCCCTAATTTTTAAAATAATATATGCAGAAGGTGTTTATTTTATATCCAATTCAAGAATATCATTAGTATCTTGCAGCCTGCAAGACCTGCATAAAAGTGCAACAGCACCAAGAATTTTGCTCTTAACATTGAATCATGGGAAGGTAGTTATTTACTTTATTTTATCTTTGCTTCAGCTGAAAGTTGAGATTTCAGCTTCTGGCACGAAGTTCTGTTTACTGTTCTTATTATTGAATTTGGTATCAACTCAGTTTTAACAAGTTTAATACATTGGTGGTGCCTGTGTTAATTCTCTCTTTTCCTGCCCTCAGCGGTATAATAGGAATAAAATAGGTGGAATAGGAGGAAGAACTTTAAAGGCAGAAAAAGAAGGCACAGGAGAGAGATAGAGGAGGTAGTATATGTTCCTGTGCATGAGAGAGGGGGTGGGGAAAGGGTTAGAAAAGAGAAAGAAATCCTTCACTCCTGTCCCCATCAATATGTTCTTAGTACTGCCTTGATACAGGCTTTTAGTCACTCAACTCATTCCTCAAAGCTGTAAAGAAATAAAAAAAAAAATCCTTTCACAAGATCAACAATATTTTTTTTCTGTTTAAACATCATTTGGAGAGACAGACAGAGTGACTGCTCTTATCTTCCTTCCTTTTGTGCTTCATCTGACAGTCATAGTCTCTTTAACCGTGTCTGCAGGCAAAACACATCACGTTACATTTCCGGAGGGTCTCGTGTCACTGCAATGATTCATGGCATCCTGTTCAGGCCTTCACATTAAACACAGAACTGAAGGCAATCTGAGCTGTATTCCTGGGGTGGCTACAAAGATTGAAATACTGAAGATTACTGAAAGCAATGAATCAAAATGACTACAAGCTGGCTGAGCAGAAGAGGCATATGACTAAAATGTGCCAGATTTTGCATGCTCTGTAGCCATTTACACCATTTCAAAATGGAACACAGTCATTTCTACACAGGTATAATAACATTTGGACAATCTGGCCTCCTGAACTCTTTTCAAAAGCAGATACTCACCGTTTGCCCTATTAGAGACATTATTACCCTGTTACATGCCAGGAACTTCAGATTCTATACACCTGCTCTGCAGATCTATTTGCTGTATATGTCTTAAAGTTCCTACAGAAATTAGGAAATAAAATATATTGCCAAATGAGACATTTGACCATATTTCACTCATTATATGTATGGTTTAGATGGAAGTAATATAGTTTTAGATATACACATTTCTTTCTCTTGATCATTAAATGATTTAATCGCTTTTTGCACCAACAGTGGCATCAATATTTGACCCCATCTTTTGTCACAGTGACAGAATTAGCCAATATTCTTGTTAAAAACAAGTGATTAATCAAATATCAGCACAAAGTTTAACAGGTTCTTCATAAAAATTCCACAGCCTGAAATATCTCATGTAAATTAGTCAGTGAGTACTTTTAAAGAAAAAGCATTTTTACATGAGCTCTATTGATTCATATCTTAAAGCAGAGATGCAGAAGAGCCCTAACATTTACCAGAAAAAGAGTATAGTAATTTAACCATATTTAGAAATGAGGAATTTCAAGGGAAAAAATTTCTCCCTTCCTGAAGAAAATAGAGGTAGTTAATGTTGTTTCTTTTTTATTGTTTGTTTAGTTTGGGGTTTTGTTTGTTAATTCAGCGTTCAGGTTAAATATGTTCAGGAATTTGTATTTTACTCTTTCACAAATAAGTAGCGTTAAAGACACAAAAGAGCCTTGGACAGCAGGCATTTAGCAACCTGAAGAATTGTGCACGGGTTAGCATTGATTCTCAGTTTTCTCTGACAAAGTAATGCCTGTGGCTCTGCATATGTTTGTAGTTACAGGAGTTTGATTCATGTTTCTTAGGCACACTAGATTTGAAAATGGTGGGCAAAACTTCTTTCTTTTTTTTGTTTGCTTGTGGCTTTAGAAACAGCAGGAGAAATGGCCAGCTTCTCTGTGCTGGTTTGCATCTGAATCACAGAATCATAGAAGTTTTGGCTGGAAAAGTCCTCTAAGATTATTGTATTCAGTCATAAACCCAGCTCTGCCAAGTCCACTAAACTATGTCCCTAAGTGCCACATCTACAGATAGCAATGCTACATGGGAGCATTTCATTAGTCTAAGGTGGGACAGTTTAGGAGGTTCTCTTTCTAATATCTTTAAGGACCTAACTCATGAATTTTTGTAGGAGATTTTAAAAAATCTCTGAACTCATCCATTTTCCTAAAGCTCAGTCACTTTGGGCAGTGCCTGTTGCTGTGTAAAGCAGTCAGCAGAGCTTCTGAAGAGAAATTTAAGCTCCTTACTCATTGTACCATCTTCCCAGCAGTTGTGACTCAGTAGCAGATCATCATCTCACTGCTTCCTCCTCATGCATGAGCAGAAAAGAGGAACAGTTTTCCACTGACATTTCAAACTCAGCCATGCACAGCAGCTTAACAAGTCAGGATTTTTCTGACAGCTGTCTTTTCAGCCTCAACATCTAGATTCTGGCTAAATATTGGTTTGTTTTTCCTTTTCAAAGCTCCTCAAAAGCCATAATATCTAGGTCCAAGATTATAATCTGGTATAAAAGGTGGGTACTGGACAAACATTAGAAAAGCTTCTCCTTTGTCATGAATCCCTTCTGAAACCAGTGTGAAGGGTATACTTGGGAATAGTCTGAATTCCTACAATCCCTTAGGGCAAGGGCAACAGGGTGTAGTTCAGAGCAGTCATTGACTTGCACCACACAGTTGTGCTCACAGGGATTGTTCTCAGGTTAACTGAAGGCAGATCTTTCTTAGGTGTGCCCTGATGCACCCCAGGTGTTCAGTGGTACAGTGAGCTCTCTGCCCCACCCCACATCTGTCTTCCCAGGTGGCCATCACCTTCCTGAAGATCATCTTTGACATAAGAATAGATGAAAGCTGGGTCTGATTGTGTAGGCAGCTTGTCATCTGTGAGTTATTAAATACAGTTCTTTACTCCAGGAAGAACAAGATCCTAACTCTAGCCAGAAAACTCTAAGCATGAATATGTGCTTACTCAGGTGTTCGTACCATTCATGGAGGGTGTAACCACCAGGAATACCAGTGGTAAGAGGCAATAAAGTTATTAAACCACAAGTAATCTTTTCTATTTTTTCCCCCTTCCACTGTATTTAGCCTTTGCAGATGTACCCCAGTTACATTTTATTTGTAAATTAAGCAGTGTGGACCACCATGGTATTTCTGCAGCCTTAGCTGTTATATATATGTGAGAATAGCAAATTATAGGAAGCTGAGTCATTTTGCTAAGCAAAATTCATTTGGCTAAGACGCACATCACAAAACCACAACCACTTCTCACCAAAGATAGTTTCCCAGGAAAGGTGTTACAGATAAGAAATAAATGTTCCCTCCTAATTTTCTGGACACAGAGAGAGGCTTTCTAGGAGGTAGCACTTAGGCTACAGAGCACAACCCCTGCCAAGTTATCAGCTACCCTTCCTCATACTTTTTATGGTCTACATACCCATGGCCACTCAAGTAGAGCTTTATATCCTCATGTGAGTAAGCACTTAGGTTTAAGAAATCGCACAGTGCTTACAGAAATAGAACACAAAAGCAGTCTCAATGAATAAAGCATATTGGTTGTTGTGCTCCTGAAGCAAAGGGTACATATTATGCTGTTTCAGAGTAAAATGAAATACAATTTTATCTTCTAAGGGGGATAAAGTGAACATCAGAGCAAGTTAAACAGTACACCCTGTGAGTCTCTACAGAGGAAAAATGGTGTCAGAAACCTTAGCCAGAGGTTAATTGATAAGCGGTTTAATTATTCATTTGTTATTAATGATTACTAATGAGAAACATTAGAATAATCAATGTTCCAGCCCAGTGCTTTGCCAGATGTCATGTTAATTGCAACTGAAGATAGCAGTAGCTTAGCAAAAACAGAAACAATTAGCATGATTGACTCAAAGCCACCTCACGCCTCTCTGGGGCATTGTTCTAGCAGCACTACAAAGCAGTATAAAATTCTCTGGGTTTGCAGAGTGGGAAAAGACTGTTTCTAATAGCCTTTGCTATAAGCCAGATTTGTCTCATAAAAAGGTAGAAATTACAGTAAGTCTGACACAAGCAAATACATTTGCTTGGCGAGATCTCAATCACAGGTTATATGAGAGGAAATACAAAATAACCTGCAGTGAATAAAATGTTAACATCAGTAATGGCTAATTGAAATTAAAATCTACTCTTTCCCCCGTGAAAAATTTGTTGAGCTTTAATATTCCCAATGAAATTTGACTTTTAAATTATGCTTTATGACCTGAAACAACCATAAACCACTAAAGTACCATGTTGTTATTCAAAATATGCAAAGTAGCATCTTAAACTACAGGTATTGTAAAATGCTCAGAAATTAGATTTTATTCTATGCAGAGATAAGATTTCATTCCATTGAAATAGGAGCTTTGGATTTAGATAGGTAAACTGCAGTACAGCATGAAACCAAAGTAGCATATGCACATCAAATACAACTACCCATCACATGACAGAGTTCTCTGTCTCTCCATGCCAAATTTGATCCTCAGACATAGGATGGAAACTGGAATGTCTTTCTCCAGTCAGGGAATCCAGGTGGCTCTGCTCTAACCCCAGACTTGCTTCTATTATTCAGAGGTTCTAGGGTGCAGGCTTTAGGGTCAGAGAGTCCAAAGCAGTAGTGCCAACAACCATCAAAGAAAGAATTGGGAATGGCACATGTAACACCAGTCCATGTAAATCTGAACAAGGTTCTTGAAAGTTAGCACTGGGTCTATCTAATGTGTGTGGCTGAGCTGGCTATGAGGTTTTCAATCAGCCATGAGCAATGGGGTACCATACAATCTGGTGTAATTAGATTATAATCTTGAGTGATTTGGATATATATAACACAAAACTATTCTTTAATTGACACTGACACTGAAAATAAGATGAATTTTTTGATTCTTATTGGAAAAGATGGTGAAAAGCAAACCCACCTTGAGGATAATTTTGTCCAATTCTGTGCACAAACCACAGTTCCTAATAAAAAAATTCAGTGTGACCATCAAAAACCAGCAGTGATCCTGTCTGCTTCATCCAACTAGCATGTGGTGAAGGTGGGAAGTTTCCTCACTGAAAGCTGGCTTGTGCCTGAGGCGAGACCCCAGATGCTCTCATGAGCTAAGGCAGCAAGGTAACACAATCTGCACTGAAGCTGCAGGGAATGAAGGACATTGATCAAAGGGCAGATTCTGCTGCAAACATCCACTTCTGTCATGTCTTGGGTACCTGCTGATGTAAAGCTGGCACCTGCTGCTGAAGTTTAGTCCTCAAGTTATAATATATTATTTATCTAGACAGAGGTGAGGTTTGTCAGTGCCTTATCCATATATCAAACACTGCTGTGCTGCTTTCAGCAGAGGAACATGGGAAAATGCAACAGTGGTCTAAAAAAAAAGGATTCTGGCAGGTCTTTCTCCATGAACTTTCTCACTGTTGTAACTGTTACATGCAGTCAAAATTCTTGGGCTTTAGGGCAATCCTCCCTAAAATTCATGAGGCTGAGCTGGTAAAGACAGAAGAAAGACAGGAGTTTGCAAGACTTTCATTATGAGCACAAACCCATATTTTGGTCCTTTCTTTTTCATCTATATACATGTGCAATTTGTTTTATTATATTTGCAATATCTGGGGATTGCTTTTTATAATCAGTCAGGATGTCTGCAGTATAAGATACACATTTTTTTTTTATTTTAAAATAACAAAATGAAATTTGTGAGTGAAGTCTTAAAATAATGGAGAAGCTGTTCTTCAAGCAGTAACAGAAACCCCTTCAGGCATTTCACTCTACCCCAGAGAACATAGAAGCATTCATCTAAGAAATAAATAAATAAAATAAAACAAAACTTTTTTGACCCTTTCTTTGGCTTTTCTTCCATGATACATCTTCTTCTGGAATTTTCCGTACTAGTTCACTTTATGTTGAGAGTTTCTTTTTTGCCTCTCAGTGATGTTTCTTGTTGGTTTGTTTGGGTTTTTTAATCTGGAAATTTGATTGTGGAAATCTGCTCATTCCCTCCTTTGCAACATACTGACTTTCACATGAGAATCTGTACATTCAGCAAGAACCTTATCACTTTGATGGATAATCATCACATAATCATCACGGTTTCACATGTTTATGGGAAAAACCTGAAATAATTTAACAGTATTCCAATTGTTGCATTTAGATTACAGCATTAAATTTCTACTGAACATTTAGTTTCCTTTTTATAGCAGCAAAAATCGCAGAAATCAGCAAGTATCAGCTATTAGTTAAAAGGGAAAAGAAAATAAGGAACTCTCACATGAGCATGTCTTTGAAAATCAGAGTTCAACCATACCACTAAGTGAATCTCCAAATAAGACTAGAAAGACTGACTAATGTGTCTTGGATAGATAGGCTGCATGTTTGTCTAATCTATTTTTACAAGACCTGCAAAAGAAAGCAATCACAATGTCACTGTTTCACTTCTAGTACTTCTCCAAGAATTAGACAGTTGTTTTTTTCCACTTAACTAACTTAAATTTCTTTTGATGATCACTGAGCAGATTTTTAGCACCTATTTTTATTATATATGAAAAAAAAAATGATGATGGTTCTCTTCAGAAAAAAACAATAATAGTAAAGAACTTCAAAACTTCCCTTTGATAAAGACCTCACATATCCATATCCAAAATCCAATCTTATTTTCCAGCAGTTGATGTATCAGAAGACATTTTTCTTTTCTAATAATCTGACATTTCTTCAAGCATTAGACAGTTATGCTGCTGGGTTTTCACCATTTTACACCAAATGATAAGCTTTCTTCACAAATATCATAATGTAATCAAAAAACCTTCCAGGATTTTTAATTCCTTTATATTAATTGAACATTCCTTCTGCATTCTCTCAACCATCACATCTTCCTTTTCCTATCCACAATATCACTTGTCTTTTACACATCGTTCTGAATCCCATTTCTTTACTATCTCCTGATATTTCTGGTTTAGTAGATGTCATATTAAGACTCTTTCCAGCATGTAAATATCTTGTTTCTCAGGAACTTACCCAAAACTTTAACACACTTTTATTTAGATTCAGGCTATGTCCACACTGTCCCTGGGAGCACAAGGCATGGAGCAGATGAAGTGCATCCTATTTTCTGACTCAGCTGTGTGTGCCACCACTGAGCACAGAAGGCCTGAGGCTTAGCACTGCATGGCTAAACTGCCATAAAAGCAGGCTGAGCTCAGGCTGCTCACAGACCTGCTTTTCACTCTGGCACTCAGTGTCAGGCCCTTCTGCAGAGACCCCTGCCAGCCTACATGCATCTGTGCACATTTTAAATACACCAGGAAAGAGCTTGTTGAACTTGACTCTCCTACCTTTTACATCAGAGAGCATTTGGCGTTGCTTCTGCATTTTGTACCTTTCCATGTGGATTCCTCACCAGCAAAAAACCATGAATGAGTTCCAGGGCTGGGAGATTCCCACAGATTCCAATTATCCATCTTTGTTGCTGACTTTAGTGAGACATTTTTGTTCTCTGCACTTTTGAGGTCTATGCCTATTGATATGTTAATAGTTACCTTGCAAACACAGCCACCACAAGAAAATCAGGTCAAGTAAAATACATTACAAAATATTTTCTTATTTTAAAACAATGAAGCATAGCAATAATGTTTGGTACACTTTGGGTCATGGGGAATCATTAATATTAACGTTTCCACCTTTTAATATGTGTTGATAAAGTAAAAACACAGTAGGTAAGAGTAGAATTGTCACATTTTTAGAGCATTTTGTCTGACAATGTAGCTGAAAAATATGTCATAATAAATTAACCTAAGGCTGTTCTAAATTTTTTGTCCTGCACAGTTTCAAACACACAGACTACAATAAATTACCACTGATAGTTTTTTATTTTAGTATTTTGAGGGATTGTTCAACTTTAGGCCATAAATCAGAAATTACAAGCATTCATATGCCAATTTGGGAAGTCACCAAAACTTTCAAAGGTAGATTGTTAAATCTCTTCAGTGTAGGAATATCTATTGAAAATGAAAATTAATATAGTGCCAGAAATATCCTGGTTTGCAAAAGATTTTTTGACAACTTTATGGCTTGGGAACATGTTGGATTTCACCATCAATTTACATCTCAGTCTGTTAATGAGTCATTACTATTTTAGCAGTAAATGTATGCCACCTCAATGCAAAGACAGAGGTCATGATTTGGCCAACAGAGCACCTCCTTTATTTTCCACGTGATTTTGCAAGAGGCAAGAAGATACCACAAGTGAAGTAAAGTAGAGGTTACTGGCAATTGAAAAAACTGTTATAGATTATGAAAGCTAATTCATTTGTGATTTCGTACCAAACTGTTGCCTTTAATATTGCTTGTTCTATTTAATCTGCTATGCATTTATATTACAGGAGGTCTTGGAGATACACCAGCACCTCTTTCTTTCCATTACCCATGGATGAGTAGCGCAGAGTTTACACAAGGCAGTAGCAGGTACTGTGGCCCAGGGTTTACTAAAATGAAGGGTGCTAAATGAAGATTACTTTGGCAGACACCCCTGTCTGTGTGCAGCCATGGGAGTCAGTCCAGCAGGGCATATTTTGCCTGCAGGGGAGAAGTCAAACACATTCTATGTTTCCTCTTGCCCTGCCAGCCCTCCTCCATTTCCTTTTTCAGGCTTGCTGCAGGTCAGCACCAGAGTGAGAGGCTGCACATGGACACAGAGGACAGCCAGGGATTTTCACCTACAGCTAACATGAAAACGTAGCTCCAGCAACTAAAGTGTGGGAATCAGGTTCTAACAGTGCATTCCTTAGGTGTGGTATAAAATTATAATTTTTTCCTCATCTCTTCATGTAAGAAACACTTTGGCATAAAATTGACCTATGGAATGCAATCTAAGATGAACACACTTCGTTATTCTAGGATTCTTCCATGTGGTTCAAATGGATTTGGTTTGGGGCAGAGCAGGAAGCACACACCACATACATTTAAATCATAATAAATGTGGAGTAATGAAAAGTCAGGGCACAGCAGGAAAGGGTCAGTCTCTGTTCAGCCTAATGACTCTGCTGGTTCCTGCTACAGAACAACACTCTGCAACTATAAGGGATTTTTTCAGTTTTAATACAAATAAGATGATACAATGAGAGAGAGGTAAAACAGCTGCCTTTCTTTTCTCCTGGGTCTAATTATAACAGCAGGTAAAAAAATACAAGGGGCTCAAGTCTAATTTGGTAAGTGAAAACTACCTACCAACACAGCTGTTTTATTTATGAGAGATGGCAGGGTCAATAAGAAACCCTGATATAAAGAATAGCAAGGAAATTTGTGAGGAACGAAAGAAAAAGTAATTGTGTATGCAGTGGTTTTTATGTGTGAATAGAAAACTGATAGCTGGTTTTATATTGATCTTTCTTTATGCAACATGCTGTTATTTACAACTGTGGATGTATTTTTCTCAGATATTGAGTGCTGCATGATTTATGCTGTGTCTCAATCACCACATTATGTTATGTAAGGCACTAGCTGAATCCTGAGATGAGTCAGCTGCCAAACATTGTATAAAAACTATTGTCTCATAATGAATCAACAGGCTTTGAAGTAATTAAATCTCTCATTGTTTTGCTTAATACAAGCTATTTCAAAATGTAAAAACAAATTTTGGAAGTGAGTCTTACTGGGTCCCATTATAATAGCATTTAGCTTCTTTCAGTCACCAGTAAGACACAACTGTCAGTCTAATAAGATTTATAACCATGAATGTTTGGTTTACTTATCAAGTAAGAGCTAGCAATTCTTATTCTGTTTGCCAGCCTTTTGCAACTGTAACCTGTACTCAAATTTGCTTTTGTTCCACAGACTCAATGCTTCTTATCGTTATTCACCACTTCTCTGTGCTGCCACAACTCTTTCAGTCAGCTAAGAACATCTCATTAGCATGGCTATGGTGTAAACCAGTACAGAAAAGCATCCATCCCCAAATGTCTATCTATAGACATTCCTGAGCACTCTGTTTATGACAGCAATAACACTTCTGTGTCAAATGATGACAGAGACCAGGCCTGCCTGGCCAACTCACCAGGGAGTGACAGAGTGAGGCTGCATCTTTCTTCTTGTGGTGGAGGGGTTTACACCAGACTGCAAAACTTGGATGACACTTGTTAATTCTCTTGGGACAACACCATGTACAGAATGACAGCTCAGATGGTTAGGATATTTTGTGCTGGGGAAAAGTACTATTAATCTTTAATTTTTGTTTCGCAATATATTTAGAGTAGAAAAGACAAATTCAAAAGAGTAGTACCTTATTCTGGGACCAAAGACTGTTGAATTTTGTGGTGATTCTGAGCTATATTGTTCTGCAGCCCTGCACCACAGTGATAGAAGATAAAAAAACTCTCAGCCAGAGTGTTTGCATTGGAACTTTGAGGACTCCTTCAGGTATCTTCAGATTCATCCATGAGTGCTACATAAGCATGGGTAGACTTTGATCTGAATTCAATATTCTCTGTCAGTTTTGATATGCTCTTGGCCACCGCTGGGAAGATCTGCTGTCACAGCCTGTGATTGCTACCAGCTCCTACTCATGACTTGGCAGGACCCATCACTGCTCTGCTACATGAGTCACCAGCCAGCATCAGGATGGATGTGTGCTAGCTGCCCTCAGACCCAGGCCAGCCCACCTACAGACATCAAACACGACAGAGGAAATGAGAATGGGTACTTGCATGTCCCCACATTCAGCAGGAAGACACAGTTAGCCATTTGTGCTCCTTCCTTGCATTACACAGTTGAGACAGGCACGCATCAGTGCAGAAGTCTGGAATTCCATGCAGGTCTGAAGAGGATGAATCTCCCCAGTTCACAGCCACACTTTCTTCCATTCATCCAGGTCTGGATGTTAAAAGCCAGAAAATTATTTAACCAAGTGGTGTAATGATATTTTACTCTGATGTGTCACAGATTTTACACTGACCATTTTCAATTTTACTGCAAGTCATTTGCACTATTTCCAGCCCATGTCTGGGTAAGAGGTTGATGCTGTTTGCAGTCTGATTTCTAGTTTCTTGTGCTTCCTACTAGCTTCTTTAAATAAATCCACCTTTCTCAGTTTGTGATGGATTAAATGTTGGATTAGATCATAGAATACAGTGAGTAAAAGAAAAATTGTCTGAGATACACAGAAAAAAATGTTGAATGCATTCTCTATCATTAACTTTGACCCAGGAATCTGAGACTATGAGATTATTTGCATAGTTAATTTTCATTCTACAATACAAGGAAAATAATACTTCATGAAGTCTAATCTTGCAGTCACCAGCCAAGGCTTTTACCTTCATGACTGAAATTAATCAAGATCTCATCCTCTACTCTGCTGAGCACAAGAGGTTCCCTGGTTCCTCTGGGTAATTTTTTTTTTTTTAATTAAAAAAAGAATAGCAGCATGGTAATCACTCATTTTCTGCCACTGTCTTGGTCTAGGTAGTGCAAAACTGCAGCATAGATCAATCCTCTAACATTCTGTAAGTTAACACATCATGAACATATAGAAATATCACTATTTGTTTAAACTAATAAAGTCATAATTCAAAATGTAATTATGTAAACAGCCTCCCATGACCTAGTTGTTGTTTTTTTTAAGGAATAACAAACAGCCTGTAGCATGTGAAGAAGGCACCTAAAGAGTTGTGTAATCAAGGATGTTTAGTTTATTATTTCTTAGTGTATAATTATTTCATTTTTCTAGCTCTAAAGTTTTTTTACTGTACAGGTAGTTTTGCACATACCAGCCTGAGTTAAATGTGGGGTTTCCTGTCAATATTAGGTTTTTATCAAAAGGAAACAAGCACATGAAAAGAAGACATTATATTAAAAAGTTAAGCAGTGCTATTACATTTCAAATCAAAAATGCCAGAATGTAACAAACCCAAAAAATTGCATAGTCTGTCTTGATTGGATTTCAAAATAATTAGAAACTTATATGCGACAAAATGAAAATTTTGGTATCTAAGCCAGTGAAGAGAAAAAAAAGAAGGTAACATTTCATGAATTATACTTTTTTTTGGAAGAAGATATAATTTGTGATATTTAAAATATTCAAACTTTAAAAATTGGTTGACCAGTCCACTTAATGATATTTATGATAGATTTTAAGTCACTCCTTGCCTTAAAAAATATCATTATTAACTTTACCAGAGTAGTTGTTCATTAATCAAATCTCTATATTTATTTATTTTATATTTTATTATAATTTTAAAAACACCATGCAGATATATGTCTTACAGTCTTTGATTATTTGCTAATAAACTTTAATGAGTTGCTTTAATCAGGCAAGCCCACACAGTCATTGAAATTATAGGTTCATATCCAATAAAAAGTTGTACTTTAGAACCATCCTCAATTATATGAACTTTCACTTTTTGTTACTTTTTTCTGTTTTTAAGGCAGTTATATTATTAATCTGTTTGGATTCCATATCTTAACATACTGAGTACAGCATCTTTATTTTACAGCTTACAATTTTTCATCTTCTGTGGAGAGCTCAGTAAAATCATTATCTAGATCTAAGAACAGAGATTAGATATAAGATTACTTACACAGGGAAAGTGAACCACTCATCATTCTGTACTTCTAGGTCTGAAATGACCAATATATAGTTAAAAAAAAAACAACCAAAAAAAACCAGTCAAAACACACACAAAAAATAAATTCCCACAATTTTTTGCGACTAAGCATTCTGACCACAGGTGAAATTTCTGTAGAAAGAGGAAGACCTAGGGAGCCCTAGATCGACAGTATATGCACAGAAGTTTAAAAAGTTGATGCCAGAATAAACAGAATTTGACCCAAAATTTCTATAAACTTGCAATTCTCCAAATCAATTTATTTCACAGGTGTTATAAAGGTGTATTTTTCCAAAGCTGATTTCATTTATATCTTTGACTTTCCATTATTTCTTTTTATATATTCTCCTCTCTGCCTTTGCACTATCTGTGACATTTTTCAGAATATTTACCTCACCAGAGCTCTAGCTCTGAAGTAATTTTTCTGCAGTGTACCAGCCCTTCAGGGGAAGTCAGTTCTTCCTTTCTAGATTTTTGCTGACCTATTCCACAAAATAGTTTAGGTTTTAATACAAGACACCATTACTGTTACTTATGACCACTGTTTGCTTCATGTGCTATGAGAAATATAATGTCCTCCCGTTTTCCTAGATTCTAATGCAAAGCAATAAAATTTTAAATACTCGACATTTTAATCCAGACTTTCTAATAATTACACTGTGCTTAAACATGTTTAAGTGTAAAGTAATTCCTTGAATGTATTATTTAATGAATGTATCAAAATATAGTAGTGACTTGGGTCAAAACACGTTCAGACATTTTTAGATTTTGACTGCATCATGGTAGATTCAATAACAAAAAAAAAACCTACAGACTGATATCACACATTTGTGGTTTTTTTCTAAACATTCTTTACCTTAAATATTCACATGTATAAATCCACATGTATTCACATATTCAACAGGGGGGTCATCTGCTGTAAGGTACAGTCCAATTCCATGAGAATTCTCCTGCCTTTACACCAAGATTCAACAGACTTTCCATTCCAAGTTAGACACTTGTGTTGTTAGGAAATGTTTCTTTTAGAGAAACACACACACTCACAAAAAACCCTACAACTTCTACAACCTGTTGCTGTAGAATACAAAAAAGGCAGTTTGTTCATCTGCAGGTCTGTGTGAGCAAAAGTGCCACTGATTTTTCCAAATTGCATATCATTCCCATTCTGCTTTATGCTTTCATTTGGAAATGCACTACCTTCTTCAGGCAACCAATATGGTCTGCAGAGCTTCAGTTTCTGTGATGCTAAAGGCACATTCCAGAGTTGTTCTTTTTATTGTCTCCATGTGACCCTACAATGATCAGAAAAGAACTTTGTGGAATGAAGGAAAAACTGCAAACTGGAATGAAAGCAGTTTTAAAGAATAGGATTTTCTTTGTATTACCCTATGTAATTTCATTTCCATAGATAGAGGAGGAAAATTCCATTTCAGTAGACTTAATTTTGGCATCTGCATTACTGTAGTTCTTGAAAAAGCCTTGTGAAAACTGACAAGAAAACTACTGATAAAATCCATATGACCATCCTCAAGCACACAGTATGTTAATCCTAAACCTACTCTGTTCCTGTTAGAATTTCTGAAATCCTGATGATGAAAATGCTACAAGGAATACAAATCAGAAGTTAGAGCAAAAAAATATTTATTGTAGACCTTATGTTTAAGCTTATGGCATGATTCTCTTAATTTTTTTTTTCCTCAGGCCTTTATCACACCAGACTATCTAGACATTCAAGTTTTGACAGGTGGAAGGGTGTATATGGCAGATAAAATAAGAAAAAAGAAAGCCGTGACACAGACTTGGACTATTCAGAAGTTAAAGTAAAGAAGAAAACTAACCAGTTAGGATGCCTAGCCTTGTAAACTCAAAGGCTGACAGGGAGCAGAGATCAAAAATCAAAAATTCTGCCAAGAGTTTCTTTAACAAGTGTTGAGTCATTTTGGCATGGTGTTTGTTTGGAGGGTTGGCTGGTGAATTTGGGAGTTTTGTTTGTGGTTGTTTGTAACAGAGGATCGATTTCCTGATTTAGAAAGAGAATTCATTCTCTTTCCAATTTACTATTCTTTTCTGTGCAAACACTGTTTACTTTTTTAGATGTATTTTCAAGTGTTTCTTTGTAAGCTCAACATCTCTAATACAAAAAAGTTTTTCCTGAGACAAGCAAGGGAAAAAAAAATTAAAGTGCCACTGAGGAAAATCTGACAAGTGTTAGAGTATGATTGTGTACATATTCATGCTTATTTTTTCTTTGGTGTGCAGAATTAATGGAATAGATTCAAAGTGTTATGGACATTTTGTTTTACCCAGCATCTCCCAGACAAATGCACAGAAGAAAATCCCACATAGCCATCTAAAATTCATAAGTTTATGTTAAGAACTAGAAAGGAACATAATAACCAATGAAAGTTGTATGAGGCAAAATTTTGTTACCTCTCTCTAATATCTACCATTCCATCATTTTTCTTCTTTTACATATCTTTTCCTTTTCCCTAATCACTGAAAATCTGCCCCCATCCTTCCTCTTGCTCATATAAACCTATTTATTTTCTTTTTCTGACAGAAAACATAAAGAGAAAGCCTTCCCAAAAACAAGTTCATTCTTCCTTCACCTCAATGTATCAACTGCAGAGAAATTTAATCAGAAACTAAAGCCTTCTCTTCTCTGATATTTCTTGTTGCTACTGTATTGGTTAAATTTACATGAAACTCTCAATTTTTTTCAAAATCTAAGATACTTGATGGACCAAAGTTTAAGGATGCAACACAATCCTTTCATGAGCCAAATTGAGGCCATGTTAGAGCAGCCATAAGCCAGTGAATGCTTCAGCAAACACTCTTGATGCAGATTATGCCAGCACAAACAGATTTAGACAAAGAAAAAGATCAAAAACTTTGGTTTTTGCTTTGAGAGAATGTTTAATTGCATTTAAGATTTTTCCAATTCCAGAGTTACTTGCACTAGGATGTATACAGGTGTGCAGAAGCCACAGGGCGCTCAGGGCACTTCAGAACTGAATTAGACACATCTTCCTGTCCAAATCTCACTTGTTAGAGCTCAACGTGCATGGCTCTGTGAAAGCCAGAATCACATTCTTTCCTTCAGATTCCAATGGTCAAAGATATTATTAATACTTCATGCCTTTCTATGTTTGCAAAAGAAGTTTTCATAAGTCATGAATATGAGGAAAGCAGAGATATGAGGGACGGCTCAGCCTTAGCTCTCTCCTGACATTGAAAATTTGCTATCTCATCTGGATTCATGTGTATTTGGGCTCTTGGTGCCATACCATATACAGCATGACAGCAAAACAATCCATAAAACATGTGATGACAGCATCACAATGTGCCCTTTTCTCCTCAAAACAGCAGTTTGAAACATTAAAAAAGAAAAGTTGCCTACACGCTGGCTTTTGTATTCCACTACAGAATTTTCTGCACAACATAAAAATATCAGAGGGTAAAGAGACATGATAGAAAGTTACAACTGCAGCCTGCAGCAAATATTGCAATTTTTTCTAATGATTTTGTGTGTATATGTGTTTCAGAAGGCATGGAGCTAAGGTTACAGGAAATCAATAGTTCTCTTGAGAATCAAAACTTATGAGGAAAAAGATCTTACTTGCTAAAACTATTTTGCTCATTACTTCTATTTTTTTTGTAGAGTAAAAACAATGTACTTTGATACATTCACTGCAGTTCATGTCAGATCCTCTATTACAGAAGAGAGCAGCCCCTTTTATAGCCATAGCATATCCTTAAAATAAAATCTCACTTTTTATCAGTAACAGAATAGTTCAGAAGATTTATGGTCTCTAAAACAACTATCATTTAAGGATGCCTCATTGTTTCAATTACAATGTATGTCAAAAGTTTCATGTTTTCTACTTCTTTTCCATTTTATAGGTTAATGAAGGCTGAGCCAAAATCCAAAGTTTCTCCCTCAGGAAGCTTCTCTTATAGTTCTGCATAGTCTGAGCACTGAGCTGGAACCCAGTCACCAATAAGAGTTAGTACAGAGATGTCTGAAGAAAACTGGGAAATAATTCATCAAAATAAAATATTCTGTACAATAAAGAATATTTTACTATCTCAGCTCATCATGGTGTTTTTTGCTTTCCTGCTTGTGCTACAGACCTGTTGCTCTTCCTGGCTCAATGTACTCTGTGTTTGTAAACCCAAACTCAGCATTAATCTTCTGCCAAAGGGCACCCACTGAACAAGGGAAACAAGAGCTCCTCAGCCACCACATTTAACACAATGATATTTTCAGAAAACCTGACCAATTGCACTGGTCATAGGATGACAATACCTTTGTTTCATGGGGATTTTGCCTAGTAAATAACAACATGTTTGTATTAAATTTCAGCTTTTCAGTACACAGATATGTTAAATCTGTATTTCATTTGTTAAATTACAACTTCCATTAAAACTCCTGATTTACTAATTCATACCTATTATTAAAAATAATTATTAGGGTTTATTCACTGGACATTTACTCTCTAATTTCCATCAATTTATAATCATCCTATGCTTTGGCTGTTCTCTATTTCACTGATCAAAATACAGAAATCCAAAAGTATTAGTTTTCAATTTATTCATTCCTTTCTGGCAGTGGAACATACAAAGCTGGACTTTGTAATGATAAATGTTCATAATTCAGTGGCCCTAAACTAAAGAAGTTCTCAACGTCCAGAAAATCCCATAGAAGAACTTCAGCACTTCTCTCTCCTTTCTACCAAGAAACCTCTAATCTGGCATTGCCTCCTGGGCACTTTTGCAGTATCAAAAAAGGATGGGGATCAACTCTGAAGGTCTACATTTAGAAAAGCTAAAAAAATTTAAAATATTTAAATAGCTTCATGCCTCCAAAATTTCAAATTTTGCAAATTATATAACAGTATTTACCTTCTGTAAAGTAGGTGGTTCATGCTAGACTGTCGTTAAGGGTTTATCAGAAAGTAAGATCAGACCCACTGAAGGATTTACTCACTGGAGGCTAATCTTGATTCAGTGTATGCCTGAGTTCTGCCTGTGCTTCAAGCTAGCTTTGATCCAGAGTCCCTGGGAAGTTGCAGCATTTCACTGTGTTCACAGTGTTTACCTCTGCCTCTCCAGTGGTCATAAGAGCACAGGCATGACTGTATTTAACCCACAGCCTTTTGGCTCCTAGACATGACCTGATTCACACCACAGCCATTCACAAGTGGGGGCTCTCAAGAGCTGCCTGTCTGCCCACAACCCTTCACTGAACCCTTCACCTTTCTCTGAAGCTGGCCCTCACACCTGAAGTGATTTACCAAAGACTGCATTATTAACCAGTGACTTAGTTTGCATTGGAACAGAAAAAAAATCATCATTTTAATTCTTTTGGTTTAGTTATCAATACTACCACTGAAGTATCTGGTTCAGAAAATATGAATTTGAATGTGCATAATACAGTTGCCAAGCAGACTATGGGACTTGTCCATCCACTTGACCATCAGCTTTCATAACTATTTCATGATTATCTGTTTGTTATATGTACTTCCCTGGGATTGCTATGAGGTGACATAAAGTACAGAACAGTTATTGAAATATAACCATTGGATTTTCCACTAAAAGCATCATGAAGTGAGAATGCAGAGTTATGGCTTCAGTGATGCAGAAATGCCTTTTCTTTAAATGGTTTCTCACAGGTGTTTAATAACATTAAGCTTCTTATCAATTTCCCATTAGTGCCTCTTCAGTAGTTAAAGCAGAGATTACCTGTCCCTCCTGAGCACTTGTAGCAGGATGTGACTGTGACTTGATGGTGTCGTGTCCTGTGAGTGGGAATTGTTCTGAGCAAAGCAGAGCCACACACTGATATGTCTGAGCTCCGAGCCTCAGCAGGGCACTGAGAGCACAGGTGACACAGCCTGGGAGCTCTGCTGACAGCCTGCAACAGCCTTGTTGGAACTTCACCTTCTGGAAGGAAGGCTTCTTCTTTTTCAAAATTGTCTGAGCAGCTCCAGCCTTCAGGAAATTCTCTGTCCTTTTCCTTAAATCCTCCTCTTCCCTAATACAAAACCACTCCACATCAAATGAACATTACAAAGGAAGTGCGTCCTGATTTGAAAGACAATTGTCAGCTAAGAAAAGCAGAAGCTTCTCTTTGAAACGGAATGTAAACCCCCTCCCTCCAAATTATTATAATTTTGAAATTAAGGGGCTCTCA
>JANRMJ010000054.1:99936787-99951629 GCA_025584955.1 Alethe diademata | reverse complement strand
CATATCATAGATCCTTCACAATTTTTGTTTTGCTCCTTCTACAAAACTGTTTTGCCTCGTTGATTTTCAATTACTCTAAAAATGCTTTTGTGTAATGACTGGTCATGAGTGTACATAATTGGCTAGGGATTTATATTCAGAATTCAATGCATTTGCTTAAAGACTAAACACTATATATCTATATTTAAATATTTGAAACAACATTCTGTAAGAAAGTATAGCATTGAACAAATCTGATGTAAAAAGCAATACTTGGTGAGATGATGACATATATGGAACAGCTGTTTTGCTAATCAGTTCATGTCACAGTGCTCCTTCTAAACTTCCACGGTTTTGTTTTTCCAAGGATTTATTTGCTATATTGTAATCATCAACAGAAGAGACACCCAGATATTCAAAACCAGAAAACATTTAGAGTATGTAGTTTTGAATACAGTGTATCCTTTCAGAAGTTAAAATAAAAGGTGAAGACAAAATGTGGCAGTAGAAAACAAGTACTTCAGTCTTTTCTGACTTTTTCTGACCTTTTTCTTGTCCATCCTTAACTATGGTCATTTAGATAGTAGTTCATATCTGCCAGTACTGTGGTTCAACTTGTGAAACTGTCAAGGTCTCTCATTATTTCCAAATCCAAACAAAATGCTATTAACACAACTAATAATAATATGTCCTAAAACCACCAAACTCTTCTCAACCAATGTCCTAAACAAACTACTCTACCCTTCTGAAAAAAAATATAATGTGAAAGTGACAATAAAGTATGAGCCTTTATCCATATTTCTCCAAGACCTTACAAAGAGACCTACAGTTGGGAGTACTTCCAATTTTCATCTGATAATCCATAGACTTATTTTACAAAGGAGGAAAAGCAGAAGAGAAGGGTTTAAAGTAGTCAGAAAGATATTTTCCTAAGACCAACTTAGCCAATGTTTTTCAGCAAATAAGGCTTTAGACCACATTCTGACACTGGCAAAGGTCACATATCTGTCCTAGTGTGCAGTAGGACTATATATAGGGATAGATATCCCTATATATCTATTCAGGTTATTCTTATTAAAGACAAAGGATGTTAAGCATCTGATTCTCTAATATCCTCTCTCAAAATCCTTTAATTAACCTTCAAAATATTATTATTCTTCAATAAGACAAATGAAAGTAATGTACTTTGCCTACTTTTGAACTCTAAGAGTCAACATCCCACATGGGAATAATGAGTTCTTAATACTTACCAAATTATTAAAGGATTATAGTTTGGGGAAATACTCTGTGAATGCATTGTAAACCTGAATTAAAGAATACTCAAGAGTGCCCCCTATGCTTTTAACAGCTTTAAGATGTGTTTTGTAGTTATAGCTTGTCACAAAGTAAATGTCCACCTCTGAGGTGAGACTCTGCCTGCTGGCTTTACCTTGTGATAGGGAGCTGGTTGCTTTGTGACACATACTGGGTTCACCCTAATCAGAAGTCAATTTATTTTTATCTAGTACATATCCCCATGTCCAGGCCCAATTGTAAAGCAGATAGAAACAGATAAAGGACCTGCAAGTTGTCATAATTTGAATAATTTTTATTTCGACCTGAAAATTGAGGCAAATGATAGTTTTATTGCAAAATTTTTATTTAAAAAAGATATTTGAGGATGTTCTAGGGTTGAACCCCAGAAATTCTAGGGACACATTAAACTGCCATAAATTCATAGCTAAGAGTGCATTACTACCTGCTTGCACAAAAAATTAATATTTGAGATGATAGATTATGGATTAAAACTAGTTATTCTCAGATTAAGTCTGCATATTGTAAGATTAGCTCACTTCTACCCCCATTCCTGTTTAAACAATCAGTTAAGCAATTCTGGACCAGGTGTCAGAGCCATATAAGTACCAAAATCCTGTGCTTTGCAGCAGCTGAGAATACTACCTGTCCACAAAGTCCCACAGATGCCAATGACAAGGCAGAGGACACTTCATGATGCTCCCAGGTGGAGGTTTAGGCTGTCAAACCTCAGCACTCAGTGTTTTCCAGACACCAGCACGAGATATGCCTGTTAACACTAATAAAAATGTCAAAGAGGGGAAAATAAAAGTGAGAAACTTCATTAGTTTGAAAGGAACAAAACCAAGAATTACTTCATTATTAAGTTTACTCCCCCCTTTATGAAAAAGATCTTTTTATCCTTGAATAAAAATGATTTTTAGTGTTACAAAGCCAGGATCTGGGCTCCCCTTTAAATTCCTGACTGTGAGGCAATCTCTATGCACAGTTTGCTGACACAAATGAAAGATGGGATGGAAATAACTCTCAGCTGATAAGACTTTCTCTAACCTGTGTTTTGAATATGTGTTTACTCCATGAGATTCAAGATTGTTTACACTCCTTCAAAAAAAAAAAACAAAAACAAAAACAAAAAAACAAACAAACAAAAAAAAACCAAACAAAAAAAAACACGGGAAAAAATAAAAAAGATTGTGTGGAAGACTGTGTGGATTTCCTTGCTTCTACTGCTGTAGAATGCCAATGAGACAAGCCAGTCCAAATTTTTCCTGTAACTGTTTTTATCTTTCATGCCAGTGTCTGCACATACCTGCTCAGCCAACTGTCCCTGAACTGAATGCATTAATAAAATTCACACCTTCCATAGGGCAAGCAGACACAAGAGTCCTTGCCTTCTCTGTTCCTAAGCCAAAAAAGATGTTTGGAATATATATTTGTATAGGAAGAAATCAATATCATACAATTTTCTGAGAGCTTTTTCATTACAATGCACTAAGAGAATGCAATACAAAAACAGCACTGAAATAAGATTAATTTCAATGAAAACACATATCTGGAATCTGTATAGTTTTAGTTCGGTATAATTCTAGAAGAATGTTACTTCAGATAGAAAATGTTATAAATACATACAAAACTCCTCTGGACCAGGAAACTGTACAGGAATTCCAGTGTGCTTTAAACAACATGGGCTTTTCTCTAGAAACAACAAAGTACCTTTAGGTTATAAATCAGTCCTTCTTCCTTACACATTGTAGATGTATTTACTCATAAATATATAAATAAATTGAAAATATCTATGACTTGTAATAGCAAAATTGCAGTAAGAGAGCAGCAGAAATTTTAGCCAAGAGAAAAAAAAACTTTAAAGGAGAAAGGGGAGGGAAAGAAAAGCAAGGTGAGTCACAGAAAGCAAACATATAACCTATCACATGCATTGCTGTACCTGGAAGTCAATAACATAGAAGATATCCAAGAGCTACTCCAAGGCATGTCTGGTTGGTAAAGTTTATAATCAGTGCTGGCACTGCGAGCTTTTGCAAGTCATGCATGGAGGTACCCCAGCAACACAAAGAATACATATCTTGGGAAAATGCATGTGAATTTAAGATGTTATAAGCATTCCTAAAATAATTATAATGTCTTCTGTATTTCTTGAATTATAGAGCTACACACATATTTTGGACCTATTTCATTTCATGTTATGATGGTTTAGTCGTAATAATTCAGTAATATTTTAGTCAAGTAATTCAGATTATTAGAACAGAGAAAAAAATACATAAATCATGGCTTCACTAACAATAATCAACAAAAATATTGCTTAAATAGTAATTTAGTGAGTATTTCTTTCTTTGGATATCAAAAAGAAGTATTAAAGTATTGACTGTCAAAAACAATTTGTCTTGCTGCTAATGAATACTCCTGGCACCATTCAGTATTAGATTATCATAGGGTTGAAGGACAGCACTTAAAATCAGCTTTCACTTGGGATTTTTCTTGCCTAAATTTAAACTATGTTTCAGAAATTTATTATTTGCTACAAACCAAAAGCTCATCAATGTGACCCAGCCAGAAATATCTGATGTACAAACCTTTGAGGTCTTCTGAGACCACTCATGCAAAGAAAAAAAAAGCCAAAATAAAACAAACAAACAAACAACAAAAAAGAAACAAATAAACACCACCACCAAATTTACATAATTCCTTTTCACAAACTTACACTCTAAACAAATTTTTCCCATCCCTGAGAGGCCCTGGCCTACTTTTGAGAAAATAAAATGAGAATGCACAGAGGGGTCATGCACATTTGGGAGATGGTTCAGGGTTTGAGCTGCTCTCCAGTGATGCTGTGCAGTCCTGGTTCCTGTTGCACAGTGCAAGTGCAAGGCTGCTCACACAGACATGGAGCACATTATGACAATGACAAGGACAAGCTCTGCTCACAGCTGTCAGGTGTGCAGGGTGACAGGTAGGCTGGCATTCTATGGCAGGACCTCCTCTGGTCATTAGAACAGAGCACCCAGTAGGGAAGAGCTTTGAACTAGGCTGCAAGCACAAAGGCTTTGGGCTTTTTTTGGGTTTCTGCATCCTCCAGATCCTCCAGACCTACAGTCCAAGTTGTCAGGTACTGCTATGGTGAGAGACTGAGCAAGTGAGTGTCTGAACAGGGACTGCATTATCCACCTTGTAAATATTCTATTGAATATTTATTTTTGTTTATTCTCTGACATTCTCTGACTTAATGACCCTTAGGAGTCCCTTCCAACTTGAATTATTCTATAATTCAATGGCTCCCACCTAATTCCTTGTGAACTTTTTGCTATATTTATTGCAAGTAGAACTGTTGTAGACAGTTTCTCTGGACAGGTTAGAAGCTGCCAACGATCTCGATTTTGTATTTTATATTTCAATGAAATATGATAGTCATAGAATGATATAATGGAGGATACTTGTTAGGCTGTCATAGGTACTGGAAATCTATAAGGAGCTTTTATTCTAACAGTCAAGAGGACTCCCATAAGGATATCAAAGGAAATTAGCTTACAGATGTAATCTGCCTTGTAAAATAGTAAAAGACCTTGTTACCAGAGGAAAAAAAAAGGGAAGTTTGAAAGTCAAGGAGAATCTGAATCAATAGTGAAAAAAATTTCTTAGTATAGTTAGAACTGTAAAGCTGAAGCTCACTTTTATGTTTTATTAAACATAACTCACTAGTACATTGTGTGAACTGCACATCAAATTTGAAATAACAGACCCATTAATCATACATGAAAAGTTAGCAGTAGATTTAAAATACCTACCACATGTGATGATGAATTCAGGATTTCCTGTAACAGGCATATACTGTTCTGAGACAATTCAAAAATGTCATGAAGACCAAATATGACAAGTTCAGGATAGATTTATTGTAGAAAACAGTGTTTAAAGCCTCATATTTTCTTCTTATGGTGTATAACCTGCTCCTTTTTAAACCTTTATCTTTAATAGATGTTGCAAGTTTTAGAGCTATGCCTAGCTACTGTTAAGTAATTCATCTAAATCAGACATTGTGTCTAAAATAAGAAAAAAAAGGAACTCTTTTCCAGTGGATTGATGAACTGTTAGAACTTACTACGTGGTGATTTTCTCGTAACTTCCCAGAATCACAGAATATACTGAGCTGGATGGGACCCACAAGAATCATTAAGTCCAAATCCTGGCCCTGCACAGGATGCCCCAAAAATCACACCATGGGCCTGAGAGCATTGTTCAAATCCTTTTTTTACTCTGTCAGTCTTAGTGCTCACTTCCCTGAGCCTGTTCCAGTTCTCTCTGTTCCCTTTGGCTCAAAAACATTTTCCTGATATCCAGCCTAAACCTCCTGTGACACAGCTTCAGGCCATTCCCTCAGGTCCTGTCGCTGATCACCACAGAGACCACAATCAAACCCCCTTCAAATTCTACTTCCACAAAAAGTCATTTATTTAGAATTAGAGAATACTTATAAAATGTGATCCAAGTTATTGAGAAATCCTTACATTTTATCAGGGTCATTACCAAACTTGTGTTCTGTGAACGTATAAACCTGAAGCAGTGATATGCAATTATGTTAAATATATTATAAAGGAATCAATCCAATACCAATCAATTCAGTGACAAGGATAAGAAAGCTGTCTATATACTTAAAATTACCACTGTAAGTATATGTAGAGCATTTGAGATGCCAGTAGATCTCAGTCTATCTCTATTGGCAGTTGGCCATTGAGTAGGATAATGTGGACTCAGTAGTCAAAGATAATTATGCAGTTCAGTCCTCTGAGCAACTAGCTGAAAGGAAATGAAATAAGGGAGAATAAAACCAAATGCTATGAAGATGTGATGGTATATATTTTAAAAAATGAATCCATGAAGTACTTCTATTTTTCTTCACACTTTCAATCAAATTGAATGTCTTTGGAATTTCAGTCTCCCAAACTCATCCTTTCTAAGTCATCATTTTCAGACTATCCTGCCTCTGTGCTGAGGGGAAATCTGGTAACTAACATTTCTTTCTCCTATATATCTTCCGCAATTTCAATAATGGCATGAGAAGGAAAATGAAGAAAATGTCAGGAAATGTCAACTTAATGCACAAACACTATTTTTTAAGAGACAAAGTATTTGAAGAAAGCATATTCTTTCTTCATGTTGCTTTTCATGATGACAAGCAGAATGTTCCTGCAGTAGTCACAATGAACAAACTCCTTCAAAGTTCCTGTCTTGCTAAAGACTTGTCTCATATGCAAATCGTCCCTGTGGTTATTTCTTAAGACCAGTGGCAAGTCTCACCCTTTTAAAGATACCCTTCTCTAACTATTCTATACATCAAATAAATACATAGGTTGGTAGCACTTGGTGGTGGAGATTTGAGACAGAAGCATATGTTATACAAAGGAATTCCTCTTGGGCATTAATTTAAAAAGTACTTCAATACTTCCTTCACCCATATTTTACTTTCTAGAACTGACTTAACATAACCAAATCTTCAGAAATCTCTGCAGAAAATAAAAATATGCTACAAATACCCAGGAAACACATAAGAAAGAAAAATATGTCTCCTTGGGGCTTAGCTGTGCAAGTGTAAGCACTGCTGTTGTGGAACAACCCAAAGGGTAGTTTGCAGCTCATTAATAAAAATGAATGAAAATAATGAAGAAAAGAAACACTACACCACATAAAATAATTTTAAAATCAACACAACTACTCTTTAAATTCATTTTTCTCTCCCTTTTTCATTGTTGTTTAGCATAACTACAAATCTGTAAAGTATGCATTCTTTTCCAGGGCCATAGCACATAACCGCACAACACTGGAAGACCTTAGCCTGGTACAGATGAAAAAATGTACACAGTCTGGACCTCCATCATGAGCAAAGCCCTTCTGATTTTACTCAAATAAAATTTCTAGACTCCTTTGGAGCAGTAAATGTAAATTATCTGCACAGAATAACTCACCTCTTTCATTCTGAGGAAAACTTAATTCCATTTTCCTTTGATAGAATGTCATTATTGTCTTTCATTCCACTGTTACTCCTCCACATTTGCTTCTGCCTAGTTTAATCTTTCTGCCTGTTTCAAACCTGCTTCAGCTCTTTTGTTTTGCTTTTTTATTTTTTTCCCATCTCTGCCTTGCTCCCAGAGATAGAGCACTACAAGACATTTCTGACTTTTCTTTACATTCAGTTCTGCTTACTTTTGCCTTTGAAAGATGGTTCAGCCTTGATCTGATTTCTTTGTTTATCTCTGTATCAACAACATGGTAACCTGTGCTGATGTCTTAGTTCTGTATTTCCTCCTTTCAGCACCGTATTTGTGATGAAGTGTTTATTTGGCTAGCTGTGCTTTTTCAACAATTTCTGTCTGTTTCGTATGTATATTATAGCATTAGTACAAGAATGGTGGTGTACACATTGTTGTGCACTATTACTTTGATATTTGCACACTATTAGAAAATGTTTGCAATATAGATACTGAAAATAATTATTATAAGCCTGAAGAAAATGAAGAATGTGAACATTTCTAATGACTTGGACAATAAAAATAGACCTGTGTACTTTTCTGAATTCTATTGACTAACAGAAAATAACTTTTTGCATAGAAGGGTGAAATTCACTTGTTTATCCCACTGGATATTCAAATAACACATCATTACGGTAAGTTCTTTCCAAACAAGTTTCTGGATGATCCCATCAGTCTGACTGAAGCTAAACACAATGCAGCAAACCCAATACTGTGTCAGTAAAAGCACACATATCCACGTCTCTGAGGAGGCTGGAAAGAAAGCAGGTAAGATTTACTAACCTCCTACAAATTATGAAAACCATTCTTCCTGCTTGCTTCTAGCTGTATAATTAAAGCATATAAACTTCCACATTACTCCATGCCAACTTTTTCTATTCTATAAATATATTTGGATTTTTAATCTGACCTATTTAGTTTAGTGTAAACCACAGTCAACAAAGACAGCTATTTCCTTCCAAACCCTGAAATTCAGGAATGTATTTCCAGTGAAATGAGGACATTATTGAGGACGAAGCACTGTGATTAATTTTAGTCATCCACACCAAAAAATTGCCTCATACTATAAGAGCTACACAGAATAGCTACTAGAAAAATTCAAGACATGCATAACATCTTGTATAAGAGGAGACTGAAAAACTCTCTACTGTTCAGCCTAGTAAAAATAAGGCAACTGGGAATATTATTGAGCTCTGCAAATATAGATGATGGGGTAGCTAAAGACCAGGAAAAAAAAAAAGAAGGGCTGAGTAAGAGAAAAAAGCAGTGCTGACTTGAGAATCCAGGAGTGCAACTGTGTGTGAATAAATTTAGGCTGTGTGTCCTAGCCTCGAGCACCTTCCAGCTTCTCATTTAGCTGGCTGGTCACAGGGATGGCACCGTGCTGGCCAGAGCAGCTCCAAGGAGAGCTGTGACCGTGACCTGCCCCTGCTGCCCTCGAGAGCTGCTGCAGGCTCAGTCTCTCATGCTGACCTCTGCCAGAGCCGCTCAGCACTGCTGCTGTGCCTCCCCACCCTGCAAATATCCCTGCAGAGCCTCCCAGATGAAGCCACCAAGGGAGGGAAGGGAGCATTTCCATGGTGAAGCTTTTGTTGAGCCATGTCAGTAGAAAGTGAAGTCCCAGTGGCCCGGCAGGTTCCATCCAGCAAGTTGTCCCTGTGACAGATAACAGAGCAATGACAAATGTCATAACCAATGGCTGCTGACAGATATTCCCAAGAAACCCTCAGGGAGAGCTGTGCTCAGAAAGGAGTCCTGTCAACAGGTAAGCAATGGCTCAGTGCGCCCATTTAACATTTTCTGCAAGCATCCAAATAATTCATACATTTCCTGTATTCATTTTTTATGACTGCTTATACCTTCTACAAAAGGAGGATGATTGGCATTGCAGGAATACAATCTCCATTTATAACCAATCCCCTGACCCCAATTAATCAAGAATAAACTGTCCTAGCTCTTAAAAACAGCAAACCTCAGGCGCAGGATAGCAAAGACTAAACAAACACTCCCCTCCTGCTCCCAAACTTATCTACAATTTTCCTTCTCTCTGGATACCCTTCTAACAAGCCCTGAGCAGCAGAAAGAGGCACTTAGTTGCTGGTGCATAGACTTCAGCAGTGACAATGGAATGTAAGTTGTTTGTATACTTGAACTACGAACAAATACTTGCATTTTGTGCTGAGAACATTGTTTCCTCTAGAGGTAAATGTTATCAATTCCAAGATTACATACACTAGCCCAGAGCCTTCTGCTTTCACTCTGGGTTTGCACTTGAGGAGGAAGATAATTTCATTCTGTTTATATGTTCAATTTCTTTTTACTTCATCCTAGTGATTTTTCCTAATCCCATTCTGTGGCACCTGCCAATATTGTCTTGAGCCGAGTCATAATGTGGCTTGTGAAGTTGAGAGACAGTGGGAATAGCTGCAATTTGCAGCTGTGAGAGGTGGCAACAAATATCTGGGGAACTAATGGGGAAGTGAGAAGGTGTTTTCAACCCTGTTTGTCAGTGAATAAAACCACTAAGACAGGGATGTGCTATTCTAGTTTCATCATAGTATTTGGGGTGGAACACTATCTTTTGATAGCTGAGCCAAATTCCTTCATAACTGTACAATTTATACCTGTCCTTAGCAACCCTTTCAACATTTTTCTCAATCCATAATATCAGTAGGGGATCTCTACTGCCTCACAGATCTTAACTAGATGATGGGGAAAAATAGAGGAGAGGTGCTCTCTCTGTCAGGAGGGGTGCTGCATGAATCTTACACAGAAACGTAAAATTTAGGAAAAAAGGTATGGCGGGGTGGAGAATTCAGAAGTGACAGTATTTCATACCCACTATGTGCAAATAATTACACTACCATAATGGAAAAATACAAGGAAACTTGGTTCCAGGGAGTAGTCCCCAAAAACTTGTATTATTGGACTCTCTATCTAAATGAAATATAGGTTATACCCATAGTGAATGGTAGAAGAGAAAGGAGAGGAAAATAAAAGAATGACAATTAATAACCTGAGATTATAAAAAATTCTCATTGAGGGTATTTTGTAACAAAATACACTGATGTGCTAATACACTGATGAGTTTTGATAGCCTAATTCAGATTTCAGTTTTCACTAATCAGAAGTGTGAAGCATGTAGTAGACCTCTGTTCCAGCAGTCTTCAATTAATTATTTTTCTGGCTGTGTGATTTTTACTGTGACTGTTGCCTATCCCATAAACATCTGACTCTGTAAGGTAATGCCTTGAGCTATTCAGAACCCTTCCTCCAATGTGAATTCTGTTTCTTCAAATAGCATGAGAGCTCCTTTGGGTTTTTTTGTCTGTTTCAGCTCCTCAAAGCTGTGAAGAAAAAAAAAATATTTGTCTTAGAATTAAGCAGTTGTGAAAAGCACTTATAAACAAAATACTTATGGAAGGAAGAAATGCTACAAATGTTTTTGATCCGTATTTACCTTTGTTCATAGTGATAAAAATGGACTTTCAGATGATTTTAAATGTCTTTTTTTTTTCCCCTTAAGATACAAATAATGCAAAGAAAGTGAAATACAACAAAATGAACTCTATAGTGTGAGGAGGACTGCAATCATAAGGACCAAACACTTTCAACTGCTTAAAACTGAGGGGAAAAAAAAGTAACTTTAGCAATCTGGATTAACTCCCAGATTTTCCAGTGCTGTCACATGTTGCTAGTACATCACTTGTTTACAAGTCAAACTTAATCTCACTCAGTGTTTATATGTCAGAAAGCTGGAGTCAGCCATGCATCAGCTTGGCTGGTCCCTGTAGCTCACACTCAGTCCAGCCAAGCACATCACCTGCAGCCCAGCGAAACAGGATCCTCCCTGGATGTGTTATCATCAAGCCAAGAGGAAGGAATAGCTCTGAACAGGAGAGAAAAGTTTTCTTGTCACTCTGAGTGATTGGTAAGCAAAAGAGTGATTGCTGGTGAAGGCTTTTATTTCTGAACACGAAAGATATATTTAACTGATGTTTTCTTCTTGAGCCGGATATGTGTACCAGGATCAAGTCAAAATTTAACAGAAAAGAACACTATCTACTTCTGAGAATGAAAGATGAACCCATTATGAGACTCCTTTCCTTCTTAGCAATGACACTGACTCACTCAAGTTTCCAACAGATCTCACTGTAACCAAAGAACAGCCCCAAGTACATGCTGGGGACCACCCAGCTGCAAAACAGCTTGATAGGAAAACCCCTGGGCATTCTGGTGGATACCAAGTTGAACATGAGCCAGCAAAGTGCCCCTGAAAAAACAGAAGGCAAGTGTTATCCTGCACTGCGTCAGGCAAAGTCTTGGCAGCAGGCTGAGGGAAGAGATTCGTTCTTGTGGCACTGGTGAAGCCACACCTAGAGTGCTCTGTCCAGGCTCCCCAGTACAAGAGAGGCATCGGAATACTGGAGGGAGCCCAACAAAGGGCACAACAATAATTAAGGGACTAGAGACTCTCCTATGAGATTCCTATCAGAAAAGGCTGAGAAAGCTGGGGCTGTTCAGTCTCAAGAGAAGGCTCAGGGGAGATTTTACTGATTCATGTAAATTCTGGAGGGATGTTGCAAAGAGGATGGAGACAGGCTCTTTTCAGTGGTGCCCTGTAACCTGGTGAGAGACTAAGGGCACAAACTGGGAGGACACAGGAGGTTTTTGCAGCACTCAGAACATCAGGAACCACTTTGTGACCAAAGGTGACTAAGCACTGACACAGATTTCCCAGGAAAGTTATGGAGTCTCCTCCTTGGAGATATTAATAAAACATCTAGACATAGTCCTGGACAAGTGGCTTTACATGGTCCTTCTTGAGCAGAGGGGTTAGACCAGACAACTTCCAAGGGCCCTTTCCAATTTCAAACCTTCTGTGATTCTGTGAATGTTTTACCTCATTCACCTCCCCCCATGACACAAAAATGACACTGTCCTCTAGCCTTTCAAGGCACTTTCCATGATCTATCTGTTCACAGATCCTGTGAGCAGAAAAGCATATTTTACGCACCAGGTAGAGTTTCTGGATGGCAATCAATTCTCTAGGTGAACTGAAACAGTGCATCATCCTCTTATCATCACACATAATCTGACATGATTTTCATAGTAACTGAATTCTTTCTGCAGAGCAAAAGAGGATTCTGACTTTCCATCTTGCTCTACCTTTGAATATTTCTGTTTTTTGCCCATCTCCTGTTTTGTACTTTTCCTATGGTTAGAAAACAATAAAAAGAAAAATACCATGTGAGAATATGTAAAGGAAACGATATTGCAATAATCTGAAACACCTTGTTTCAATCATTGACTG
This sequence comes from Alethe diademata, assembly GCA_025584955.1. Taxonomy (NCBI): domain Eukaryota; kingdom Metazoa; phylum Chordata; class Aves; order Passeriformes; family Muscicapidae; genus Alethe; species Alethe diademata. Next base: position 99,939,011 of record JANRMJ010000054.1, on the reverse strand, counting down.
TTTCACTTTGTGGATTTTTGAAGCATTTCATGTTTTAAAACTTCTTCGACAGTAGAACTGGAGAAATTTAATTTTTGTATTTGTCAAATATGAATGTGGAGAGTTTTTCAAGATAAGAAATTTGACACAACAGGCACAGTCTTTCTGAGAGAAATTTATTCCTACTCACATGGAAAAAAACCCCATTTTTTTCTCTTTATACACTGTGAAATTCAATAGCTCTAGCTCTGAACTTAAGGGACGGGTACTTTTCCCCAATAGTCACATGGCATTTGATTTTAGTCAATTAAGACAACTTAGAAAACAGCTATGATCTTAGGAACATGCCTATATTTTTCATTCTTAAATAAGGTAGAAATTCTTCCTGATATAACACTCATTGCAGCTCAAACAAAATGCAAAGTTTAACAGAAGACCAAGTAACTAAGTGACCTTTCAGCTGGCATCAGTGGGAGCAGCTTATCTTGTGACAATTCCCTGAGAGCAAGGCAGAGAACATTTCTAGTTTATACTTATAGCATGAACAAAAGCTGCTCATTTTTTGTTGTTGTTACTCTCAAGAACTGTACCTTGCAGCTCTCCGTTTCCTAAAAAAAAGCATTTCAGCTGTAATTTTTCTTCTGTGTCATTCAGTCTTTCCTTACTGAGTCCTGTAGATGTCATAAGCACTTCTGAAACAGAGGAAGCAGAGTTCAGTTCAAAGGAGGAAATTCATGTTTTGATGCCTGTTTGAATCTTGTCTAAGCTATCCGCATTTCTCAGCTCTCAGTTTTGCTGGGGAGATCTCAGAAGAATGATCTTTTCTTCCCTGTCAAACTGCCCCTTCTCATATGACAAACATTCAAGGTTATGTGGGTAATTTTCCAGCATTTTGAAATTCAGAAATACTGCATTAGGTTTGAAAGTTTCTGCTTTTAAGCAGAGGCCATTAAAATTCAGAAGATAATGAAAACCATTTTTTTTTTTCTGGTTCTTCTAAATCACAGAAGATGGACCCAAAAGTTGAATTAGATAGTGTCACACACTGCTCTTTTTTTACTCCATGTTCACATAAATTTACACCTTTTTTATCTGGACTTCTCAGTACATACTTGTCTTCACACTGCACCACTAAAGCAGAACCTCCTCTGCATTTGCGGGCAGTGTTTCTTTGTCTGAACTCAACAGAATAATTTACTTTGTAAAAATCCATACTCTTGTCCAAAAGCAGAAGTGCTCTAACTTCCACAGCACAACTAAAACTTGTCTTTTTTTACAAAAGGCAGATATTGGTAGTTATTCTAAAACCTGCATTTCATTTTGACTCCATTTTAGAAACACACACACTCCAGAAAAAATAATTTTACCTCTTAAGAAAGTTTATAAACAATCTGTAATCTAAGATGTGCTGGTTCTCAAGCTTTTTCACATGTAGTCTCATATTGCAATAATTTTCCTTGTTTTCCATCTATACTGTGCACTACAGATGATGAAGAACTGGACCAACAACAGCCTGTTATGAAAAGGGCAAGTGTCAGTCATGCAAATGAAAAAGAGCTATCAATAAGTCAAACCTGACTATCAAGGTAAAGCTCTTAATGCTTCTCAAAGCTTAAGGATTATGCTGAATTAATGGTAAGGTCACCACTTTTCCTAAGTTCCATGTATTTATTTGCCTTTCAATTGTAAATAGCAAGTTGCAGAAGCCACTCTTGACACATGAAAATTCCTTGTGGCTGTTGGGAGTGAGTTCTGTAGTTACAAGAGGGTGCTTTCCAGCACTGATGAAAACTGTGGGCCAGATTCAGCAGCATGGCTGGGCATACTCTTGAATTAAGCATTAAAAAAGGAAAAGGCCAGAAAACAGATGCATTTTTTTTTCATTTAAATTTTAATTTAAAATCACAGAAAATAAAGGGGAAAAATAATTAAAAGTATCATGACTGTATAGCATTTTCACATATTGCACTAATATCCCTGCACATGGCCATGAAAGTGACTGTCTTGAAAGGCTGATAACGGCAGCAAGAATTGCTACAATAGCAGTTATGGAGCAAGCTTTGACAATGATATAAACAGCATGACGTTATCCATGGGCTGGTTAAAAGCTAATAAAAGGCTTACGAAGTTGTCTTGGTTTGAAAGACAGATGTCTGCTAAGGAAGGCAGAAACCTCCCTTGAAATGGCAGATGTAAAACCCCTCCCTCCAAATTATTATAATTTTGAAATTAAGGGGCTCTCAGG
>JANRMJ010000054.1:99881892-99895446 GCA_025584955.1 Alethe diademata | reverse complement strand
TGGTAGCTAGAAGTGTTGCAGAACTCTCTGTACTTTAGATAAGATTTAATAAACAGCCAAGCCCAAACACGAGAAAATTCGTCTCCTTCGTTTTTAATGCTGACTCAGAGTGAAGACAGAAGAAATTGCAGACAAGCCATTAATTAAGTGGTGCAAATACCACCATTACAGTTAGCCTTCTACAATTGGATGATTGGTGGGTTAAGAGAGAGCAGTGAATGCTATTTTCCTTTACTTTGACATGGCTTTTGATAGTCACCATGTCACCCCTGCAGAAAAGTTGATGGACTAGAGTCTGGCTAAGTAAAAAGTGAGATGGACAGACAATACAAAACAGGAGGAGTGGCTGATACACCAAATGGGTGAACAGCTGAATAGTGGGACCTCAAAGGCTGGAGGAATTGGACAATCATGAACATTATGAAGCTCAACAAAGGAAAATATCAGCCCTATCCGCAGGAAGAAAATAAATAAACCAGGCACCAGCATAACATAGCAGCCAACTAGCTGAAAAGGAGTTTGACAGAAAATGTCCTAAAGATCTTAGTTTGACAAAGCCAGCAAAGTGTCCTTGTTGCAAGAAGGACAATGGTACTTTGCATTATGCAAAGTGTTGGCAGCAGGTGAAGTCAGGTGGTTGGAACTTCCCCTCTGTTCAGCACTCGTGAGACACATCTGCAATAGGTCCAACCTGTGATCTCAAAGGTCTTTCCCAACTTAGTTGATTCTGTGATTCTGTGAATGCTGGGTCCAGCTCTGGACTCCTGAGTATGAGAGAGGGTGATGGATGCACTGGAACACATCCAGTGCAGGCTCATGAAGATTATTAAGAAACTGCTGCTGTTAAATGAGGAGAGGATGCGAGTACTGAGGCTGCTCAGCCTGGATAAGAGAAGGCTCAGGGGAATCTTATCCATGTGTCTAAAACTCTGATGGGAGAAGTAAGAAAGGCAGAAGCCAGACACTTCTCAGTGGTGCCCAGCAACAGGACAAGAGGCTAAAGGTACTAACTGGAACACAGGGAATCCCACGTAATACTAAGAGTTAGAAAGAACTCTTAGTGTGGGCACGAAGAAACACTGTCATAGGTTGTCCAGGGAGGTTGCAGACTCTACAGCTTTGGACATATTCAGAATCCAACCAAATGTCCCCAGGCAATATGCTCTCACTGAACCTGTTGGACTAGACCATCTCCAGAGGTGCCTTCCTTTCCCAGCCATTCTGGGAATCAACAGTTCTATAAATTACAGTCTTTCTTGAGTCCTATCTGGAAAAATCTTAATAAAGGCTTCTTCATTCCACTTTAAGATCCCAAATATTGTTTTAGCCATTAAATTACATTGATTTCCACGGATGAAGAAGATAGCACTGGGAAATGTAAGAGGAAAGCTCTCTATGTCTGGAAGAAAATAACTCATTTAACAAATTAAGAAACACATATTTATTGGTCGGGATTCATCTGACCTTTACTTGGTGTCTACATCAACTCAGCACAAATCATATCCTTGAATGCCTAATACTCTCCTACTAGCTGTACAGCACAGGTTGGCTTTTGATTTTGTCAGAATAGGTGGAAAGTACTTTACGTAATGATACATATTTGCAATTTTTCCAATCTGATCAGTGTTGTATTTACAGTTCATATATGACATTTCCTCTGTCCTTGCCACCAAAAAAATCCTACCGGCAATTATTTCCTTACTGACCTGTCCTAGTCAGCTAGAAAATGCCATCTATTATTATCTCTTCCTCACTCTGTCACTCATTCACACTCCTCTGATTGACTGTAGAGCTTTATTTCTATTCTTTCTAGATTGACTGTAAAGCTTTATTTCTATTCTTGATACTTGGTTTTATTATGTTATTAAAGTTTTAGAAATAGCAAATTTAAGTGATTGCCCCAAAGTAAATAGAACTACTAAATCTGTTCCATGTGAGAGCTGTGAGCCCATTTACAAAACCTAAAATGCAATGAGTCAACAGACTTGTTTGTATAGTTGTCAAGTACAGTCTTTAGACTGCAGATCATAGCGCTGGTGAGGGTCATGGAGCTCCCCAAAACACATTCAAAAACTGGGTAGCTGCCTGCATTTATACAAGATTTAAAATATTCTGTTCTAAAAAATTATCCACGTTGATGGATGCTAACATTAAAGTGTGTTGTTTATTTTGAAATTTATTTTATCCAGAAACAGAGGGATGTTCCTGACTGATGATTTAAAATGTTCACTTTCACTGGGGTGTCAAAGACAATTATGAATTATGCACTGGTGCACTGTTATATACCTATTGGTACACACAATCTACCTATGCAGAGTTGAATTTTTATGCACTGTTTATTAATCAAAAAATAAATGTATGTATTACCAGTTAACCCTATATTCCTCCTGTTTGGAAGGGAGGGATGACATGTTGACTTAATAGAAGACAGACTAAATTAAAGAGATACTAAAAGCACTTATGTCTATACAAGATCATAGGCATATTTGAATTTGGTAGCCATCCTTTTTTTAAAAGCTACTCACAGCCACATTAAGCTGATCAAGAATATGAAGGAAAACCACTTTCATTTCTTTATATTAGAGATAGACTGTAACCTAAAACTAATTTTGAGAGTAAAATTACTTGTGTTAATCTTCCAATCTTTAGACCCTAAAACCTTGTTCCTCCAAGTAATTATATTAAACCAACTCAAAAATATTTTTCTCTTGCTAATTTCCAGACAGAGAAGGCAATAAAAACAGAATAACTAGCCATAAACAATTTTATTTGCCTGATTATATTGAAGCTTCAGATGGACTGTTTTAAATGGCCAGACACACATGGATGCATTTTTCTTTTTAAGCCAGCCCTGAAGAGTAGAACCAGTATAGGGTTTTGACCCTAGCAGGTTCAACATTTCCCCTTTTTCTTCTTCTGATCCTTTTTCTTATACTTTCTCTCATTCATTGCACTTCTTATAACATTTATATCACAGTTAACGAAAGAGACACAGTCAATTTTAACAGTTCACTAGTCCAGGATTCTCCAAGGAAACACAGGGCTGCTCCCCTTTGACAGGGTTTAGATTTGCTAAAGAGATTTGTAGTGAGAAGTCTGCTCTGGATGCAGTGGGAGGCACAACAGGCTGACAGTGACAAAGTAGGAAAGACAGAAAAAAATCAGATACCTTCATTATCTTTACAAGTCCTTGTGTTTTAAAATAAAAAATTGAGATGTAAAAGATTGAACAAAGAATTATCACTTTAAGGTATCATTTTTGTAGTAAACTTTGAATCTGATCTGATTAGTTTTCTTCCCCCAATTAAGTATGCTTATCCAGGAAATTAGTTTCATACAGTCTAAAAAGTGGAGATAAAAGAATCTGTACTACCTAAGCATGTATTCCCTTCTCAGTCTTATCTCTTCCTGTCCATTATGAGTTTACTCTGATTCTGTTTCTTTTTTCTTCTGGTTATCACTTCCTCTTCTTCTTCTAATTTCTTACACTCTTTCACCTTGTGCATCTCCCACTCTTCCAGTGGATATAAAAAAGTGCTGAAGATCATACTAGATCAAAACTGTTTTTGTAAGAAGAACAAATCAGCAAGAAAAGGATAAGATTTATGACTGGTTTTAAGCTCAACTCTTAGGTAGCTCCCCTACCTCCAATTTAATAAAAAACTTTACAAGTTTGCAAGCCAGTTGTAATATGTGACACCTACCTTCAGGTCTTACCTGGTTTTTTTTACAAATACTTGCACTGGGTCACAAAATGCTTGGATAAGACCTTTATGTCTTTAACAGAGTTTGTAAGAGTTTTATCAGCTTCCTTGGCTAGAATTACCTTAAACCCCATTGCGTTAGCCAGGGTTTGCTTTCAATTTTCTCATTAATTCAATCAGGCAATCAGAAAAAAAAACTCAAAGAGCTGGAAAAGTTAAAAATAATCCATGATAATTCCACTGATCTAGTCAAAACTACCACACAGTCCTCCTTGGAGTATAAGCCTGCTTTGTTATGACAAGAGAAGGTGGTATTAAGAGTAATTTAAAGTTGTCAAAGACACATTTTTAAGTTTTGAAGTATTACTTTACACTTGAGGGAGGGAGGGCAGGGAAGAATGCAAATCATTGTCAGCTCAGGAGCTAAAGGTAAAATGCAAATTTTAGTTAGAGAGCTCTGTGGTATTAATTGCTTCACTTTCTCTTTTGTCTCCAAAGCCAAGGTAGTTTGAGACATTTTTGAAAAGAAACACACTGTGAATATCCAACAAAATAGTATAGGAGTGACGTTTTCTGTAAGCACAGTTGTTACTAAGGCCACTCATACCCAGATATTTGATGATTGTATAGCTTCAGCAAGAATCGAAGAAAGTAATATTCAAATACATGTTTTATGAGAATTGGAGGTTGAGTTTGACTGGCTGTTCTGTTTGTTCTCGAGTGAGGAATGTGAAGATTATAGTGAAAAAGACAAGAACTAGGACTAATGTTTGCTTTTAAACAGAGTGAAAAATAACCATTTTTGTTTTTTGTATTACTCATGAGAAAGAGATCTGTCAGATGCAACAGGCATAGCCACAACCTGTCTACTTAAACAAGGGGTCTGTTTTGCTGACCTGTTCCCTTGTCCTCTGAGATCCATGCAGACTTCATTGAAAAAGTTTCACTTCATCAGTCTGTGAAGGAGAAGGGGACCTTCTGACATCTGCCAGCATCAACAAAGATGGATGACAAGGTTTGGCAAATCCATTTTGGATTAGAAAGGCACAGGCAGGGTAACTGTAGCAGTTTCCCAACACCTGAAAATATTCTATTCTGTAGTCACAGCCAAGTCTGTCTTTTCTTGTCTAATCATTTGGATGAGAGAAGAAAGGTGTATCTTCAAATTAAGGTCAGTGTCTGTCCTAACAGCTTTCCTGGTATATGTGTAATATTTTACAGAAAGCTGGTGTATATAATTTAATCCAAGTAGTCCATTTGAGAGTTTAAAGTAATTTATTGAAATAGAAAAAAGCTTAAGTTTTGTTGCCTCTGAATATCTGTTGTGTAATATGTAATTTCCAAGTCAAACTCATAAACAGAACTATACTTCATGTTCCCTCTCTTACTGCGGATTTGGTCAATTAACACTTCCCAGTATTACACCTTTAAAGAGTCAGGGAAGTGTGAAATTGCCTTATAGTAGTGACAAGGATGAAGAAATCTTCTAAAGTCATTACCACAGCTCCAAATCTGGAGTCAAATTTTAATATAATACATACTACAAGCTGAAAGAGAAAGTATTTGAGTTATTTTCTCAAAATTATTTAAAATCTATGCATATAAAATTATTTATGTTAGAATAGCAATCTGAAATTTGAATTGTCTCATAGTTCTAAGAAACATAATATAATTGAAATTTTATTCAGTCTTACCTTTTCTGCTTCACTGTGGCTGGGAAGGGGTAAGAGGGAAGGCAGGTATGTGGACCTGGGATAACTGGAATAATTTGAGTGCTGCTTATGCCCTCCTTATTAAACTGTTGCTGCATAGCAAGACTGGATTACTAAAATGCTGTAGGTATATGCTGATGTATTCCAATGTGAAGTCTGCTTCAGGAAGCAGCAAATTCAACACAATGTCATTTGAAATTTAACTTTCCACCACGGACAAAATTAATGCTCTTATTTAGCCATAGTACAGGTACTTCCAAGCAACAGGTCTGCTTTTTCCATTCTGGAAAAATGAACATATGAAAAGAACCTCTACTTTTGAGTTCACAGAATAATAGAATAACAGAATAATAGAATCAATCATAGAATCAAACCAAAGAGGTTCAAAGCCACAGGGCAGTCTTGCCCGCTGGAATGGAGGCAGTAACACCTTTCAAAGAGTAAATATTCACAGAAACAGAGTGAAAACAATATAGAACCTTTTTCTCTAGCCTGCCAATAATAGCACTGTTGAAGGAGATAGATGACCTGTAGACTAGCTCCTCATCTCAGTAAAACATACACATTTTATTCAATACCTCTAAAATGAAAAAGACATTTCATCCCCTTTTCCTTTCATTTTCCTCAAATTTTCACCAACAAAAGTACACTGTCTTCTGATATTTTGACATTAAACTGTAGGGTTTGAATGGATGAGATGCAAAATTAATGCAACTTATTTATTTTCTATCTAATTTTCTATTTATCTTCAGACATGCAGTTGGAATTATGGATATTAATAAGGAATTAATGTGAAAATCCGACAAAATTTTAGATGTCACTTCATTAAAATTGCAGACACTCATATAACTTTGACAGTGAAAACACAGGGAAAAAATCTAAACTAGATGATAGCCAACAGAAAACCTTACATGAGGATCTTGGTGTAACCTCCTTAATCACCTGGCCATGGAAATATTTGAGACTAAAGGCAATAAACAGGAAAAAAAAATAAATAACCCAATACATTAATTTTGTTTGTCAGCTCTGATGGGAAACTAAGCTATCAATATTTGCAATACATTTTTTCAAGATCCTGCATGTGGGTAATTTTCCCCGATATGTAAGATATCATCAGAAAACCTATTTAAATATGGTAAAGCACACATCCAAAACAAGACTTTCAGTATGTGTTCAGCTGAGTGCTGTGAGTTTGCAACGCAGATACTAAATGTGGGATTTATCTCACCAGGCCTGAGAAGGCCAAGGTGAGGAAAAGTACAACAGCAATAGTCACCTTTGGCTCTGACTTTTGGAAGAGAGCAGCAAATGTTTACCAGGTATCAGTTTGTGGGATCTTTACTAAAGGTCTTTATTTACTCACTTGAATCCCACCAGAAAAGACAGAGTATGTTTTTAGAAAGCTTTTTCAGGCTTTGCAATATGAATTGAAACCAAGCCAAATCCTTGTTCACTTTTTGCAGTGCTCAGTATTTTTCGATAGAAACTCTGAAGTTTTGCCTATTTATTTCATTTCTGTTGTGATTTCTTTTTTATTGTGAAGATTGGCCAATTTAGAGTAAATTGTCTTGCTAAAGTAATCAGGGAAAATGGATGTCAGAGATCAATTCACCCAATTGCATTAAATGAAAGACAAGATTTTCTTTACTCATTTAATTATACCAAATAACATCTGCAAGACATACCTACCCTTCAAAATGAAGAGACATGTATGGAGTACTGGGATTCATTCCAGGACTAGCATCAAACCTTGAGGACTTTCAATCAAAGTGAGAAAAGTTACAGTGCTGCTGTAAAATAGGATTGTGTGCAGATCTTCTGTGATTTCTTCCCTAGTAGATATGGAAAACAGTTCTTTTTCTCTCCAAATGGGTTTCTAAAAGTGATTTTTAAAGCCAAAACTATTAAAAACACAGCATGTTGTCTACCAAGGCTGTTTTGTGTACAAAAACAACAACAACAAAAAAGAGATTAAGAGATATTGTAAAAAATAAAACTTTTAAAAAGTCAGAAAGATCCGTTTCCCTTTCTCAAGCTCCCCACAAGGCGAGGGTCCTCATTTTCCTCCTCCTCAACCCAAATAACAAATATATATTCTGCAAAAATATTTGGTATTCAAAATTCCTGCCTCAAGCCTTAAGCAGTTTCTCTAAGCCTCCTTCCCTGGAGTCAAAAATATGTTTTTAATGGTGATTTTATGATGTTATTGGAGTAGGCATAATGAAATAAGAAAACTAACTTATTAGATGGAGTTTGGGGAGGAATTTTATGATCACATTATATTACAATTCTGAATTCTGAGTAGATGTAAGAAGCGTTAAATATTAGTGGTATGTGATGCAATCAGTTATAAACACAAAACGAAGTTTCATAAAAAGCAATCATTTTCCTGCTCCCTATAGATAATGTTTTCCAACAGTTGACCAATCATTATAATACATATATACATATTTTCTAGTATATAATATGTATGTTTATATATATATACTCATTCTAAAGTGGCAGTTCCAGGCAGTACCTGGTGGCACGTAGGTACAACATGCAGCCACTGTACCTAGTATACTTTGCTGTTAATTATAGGATATGCTGAGTTGGAAGGGACCCATCAGGATCATAAAGTTCAAAGCAACAGAAATGTGAAAGGTCTATAGAGCCTGTATAAATATTGGTGTGGTTGATTATAAAGAAATGTAAGTAAAAAAAAATGTAAAACCCATAGCCAATGTTGCAATGCTTTTAGAATGTTTTTAGTGAGATGCAGCGTTGTATATCCAGTTAAAAGGAGACTTTATGTTCTCCTAAGTATCCAAGCCTTTTTATGTGGAAATGCACTGTGCTAAGAACAGTTTGTTGCCTTTTTCTAATAGAAGTCCATCAATGACCTAATGGACCTATGCTTGCTTTTCAAAAAGAAGTTGATGTCATGAAGCTCCTTTCTAGAAAACCAAAACCCCAACTTCCATCCTTTAGTGTCTGTGACCTCTACAATGCTTGCAGCTGCAGACACAATCCCAAATCTAATTTGAAATGGGTTGCAAATGAAAAGAAGTAGTACCACGCTAAAACCAATTATAAATCATATTGTAAAAAGCCTCTGAGAGTACCATTTTGATGGAAGATTTTAGTTTCTGTAGCAGTATTGCAGCAGAACATCTTACATGCTACACTTTTTAATATGCTAGATTTCACTGATGTGAGTGATTTAATAAACTGCCCAAAACAGTAAGGCAGAGATGCTGCTTGCCACTGTAGGGAGAAAAGTCGTGTGGCCATAGCTCACCTGAAGTTGCAGTTGGCCAGAATTGTGGAGGACGATAAAATGAAGTTTTCAGATATATTAATGGCAAAAGGCAGTGTAGAAATAACATCAGCCTGTTAAAGAATGAGGATGGTGACCTCAAAAACAGGGACCTGGACAAGGTGAGAGGGCCAAGCATGTCCTGGGGACATCAGGCACAGCATTGCCAGCCAGGCAAGGGAGGGGATGGTCCTGCTGTGCTCTGCCCTGGGGCAGCTTCACCTTGAATATTGTGGGCATTGACAGCAAAGACACTGAGGTATTTAAAGAGTGTCCAAAGGGTAACAAAGATGGTGAAGGGCCTTGAGGGGAAACTGTGAGGAGGGGCTGAGGGCACTCGGTCTGTTCAGCCTGGAGGAGACTGAGGAGAGACCTCACTGCAGTCACAACTTCAGTGAGGGGAAGAGGAGGGACAGACACTGATCTCTGCTCTGTGACCAGTGACAGGGCCCAAGGGATTGGCCTCAAGCTGTGTCAAGGGAGGTTTAAATTGAATATTAGAAAAATTTCTTCACCCAGAGAGTGACTGGGCACTGGAACAGGCTCCCCAGGGAAGTGGTCACAGCACCAAAACTGTCTGATTTCAAGAGGCATTCAGACAATACTCTTGGACACATTGTGACACTCATGGATGGTATGTGCAGAGCCAGGAGCTGGATTCAATGATTCTGATGGGTCACTTCCAATTCATATTCTGTGATTCTGTGATTTCACGTGACTGAGTACAGCAGTCCAATTGGGTAACAAAGTGCTTTTTTTTCCAGTCATTTCACTAAATGCCTACAAATTTGAATCATTCCATAACGCATCTTCCTGAAAAGATCATTTTTCAGGCACAGAAAATTTGGATCATTTAGTGAATGACTGGTTTCACAACATAAGAGAAATGTGAGACCCCATTTTAGTAAAAGAATAGTAGTAACAATTTCAAACAGGTGAGAATACTATCCTCTGTATATGAATATTTATTTGGTTTTAGGTATATATACTTGGGGATATATAGAAATAAAATCAACCTTAAAACTGTAAGAAAAATTAAGGAGGCATTTATACAGAACATATTAATATCATACACTATGAAAGATTTAAACTTTTAGCCCATAACTGGGTAGTTGGCTTTTAGGGAAAGAAAAGTGATCATTTTTGTCACCTCCAATCCATATTTAAATATGTGCTTTCTATGTAAATGAAACACATAGGAGACATGCTGTATCTAGCGTGATGGGATAACACCCTCATCTTCCATGTTATTGAACTATTTTTGTTCCATCTTTCTAAACATAAAATCATAAGGAGGAAAATCCTAACTCCATAAAATAACTCTTAGATACCTTTGCTAGAAATATCCTCTTGCTCTATTCAAATTTACCACAAGACGTTCCAAACTCAGATTCCAACACATAAAGCTTCTATATAAAACAGAACATCCAGGACATATGAAATTGCAATGTTAATATTAAGTTTTCCAACTAGGAGAAAGGGAGAATATTCATTATTAAAAAGATTTAATTATTTGAAGAAGTGGTATTAATCCTTCTGCAAGTATGACACATTAAGATCCCTTGCCAGCAAAACACTTAAGTATGATTTTCTCTTTAAGACCAAAAGTAGACCACTGAAGTATATATATATATCTGCCTGCTTACAAATTATTAAATTAAGATAATGGTCTCCATGCAAATTCAGAAATGTTTCGTTTAATACTGCCTTTATAATAATGAACTGGATCATTTCAGCGCATAAATGAAAAAAAGAGCAAAATTTAATGGCACAGGGCAACCACTGCAGAATTGTTGCAGAGCCAACAACTTGAATGCAATAGCTCTTGTAGTCAAAATTAAATGGATTCTCCAGCTGCTTTATAAAGGCATTTCCTCACTGTGCTGTCAGAACAATGTGCAGTAAAAATAAGACCGTAAACCTCAAATCCCTCATTCAGCCTTGATCAAACCACGTGAGCAGTGCTATCAGGGCTGATGTAGAAGCAGTTCACAGTCCATGTTTGGAGGCATACTTTAAATTTAATTTTATAGTTATAAAGTCTAGGTAGGCACATGGGAGTTTTAAATGTTCATAAACTCATAGAAGATGTGCTGTACACAGTTATAATTTTTTTACCCAGAATTATGTTAAAACTGACTTATTTCCTTATTGTTCATATCTTGCCTACTCTGCAAAGAAAGAGGTGGGGTTCCTGAACTGTGCTATTCTGAGTCCATGCAACTGACACGTGCTTGAAAGATAAAAGGTCAGATTATGAGAAAAGTGATTTTCTAGGCAAAGAAAGTGTGACGGACACCTGCTGTGAGGATTTTCAGTGGAGCATTCATGATGTCTTGTAGAAAACTCTTGAAAAATCTACCAATGTTGGAAGTTCCTAAAGGAAATGTATTCTGAGTAAAAGACTGACAAAAACGAGGAATACAACATGAGAGAGAGAAAATATCCTACTCAAAAAAGATACATACGTTTTTCAGAAGCACTAAAAGAACCATTCTTGCTTAGAGATTTATCCATAACCTTTCAGTAAAACAGGAATATGCTAGAAATGTTTTTGGTGATGAAACTGAAAGTTAATATCAATAAAAGGAAAGATCAGGGTATGATATTGAGTGTGTAAAGATGAGCAACACACTTAGCTTGGAAACTACAAGTTTTTGTGCCTTTAGAGCAGTGAGGTTCTGCAGCACAGAGCTGCTACTTGGAGGGAAAATGTGCACACATACGGGTTAGCTTCTATGTGTACATAAATAGAGGACACATGTGATCACATAAGCATCTCTTTCCAACCCGGGGCAATAATTTTGTATGGCTAAAGCGAGCAAATGTAAACAGTTTCCTGTGCAAGCTTGGTAAGGTCTTCAAAATGACTTTGTGGCAAAGTGCCTCTAATGAGGATGACTGGGCTTTGTAACAGATCTAACACAGCACTGTATTTTTTTATACTTTCTTACACATTTGATTCTTTTTCAGATCATAAATTTAACATTTTTGTACTGTGTTTTATTTATATGTATATATAAACAGACTTTAAACAGTATGAGATACTTAGGTATGGTTCATGTTGTTAGCCCATTTTATAATACTCCAGATATTTCATTATCCCAATTACACCATCAGGCAAGATTAAATAAAACTTTTTCTCTCTTTCCAGCTTGCATTATAGGATCAAACACAATTAAATCAGACAGAAAGGTGTTAAAACTATTAGCTCAGGTTGGATTTATTTCACAAAAGCTCAGTTCAGAAGTTTATTTTTTGTTTTGTTGAATAGGTTTAATCAGTACAGCATAACTGGTAAGAAATTAATTGATTTTTAAGTAAGTCCTGTAAGCAGTTCAGATCTCATGCACAGCCATTATTCTTAATTACAAAAGGTTACAGTTGAATTCTTTCAATATATGTGACTATAACACAAAGTAAGCTTAAAAAAGTAGGTCAAATCTTCATCACAAGTACAAAGCAATGTTCTTCATATTTCAGTGCTGCATGAAAACCAGAATAATTGTGGTGCAAAAGTTATATTCATGTAAACAACTTTTCCAACCAATGTGATTGTCAGATCTCCAAACATTTTCTATACAACCACAGCATGTAGTCTTAATAGTTATTTTATAATAATTATTTATAAAGTCTTTCATCAGCAGATAATGCAAGAGTACTTAAGCCTTTACTGTTTTCCTCATAGATTCATCTTGAAGAAATTCTGATTTAAGAGGTCTAAATTATTAAATACATCCATCCTTATATTAAATCTGACTTGCATTTAGCTGAGCTGATTTTCTCAAAAACATTGTAGGTGGAATTACATAGTTAATTATAGACTCAGTAACTGTTTTCATAGGTTTTGTGCTTGCTTTGTTTGATGTTTTTGAGGACTCTATGTTTGATCTTAGTGGCATGAACATTAATTTAAATTTTTGTTTAAAAGAGTAAAGATTCCTAAAAGCTGCCTACAAAATATAAATCAAATTAGACGTGTGTTTTTTCATGTAAGATTTTTTCCATATCTTAAAAATACTTCTTCAATCTCAGTTGACAAACATCTCCTGGAAAGCCCACACACACTAAATTCCCCTCTTTCATCAGCTAGGATCTCATTCTTCCATTTTCTGCAGGAGATGGAGATCAGAGCTAATGCTCCTTTTATAGTTTTTATCCACCAGAGACAGCTCAGGGAAAGATTTGCACCTTTACCATGAAAGTCTGTTGAGGAAGCAGTGTCCTACACTAGTTCCTGATAAACTGGGAAACTCCCTTGCATGGAGCAAAACATCAGGGATCTTGTATTTTAATTAAGTCACAAAGTCACAAAGAGATTTACCTGCTGCAATCTTCTTTTCCTAATATTTTTCCTTTTTCTTTACATCTATTTCATTAACTACTTATTGCTATCAATAAACCCTATGGTTTATCAGTTGTGTAACAGAAAATTTCTGTAATCCTCACTGCATTTCCTCTTTTATGCAAGGCATTCAGAGGAATTTGCCAAAGGTCAGACAGACAAAGCAATACGAATGAATTGAACACAAGAGTTTAGACTCTCTGTTGACCTAAATCTCTTTGTTTTCCATTCATTGCAGATGCAGGTACTTACCAGAACTCACACTGAAATCAGTAAATGCCAGCAAGCAATAGCATTCCACTAATTTTTAACTGCAGTGGTAAAGCAATCAAAGGAAATAAAGTTCAGTATATAGTGAGGGGAAGCAAAGGGCTCCATCAGCACAGCAGTTAGGACAGCACTGCATGGCATGTAAGCCACAATAGTGTTGTGACATATTGCACATTGTCCTGGTTTGAAGGACAGGTGTCTGCCAATAAAGGCAGAAGCTTCTCT
>JANRMJ010000054.1:99858246-99876435 GCA_025584955.1 Alethe diademata | reverse complement strand
TGCATTTCCAGACAACAAAGACACAAAGGTTTCTTAAATCTTATTTTCTGGAAGCTCTTTGTGGTTTTGCTTTAAGAATGGAAAAACTATGGATGGATGGATGGATGGATGGATGTGCACCTGTTTTTCTTTCTCTTCTATGAAAGGTGGAATTTGGAAAGAGGAATAAGATCCACGTTAGACTTTTTCATCTTAGGTCTTTGCCCTGGCTTACCTTCAGCTGGCAACAAACTGCCATTCAGCTGCTCACCCACACCCCAGGAGGATGAGGATGAAAATCAGAAGAAAAGGATAAGAACACTAATAACTGAAATAAAATAAAATCTAATAATAAACATAGAATCATAGGATTATTTGGATTGGAAGGGACTTTAAAAATCATCTAGTTGGAACCCCGTGTCATAGGCAGGAACATCTTCCACTAGATCAGGTTGCTCAAAGTCCCATCCCACCCGGCCTTGAACACTCCGAGGGATGGGGGGCATCCACAGCTCCTTTTAGCAACCTCCTCATTCTCAGAGAATAAGAATTTTAAATAAAATAGTGTGCTAAGTTTTCAGGGGAGAAATTTCTGCCAAATTTCTACACCTTTAACAAAAGAAGGGAGAAAACAGAGAGATAAATAAAACACAAGAAAGACAAGTGATGCACAATGCAATTGCTCACCACTCTCTGACTAAAGCTCAGCCAGTACCCAAATAACAATCAGCCCCTCCTGCCAAGCTCTCCTCAGCTCATACACTGAGTACTGGGACATTCTGTGGTGTGGAACATTCCTTTGGAAAGTCTGGGTCAGACATCCTGACTGTAATCCCTCCAGATTCTTGTGCACATCCTTAACAGCAGAGCACGAGACATCGAAATACCTTGACTCAGTATAAACACTACATTGCAAAACTGAAATATCTGTGTGTTATCAGCATTATTCTCATATCAAATAAAAAAACATAGCACTCTAATAGCTACTAGGAAGAAAATTAACTCTATCCCATACAAAAACAGGAAAATGTTAAAGTTCTGTAATCATTCAAATGTTCCAATGATCTAATCTGTTTAGCTTTCCATTGATAGCTACCAAGAATGACTTTGTGTAGTCAAAGAAATTGACAATTTGAGATGCTTCTATCACTCATCTTGTAGTGAGCAGTTGCCAACTGTAAGTGAAGAAAGATTCTTTCAGTATTTCCTCTTTCTCCAGATTGCACCTGGATTGGTTTATTCCTTCCTACTTACGCCTTACGATCCTGTGTGCTCACTCTCAGATCTCTGAATTTGGTTCATTTCCCCGGACTTGCAGTTTTGTTGAAATTCATCTTCGAGACAAATGTTTTTATTAGCATAACATCCTGTCTAAATGAAGAAATTTTAGGGCTATATCCAGCTATCTGTGTAGAAATATTCTAATTTTCAATTAAATTAGTGTAGGTATCTTTACATTTTCAAGGCCAGAGACTTCAGTGTTTCTGTTAGATGGCATGATGTCTTTGGCTCAGGTTACTGGGGTGAGATCAAGTACAACTGGACTGGGTCAAGCGCTAAAAACACACTGTAAAAGTGAACTAAACTTCTCTTTAAAAGCTCTGATGATCATCACTGAACAGCATCCCCTGTGTCAGACAGTATGTATTAGTTTGAGGCAGGATGCCATGGGAGGCAGCTCTGCAGGACAGTGGCACAGAACAGCTGATCAAGAACAACCTCCTCAAAGCACACAGATGAACAACTGCAACGTGCAGAAATCTAAGGAAGAGTGGTCAAAGGCAGCATGGATGAGCAAGGAACTTAAGAGTGGACAAGGACAGGACTCCTAGCAGGAAGCTAGAGATGTTGTTTTAACTTAAGGGGATTTAGGAAAGACATATCTCAGCTGAAGCTGAAACCAGCAAAGGATGTGAAGGGCAACAACCAGGGCTTCTATACATATGTCACCAACAGAATTAAATTACAGAAAGTATGGGACCCCTGTTTAATGGGGCCAGAGACCAAATGGCAAAATACATAGAAAGGCTGATTTTCCATCTATGCATGATGTCATTATTTTCTACAAAGGAATTACAGGCTCTGTGAACACAAGTACCACAGTTGAGGTTATTTACATTAAATGTAGTGAGGTTTTCCATACAAATTACCAAATTATCCTATTAGCAAACTGGTGAAATACAACTTTGATGGGTGGACAGTCAGGCAAGCAGGAAATTATTGTCAGATTACCAAACTGTAATCAGGGGTACAACAGCTAAGCAGTGGAAAATTGCCAGTAATATTCAGGAGGCAGAATTATACTGAGGCCAACACTGGTTTTTTGTTTTTAAAAACGTCCTGAATGACCAGATGCAATGGATCCTGAGATGGTTTATTGATAATATCTAACTGAAGGACTTTGATACCAAATTAACAGGTTCTCTGTTGACAAGGACCTTGTAATTCAGAGGAAATGCATTTACAGGAAACTTATCAGGCTCAACCATAGGAAATGACGAGTTCTGCACCTCAGAGGACTAACTCAAGAGCTGGTACAGACTGATGGGTGACTGACAGTAAAGAAGCTTTGCAGAAAAAGGCTTGTGTGTCCCAGTGGATAATAAACTGAGTGTGAGGCAGCAGGGAGCAGAGAAAGTAAACCACATCCTGAGCTGTGCTGTCTGAAGTACAGCTGGCAGACTGAGGAAGGTGACAATCCTATCTTCTCAACCCTGATGAAACATCTGGAGTGCTTGGTCCAGTTCTGGCCCCCTCAGTTTGAGAGATATGAGCACTTTGGAATGAGCCCAGGGGCAGCCCACTGGTAGGAGTGCGGAGTACATGGGTTACCAGGAGAGGTGGGACAACTGGGTTTGTTCACTCAGGAGGAACAGAGCAAGGAAGAAACTAAACAGGGTCCAAAGGATGTAAAGCCAGGAGCTTTGAAAATGTGCAGCCAAAGGACAAGAGGCAACTGACACAAATTGCACCAGAAACAGAAGTTCTGTAAAAGAAAAAAGGTCTTAATAGCAAGGGTGGCAGAACTCTGAAACAGGTACACACAGAAGGGATTTAAATTACACCCTTGGACATACTCAGACCTCACATGTGAGATGAATTAGGCTTCCCTCTCGACCTGATTACTTCTGATTCTATCAGCTATTTTTTATATATAAAACAATATATTTATTAATCTTTAATTTTTACCATAAAAAATACATATTAATTTGAGGCATAATATATTCTGACATAGCATATGATGGAAAAACAGACAGAATTATTTATAGCACAGTTTCATAGAGGAAAACAAGGATGAATTCCATGGGATTTGATCCCAACACTAGAACCACAAATTATTTTTATTTATTTATTTTATAAGGATAACTATACACTTCATGCTCTAATTTCTAAAAGTTTAAAATTAACATTTAGTTATTTTTCATAAAGCAGTTAGTAGGGTGAATAATTCATTAGGATTTTCATTTTCAGATTTAACAAATAACATTCTGGATCTCTTCTTATAAAGCCCCAGAGAAAAGTTCCCAGTGTAGTACGTCTACACTTCCTTCTTTCTCAACAACAACAGCAACAACTTGACACTTAGAATATCATCCCATGCCACTGAAACTGTCAAACTATTTCTTCTTCTCTTGCTATTTATGAGTGGATTTTAGAGTGTTGACTGCAAAATTTCTCCATAAAAAGGCTTTCAGAATTTTTATGCAAACTTACCATGACTACAAAATTACATATAAGTTTTTAAAGGACATTTTAGAAAACACATATGCTAATAATAATATTTAAAATATATATTGCAGGTTAATTCAACTAACTGTTTCACATTTCTCTGCTGAGGAATGTCCATGTGGATCTTGAGCTAAAATATGGACTCAGAAAATAAAGGAAAAACCAGTCAATGTGCTTTTTGTGTTGAAGCAGAACAACTAATTTTAAAGATACTAAGTAACAAATTTGTTTAATGAGTTAATCACAAAGGAGCAACAAGCCCTGCCAACAACACATTTCAACAAATAAATCTGAATAATGAAAATGTATATGCTGAGATTGCACTCCATTCATACACAGTTCATTAACAAACAAATTACATAGAGTAAACAAATTAAGTTTTGCTGACATACTTCCCAGGCACTAGTTATCATTGACAGAACATTTACATTTGCAAATAGGTTTCTCTAAGAAATATGACAAATGTTGCTAGGTACCAAGGTACACTTCATGTCTAATCAATAATAAAGCCTGTCTCTACAGACACCAAGGAACTTGTAGTTTTGAGGATGTATTAATCTTTGTCCTTAAAACAGACTTTCATCTCAGTTCATCAGAAGAACTTAATAATTCTGTACTTAAGGCCTATCACACGTAAAATGAAGAGATTTCTCAAACATATCTAAAAATTATTTATACATTTACTCCTCAGTCTGCTGACAGTAAATGAAAGAATAATGAGAAAACAGACCAAATAATTTTGCAAACAGAAATAGAGATTCAAGAACTTTTGCTTTCATTAGCATAATTAAGAATAACCCTGAAAAACTGATTGGTGTAGAGCTACATCAACTGTGTCATTAGGATACCTGATAACATATTGCACATCATGAGTTTTAAGAAGGATGTGTACTTGCAACCCGGTTAGACACACTATGCTGACCTTTCAGAAGTAATCAGTCTCATAAACTGACTTCCCCCTAAGGAAATATCCTTTAGTCATTTCCCAAAAGCTGGGGTGAATTTCCCTTAATTTCTGAGTCTGCAGTTAAGGTGGTACTGCTCACATCACAGAAACTTGCTTACAAATTTGGAACCACGCATTTTGCTTCCTTCAAGAAAGAGATTCCACAGAGGCACACTTCATAAAGGTCACCAAACTTCTCCAGGCTTTACATGTCTACAGGTTTGTTTCTTCTCACCCAACACTTCTTCCACAATCTCAACATTATTTTACTCCAAAATTTCTAGAAAGAGAAAAAAATGTACTCCTTTAGCTATGAAACTCCTAAGTAATTCTATCCCTTTGAGACAGAAACTTATAACCTTGATGTCATGAGTTTAATGTGCAAGTACTTCTCTGTATCCTGCGAAATCACAGATTTTCAAAACAAATGTTGCACAATACAAAGGAACATAGCAGGCTCCATATAATTTTAGACTTCCATTTACAACTGAAGGACTCTTAAGATACAGGGAGCTGAAATTACTCCAAAATTATTAACATGATTATTTATTAGAATACTAATTCTAAGCAAAAGTGATGGATATGCACTTTCTTCCTCTTGCTGGTATAAACATCATAACATGCCCCTTAGCAATAAACACCAAAAAAAATATTTCTATGCAGAACAGAAGTATATAAAATGTGTTGTGAAACAAAGAATTCATCCATACTCAAAGTAATTTAAAATACAATTTGGATATGACAATAACCAGCTCTAATGCTTCTGTTTCTTGCATATATCTCAAAGGCACAGTAGATCTTGATTTAATGTATTTGTCCTCCTCCATTAAAAAAGTTCACCTGTGCCTTTTTTCTTCTGAGGCAGAGAAATCATTCAAGGGGCATGTATTTCTGAGTTTAATCATGGTCCTTGCTAAATCCTCTATATAGAAAGTCAACAGACTGTGTTAATTGGACCAAACCTTTGTACCACACACATCTCTCTGAAGTGATTAGCTGTGAACAAAGTATATTTATAGTTCCCACTTGTGGTGTACATAACCACTCACCCAGGATCAGATCTCTCTTCTATGGGCTAGAGGACTCCACAATGAACTGCTTTGGTCTCCAAAATCTAACTCTAATAAAGCCTTTCCAGTCACTTCCATATTATTCAGGTTCTCATCACTGTTGATCTTGTTTCCAACTTTAGCCCCTTGGAAATCACATAACAAGTAGAAAAAGTGCTCAAGGAGAATTTCTTAAACACAGATTTTTCTGCTGAATCTCCTAAAAAATACTGCACAGCTACAAAACAATTAATTTCTGCCAGGACCCCTCAGTTTTCACCTGTCTTTTGTTTGAAATAAGGTCTTAATGGAAATTACCTTCAGTACCCATGCCTTCAGGTGTTACTTCTGGGGTATCTGGGCTGATTCCCTTGCTGTGGAAGTACTCCAGGTGGGGAGAATTGCAAATTAAAAAAAAAGAATTAAATTCATTGATTATAATAAAAATGTTATAAAAATAATAAAAAATACATATAATAATTAATGGCAACAATGTTAATTATAAATTTTATAGTAACAATGAATATAATGAAAGGGAAAAAGAGAGAATAATAAAATCCAAGGCAAACAGGTGATGCATAATACAATTGCTCAGCAGCTGCTGACCAACATCCAGTCAGCCCATCCCTGAGCAGTCATTGGAGGCTGCTGATGTTTTCCCCCAGTTTATATACTGATGTTGCATGGTATGGAATAACATTCAGGTCTTGGCCATGACCACATGACTCCAGGCCCCTTCCCCTCACAGCCACTGTGAAAAATTACCCCATCCTTGCCCAAAACCAGGACACACACACAGAGTATAAAATCCAGAGTCCAGAGTCAGTAGCAGCCTCATCTTTTTACAATCCCTTACTACTCCATCTGCAAAGCAGTGGTGTTTTCCCAAAGAAATTTAAAACTGTAAAGCTGTGTCAAAAGCATGAGAGGAATCCATAAAGTGACACTGCAAAGTCCCTAAAATAGCATGTGCCTCCTGGAAAAAGTGAGTTACTGTGAGGAATTACATGCTTGTTAGAGAAGGATACACGGTGTGTAGCCAGAAATAGGATAAGAAGGACTAGAGAGTCAGAGAAAGAAGACAAAAGAAACACTACAACCATCCATCAACTGTTCAAAGACAAGACAGGGTAAAAAAATCAGATTGTTTATAAATGTTTGCCGTACAAATTAAAGAAGGAAAATATATAAAGCTTGCTTATGCAAGATGAGCGAGACAGATACAAATAGCTGTGACAGACAGGAATGTCAATCCTTGGACAACACTGATGCAGAGAGTTAGGAGTAAAGCAATGCTGGCCACAGAAACAGACACAAGAAGCTTCACTCCATGAGGCAGAAGATCAGAGGAGGCATCTGTGCTTTAGTTGTCAGGACTGCAATAAGAGGTCAGGCTCTCAGAGTGTTGTAGCTGAAAAAGCAGAGTTATGTGACAGCTCCAGTTCTGTACAATCACTAAACCATTGCATTCAGGGTGCAATCTGGGTTATAGAACCCAACAGGATATTCACAAGACTTTCTTTCTCAGGAAGTGAAATCAGGTTGTATCTTGGTCTTGCTAACACCTCTGATTGTGACAAAGTCTTCAGGACCCAGGACACTGCAGCTTGTCTCTCAAAGAGGTCTCAAAGTGCATTTGAACTTGGATCTCCCACAAAGCTCAGTACCAGCCCAGCTGGGGTAGAGAGAGACAGAGCCACAGCCTCTCCTGGCAGCTCAGCAGCAAACACTCACAAGGACACCAATTACATTCACCCAGTGACACTTCTCTAGGCATCTTAAATCTTCAGCCATGCAGTGCAATTAATTGTGAGGACACCCAACACAGTAAAGACTGTTGACCTAGGAAAGATAAATGAAAAAGGCAGGAGTGTTTAAGAGGTATTTGTTGATGCCTTAGCTAAAACCAGATAGAAGTCAGAGGATTAGCTATACTTCAAGATAAAATGCCAGTCTCCTCAAACAATATATTGTTAAGGTCTTTTATTATTCTGTGACAATTCAGCAACTTAGTCAAAAATGATATGTGATATCAATAAATAGCAAGAAAAATGAATATGTGGGTACGGCATATTTTGATAATACCCACAGTTCAGACAAGGAAAACCCTGGGTGTGGTGGGAGTAGAAAGAGACTGCAAATCTGGTTTGATTATGCACACACAGGTGTGGGACAGAAAAGGCAATCTACATAATATTTTTTAATCCTGGTTTCTCATGAAAAGAAATCATATTATGTATGGAAGTGAAATAACTGCATGTGTCAGTTTGGAAGGAAAAAAACTTTAAATAAGATTCACCAAGAGATAGAAATGAAAGCAAAATCTGTTTGATCAGAAAAGTGGACATGATGTTTCTGGGGAAAAAAAGTGCTTCAGTACATTTTGCTTCAGCAAGGGACAGTTATACAAGGGTATATAAAGATATAGACTATGGTGCTATCTGAAGAAAGCATGTCCTCCATCACAGCCCAGAGAGATATTGTTTCTCCTTTGCCAAAAATAATTGCAGTCCTCATGTCCAACAGCATGGATATGTAAGTGGCAGTAAGGAACAGGCTATAGCTAAAGGTCATTGCTTGTACCAGGATCTTGGAAACCATGGATTTCTAGTGCTATTGCTGGAAGGAGAAATAGTGACATATGGGGCAGCCACAGCAGAGTTAGAAGCAAGATCTACCCAAGACTTCCTTCCCTGCAATCACCAGGTGATATTTTAGCTCTCCACCTCCTTTCAAATAAGGAAGTTTTGCAAAAACTACCTATTTTATTATCCCTCAATTCATTGCCATGGTCAGTAGCACAGCTAGTGAATTCTTAATTCATAGGTGAGCAAGTACCATAGCCACACAGGATTTTCTATTTCCAAACACTGTTCTCCTCCTCGCTTTTCAGGAAAGATTATTTTCTACAACATACTTTTATCTGGGGCAATCCTGAGATAATTTACTGTTGCAATTGTTGAGATGGACACAACTGGCACCATCCCTAGTCCCTTATAAAACACTTCTTGAGCCTTCTCTCAGAGGACCTCTCACAGGCAGCACCACACAGCACTGACTCCTTCTCTCTGCAAGTTTCCTTCTGCATGACTGGCTAAACCCCAAGCTGTCCCTTACCCAGCCACCTAACCCTGTCCCTCACACAGCATCTCCTTACCTTATCTGTCCTTTGCACAGCTACACGTCCCCTCCTCCTCACAGCACAGCCAGCAGCCTCCATCCCAAACTGCAGCAGACCCTGGTTCTCAAGCTCCAACTCTAATTAACTCTTGAGCAGCTAACCCATTCTTTTACAACTCCCATCCTCATTGCACAGGTGAGGCTGTTTCCACTTCTTAATAATCAGTACAGCTGTAATTCATTGAGGAAAAATTGCCTCCTGCACTATCCTTACAAACCATCTTCTCATAATTTACCACCCTGATTCTTTTGTAAAAAAATAAAAAAAATAGAAGCGATTGTTTTCTGTAGCACAGAAGGAGAAAATTTTAAATGCTGAACTGAAGTCTTCAGTGAAAAACAGTTATTTTCTCCCCAGGAAACATCACTGGGGTGTTGATGACTAACAACTAGTTTGTGTTGATTAACAGTGGCATGTTTGGAATCCCAGTAGCTGTTTACATTGGGCATGTAGGGCATGTAGATGTGAGGGCAAAGTAGAAGAACAGTGCTGCCATTGGACATACCACTTTGTGCAACATCTCTGTAGCACACAGCCCCAAGCCCTTCTAACATGGAACAGCTGGAGAAGTTTGGTCCATAATTACTTGTGAGATGAAAAAAAAAAAAAAAACAAACCACAAGAAATCCTCCGTGGAGACATCCATTCAGATGAGAGGGAGTGCCAGTACTGTGAAGAGGCACCTGTGCCCAAATCTGCTCTTGGGCTCTGCTGATGGTTTCCACAGTCCCTCAGATTTCTTTTCATGCACAAGTCTCTCCAAAACTACCAGGAACAGTTCCCTCTGTCCATAGGCCATGCATATAATTTTCCATCAAAAAGACAGGTTTTGACTGACAATTACTCTAGGATGCTTATGCTCCCCCAAAGAGAATGGTGTATTTTTGACACATCCAGCCTTCACTAAGCTCCATCAATTTCAATTTTTCAGAATATAGTTACCTACTAGTTATTTATTTCCAGGTCTTTTTCAGTTTACTGAAAATATTATTTGAAATATATCAATTTTTCTTCTCTGCAAGATCATTCTTGAGTTTTAATTATTTTCCTCTGGCACCACTTGATGTAACCAAGACTTTCCAAATGCTTAGTTTCAATTACTTATTTGTAGAGCAGAAGCAAGAGAGTTTTCCAGCCCTGTAGTTATGTATTATGAAGAGTAATAAATTAGAAACTGCAGAATGCTTGAGAATGAGGAGTAAGTTAAGTGTTTCTGAAAAAAAATCATTTTAAATTGACATTTACTTTTGGCTCTTCAGGTTTACTCCTGAACATCTATGGTCTGAATAAAGTTTTTCTGGCCAGAGACACCTTTAGAATAAACCAGCAATAATTTCTTTTTATTCTTACCGGTTCTTTTTTCTGATAAATACTTCTGAAAATGTTAGTATTAGCTAGTTTTCATACTGGATCAGACTTCATTATCTTTATCTGACTTTATCTATCTATGTAATCTCTCCCACTTCTTCAATATTATAAGAAATAAGTTCTTGATTCACAGCAGAAAACTGGAAATATACAGAAAAAAATTTATAATAAAATAATTTTTTTAAAAAAATGCACATATTTATGAGGGGAACTCATATAAAGCTTACTCTTTTTCTACCTACTTTACTCATATAAACAAGAGCACAAATTACAGCATATCATTTCATTCATTTAATTGTGATTGTTTAGCTGATATTCATATTATGAGAGTGTTCAAAGTGACAGAAAAAAAATCAGTTCCAATAAAGGCTGTCATCCCCACCATCCTCAAAGTAATAAGATTTTAATGTGATTTCATCCACTTTAGTTACTTTTTAGTACTCAATGGATTTTCTTAATTAAAAAAAAATAAAAACAAGAAAGAGAAAACAAAGACTGTAAGAAATCTCACAGCTGAGATTTAGCTTGCAGAAGCTTGTTCAGCATCCTGCATGTGGCAGAGACATGGCACAAAATACTTAATTGTAGTGCTGACATGAGTTACATGCCTATGACTAGAATTCTGCTGCCATCAAGAGCATTTTTCTTTTATAGCAGATCACAGACATCAGTAATTGGATTATTGTCATGGTGAATTTTCACTGAAACAATAACTTCAGCTCCCTCTATATAGGAAAGTCTCTAAATGATAAATTACACTTCACTTACTCTTTTTATAGTGAAGTAGGTCAGCGTACTTTATTCTAAGATTGACATTGCTGGCCGCTTTCTGCAGAAAACATTCAGTGGGTTGAGTGCAGAGAGGCTCATTAGCACAGTAAGTGGTGAAATTGCCTGTGCTCTTCTTTTAAAGACATTTTTCAGCCTCACTTTTGTTTTTACAAAAAGAAATTTCACATGTAAAGGCAATATTACTGGAGAAATTAACCAAATCAAATCAGAACAAATTTGTTTTCTTCTGCCCTGAATGTCTGTGACTCAAAGGAATTATTTACAGCTTTGTTATATTTGTGCAGAGAAAACTGATAGGATGCAGAACAATCTCTTCCAAAGCATCGAAACAAACACCAGGTCTCGAGGAAACAGGCAGCTCACCTCACCCCTGATGTGTAAACTTCATCTGGACTGGCCACTCACAGTACTTTTTGTACACTGCAAAGTCTACTAAAGATCTTAAAAACATGTGACATGGCTCTCACTGAATGCTCTAGCAGTCTAAAATCAGAGCAATTTATGTGGGAATTTCATTAATAAACTCTGTGGATGTCTTGCCATAGGCAGAACAAAATCCTGGTGACACAAACTGCACTTTGATCAAGAGACTACTCCTAAGGTTGTTCACATAACAGGGAGAAGACTGGACAGCAGCAATACAAGGGGTACATGTTTTATTTCTGCAGATTAAAAAACTGAGATATAGAGGAGGGAAGGAATTTTGAACCACTCAGCTTCTGGTGGAGCTGGAACAAAGCTTTGTATTCTGGCTTTCCACCTCATGTCTTAACTACCAGCCTGGTCAGAGTTGCATCCATCCTCTAATGAATTAGTCAGTCTTTAAAACATTGGTAAACACAAGGATACCAAAGAAAGCTATCAACTTAAAACTCAAATAAATAGGAAATATTTATGCTACCTAAATTCTGTCCCTTACTAATCTCTTGGCTAAAGGTCTTCATCCACATATCATCAAAACCCTTTGCTCAACACCAGAAAAATTAAGAAAAGCAGCCAGTCTTCATGGCACTTTTGTTGTGTTAAACACATCTAAATTGAGTGATGATTGTTTTTCTAATGATGGGTGACCTTCCAGCCCAATCAACAGAACAACACTACTGCCACACCTGGGAGGGGATTGTCCAGCTCCACCCTGCTCTGGGGCAGCCTCACTTTGAATATGGCCGGCAGTTTTGGACACCACAATGTAAGAAAAATATTAAGCTGGTAAAGAGTGTCCAAAGGAGGGCAGCAAAGATAGTGAAGGGCCTTGAGGGGAAGCTGTGGATAGCAGCTGAGGTCACTTGGTCTCTTCAGTCTGGAGAAAACTGAGGGAAGATCTCATACCAGTTACAACTTCCTCATCAGGGGAAGAGAAGGGGCAGGCACTGATCTCTGCTCGGTGGTGACCAGTGGTGATCAAGGGAATGGCCTAAATTTGTGAGAGGGGAGGTTTAGGGTGGATATCAGGAAATGGTTCTTCACCCAGAGGGTGGCTGGGCACTGCAATAGGCTGCTCAGGGCGTGCAGAACAGCTTGACAGAGTTCAAGAAGCACTTGGACAATGCTTTCAGGCACAGGGTGTGATGCTTGGAGTGTCCTGTATAGGGCCTGTATCAATCCTTCCAACTCAGAATATTCTATGATTCTACATTATCTTATATTAGTATTAAAGGAAATATTCCAATAACACTCAGCTGTTTGTAGTCTGATGTCCTTCAAGTATGTATTTCTGGAATCTGACTGCTTCAGAAATTCAAAGGTTCAGAATTTCAGACATTTCTATCATAGTGCCAGAGCCAGGCTTATATCCAGAGCTTCTGAAACAGTGGATTTTGTGTCACGTTAATGAGAGGAATGTGAGTGAAAGGCAGACTGTGTAGCTGTAAACACATTGTTATCTGGTAATATTGAGATGATATTCCTAGCTCCATTTCAGAGGTGGTCTTTCTGAAAATAGGTCACAGTACTGATCTCTATAATACAATAGCAGCAAGCTGGAATAAAATGAATATAACCAAATAAATTGTACAGTTCCAACAAAGGCCTTTGAGTTATAGTTACAAAAAGTAGATCAGGCTGAAAGAACACATCACCGAAGTTTGGAAAAACTTAGGCCAGACTAAGCAATAATATGTATTAAGGTAGTTTGCACCAGTGATATGCTAAAATGTTTGCAGAATGTTAGCTAAAAAATAGAAATCAAAAGCAAAACACACATGGAACACAGTAGAGGAGAATGTGGCACAGAGGTCAACATAAAACTTCAATATGACCTGGGAAAATAATGAAAGCAAACGGTTGTACAGTCTGTGACAAATATCAAATTATATCTGTGGAAGGAAAGGAAAATAAGGAATTTGGAGAATAAACTAAGAGCTGGGGTTCAGAACAGCACAAATATGCAGACAAATTGGACCAGATGGCTCTCTTCTGTATCTGTCATAACTTACGTTCTTGGAACCTGCAGAGCCTAAAACTGGTTTTGGAGACAAAAATTCCCCTAGCTCAACTGATAGCCATTGATGCTTGTGGCTTTATTTGTTCCATTTCCTATCCCCTGTAATTACAGACCATAAAGACATATCTCACCTTATGGCCTGTGTGGGAGGAATCGACTTCCAGAGATAATAATTTCAAATGTATAATGACAATAAAGACTGAATTAGCCTGGATCTGCAGGCTCAGGCCAGAGCAAGCTTTGCATAAATAAACACAGAGTGGCATTAGCCCTGGATGACATGGTTGTCTCTACTATGGATGGCATTTTCCAACTAGTAACCTCTGTAGTTATTGCTTGTGATGGGGAGCATCAACAACCTGTGGTCACACTGACTGAGTTTTCATGGCTCACTGAACAGCTCTGAAATACATTTGAGTCAGTGACCTGAAATACTCTTTATATCCTCACCTGGGATATGTCAGTACCATGAGGTACATATATCCTGGATGTCAGGTATATTCAGCTAAAAATTTTCCTATTTTTGTTCAGAAAAATAGCACAAGTCATCATTGAAGCTCTGAGATTGCTTCCTACAGGTTAACACCCTTTTAAACATACACTTGTTGAAATGTTTCTGTGTTTTGCTCAGTGCAAAAACATTTTCTGTAATTATGAATTAGAAGCTTCGTATGGACATTAGCAAAATTATTTGGAAGTATAGGACAAGCGTATGGCTACTAACTATGCTATCCCTTAAAGTATTGCCATTTCTAAACAAACACCAGGTGATTTGGTGACTTCTACCTAGATGCCAAATATCTAGTTCATCAGAGAAAAGGTTTCCCCTGTGAGAAAATCTTTAATATAACCACAGTCATGTATGCTTCCCTGGGCTCATGTGAGCTCCTAAACCTGTTTCCTCTGTGTGAGGGAGAAGAACCTTGTCCTGCTGCGATGGAGAAAGGTGAGCAGAGGAACTCTCCTATACAATACCATGGTCTTTTTGCACTGTGAAATGATGTTATGAAAGTAAAGTAGCGCCTGTGTGCCATCCAAACTCATCATGCTCGACTCCCAAATGCACTGCCAGCTGGCTCCTGTGCATGCTAAGAACATCACGCCAGAACCCAGGGTATTTGGCATCTAGATGTTGTAGTGACATCCCTGTGGATATGGGTTACTGACATGTCTAATAGGTACTACCATTTAGGACAGTGCTTTATCTCCTCATTGTTACACTGAGACACCTAATAGTGGATTACAGAATACAATAACTAAAACCTATTGTACTTCAGACTTCTCTGTGAGATGTGGCAAATAAAAAAGTAGATTATTTTATCCTCTGTTAAGCAGGTACATCTATAATTCTGTCTGAGGAAGATCACAAATAACTGTTAGAAGAAAAATGAGGATGGGGAAAAGCTGTTGGAATACATATTCTCCTACCTTAAATGAATACATTCCTGGTAACAGCTGTTTGAGTAAAATCTTTTCCATGAGTGCAAAATTTGGTGAATGGGTTGAAAGCATGTACAGTCTGAAGACTTTGCATCAGGAACATGGTCAATTTGCTCATGACTATTTAAAACTAGAATTTGCATAATGAAATATCAGGGGTTGGGAAAAAGGGAAATAAATTGCGTGTGCAAAAAAATATGTATGTACGTGTGTGTGTGTGTGTCATTAATGGCTAGTATTACTCTATTAAATCATCACTTGTAAAATTATTTCTGTATTCAAAGATGCCTTTGAGAAATAAAACTATAAAATATCATAAATTCATTAATTAAATGAGTGAAAACAGATGAGAATTTTTTCAGATTTCCTGTTGCACTAAATTTTCTTTTTGTGCCTCCAAAATTATATTAGCAACTGTAATCAAAATGGCTGATGAGCATGGGTTCATTTTGTCATTACTTTCCACTAGGACATTCCCCTTTTAAAGGAAAATTACACTTTTCACATTCTACACTCTTGCTGCAAAGCAATCTTTAATTGGCACTTATGCACTATCAAAACTGATATCGAACCTTATGAGCAGCAGGCATTATGCCATCTAGACAGATGGGTATGAGCATAGGTTCAAGGCATGCCAGAGAACAATGTGTGCATCAGGGTTGTGTGGAACAGCCAGACTCCTCCCCAGAGATACTGAAAGGGCAGTCTGTGCAGATTATCAGCGCTTTTGTGGGGTTGGGGTGTGCTACCACCATTCCAGTGTGGTGTGTATTAACAATGAAAATGCAAAAATATATTTTGAAGCCATTTTAAGTGAATGTTTTGCTATCTGAACTAATGTTGAGGGGAGAAAAAAGGTATTTTCCCCTTTTGGCACTTTGCTGGGGCATCTCAGTTAGTCTTATCCAAAATGTTTCAGCAGTGCTGTTGACTTTCCTGCCAAAAGCCAATGTGTGACCTTCCATTAGCTTGTATACCTTGAATACCCTTTTAGTGTCATGGGTCTTATTTACATTTTGCACAATAGTAGACTCTATTTAATCTGTTACTCAAAGTAAATGGGGATGAAAAATTACTTTCTTTGTCACTAAATAGTTTGCAATTAACACTGAAATGCAAATGAGGAAATAATGTGTCTCTTTGAGGAAACCATATGCTTTGTACTTTAAAGTAGTTGTGGTAATATTGGTAGAATAGTTAATGTACAATGAATGCCATCTGCTGACTAATACAGAGTATTTACAAAGGCAAATAGTACAGATAACTGCTCTTAAATGACTATGCAACCTAACATGATATTGTTTGGACAATTATCTGAATCTAGACCAACTTTTTACTTTGTTCTTCCCATCTTGTAGCTGTTATGCAGAATGCTTGTGCAGAACACCACTGATGGTTTGTAAGAAACCATCCTGTCCCTCTGTGAAAAATAAAAAAATAATGGAAAGCATCACACAGCAATTCTGGCACATTCAAAATGGGCCTGCAGTCTTAAATATGGTAGGCAGAAAAGCTGTTTTGGGAAACTGGCAAAAAAGAAGATACTGAGCCCAGTTTACTCAGCACAGCGTGCACAGAAAGCAGGCACCAGCAGCACAGCAAGGATGTAGGGTAAGTTAGCAATGTTCACCAGGCAGCGGGGTATGCTTCCTGAAAAAATAAATAGAATTCATTGGCTTGCACAGTGCCTGGAATTTCACTGAGAGAAGATATTGCTGCCTGATGTGTGCTTTCAGCTTTGCTCAGAGTAGCAGGACCTTGTGTACATTGAGGAGACTGCATAAAAAGTGTTGGAATCCATCACTGCTTTATCCCTCTGACAGGCACAGCTTGCTTTCCTCTGGTGTTTGATCTTATCAGAAGAAACCAGACTCATGTCTGTGGGATTATAAAGATTCCTAAATTATTTCTACTGATGGGAAAAATCATGCAACAATATATGAGAAATAATTGATGGTGAGCCAGACTTGCTTGTCATCTGCTTTGTTATGGCCTGGAAAGCATTTGGTTGAAATGCACATTGTACCCCAGGCCCAATGAAGCAAGATGCCTTTCTGCTGTTCCTTCCCCCTCCAAATCATGCTGAATTCAGTTATCTCAGTTATTGCTGTTACATCAGCAATAAAGGATGACAGGTGAATACAAACACTTTGGGTATATAGCTTGTGCTATCCATCCCTCAGTGCGCTTTGCCTGCAAACAAGTCATGCCCTTGAAGATATTTAATGCCACATATTTTTACACAGGGAAAAATTGCTTATTTGCTGCTTCAGGAAGATCTCTATGATATTATGTAGGTAGAAGCTTTCTATTCAAAATCTGAGTTGCTACTCCAGAGACAGATTCCTGATACAAAGCAACTGAATGGCTCCCAGTATCTTTCCATCAAAGTTAAGTGCTCAGAGCCTTTTATCTGTTCCAAAGACTTGTGCTCCACCTTGAATCAGCAGATTTTTAGAGGTTGCAAGCTGAGAACTTTCACAAAGAGCATCTTGCAGTGTCATCTCTGGAAAGCCACAAAATGGTAGTACATGAAACTAAAACACGATCTCCCAGATAAATTCCCTGTCCATTCCTAAAAATATTTTCCTGTATAATTGTATAAACAATATTATAAGAATAATAAAAAATTAGATATATTATATTCATCCATAAAAATTTATATGTTTTCCATGTTCTCCATAGCTCTCATTTTTCTGAATCTTTTGATCACAAAGGAATTCAAGGGTGACATCTCTGCAGAAATAGCATCATGACATTCTGTGATACAACATTCAAAATGTTTTCTTCCGGTTGGGTGGATAGAATATTGACAGCTATTTCAATTCTGAATTTTCTATTTTATGTCACATTTATGAAGAGGAGAGCCTCGCATCAATCTTTACCTCTGCCCCTCCAGTCCAGTTTAGACCATTGTGGGTTGATCCCAGCCAGGAGCTGAGCACTCACAGCTGCTCACTCACTTTACCTCCTCTATAGGGCATGGAGGAACAGGAACAAATGAGTAAGCTGGCTTTTGATTTCACAAGAGGTAAATCAATTTGGGCTTTGAAGTCAAAATCAATTTCTGCCTCAAATTCATTTCTGTCTAGGCTGCTATTTTTGTGACAAAAACACCAAAATAAATAAATTCTAAGATACAGCCCTACAGGTATAAAGTAGAAATTAGTAGGATTTTTGCAAAGGTCTGAAAAACAATATAACTTAGTGTCCTGGTTTAAAGGACAGGTGTCTGCCAATAAAAGACAGAAGCTCCCTTTTG
>JANRMJ010000054.1:99845439-99858146 GCA_025584955.1 Alethe diademata | reverse complement strand
AAAATTCCTTAAACTCACACAGTGAAGGAACAAAAAAGACCCAACCCTCAACACTTAGGTCCATCAATTAATAGCCTCTATTTCCCAATGTTACATCTATGGAGAGAAATAGATGTCTCCAGAGAGTAGCTGAAAAATGTTGATAAGACCTTGACACACAGGAGTCCTGGGTCATCCTCAAAACCCCCTTTTCCTCTCCACTGACCATGACTCAAGTAAGGCTCCTAAGTTATGTAGCTAAGTATAGATAGATTCAAATGAAAATTGTACTCCCTTTCCTCCCCGTTTCATTTTAACCTGATCAAACCCTTTGGCAGCTCTATTCCCATCTGTGATGTTTTATGTCAGAACTCATTTGAAAAACTGTCCCTGGAGCCCAAGACAGGTCACAAGTCTCTTGTGAAATTGATTAGAGAAAGCTAAAAGTGTTCTACAGAACCACACTATGATATTGGTCAGTATCTTTTGCACAAACATGTTTGATACTGAGTATTTCAACAATTACATGTTAGTCCAACAGATTTGCAGTATTGAACCACTCAGTAGTATCCAGTTTTAGGAAAGAAATTAACATCAAAAAACCAGCTGATAGTTTCAAATGTATTAATACTTTTTATTCAATTTAATTAGCTCAAATGAACTCCACACATTACAGTGCTGTACCAACAACCCTGATCATTTGGTGTACAATGACATTGTTACTCTAAAATTTTGTCCCAGCCATGAGATTTGCTTTTGTCTCTATTGGTGACTGAACAGCCAACTAGTCTCAGTAGAGAAAAACTGCTTGTTTTTTGAATTGACTTTGAAGTTATCCACATCCTGCTTCAGAATAGGTTTGTATACAATATGATCTTATTTAGACTGGAGTAATTATAGAGATTTTTTACTGGCTGTGTCAATGTGTACCCATCTATACACACTAATAAAACTACCATCAGAATCTGGACCCTAAAATCTATTTTTGCAGAATCAAATTTCTCTCTTTTGAAACCAGTTTTCAGTGCTTCAAAGACTT
The DNA here is from genome assembly GCA_025584955.1 of Alethe diademata. NCBI lineage: Eukaryota > Metazoa > Chordata > Aves > Passeriformes > Muscicapidae > Alethe > Alethe diademata. Next base: position 99,857,128 of record JANRMJ010000054.1, on the reverse strand, counting down.
CAGAGGGAGGAGACTCCATTGGCTTCCCCCCAGTGTTTCTCTGAAGTGCTATAGGTTGGATACTGTTTCTATGGAATGTAAAAAAGGCACAAAACATGCAGGAATATTTCCATTTGTCCTTTCAAGGTCCTTTACCATATCTTGCATTGTTTGCTGGGTTTTTTTGCAGAACAATACCAGTGATGTAAAAACCATATATGTTTCCAAGAGGGGAAAAAATAGAGGGGCAGCAAGGGACAGGGAGGAGAAGTTTAATCTAGAAAATGGTGAGCCAGTAAACTCCAGTTAGAGAATGGTTTTTTGTCCTTTCTCCCCACAATCCATAATTGTTTTGCACAGAACTCAGTGAGAATTTTAAAAGTGATTTTTAGGAGCTTTTTTCCCTGTTGTTGATGAGGAATTTTTTTCAGTGACTAGTAACCATCAGGTTGATTTCCACCCTAATGGTAAGGGCTTCTTTCACCTGAACAGTGTCAGGCACTCAAAAAGTAGCAGAGGATTTGAAGATTTGGCCAGACATTGATACCAGTTAATATTTAGAGTGATCCATAAAGTTTGAGGCGCGTCATGTGTAACAAGCAGAGCTTTACAGAGTGATAGAGAGCTGGGGAGTAACACATGAATTTACATGTTCTTGATGAAAAACCTTCCTGTTCAAGTCATTGAAAAAAAAAACTCTAATTGGTTTCCATGGGGCCTAGTATTCACACTAAGGTTTCTCCTTTAAAAAAAAATAATGAGGAAAATATTGGTTCAGGGACAGTTGGAGCAGTTCTGCGGCTTTAACATTAAAGCTCAGTCAGCCTCATTCTCCCTGTCCCCCAAGTTGGGTTTGTTCTCTCACATTTTCCTTCTCTCCTTCAGGGAACATTGACAGCTTTCTTGCCTGGGAACAGGAAGCATAAATTATTTCTTCATTCTTGCTTTATTCTTCCTTATACCTTTCTCTATTGTTCTCCGAGGAGTTTTAAGCCATTTAATTTCTGTAAGCCCAGGTGCACCAAGCAAATTATGTACCTTCCAAATGTGTTTCATCCATCTACATCACTCCTACTAAACATCATCCTTCTGATTAGCTATATTCATTAAGTTTGGCTCTCACCTATGTGGCAAAGTTTGTCATCTGTGTTCTGTATTTTATATAAGCTAATATTTTCCCAGAATATATTCTTAAAATCCATTTCTATTGTTTTCCTTTGTACTCTACGAAGTTAATTGAATTTCATCAGCAGTTTTTCTTCTATCATGAAACTGGTTAACACATCCCAATCCCTCTCAAACATATGATTATTTTAGCAGCATAAGTTCACGTGAAGCTGCTTTACCTTGCATTTTGGGTATGTCAGAGTGAGGTCAAAAGGGATTATCTGCACTGTTCTGTCATGAGACAAAATTCCTTTCAGGTGAGGGTGGCACACTGCATTGAAAAGTGAATTCTTTAGCAAAGCTGTGCCAGAAGCCCTGCCAAAAATTTATCAAAACAGAAAAATGGACAGCCCTAAATGTACAGTTTCTGTAGAAGGACAGCATCTGTGTTAGACAAATAGTATTTTGATATGTAATTCTTACTCTTTAAAATTAATTGTTTCTCTGGATCTTTAGAATATTTTAGCAATATATTCATGAGCTATTTTGTCAGGTCTTTCCAGAATATTTGATTAACACTAGTTTTCTTTACATCCCTTTATCTTATGCCTCTATATAATATATTGCCTCTGAAAATTCTAGCACTTATAGGGCCATGTTTTAGTCTTGCTTTAAACTATTACAAATTGTGGCTATTCCTATCAAGCTATTGTCTTAGTTAGCATCCTAGGTAATTTCAACAGCAGACAAGGTCTTAAAAGAGAATCATTCCAGCTACAGTCATTATTGCACACAAATGAGGACAGAGGAGGTCAAGGAATGTTTAAATGATCTTATGCATAGATCAAAAAAGCATCTTTCAACACAAATCAGTGGGGAAAAAAAAAAGCCCCTAAGATATAACTTTGAGAAAAAGATTAATGACATGATGCCATGCACATATCTGAAATGCAATCTGAGAAATTCATGCAGTTTAGGGTATTTTTTCAGACAAATTGAAGTATTTTTACAGAACACAACAGAATTTGTGTTCAACTGTCTTCAGCTAAATTCCAAACATGCCTCTTCCCATTCTAAGAAAGATGGGATACAAGCTTGCATTTAATCTCACAAGGTGTGTAATTAACCTTGCTGATGAAAACATGAAGCATGATTAACAACTTCAGAACACACCACTAAACACTGTCCTGTAAGAGCTTTCAGTGTGAAAGCTCCAAGTTGTTCATCTGCTTTGAACTCAGAGCAAATGAGGCAAAGTCTGTGTCAGTAAAAGGACCCTGCCTTCATTAATCACACTGTCTAATGCCTAGCTCTCAGTGGCAACATCTGTGTACCAGCCAACACAGAATCCAGCTGTTCCATATTAATAAGAAGAAAACTACAAGACCGTGCAAGAGTAGGTAGGGCACTTGTGGACACCGACCTCATTTCACAAGTGCACTATTGTATTAAAAAACTGTCTAAAGATGAAGGCTTGGGTTCCTGCTCTTTTGCTAAAGAATGGCTCCAGGATAGGAATTCCTTTTTCTCACATGATATATCTCAACAATATTAGCAACAGGCACCTGCAGATGATGCCTCAAAAGTGACTTAGGAATCTGTATCTTTCAAAAATATCCCTCATTTCTATGTATAGACACATGGAAATGCCTGAGACCAACATTTGGCTTTTCTTACTGATGCTTGGATTCAGCCACCAAATGGACACATACAGTTTAGGTGCTTAAACTAAATCTAGGTAAATCTATGTGCACTGAGTAATTTGCTTTAATGGCCAAGAGATCTGGGACTGGACAGGGCTCAGCAGCTGTGAAGCACAGAAGCAGCTGCTGCCACTGAGCCCCTTCCTCCCCAGCACACCCAGCAGAGAGCAGGAGGCCCTGTGCCATATCTGCCAGTCTTGTAAGGATGTCTTTGATATCCCTGATGTCACCAGTTACTCAACTGTGGGCAATCTCCCAGCTCAGTACAGGCAAAGGACTTAGAAAAGCCTTCCAGGCTCCCAGCTGTAGCTGTTAACTGCACAGTTCAGGGTCCATGGCCTGCCTGGGATGGGGGCTCTGACTCGGGGTGACTTACCCAAGCACATGTTCCCAGGGCCATTCAGGTGTCCTGGGGTGTCTGACACCCCTGAATGGCACTGACAGAGTTGATACAAGACCTACAGAGGGTCTTTGCCCTCTGCAGCCCTAGTTAAGCACCAGGTTAGACTCCTCTGGGAACTTCTTGTGGAGGACTGTGTTAAGTCTCCAGTGCCTTTATTTTATTCTGATGATTTTGTTGGGGAAAATTCTCATAGCACAAAAAACAGGAGAAGCTGCTGAAAGCAAATGATGTACTGACTGGATTAATCAGACACTGAGACCCATTTAGAGACAGTATCTTCTCATTCCCACTGCAACTGGGGTTTTCCTTGACCAGTGAAACAACTGATACAAGTGAAAAATATCAGGTTCACAGTGTATGAGCAAGAGAAAAATCAGCAGCCCTTGTAACATTTATAATGCAAGAAATCCAGTTAAATTATTTCGATAGCTCAAGCAAGAATGTTGGATTTACCAAGCCAAATTAAATTCAGTGTTTACTTGCTTGAATTGAGAAGTTATAAATCATTGCTTTGGCAACCATCCCAGATAGCAATAGCTTATGAGTATTAAAAGAGGATTAGATTATAAACTCTTTTTTAAAAATAAATATTTTCCTTATGTCTCAAAAATTCCAGTAAGCAGTGTTCAAAATATTTAGAATTTCCTACAAACATTACAGTAAGTTAACAACTTTTGTACCATATGTAACCTTCTTTACGGGTGACCAATTTTGCAGATATTTATCCAAGTGGATATTCATCTTGGAGTATAAATTGAAACAGATGTCAGTGAACAAATACAGTTTTATTTTCTAGCATGTTCACAGCAGCACACTTGAAAAAAAGGCAACAATTCCAAAATCAGAAACATGGTGTTTGCTGGTACATTCACCAGGTGTTCTAAGAATCTTTTTTTACTGTCCTGACTGAGCTAAAATCACTTAATCTTCCACTAGCAGACACAAATATGAGTAATGCCTCTGAGACTGACAAGGGGAAGAGTTAACATAAAGGTCAGATAACAAAGAGCAGGGCACCACCTTGAATACAGAGTAAAAAATCAAGTTGCATCTTTCTTGACTTCAAAATGAATCCATCAAGGAAAGTAATGATATAGTTCCCAAGAGCAACATGCAAATCAGAGGATTAATCTCTAGCAAAATGTTTTATGTTATGGAAACCCACAAATAGATTTGATTCAGTGGCAGTAAATCAAACATGTTGGATAGTTCTGTTTGACTGATGAGTATACATGCCACTGGCAGCAGGGGATGACATACACAGGATAGCAATAAAATACACTCACTGGCAGTTCAGCAGCCATTGCTCAGTCACACTAAAGGAAAAAAAAGAAAAAGAAGCTTCAGGCAAAGATGCAACCCAGACAATAAGAGTATATTTTTCTTCTCTGCTTTTTCCTTGCTACTCTTTTCTGCTGACCAGGAAATTAGCAACTTATAAAGACGGATAAAAAGAGAATATTAAAAGCTGTCTACAAGGCTTTTTTGCTGTTATTGTTTTGTGCTAATAGTGACTTTCTGCAGCCAATGCACACCTCCATAGTAACTTTGGTGTATTATCTGCAAGTCTTTTCTCATCCTTACTCAGCTCTCAAGCTCTGCTGTATCTGACTCTGACCTTTCCAGTCACTATTAAAGCAGTGGTTAAGATAGATAAGGGGCTGCCATTAGTGATGTTTACTGTCAATGGAGAGACAATTGCCTGGGGCATTCAGAAGAAGATGAAGCTGCTCTGAATCACACTCTGGTGTAGTTTGTGTCTTTCTGTATGGGGAGCCAAGGGAGGCTGAGGCCAGGTTATTCCACACCACATCAGCCTTATTGCTTGGCTCACCAGCACCAAGCTCTCCCAGCTAGCAGGCTCCTTCAGCACATGCCAGAGCTCACAACTAAACAACAGAACATCTGTGCCACTAAAGCCACAACAACAGCTACTGCAGAGCCTACTGGTGTCTGCATGGATTGAGGAGTGCCTTGGATATGCTCTGGAAAGTATAACTTCAGACCTTTAGACCTGAGGTAACTTTGGACCTCACAGCTAAATGAACTCTGCCAAATCTTGCCAGAGGCTGAGACAAGGAGGGTTCCCTACCAGGAGGGGAGGGCAAGAAGAGGCAAAAAGGAATACTGGGCTGTAGAGGAATAGGTGCTACCAGAGCCTTAGAGAACTTCAGGCCAACAAGAGATCTTTTATCACAAGGAGAAAGAGAACCATGGAAAAACTATGACAAAATAAGACACACTATATTTATATATTTTAAATGCTTGGTTTGGAATAAAAAATAGAGAAAAAGCAGAAATTAATAGTGATAAACATTCTAAGCTTTCAATGAGAGTGAAAGGTCTGGAGAAGAAGGTGGAGAAGTCCAAACCCCACCACTTTCTGGATAAACACAGAGTCCAGAGCAGTGAAAAAGAGTTCCAGACCTGATTATCTGGTCATTAGCCATATGAGTCACATCAGGTTTGTTCTGGCTCCCACTCAGCCTTTTCAGCATCTGTTGTGGGTACAGCTGGAAGCCTGTGAGCTTTCAGAGATATGGTAGAGGCTGTCTCCTATGGCAGGGAACAGGCTGCTTGGCTTCCCAAGAGACACTCTTGTGCTAATGATGCTGCCAAGTAATAGTCCAGCAAAAGTTCCAGTATGGCAAGCAGTTAGGATGTTTATTCACTGGTGTCTCAAAGGCTCTGCTCTTCATCTCCAGACTGGGCTTGTTGTTAATGAGCAGATTTACTGATGTTCCTGGGGATCCTGTTTCTCCTTACTGTCGTGACTCCTAACCAGTTCACTTTTTCATTCCCAAGGGTTCAGAACAGAGACATATTGGGATTACCTGCAAGATTTTGGCAGCTGGAGGGCTGCAGGTGTTGCCTCTGTGAGGCAAAACCAGAGACTAGCTTGTCTGGACACACAGTTCCAGCCAGCTGGAATGGACCCAGCACAGACACAGCTGAGCTGATCAGAAAGGAGGGGAGATGCTCCAGGCCCCAGAGCAGGGGGTCCCCTGCAGCCTGGGGAGGACCATGGTGGAGCAGGTATCACACTGCAGCCTCTGGAGAGGAGTCCACACAGAAGCAAGTTTAATGGGTCTGTGGCCTGTGGGGGCTCCATACTAGAGCAATCCATTCCTGAAGGACTGCACCCCTTGAAAAGGACCCACTCTGGAGCAATTCTTCAGGAACTGCAGCCTGTGGGAAGGAGCCACACTGGAGCAGTTCATAAGGAGCAGATGCCGTGGCAGGAACCTCACACTGAGAAAAGTGTGAGGAGGTATTAACAACGAAGACAACTCAGCTGACTGCAATTCCCATTCCCCATCCCAATGCTCACAAGGTAGAAGAGTCAGGAATTAAGGAGTTGAGTCTGGGAAGAACAGGGTTCATGGAGGGAAAATATTTTAATGTCTCTCTTTGCTTTTCATAATCCTATCCTATTTTTAATTGGCAATAAATTAAATTAATCTTTCTCAATTCAAGTCCGGTTTGCCCATGACAAATTGGTAAGGAATCTCACTATCAACTTTTTCGTCTTGTTTTCTTACCCTGTCCTGCTGCTGAGGAGGGCTGAGAGAGTATTGATGGGCATGTGGCAGTCAGCCAAGTTTAACTCACACCAATGTGGGTTAGCTCATTCAGTTATCAAGACCAGATAATGGGCAAAGCACTGGCTTTAACTCAGAAAAGTCCTGGGTAAAAAAACCAGTGAGTTGTGTTCTTCCCCCAAATAGGGTCAGTGGTCAGGTTGGTTGCAGGTCCCAGACTCTAGAGGGAAGAGAGATCAGTAATTTGGGCTGTTATGTAGGAGCTGTCCTGAATGTTTAAACATTTTTCTGATTATGCTGATTTTAAAGTATGGTAAGCAATAAAAAGCTCAGTGCCCAAGACAGATTGCTGTTTCAGAAGTATATGTTGATGACAGAAGTCGCTGTAGCACTGTAGATATACAAGGCAGTCTATGGTTTTGTTAACAGAGTAACTTGTACTAAATTAATGTGTTCAATACAAGGCTAGATGAGGCAAGAATGAGATTTTACCGCCTCATGTTCTCATGAAATATTGGTGAATTCAGGGTGTGCTGATGACCAATTTTTTAAGATATTTACAAGATCTAACTTTGATAATGATAAAGTAAACTAGTGTAATGGTATACTAATGTAGAAACAATACATAGAAATAGAAATGCAGGTAAAAGGAGAAGTCTGAGAGATATGAAAATATTTATGTTTTACAGGGCATGTGAAAGTAGATCAAAACCTTTAACAAGTCCTCCAAGCCTCCTGAGAAAAACAGCTTCTGGTAGAAAATGGAGAAGGCACAAAATAATACCTTAACCCAGGTTACATTCCAGGACAGAACAACGAATACAAATTCCCATCTTTAACTGGGTAATCTTTAGATAATCTTGTCCAGTTAAATAGTGCCACCAAGGATTTATTTATGATTTTTATTTTTCATTTCTCAGGTTTACCCCAACTGTGACTTTAGTGCCTCTGCCAGGATATACAAGAGTTTGCTTGTAAAAGCTGCAAGAACTTGCTAGCCATAACATTTTGTTGAGATTTTCAGTGTGTAAGCAGTGCTCTAAACATGCCAGGCAAATCGTTCTTCTCTTGGGCACAGCTGTGGTCCTAAGGTGAGCTGGAGCTAAGCAGAACAAATGCCTCCCTGCTGCATTGTTTAAAGATCAGTTCTGTGAGCAGGTGCTTGGATGTGTGTACAGCAGTGGTGTGAGCCAGCTGAGGGACAGTGCCCTGTCTCTCCCACACTGCTGGAGCACAGGACAAAGAGGAGACAGAATCTGCATGTGAGGGCTGGTTAGATCCATATGTCCTGACTGCCCTGGGGAGGAAACAATTCATTGCCAGACAGCAGATACAGATCCAGAGCGAGAAGAGAAAATTAAAACCTCCTCTCTTGACACACTATTAGCAAGGTTTCTTCTTCTGCGTGCCAAGGCAAGAGATCATTGCTGGGTGAGCCATGTGAATTTCTAGCTGTATCCAGCTCCTCACAGCCTGCTCTCCACTACAGCTCCTCAGGAGACTGTTATTACAGTCGTGTAGCTGCCATAACTGTGAGCCTTTATCTTTCCTCTCTAATAAAGGCAGTCCCAAGGGCAACCAGCAGGAACAACCACTCCAACTCCCCCCTGCAGCAATCCACACAAGGGCTTCCCTGCCTGGTGGACAGCCTGGTGCATCTGTCCCTGGCAGCTCACTAACCCTCCAGGACACTGTAGGAACACCCTCTGGGCTCCATTTCAGCCTGCACCCTTGCCCACAGCCATGGCAGAGCATGCACAGCACCAGGTCTCGAGGGTGTCTTTATCACAGCTGCAACAGGAGCTGGACAGAGCCAATTCATCTCGCATTTGTGGATGTCTTCCGCTTGTGGGGATAAAAATGTGATGTTACTATAGCTACTGTTCTTTGCCATGCTGTGTTTTTATGGGAACATAAGGACAGACACATTGGGCTGAGTTAGCTCTATAAACCAAACAACGTGTGTTTAACTGTGACCAGTCACAGCATCCTTTCATACATCTGCTCTTCTAATGTTGCTTGTTCTGTTATGTTTTTATGCGTTTCTTTTCACACCTTGTCCCTCTTTCAAATATCCCTCATGGTGAAGAAACAACAGAAAAAAAAGCCAAAGTGATGATTTTCACAAAATCTGGCAAAGTTTTTGGAAAAGAATATGGAAATTTCAGAACTTAATATCACAAAGTTGCTAGATAATTGTATTTCATACCATCATAAAGACTAAGTTATTTCACTTTGTGTTGGTCTCTGTGTGGAGACTAATGGCACTTATGGATCGTTGTAAACGTTCAAAATCTAACTCATAAAAGTGCTGTATAATGTTTAATAAGTAAACAAGGATCAGGTTGAATAGCTGGGAAAATACAAGAATTGTTTTTATTAAAGAAATGCACAAATATTTTGTTCAGTTTGAGTCTGTTGAGGCTTTTGGAAAAATTTAATTCATATTGGACCCATTCAAATCGTCAGCAAAGGATTTGCCTGCCCTAAGCTTATTTGATAAGTGATGTTAACACTGTTTCTTTAGCTGAAAACAACTAAAAGAGCTAAAGGCTGAAATTACAAAAAATGCAAGTGGCTAGTAGATTTTGCAACACTTAAAAAGTATTTTTTAAAGATAGTGATATTTTATTCTTACATGCATGCATGTTTCTGCCTTTTGAGGGTTTTTGTCCTAAGAAGGATATAGAGATAAATGACCTGGGTTTTTAATACCATTTTATAGATGAATTATTATTTACATATGCTTATGAACAATGCTAAATTACATCTAATGAGCTTCATATTTTATGTGTGTGTACATGTGTTCATTTAAAAAGTTCTTTAACTTTAGCTGCAAATTCATGCTAACTTTCTAAGTATGCCTGATTTGGACTGCCAGAAAAAAATTACTTTACACTAGCAATGCTATACCAGGTTTCTGTGTGTAAAAATCCACTATAGCTCCTTTTTAACTCTCCTGCTTAATCTTCACTTGTTTTGGCTGACAGAGTCTAGTGTTTGGCCAATTAAGAATGTTTAGTTACACACTTCATTGTTCTTCATTATGTCATGTTTGGTTAACATCCATACAAGTGTTTTCTACCAAACCAAGGATATTCCATTTTCTTCTCAGCAAGCAATAATACATCTTTCTGTTGCCAAGATTAAGACAACACAGTAGTACCATTAAAAGCAAAATAAATAATTTTCTTTGTAATTTAAAGACTGAAAATCTCTCTTGTTGCTTAACTTCTGTACTTCTTGGTACAATAAATCATTTGTAGGCAGCATTTGGACTGAAAAAACAACTCCAGACAATTTCACTTTCCAGATACTGCCTGTTTACCATTAGCTGTCTCACTACCACTGCTGGATGAAGGCAATAAAAACAGTTAAGTTTATGTTTTCTAGAATTGTCAGGGATTTGGGAAGTGACTAAATTACCAGATAGAAATATTGAAATCTTCAGTCAGACAGCGCATTTCTCAAATTACTGGGACTCTGTACAGGGAGCCATAGCATTTATGCTCCAACAGTATGTCATGTTTACAAATGCTTATGTATTAAAACAGTATTTAATATATAGCCTTAAAAAGACAAATACTATGCACAGTTCCTGTTGCTGTTTGAAGCAGGGCAGTTTTTACTACTAAGAATAATGCTGGCTAAGCATCTTACTGGAGTTTGTTTTCCTTTGCTTTTAGCAAAAGAAAATGTTGAAGACTCTGTTACTCAGTAGTTCTACCACCTCATTTCATTTTCTACTGAATTCCTGAATACTAATGCAACTTTTAAATTTTATTTTCTTTTGCTTCATTTTTTACTATATTTTATTTTTGTTTGAGTATTTGATTTTATTTTATTGCTACATGTACTGGATTCCTGTACTTCTTAGTTAACATTCCCCTGGTGAAAATGATTTGGACCTTATTTCTAGGGTTTATTTACCTGGAGTGGAAGTTAAAAAGCACTGTTTTATCCTAGTGAGACAGCAGGGAGCCCATCAATATTTTCTGTGCTGGATGATTTTCAGAGCTGTTGCAGTTCTCTTTCACATGGGTGTAGATCAAGAGCAACTCAAACACATTTATATTCCAGGAAGAATATTTGAATCATGTGGCATTTTGCACTTAGCTTTTTTCTCCTGATGGCTGTTAAGAATTGCAAAGGCAAGAATGACATAGCTTGTTATCCACAGGAACCCACACTGGTTCATATGGCAGCTCTTGATCTGTCCAGGTGCCCTACAAGCCTGGCTCCATGGAAAAGATACCCAAGGGCTCAAATCTGGCTGCTAGTCTTGGGGCACATATTTGCAGCTCAGATCCTTCTTCCATTTCAGTATGAAGGGAAAGCTCCTGCTGACTTCAAAAACAGCATGACTAGACCTTGAGGTGAAGCCAAACTCAACAAGCAATATATATTTCTAGATTGACTCAACTGGATACGTCTCACTGGAGATTTTTCAATCCTGAACTTTTCAGCATCAGGGTGAAGTTGCATTTCTGAGAGAATCTAAGTCTCTATGCTCAGTATAAGGCCCAGGAGCTCACATCTCAAGGACAGTGTATCTGTCTATACAAATGTTGGATCCCAGAAACCTGGGATTTTTGAATTTCCTGTGTTTTCTGGCGCTGACCCCCTGGAGAACACTGCTTTTGACCTGAGACCTTGGAGAAGGCTGCCAAATATGATTGATGGAGTTGGAGTCATGGGTGCGTAGTTAAATAGAAGTGTGTGCTTTCATATGGTGAAGGGTTTTTAATTTGAGGGGTTTATAATGTAGTGATAGGTTTGGGACAAGATGGAGGATTTTGGGTGGTGTCTCTTTTCGTTACTCATCTTCCTTCATGATTTCAGGGAGTAGTTTCTGGTTAGACAGTTGATGCTGTGACTGAGGGTCACAGGAGCTTGTTTTTTGGGTCAAAAGTATAAATAATATAGGTGTTAATTCTCTATTGGACTGTTTAGCT
>JANRMJ010000054.1:99824102-99845339 GCA_025584955.1 Alethe diademata | reverse complement strand
CAATAATATAGGTGTTAATTCTCTATTGGACTGTTTAGCTTTGAGAGACCTTGTAGCAGCTGGATCTCTCTCCATTTTGCTCGCTTCTAGCTGGTAGCTAGGAGTGTTGCTGAACTTTCTGTACTTCAGATAAAATTTAATAAACAACCAAGCTCAAATACGAGAAAATTCGTTCCCTTGTTTTTTAATCATGGGTCTGAGTGAAGACAGAAGAAACTTCAGACAAGCCACTAATCAAGTGGTGCAAATAGCACCCCGTTACACACATAAAGTGACACCAGTGACTTGCATCCCCACTAGGACCTAAGAACCCCTCTCCACCTCTCAGTGAGACTTCCAGGGCAGGCAGCTTCTCTGGAACAGTAGATCAGAGGTTCCAGATCCAGATTAGACACTGGACATTCCCAGCAAGAGCAGCCAGTGAGCATGGAGACTATGGCATCTGTAGTTCATCAGTGAATAATGGGATACAACGTTCCTCTTCAACTGATACTGCCACACTTGCAGAGCTCCCCTTTTCCTTTCCCTGCTTAAATAATGATTACTCTTATAATCTATTGTGGACAGTTCAAAGCCAGACTTAATCTCTGGGTATTGCCTTATGACCTCAGAAAGTGGGGAAAAAAAGTGTTGAGAAAGAGACAAAGAAAATGAGCAAATCCAGCTTTGCCAACTGCAAAAGTAAAATACTTGGTAAAAACTAGACAAGTAGGAGGTGACAAATGATATGAAAATAAATTGAAGACAAGGTGTTAAATCATTAAAAATTATAAAATTCAGGGTGTCAGACCTTCAAGTAGATTTTTACAGACTAATTTGACAACTTTTCTGGTAAGGATTGATTTTTACTAGAGCAGGGAAATTCAGTAGATCTCATCTATATGTGCTTCAACAAAGCATGGGGACATACAAGAATTATTTCAGCTGGAGAAGACGGAGAAGATGAAGAGAAATACAGGATTTATAACAAGTTTATTAAATTGCCTGATGAGGAGGATTGTTATACTGAAAGTAAACTACTGGTGTTGCATAAAGGTTAACAATCCTGAAGAATTTTCCCTTAGAATTGTTTACAATTTTATTAGAGACCTCAATACAACAAAGCAGGAATGTGCTAAGAATGTTGGACATGAGCATAAGAGATTTTGTCTGTGTAGGAGAGGATAAGGTCATCATATTTTGAGATCTGAATGGACTTCAATTGGGATAATGTGCAATACTAAGAGTATGCTGAAAGTCTTTAAGAAATAATAAAAATAATATCTGCTATAAGCAGAAAACTCAAAAATTATGATGGAGAAGAAATTGCTACGTGTACAATTTTCAACACTGACAGAGGGTTGAAATCAATGAATCAATGGATCTTAATTGGAACAAATGTACAAAGAAAGCCACACTGGTCCCATGACCACAACAGTCTTTATGACAAAAAAAAAAAAAAAAAAAAAAAACTAGGCTGAGTCACTGACAAAGCACAGAGAATGTAACTGTTCTCTAAGAGCATTTATAGTAGCAACCTGCAAAAGCATACCTTTGAAAAACTGTGATATGTCTTTGAGTAGCTAAATCCTTGAATGAATCTCAAATATCTTCTCCCTTCTGTACTCCAGTATTTCTTTTGCACAGACTGTCTCTGGCTTCAAAAGTCACAAAGCTTGCTCTCTGCTAGACAGAGCAGCATTTTTTGCAGTCCCAAAGCAGAGCTATGCACAGTCAATACCATCAGCCCCACAGCACTGTGAACTTAGGTGCACCCTTGTTCAACAAATTGTTACACCTGAATACTGTCATTTTTTTTTGGCCTCTCATCAGGTTAAGCAATATGTCTGAGCTAATGTTAGGCTGTCAGTTTATACCAAGTAGACTCCATCTGTTCCTTCAGAGGCTGTGATCAGTAGTTATCCTTGGTGGCTGAGAAATTTTGTTCCTACAGTGACGCCTTTGGCTTCAGCACCTCTCCAATACACCTGTCAAACCACGTTTTGAACAAGAAAGCATTGTCAAAAATGGAGGTGCTTTCTGACTCTGCCAGGTGTAGCAAGTGTTTTTTCAGCAAGATACAGACTCAAAACGGACATAACATTTTTAAAGACAGTTATGTTAGGAAATGTAAAGAGAGTAGTGGAAAAAGAGTAGGAGCAAAAGTAATTCAACAGCTGAATGAGATTTTAAAAAACTGCTTTGATTTTAGGACTGTTGTTTATCATTCTCACTTTGATCAGGAATCATCCTTGAGAGATCATCCGTGTAAAGAATACTTGAGACAAAGAAGTCTTATTTTCTTTCTCCAGATATATGTCATGATACTTCTTAGTTTTCAGATTCGCCATTATATGAAAGATCTGACAGGACAAGAAAACAGTAGTGTATAGAAAGGAGCAGGGAGGAATATCTAACTGAGGATTAATACTTCTTCTTTAAACATTTGATGTACTGAAATTCTTGTAATTTGGGCTCAATTTTATTAGCAAAAAGTTCTTACTTTACCTCCAGTGAATGTGAATATCCAAATGTAAACTCTGACATTTTCCATGACTTTATTGTCTAGCTATGTATTTCCCACTGTTCTTAATTCATTTGAGTAACTTGAAACTTTTAAGGATTAAAATTTTAGTTTATGTTAATTTACTTGAGAAAATACACTGCCTCAAGATTCTTCAATGTAATTGCAGTTTCCTTTTTTAAGCATACATTTTACTGATTTTCATGTACATATATCACACTGCATATGAACTGGTCATTTACTCCAAAAATAAATATAAAACCAAAGGTTCCAAAATAAATATTCATATAGTAGTTTTCTCTAAAGCACAAGCATTTGAAAATTTAAACCTTTCATTATGCCCTCCAGTACATTTCTAGTTCTATCAAATATTTATATAAAGGTTGAATCAAGCCCAGTCAAGGGCTTTACAATTATAAAAATCTGCAGCAACCACCTGGTGTTGAAACTGGCAATATTACTTTCATTATATTGTAATTTCATCAGTGATAGTCTTTCTGGTACTTAACACCAATACAGCATTCCACTGTCTGAAACAAACATCTTGAATTTTTTCCAGAAAATAATATGAGGTTCATTCATCTGGGAAAGAACTGAGATAATATTTTACATTTAATATGATTAAGTAAATAAGCATCTGTGATTTCTGTGAGTTGTAACATTTTCTTAGGCTTCAGGGTTAGCCCAGTGCACAGCAGATGGCTGTACTCTGATCTGTTGAGGGAGCTTGGATAATTGTAATGGTAAAATAATATTTTGAGAGGGCTGTTAATAAGCACCTAGCCCGACGCAAATGTAAGATGACACACTTGGATGATTTGTGCCGTTTGACATCCTCAAGTCATGAAAGGATTCAAACACTGAAGCTGCAGGGCTTTGAAAGAGGAAAATGAAAAAGTCCTGCTACTGGGCAGAAAAACAATCTTGCCGGAAACTTAAACTCTCTGCTTCACCTCTCAGGTGAAGATCTACCTTGTATTACAGATCTCTTGCACCCATTCCCATCCTGGAATCAAAGGAACAGTGTGAGAGGTGTTGCATTTAGTTTCCATTAAGGTAGGACCAGGATCTTTTTGTCACTGCTGCACTGCTTTCCTGAAGTCGCATGCACTCCTCTAGCAATTTCAGGGAAAAGCTTGCTTATAAACATCTAGAAAGCCACCAGTAAAAAAAGAATGCCAAATTTAAGTGAGCTGAAATTTCTTCAGCAGAAACTGAAATTAACAACCTAATCCAAATGTAATTTCTCTCAAGGAAAGCTTTAAATAATCTTTTTTTTAAATATATTTTAAAGAAGAGAGTCTCACTGTCAGAGAGAGGGAGAGTTTGGTTTGGGGGACTTTTTTGCAATTCTCCTATTCCAGATTAGTGAGAAAAGACAGGAGTGGTATAAGGGGACTGGAATCCCGTTGGAGTGTAGATTACATGCTAGCAAAAAGACTATCACAGAGACACACCTAATACTATCAATACTTAGGCTTCTTTTCTTCAATCTAGTCATTTGACTCAAAACAGCATAAACAATTTATTAGCATGGAAGGATGGTTTCTCAGAACTATTTCGTCATACCTTACAGAGTATCTCTTATTTTTAAAATTAGCAATAATATGAGAAATGTACACACTGTGTGGTAAATAGGTTCAGTGGCAGTACAATGAGATGTGATTTGATGCATCTTAATTGATAATAGAATTGATAATAGAATGATACCTTAGGTGGCAATGCTTTCAGCTTGTGAGGTAAACTGGGACAGTTATGCATCCTCCCAGTAGGGTTTCCCTCTCCAACCTTTTCTGAAAACAAAGCAACAAAGGGAACAAATAAATTGCCCTGACTGACAGGAACAATTCAGTGGCACTGGTCTTCAGCTGGTGGCGATGCGCAATATGTTCAGCAAAACTAATACTGACTATTTTTCTTTTTGTGTATTGCTAAGAACTCTCAGCTACATCTGCTTGTTACAATGGTCACAGACCTTTAAGCATGAAGTCTTCAGCACTTTGGCAATGTCAGCAGAAAATCTCGAGGGACCTTTTCCTGTTTAAACATGAAACACGATGCCTTGTAGACAATTGGAGAAAGAGTATAAATAAGTGAGAACAAAATATGAACTAGGATGAGCTATTAGGCTGTGGTTTAGGAATGGCACTCCCCAGTTTAGTGCTCCCACTGAGACTCTCCAAACCTGCCACTCGCCCACCTTCTCTCTCCCTGTGTCAGGTTAGAGATGAGAACTGGAGGCACAAAAGGTGAAGATCACAGGCTGAAATGAGAAAAAATTTACTGCAAACAACAACGACATAAGAAAACAAACAGTAACAGGAGCAATAGTAATAACAAAAGTGTACAAAGGAGAGAGAGTGATTCACATTCAAAATGAGGACCACAGAGCCTGACCCAACCCAATCACAGCCACACTTCCCTGGCTGCTCCCCCCAGCATCACCCAGCCACTCCCTGTGCCAGTCAGTGACCAGAGGAAACCCCTTGTCCTGGGAAAACTGTCCCCTCTCCCCGCCTTGGCAATGATGGGAGCTGGACTAGAACAACCTCTGTGTCCCAGCCATGCCCCTCCTGCCTTCTGGAAGAATCAACCCTGCCCTGGCCAGAACCAGGACACAGGCTCACTTATGGCTTAAGCCATTTCTAAAGTATTGTTGACTGTTGGGTAAAAAATGCTGCTGCTGACTGAAATTCTCATTTTAACTTTAATAATGTGGCACTTCATGTAGCTCAAAATATCTGTGTGGTTCTGCTATATACACCAATTCATTCACATTTTGTGTCTTTCTTGTGCATGCACCCAAGATACTCTCTAAATCTAAGTGAAAATGTGACCTTTTCTTGATTACTCTTGGTGGCATGTTTTCAATTCTCTTGTCTTTCTGTCTTACTCCTCATAACACTTGTTTTAATTATGTGTATGCATCACATAAAACCAAGAAATTTTTCTTGCTGTTCTGCACAGATATTTTTTCCTGAGATATCTTCACTGCCTTTCCCATTTTCACACTTTTAATTCTATTTAATCTCCTCACTGCTACCTTTCACGTTTTGCCTTTGCCATTTCTATTTATAAAGCTAATAAAATACCAAGGAATCATTCTGACCTTTCCAAGTAATCAATATTAAGGACAGTCAGCTATCAGCAAATATTGTTTCAGACAATAATTATACCGAAGAGTGGCACTTTCTCATTCATCAGCTTAAGCAGATGTCTGGGGAAGGAAATAGAAATACCTTAAGTACCTGAGATTTTCTTCAGAAACATCATTTTTGACACATACACATTAGCTGGTCTTGGTTGTGGGTAGCTTCTGCTTTAGAGTATTGGCACTATTAGCAGAAAGTGGTCCATTCTGTCAACTCTTTCTGTGCATAATTGCTCCATGGATGACAAATGACTGTTTAAACTACTAGCACAATGGTTTATTGTCTTTTTGCAGTGGAGGCACTTCACTGAGATTAAAAGCGGAAAAATGTTATTAGATTTCCTGTTTAATATCAAACAAGCAAGGAAAATTTGGGGTGTGAAGAAATGCCTGATGTTCTATCTGGAGATGGAATTATTTGGGACACATATGGGTATAGTGGGAACTATACTGTAGTCATGAAAATTTCAGAGCAGGAAGCAGGGGATTTAAAAGAGAAGGGTCATACTATCCCAAGGGACAAAATTTAAGGTTAAAAGAAGCCATTAGTTCTTCCCAGAGACTTCTTTTATTTGTCTATAAATACAGATGATGGAAGGAGAATAATGTACAGCCAGCTGGTGTCCTCAGATGCTCCCCAGAGTGGAACAGAAAGATAAGCAATTATTGCCAAATAAATGGCAAACTACAATTACCACCAAGGGAATGCAATACTTCACAATCATAAATGGTTCATACTTAGGATGGGAGGGGGAAGACTTTAAGTTGTGTGAAATGAAAAACTAGAAGGCCATTAAGAAAATTGGTATTATCAGATTTCAATAGTGCCCGGTACCTTTAGATTGTAAATTATTTTAACATTTCCATCTTAACATTTTCTAAATTTAGAGGTTAGATGTCTTTTTTTGTTGTTGTCTTGAGGAAGCAGAGAATATTTGGGCTTAATTACTTCAGAAATCCAGGTGTCTGATCATAATAATGGATAACGACAAAAACATTTCTGTTGTAAATGCAAGTCATGTCTGTAAGCTGCATCTCATGCACTTCTTTGCCAGGGATGTGAACCCCTCTGCTTCTACAGAAAATACTGATGGAACAAGGCAGGAACTTCAGATATCTTCAAAGATTACCTGTACAATTGAGTTTATCACACAGCAGACCTCCCTTTATAGCTAGTGCAGAGAAACAGGTACTTGTAGGCATTAGACATCTGATCTCTCTTAGAATTTTTCTTCATATGTCTGTAACAAGAGCCTAGTCTAGAGCAGCAAATCTGTAAACAGAATGTCTACAGCACCTACACCTAGAATTAGTCTAAATGGACTTTGCCATATACCAATGCATCTAATGTCTTGTACCTTGAATACAGAGTTTAAATCAAATTTGACATGAAAATTGGGTAAGCATCCTCATCCTTTTTAATGAGATCATTAAAAAGAGACAAATCACAAATGTGCTTCCTTTAATGTATGTCAATGTGGTTGCAAAACAAAAAGGTTTGCTTTTTGTTAGACAGTTGCAATAAATAGATGCCAAAATACATACAGAGACTGGATGGAAGAATCCTATTTCTGCAACAGCACCCAAGCCATAAAATAAAAATTACAGTTGGGATTTGCATAGTTCATCTCAACAAGCGAAATAAACCAGACTTGTTCTGAATTCAGGGCATTTAACACAAAACAAGCTTCTAGGCAGAATAAACACAGTAAATCAAATGTATCTGTAATTTATTGCCTCCTATGCTTTTCCTCTACAAATGTTCTCTAGTCCAACAAGTGGTCTTCCCTGCACATGCAGATCACCTGTACCACGTGTATGCATTAGATAGGTCAGACTTCCTACGTATAGATTTATGCTGTATGCCCACATGCTGGTCAGAGTAGATTCAAAATCCAAATAAGCTGTCTAAACCATGCTTTTACAACCAAGGCTAAAGAGGGTACACAACAAGTATAAATAAGCTAATCTGAACAAGTTCTTTAAAAAAATATTGAAAATATGACAAGGTAATTCATATTTGAATCAAACACATATGCTGGCTTTAATAAAAGACACAACAGAAACTACTCCAAAGTTATGATAATTGCTTTTACTGCACGATTATTTCTCATTCAGGCTGGCTTTTCTCCCCACCTTCCAAAAATCTAACAAAAGTTGCCATCATCTAAAATACAAATTGCAAGGAAATACATATTAATGTGAAAGTATCAAGAGGAGATGATGAAAAGAGATTTTCTGCTGAGTATTTTTCTATTCTCTTTTGTTGATGACTTCTTTAAACTGTTTTGTTTACAAAATGTTTGTGTGGTTAAATAATTGCACTCGCATGTCTGAATGACAGAGTGAAAGACAGTTGTGATTGGAAGAATTTTGGATTTTTAAAGAAGCAGGAAACTTGTGCTTTTTTTTTAAATAAAGACAAATTACATCTCTGTGTGAAGTTGAGATAGGAATCTACAAGCATTGTTATGTTATGTTGCTGTCCATGGTACAAACTTCCAGCTCTTACCAGAAATATCTCACTGTAGAACAGAGTACTGTAGTAGCCTCTGGTTTTGTACTTTTCCTGTCAATCTTACAAGTTTTATCTCCTTGTCCATCCTACAGATGTGAATACCTTTCATATGAAATTGGCAGTAAAAGCAAAGTCTGCCAGTACCCTGGCACTTCTCTATGGAGGCAGAATTTCACTCGAAAGTTGTTTCTTCTCAGCTTCAAAATGTGGTGTCCAATTTCACCGGGATAAAGTAGACAGTGTTTTTCGCAGAGCAAGCAAATTCTTGATCCACCTCTGCTGGACACTACCCTATCTTTTGTGTGAATCTAGCTAGCAGTCAGAAATCTTGGGCTGCTTTCTCTCTGCAGCATTGACATCTTGAGGCAGGCATAGAAGCTGGTGTAGTATTGTATTTCAGTGTGCTGGGCATGTCCAATATCACACTTGGACCCAGAGGCACGTTCCTGATGCAATATCTGTATTTTATTTGTTAACTGTGCCACAGGTTTCCTTCCAAGAAAGATAATTTTTGACCTTGAGAAGGCTCTATCCTATCCCAGCCTCTACCAAGTTTTAGAGCCAAAGCATCACATCAGAGTGCCAAAATGTCCCAGTTTGAGCTCCTGTTAAGTGTTCTCACATCCTGCCAGATGTGACAGAATATGCTGGCTCCTGTGATGAGATTTGAGCAAGATGAGAAGAGCCAGACTCCCAGGCAATCAAGCCAGTAGCAAGCCCATCCCTGGATAAACACAGATTTTCCAGTGTGATCTCCACAATACAGAGAAACATGGGCATTTCTCTCAAAGCAGAGGCTGTGGAGATGCCTCTGTGCTGAGGTGAAACTTCAGCTTCTTTTCAAGGTGGAAAGCTGCTCTGATCTGGCAGTGCAGACAATGGGGCCCAGTGCAGCAGCCCTGCACTGTGCTGAGAGCACACAGCAGTCACCAAGAGCCAGCTGGGCACCCCAGCATAGCACTGCAGTGAGAGATGTCAATGTCACAGCCTAGCTAGGCTCAACAGGGATCCCATTTTCACTGCTCTGCCCCACCACCACAGAGCAAACTGCCATAAATTCTCACTCCTCTGCACAGCCCTATCCCACAGATTACAAGATCCTTAATTTGTAACATATTTCAGACTCTGGAGGAGTGTTTACTTTTGTAAAAAAAAAATCTAGGACTAGTATTTTTTTCTGTCTTGTTCACAGTTGCTTTTCAGCTTATATATTTCTTATTTATTTTTCGACATTGTGCACTCCAATGCACAATGCAGCTGTTACAGAGTATAATGGATGTTTAAGCCCCACTACATGATCTTTTAATCATATTTTTTCCTGTATACTTTATCTGAAAATCACTATCCAAGGTGTAATTTTAAACTCTAGTAACTGAGAATAGATAGGGGGAAAAAAATGTTTATAAGTAACTAGGATCCAGGATTCTGTTTTTAAGTGTAAGTCTTCACACTCTACCTCCAGCATGCTACCTGAGATGACACGTGGCTGGTACAGAAAGCATATCAAATCAGGGCTGTATTTATCAGGTCACTCAGTCAATGGGTTTCCACATCCTGGATGACAGCTTCAATGACCCTGAACAACAGATATTCCATACTGCAGGACTCCTACAGGCTATTTCTCCACTACAAGAAAATTCACCCAGAGTGCCATTTCACATAAACTCCATAAAAGAACATAAAAATTTATGCAACAAAAATAGAGGTATTTACAGAGACCTAGAGACAAGTGTCTAATCACACACCAGACAGCTGGAAATGAAAGTTCAAAGGATTTAGAAGTCATAAAAAATGCATATAAACAGCAGAAAATTATGCCTTGTGGAATGACTTCTGCGCTCTGTGTTTTACAATGGTGTTTTGATTATTCAATGCTTCACAAAAAGAGTTTGCTTTGTTAAATTCTTTCTTCTTGACTGGAATATTTTAATTTTTTTACAGTCTAAAATGAACAAAATGGGTGATAATTTGTTTTATTAGTGAGACGTTTTTATGGGGAAAATGATGGAGAAAGATCCAACCAATAATTTATCATCTCTCCTGGTATAACAGGAAAATTGATATGTTAAATTCTCAGTTACCAGAGAGAAACAGACTACCAGGGAGAGGACAGCTGATAAAATGGGCTGGAAATACCAGTACAGCAAGTGAAATGCACTAGATTAAAGACCTGGGAAGCAATATTCCACCAGTCTTGTGAGATGCCTTGTTATTTTCATTTTTGCAAGCAGTCATGGCCTCTTCAGGTCTTTTAAGTTATTGATCTAGTCTCTACCATTCTCCCTTGCTGGTCAGAGGCAAAAAGGAAAGCACCATTTAGATACCTATTTTGGGAAGCTGGAGTATAAACAGACAACTGCTGTCTAGACATCTTAAGTAAGTCTATGCTCAGTCTTCAAAAGTCAAACTAAGTGACTTTCAAATGCTGCTGCTGGCAAGTGTGCAACAGCTTGGATTAAACCAGAGCTGTGAAGCTGAACCTTTCTGGTAACTCAAATGCACCAAGGAGGTCTCCCAAAGTATTTTATAATTGCAGATAAAAGGGTAAAATTTTGGAAAGTCGGATAAAACTATCAAGGCCTTCAAACTTCATACACAATCTCCAAAAGAACAATGACAGCATCTATGTGCATAGAGGATGATATGCAAACCTGAGAATCCAAACAGTATATACTGAAATAAAATGAATAGGAACTGTCAGCCCTCACATGGGCACACATACACACCCCAAAAGAATGTTTTTACCAGTCTCCCTGCTCTTAAGATGAGAAGATGCTCTATCCTGTGGTAAATGTAACTCTGCCACAGAAGTTGCCAGCTGATGCCTGGAAATTTTTTTAATCCCTTTAATCCCTTTGCTCAGGGCTTTTTCTCCAGGATGGGAGAGCTCACCTGGGGAAAGGGCACTAAACATGGCATGCTCCAGTCTGTTGTGAGAGACTGGGAAAAGCATTAAGTCTTTTTTCAGTGCTCTAAGCAAGGTTGCATGAAGTACTTAATGAGTTTAGGTGCCCCCCTGAGTCTTGGTGGCATCCCCCCTTTTGACAACAGTGGTCTGGTAGGAAGCTAACAAAGGGTATGACAGATTGGAGACAAATTTTCCTGGGCAAATGTTAGAGACTTTATGGAATTGAAAGTAACAATGAAATGGTTTTGGTTTAAAACACACACAGCCACTTGCTTACTCCTTCCCCTTGCCACAGCAGGATGGGGAGGAGAACTGAAACCAAAAATATATTAAACTTGTGAGTTAAGACCAGCTTAATAACTGAAATAAATTAAAGTATAATAACCATAGCAATAATAATTGCAATCAAAAGGAGAAAGAAAGAGGAATAAAACTCATCAGAAACAAGTGAGGCACAATACAATTGCTCTCCACACACTCACCTATGCCCAGCCCATCCCCGGGCAGCAACTGGCCTCTCCTAGCTAATTCCCCCCAGCTGAAATACTGGGAATGACCTGTTATGGTGTGGAGCATCCTTTGGGATAGTTTGGGTCACCTGTCCTGGCCATGTTCTCTCCTGGCTTCTTGTGCACCTGCTCAGGGGCAGAGCACACTGAAAAGTCCCTAATTAAGTGTAAACACTGCTCAGCAACAGCTAAAATTTCATCGTGTTATCAATATTATTCTTATACTGAATTCAAAACACAGCACTGCACTAGCTACCAAGAAAATGAACTGTATACCAGATGCAATCAGGACCTGGGGAACTGTGACCACTGCTGCACTGTACTTGGTGGTTTTATTACAAAACTATTTGGAAAAATGAGAGTGTTACCATGTATTACAGTAATCTGTACTTTGCTTTGTGTAAATGCTTCCTCCTCTCCCTTTCTTCTCTTTCTCCAGTGTCCTCAGCCTGTCTGGTGCAGCGTAGCTCTTATGTACTGTTATGTACCTTTATCTACTCCAAGGAACTTTGCCCTTTATGCGCAGGTTTTTGTCTGCTCAGCTGGGGACTCAAACACTAAACCTTCTTTTCTAATGGCATAGATGAGAACAGGAAAAGCTTATTCCTAATTCTGTTTCCTGAACACTAGAGGCCTTGCCCTATCGCTATCCTCAAGATATGAAAAATCAGTATATCATATGCTGAATATCAAAATTTCTTTAAAATAGCTTTATTCCTTCCCCTAAGCTACTCAAGGAAATGAAAATACCATGTGTCTGCCCTTTTCTCTGTAAGCCTCTCAGCATCTTTCCCCTTTAGCTGCTGAAGTCATTAGCCAATTCCAACAAATCTGCCAGAGAAGCACAGTCTCAAAGGAAATACTGTCATGAGCACAGACAGTTGAATAGAGAGAGCAGCACAAATTGGTGCCTCATCTAACACAAATTTTGCCACCCAAACTCAACAATTATCTATTTTCTTTGCCCTGGTGGCATCTTAGCAAATACACACTAGCCAGCAAATAGACAGAGCTGAGCAGCACAGTTCCAACGTGGAAGCACTGACATCCTCAGGGCCTTTCCCAAGTGGTGACTCGAGAGCAGAGGAGGCTGCAGGGGCAAGGGACAGCACAGGGGACCTGGGTGAATTGCAAGAAGGCAGAAGCAGTCACATGTGACGGTAGGGATGAGGGATCTACAGTGTGTAGAGAGAGGATAAAGGACATACATCCATAGGGGATGTTTTGTTTTAATGCCAGAACAATGATGTTCTGTAGCAGCTCCGTAAATTCTGCCCTCTGATAATCTTAATTTACCCTCTCTTTTTTGATAGAGTTTTAGTATTAACTGATGCCTCCAATTGTGTGCAACCTCTCTCTACCTTTTAGTTCAACTTCTTTGGCTCAAAGTCCACATTAATTATATTTATACAAAATCAATTTCACTCTGACCCATTCCTGTTTCATGTTTGCACACCAGTTCTTGATGTCTGTCTCGAAATCAGAATATTCAAAATAGTTTCTGACTGTGATAAAACACAATCCCTCATATTGTTTTTTCTAGAAACAATTTCATTTAAACCACAGCTGTTTTTTGTCATTATTTAAATTAATTGTAAGGTCATAACAATTGGTACCCTCTCTAAATGAGATTGGAACATAGAATTATCTGGAAAATACCCTGATAATTAAGTTTTATCTTCCCAGTAAGTAAAAGGGTTGGAGTTTATAATTTGTTGAGAAACAAGTGTTAACTCTTTCAGTGTTATTTTGGCAATGTGGAAAACCCTGGAAAATGCTATCATTAACCGTATGTTAAGTAATAAATGCTCTTAATTATGAATATTTTGTTGGAGGGAAAAGAAAAACATTTGATATATAGATTCATCCTTATGGTTTTTTTTAACAAGGACCATGTCTCTGAGGGTGACCAGTGTGTTTGAGACTGTGGTCTAAATAAGCTAGGAAAAGAAATTCATCCCATCAACATAGGAGCAATCCTTGCTTTACTTCATCATATATTGCTAATATCTTCTACACAAAGACAAGAGATATTGGTGAATCCCACCTGGCAAGCAGAAATCATCGTAACTAAGCTTTATCTAAATGAAGACAGTTTTATACCTCATTTAAAGGTAAATCATCTAAAGAGCAGTCCTGAAACTGTCACTGGGTTATTAACAGATTTTAATTCATGTTAGACTTCTTTTTGCCCGTGAAGGTTAGATTTTGTCTCCTTTCTAGGAATTCACTGTCAAAACAGTCTGGCATAGAAGAGGATGAACAATTAGTTACTTGGATTACAGCAGAGTTTCAGTATCTTATTAACTGCATTAAGGGGCAGGGTGGAAGATTACTTTGACATCACTTTTGGAAACACCATCTCATCAGGGATTCTGAAGTCTCTACTCTGTCACTTTATAGAAATTACAGAGGTCAGGTGGTTGCTCCATTTGCAGCTCTGTTGCATTTGTGTGGCAAGGAGATGTGGAGTTTAAAACTATCTGATTTGTAAAGATCTGGTATGTCTGCTATCTGAATTTTTAATTAGGAGAACTTCATCCTATTCTTTGTTAAAACACCTACTCATTTCATTTTCTTTTGGCCATATACTAAGGAGTTACAGTCTGTCTTTTGGGTATATTTATAATTTCCTATTTTAAAAAATCTCATTTCAGTGCAAGGAACAAATTTATCCAGCATTATTTATCGGTTTTAAAATGTTGTGATACAGAATATAGTCTAAAATTCTTAAATATTTAAGCTTCTGATTTATTTTTCACTTACACTCAGTAAAAAATTCAGGTTACTGGTTCAAAAGGTGTTATGTTCCTTGACATTTAGGAACTGTTTCACAGAAACAGGTTTCCATGTTTCACTGAAATGAAATAATGTACAACAATATTGAACTATAATAATCTTGAACATTTTATCTAACTAAATAAGGAATTAAAATAAATAAGATACCATCTTCTGTAACTATAGCATTAAAAATTGAAGCAATTCTTAAATTTTTCAGTAGGGGCAAAAGAGTCATACAGTAAAAATAGAGCCTTGCAGAATCATAATTCTCATTAATATTTTTTTCTGAGGTGCTGGCATTTGTCTCTCCCTTTTTCCAACAATATCCATTATTCTGCTAATAAATTGAGAAGGATTTTTCATTTATTAACCATAAACTCATAATAAAGATATCAGCCATGTCTTCTCTCCATATTAACTAGAAACAAATTAGCACAATTAAAAGAGTGAGTGTATTTCTTAATTTAAAGGCTATTTGCTTATTTACGCCATTTTTATCAGAAGAATATGTTAACCACGCTTAAGAAGTTGAACTGTGTTAAAACCTTCCTCCATTCTGGTCCATTTATTTTACTGGTATTTTGACAAGCTGAGAATAGCACCTATGTTTGAAACAAAGTGGTATAAAAGTATTGCTATGATTACTAATTAACATTTGCCTAAAATTCTGTGACCAAGGTGTTGGAAAATGGGTGAGTGGGACCATATATGACTTGTATATGGTCTCAAAATCTGGTAGTGGTACATCTGGAGCTCCACAGCAGCATCACAGGCCTCCTGATTGTCCTCTGAAATTCATCTGTCTTAAGGAATTGAATATTTTAGCAATGAATGGAAATGTGATTTATAACACTTTTAGAAGTGCACAATTCCTGTTTATGTATTAGACCCCTGAAGGACACTGGAGATAGTTTCTGGGCTTGGATTTTTAGAAATATTAGTCAACTATTGCTAAAACACAGAACTAAGCCTGGATTCTGAACTTTCTTGATGAACATTTAATAAATTCATCTTGCATGTTGAATTATCCAATCGTAATGGATGAGCTCATTAAAGGAGACAGGATTGGTGGCAGCCCGGTTGAGTTTGTGATCTCAAGGACCAAATGCCTGTGAGGCTAAAAGGAACTCCACAGTATATGTTTCAGTCCTAAAAATTAGTTCATGTATGATTTTGAATGTGAAAATTGAAAGAATATCAGCAAAGAATAGAGCCAACCATACAATGCAGTTTTATGTCAGAAAGCTGAATAAGCTCCATCTTGTTTCACAATTCAGCAGAATACACCTTAAAAAGCAGCTGTAGAGTCATCATTCCTTGCTTGGGAAAAAAAAATACTTGCCACTCTTCTTGCTTTCTTAATTTTTCCCAGATCTCTTGATGGCTTTTCATATGGAGAAATCTGAGCATTTTTATGAACATTGTCAGAGAAGTACCTGTGCAAACCTAGCATTTCAATACTTAACTTCACTCTATGCAAACTAAAAAACTGAACAAAACAAAACACACAAACAAGCAAAGCCCCTCACTTGGACTAATCTGTCTATAGCTGCTGCATTGCAGTGCCAGCAGTGACTCTTCTTTGTATATGAAAGGAAAGAATTGTTAGCTGGGCTTTAGCGGCACATTTACTCTTGTTGGTCATGAAGGTGGTGGTAAGAGGCTTAGAAATACTATCCTTTGCTTTCAAATCTCTTGTTCAGTGTTCATTCTGCTGCTCAGGAAGCCCATCTTCCTCCCTCTGCACTTCTGCCTACCAAACTGCCCTATGTTAATTCCTGAGTGAATAAATACTGAGTTAACTGAGAGGGGAAAAAATTCTTCTATAGCTCCAGTTGTTTAAAACACTTCTTTTTCAAGTCACAGCACTCTCAATATTGCCATAACTTTCAAGAGCAAATTGTGAGGAGCCCCGTCCCCTGACTCACAGTTATTTAGATACCCACATTGATATATAGATAGCAGATAGCAGAGAAGTGAGTTCTAAAACAAACTGTACAACAACAAAATGTACAGTGGCCTTCAGCAGATTTTTTATCTCTCCTGGTAAAGCCACAGTGTCTTTGCATTTATGTCAGGCTGCGAGTTATTGCAGCAAGACATGAAGCAAAGCGCAGGAAATCTACCAGCCACAGAAGTTTTACAGGCACTTTGTCCTCAACAGAAACCTCTGACTCTGTTCAACTGCTTAAACTATTATGCATGTAGAGGTAAACTGGCTTAGGACTCAGCCAATTTAGCACTTCAGCACTTCAAATTTTATATGCATGCAAATGTTTAAAGGCTGTAGGAGAGCTGTAAGTCACTTTGCCTCTGCAACTGTGAAACCTTAAGAAGCTCAAGAGGGCAAAGCACTATCACTCCTTGCTAGTTTAAGCCTTCTAGCACAGAAGACCCAGGAAAAATTTCTCTGGCCTTGAGGCAGACAGGATTCCTCTGCTACCACTGAATTCTACAAATACAGCAGAAGAGCTGGTGGAAACACTCACTCCATTAAATGCTGGTGTACCTTTAACCACTTCATCGTTATTACAAGTGGCAAGTGCTATGCCTTAAGATCCATGGAAATGCTTCTCTCCCACACATTTCCTAAAGGGCAAGGAAATGCAATGCCTCTGGAAGCTGGCTGGCCAATGCAGTTTTCCATTTCCATCTTATAATGTTTTCTACGAAAATTAATACAAAATTCACTTTTTCTCTGGCTGGGATATGTGAGTTTTCTAAACTATATTCTCAGAGATTGTTAGTCATTGAAATGTATTTTTATGTATTTCATATGCCCTCTATGAATAAAAATCTCATTTATATGTCCAGGATTAAATCTACCATCTTTACAAATTTCATTCCATCAAAAGTGTTTGATGTCAGCAGGGCCTAACACGGTTATACAACAGAGTAAGTGGAAGAAGGTTACAAGCAAGCCACCACACACACAGCTTATCCACCCCTTTGCCCAGACACTGGATAAGGTTGTAATCTGAAAAATGCAAGCTTTTACCAGGGACAAACAAGAACTGGCACTCGGGCCAGCTCGTCTAAGCATCCGCTGGCACAGTCCCTCCACTGCCTCCAGCTCTGCCTACAAACCTTTCCCAAAAAGGGAACACAATCCTCTGATGTAAATTATCCTAACCATATATAAAAGCGCTTTTGAAGGCTGATGCCACTTTATTGTAAGATTACTTTGATCTGTTTTGGCTCATAGGCAACACTACAGCCATAACTACCAGCCCCAACTCTGCATAAGATTATACACTGATTAATCCAGTGCTCAGTGTAGTGTTTGTTTGTCTAGCAAAGCCCTGAGATAACAAACAGTCACTAATAATGAGCTGTAACATGGGTGAGGCGGTTTTGTGTTGCTGAAATTTGAAAAGAACTTTGAAGTACATCTGTCAAAATTAACGCATAACCAAATGTTATGCAATAAAACTGCAGCAAAGGTGGGGCTGTGTAGGGACTACATGAAGAAAAAATGTGTCCTGCAGATGTATCACAGGTTGCTGGTTCCCCATGAGCTGAACCACAAACAAGAGTAGAGAGGTGAATAGAATCAGGGCACAAAATACCTTCTTTCTACATGAAGGTAGCATTTCACAACAGTCTTAAAAATGTCACTGTGTTTTATAAACATCCAGGATTCCCATTGCTAGGCAAATTTTTCATAACTTTACCCAACTTGAAGACTTAAGACTAGGGTTTTTTTACCATTCGAATGCATGCATCTCTGCCCTGTGTCAGCAAGGGCTGATTCTTTTCAAGCATTTCATCTTCTGTTTCATTACTGAAAAATATCTTTGTGGAATCACAAGATTCAGCATGAAGTTTTACAGAAGTTTTGCAGGCAGGTAAGCACACGCAGTCTTTACTGAGAGTTATTTTTACCAGCTGTCAGCTGCTTATAACCTGCTTGAGCTCTATGGATTTGCACGAATGAAAGTGAGCAATAAGTAGGATTCATCTTGACAGTTTTATATATTCATAGCTTTTAACATCAGAGAGGACAAATAGTGAATACTGGTATATATTTCAGAGTAGTTAATGCCATATGAACCGCTACTCAAATTCCATATTAAACATTTATAAAGCAGGCATGAGAAAAACCTCTTCTTTTTTCTTTTAAAACACACCAACACAATGCAGCTTTTATGTCTTGAGTAATAAAACATAATCAGTAAAAAGGTGCCATTTGCATTCTATCAATGTTTAAGAAATTTCTTCCAGAATAAATTCCTCTGTTGCACTGTTTTACAAAAAAACTAACATAAAGTAATGTGTAGATGGACCATAATCTCTAGAATACTTTTTTTTTTTTAATTTTGATCACACTAGTAAGCAATAAACCAGAGGATAAGGCAACAGGTATTTGTTCTGATCTTATTGACTGCCACCAGGGCGTGGTTGCAGTTCCTAATGGCTGTAAATGATACAGCTGTGGTACCTCAATGACAAGTGAAGCCTCATACCAGCAGTGCTTGTAAAATCTCCTTTGCCCCCCCACACAAACAACATTAAAAATGATCAGAACTATTTAACACTAGGTTATTTGCAGTTAGGCAGCTATGTAGTGGCAAATTACATTCTTTAGAAATCCCATTAGTAGCATGAGAAAGGGATGTCCTCTGGATAAAGCAGCCAGAAGAGAGGCTTGCAGAACAGGCAGCAGCATCTCCTCCAGGACTGAGCATGGGCCCAGCTGAGAGCTCACAGAGAGTGAGCACAGCCACACAAGCATCTCAGGCTGAGGATAACATATATCCATCCTTCTCAGAGTTCTGCCTAGAAGGCACTCTCCTCAAGCACATTGTAAGGGATGAAGAAAAATACATTGCTGCAGCCTGTCTTGAAGATTTATTCTCTGTACACACAGTTGTGCACATCTGGTGCATTGTGCGTGGGATTTTCTTTTCCTCCTGGCATGCTGCAGCATGAGACATACTGCTGGAAAAATCCAAATATTACCTATATTAGCCTTTGTTCCTTGAGCAAACTGAAATTATTACAGAGCTAGAATGCATTCACTGTCTCCAAAAATCCCATCACATATTGTATTACTCCAAAGGTACTTATTTTTAAGTGCACATACCATCCAAGTCTGAACTGTTAAGCTGAAGATAAGAATAATATGTCTCCAAAGACCTTTTTAATGAGGTAAAAGACTCTTGCAGATTTTTATCAACACTGCCAGCTCAAGGCAGCTCAACCCTCTGTTTTTCTGTACTAAAATAAATTGTGTACAATTAAAGTGAAAGATCTGGCAAGGAACCATGTTTTAGAGCAAAACACTGGTATCCAAACTGCTGTACAGCCAAATAATGTAGAGTGTGGCCCAGTCCCATAAAGAAGTAGTCCATCACAGAAAGAGAGCAAGGAAATGGCTTCCCGCAGATGTAGCATGGGGAAGGCATGCCAGGTGTCTGATATCTGCTTGAAGCCTCCAGAGAAATTGTGCATGTCATCTTGTGATATCAGCACATGCTACCTTGGTACCAAGCCCTTTGCTTGCAATAGTGCTATCTCAGAGCAGATTCCCAGTGACAATGATCATTTTGGCTTATTTTAGCAGAGTAGATGCAATTACTGGCATCAGCAGGTATCAGACTATTTCCAGCAAAGGTGTTTGGCTTCTGAGCTCTAATTTAGTTCCTGTCACTGAGACTGAAAAATACATTTCTGTTTCCCACAGCTTCTGGTGTATATCAGACTCTAGCTTCAGCCAGGTATTTTAGGAATTCCAGCAGTTGTGTAGAACTGCACATTTAATCACAGCCTCCCGCCATGACTTTGGTGAATGATTTGTCCAAACATTAAAAAGAGGATTACAGCTTATTGAATCAGAAGAGGACTCTCAGCAAAAGAGACTGGCCAGCTATTTACACACTGAAATGCTCCAAACAGCAGTGCTGGCCAAGTACCATCTGGTTTAGAGTTTTGGATGAAACATTAATTTTCAACTGGATTTCCAAACATCAGGCCTTTGAGGGTTCATCTATAAACCACATGTGAAACAAGCTGTCAGCAGACAATGAGCTGTCCTGGGTGAGTGTGCAGCAGCGAACTCCCACTGTCACCAGAGTCTGTTCCTTCTTCTAGGACAATTGACTTCAGAGATGACACAGAGACATTTAAATACCATCAAGGCTAGAAAAGGCATAGAGCTTAGACACAAGTTATTTTAGTCAACCTGTTAAAGATCATCTTGTATTACCATCTATCGCTCTATCGCTCCTTTTCTTCCCTCTCGTTTATTCCTTAACTGTATTATTACCAATACTAATGTCTGTTATCAATCCTGGCACATTTACAGACAATATTCCAGACAAGAAGGAACATCCTACTCTCCTGAAGAGGCTCCAGCCTTTACTGTTCAGAGGGTCACCACATGAAAAAAAAATTAAATAAAATCCAAAGTTAACATAATATCCAGCTCAAGAGTTTTGCTACCTCCCAAATGAAAGTGTGCTGGTTTAAATCAATGGCCTCAGATGCTCCAACATTCTGCAAAGTGTTAACTTCATGAACTTTGAGCAATCCCATTGTAGTGCAAGGTGTTAACCACTTATTTAGCATTTTTCAGACCACTTACATGTATAAATACACCATAATAGGCTGCATTAATTAGCTCTGCTGAGGATTCTAATCCAAGAAATTCTGCAAACACTAGAAGCAAAGAAACAATAATTTTGTAGCAACTAAGCATGTTTTCAGGTAATATAGAGAGACATTCATCATTGGAAAAGTGCAGCGGCTCAGACCCTAAGAAAAAATGATGGGTCAGGTGTGTACAGAAACTAGAAAAGAAGTGAAACAGGAGGGCACAGACAAAATCTAAGCATGAAATACAGGGGGAAAGGGAGGGGAGGGGAA
>JANRMJ010000054.1:99785653-99809272 GCA_025584955.1 Alethe diademata | reverse complement strand
AGGTGGAAGGTCCTGAGGGAATGCAGGTCAGGGATCAGGCAGGGCAGTGCAGCACAGGGCAAAAGATGCTCTTTGCAGAGTGTTGTGCTTGAAGCAAGCTCCTTCCTTGGAGCACATCTCCCTGTGAACACAGGGAGGCTTTTTTGGGAGCAGCACTGGATTATATCCTATCTCCTGAGACACCTCTCCAGCCCTCCGATTCACAGCTGAATTCCTACAGTTCTTGCTAGCACAGGTATCTCTGTGCACACCATCCCACTGGTAACCAGAATTGGAGAACACATATTATCTATGTGGATGGAAAGGTGAACATGATTAGAAGTGCTGAGCACCTGTGTCCCATGTCTCCAGCACAGAGAGTGCAGTGAGTGAGAGGTTTTAATAAGCTGGGCCTGAAATATAACAATTTCTAGAATATCAAGCTTAAAACTAGTTTATTTGTTGGGGTTAGCAGCTGGAGGACCCTTTTACCCTGTTCCTCCCAAGTTCTCTCCTCTAGCCTTAAGATTTTTGTTGTAATACTGAAGGATCATGATTACAGGCTCTGACACAGTCTCAGCCTTTAATCACCACCTGAAATGCTGTGTGGTTGAAGAGGTGCAGGGTCAGTACAGAAGGCACAGACCTCACTGAAAAGACAAGATGATACAGAACAGATTGCTTTTATTTTACCTCTTATTAACTTGACTCAACCACCTCCAGCTCCCTTCCCAAGACAAAATTTCCCATAGTTACAGGTTCCTCAAGTAATATCAACCTGATGGCAAATTGTGTAAATACATGCTGGTGATTGAAACCTGTGAAAATTGGTCCTTCATATGAAGATTTCACATCATACGAAATTTAAAAAAAAAAAAATGGCCAGTCAAACAATTCACAGAATCAGAATCTATTCATTTCTTTCACTGTTTATAGCTAAGTGAGTATCAGGCATACACTGGGACCTTGTTCTGAGGGCTAAAGAAATGTGCAATGCAGGCTTAAAATTATTTTAATCACTTTGATATTTAACACTATATTTCTGAGGGCCATGTATGCTATGCAGTCAGTCTCAATAACAAAGAATGAAGGTCAAGACAGTAACTTTCTTGCTAAACATAAAAAAGAACTATATTAAAAGAGAAAGTGGGAGGAAAGAAAAGGAGTTCATAACTCTAAAAAGAGAAGGAAAGAACAAGGCTAAAAGAGTAACAGACTCTTCCTTTTTTCTGCAACCTCTGTGTGTGGTCTCTGTGTGCATGCATAACTACAAAAAGACTTGTGAGGAAGCCACTGACACTTTTGAGACTATGGGTTAAGCCCAGTGACAGAGGGGAGAGAAAGATAAAACACACCAAAAAAACTGCATTAAAACTCTCCAAGAGGACTGGGATATAAGCCAGAAACAGACATAAATGACCTGGGAGAATGGATAAATATTGAAGAAAAATAGGATAATATCAAAACAGGTTAACATCAAATTTATTTGAAGAAGTTTCAGAAGTAGAAAGGAGTTATTCCAGGCCTCTCAGATAAGTGGAAAAGTGATGCAGGCACAGAGAAATGAGACAAAAGGATTTAGGAATCATTCAATCTGAGATTTTCTCAGGCCATTCTGCTTACTATTTGGTTTTGTTTCTCTTATGGGCTACTGGTTTTTTGTTGGAGTTTTCTTTCTCCAAAAGTCACCATCCTCTTCTCTTTTCTGTTACAAACTTAAGCAAAAGTGTCTGACAGCAAAACCTTCCCAGTGGCAGCACACACCAGGGATGTGTGCACATGAGGATGCAAGTCTTGTACAGAACTGTGCTGTACAGCCCTTCCTCTGCACAGATGAGCAGGACACAGCACCAAAAGAAAGAGAAAAAGAAAGACTAAATGCTAACCTTCCTTTCAGAAGTCCTTCTTCGTGTCTATTGTCACCTGCAGTTTTATTAATGAGTGTAACTGGCTGTATTCAAACACAGTGCTGTAAAATTTAATTGGGCAAACGTAGTGAGTGTTAGCTGGAGCTGTTTCCAGTCATGTATAATTACATGAAGCTCATACTTCAATAATTAGTATGGCAAGATGAAATTATTTTGCAATTAGAGAAGCTCTCATTTCACCTTTCCTGTCATGGATCCTCATTTAATTTAGATTTTTATTTACTGACAGTCCCACTCCATTAGATAAGGCATTCCCTCACCCACCAGGACATTTTAAAATGAGGCAATATATCCAAGAAGACCCAAGAAAAAGGGAATTTCGGCTCCAGTTTTCCTAATCAGTAGAAGAGCCAAGTGATAGAAACACCTGCTATTGGTGAAAAGCAGAATCTTTCTTAAGGTGTCAAGGCCCACAGCACTGCCTGGCACTCCTGTCAGAATCTATTGCCTCCTTCTCACACCACAGCCAGGAGCTCCTTATTCCTTTTTCCAGAGCCCAGGCTTTCACTGAAGACATAGGATAGGAATTAACAATTCCTCAGCCACCAGGAGCAGAATCCTGCTCCATCATATCGAAACCCATGGAAGATTTGCTCCCTGCAGCTGCAGTTCCAGTCTCCCATGCAGTGGTCCCTGGCTCCCTCTGGCTGAGCAGGAGCACAGGGTGCCTGTGGCACAGGCTGGCACCATGGGCTGCTGCTCAGCCCAGCTCTCAGGAGCATCTTCATCACCAGCATCCCCTCCACTGCCAAAATGTCACCAGCTCAGTGATGTGCTCCTGCCTTCCCAGCACTGCCACTGCTCTTCTGCCAGCCTGGGCATTAGTTTTTATCTTCTTTTTTCATTCTTAGTCAGAGGTGGGATTAAAAACACGAGAGATGGAGTTTTGTGTTTGGACTTAGTTTTTATGAATTCTTATTTATAGTATAGTGAGTGCTACAGCATTTCCAGCTACCAAGCTAAAAATGAAGAAATGGCAATGTATCTTGCTCATTACAAGGTCTTTTAAAGCTAAACAGTTTAATTAAAAACTAACACATTATTTTTACTTTTGACCCAATGGCCACATACCCGTGATCTGCAGTGTGGCATTTTTTATTCAATTAACAAGTATTACCTAAACCCCAGAAGAAGAAGGACAAGAAGGAAGAAAAACCAATGCCCTAAAACCTCTATCTTGTCTCATATCGATTACTGTATTCTAAAACCCCAAATTCCAAACTCCTCAATATGTGGCATTTCACACTTCTATTCAAACTACACACCAATGATTCTGGTTCTATATTCAGTTTTGGAAGCCTTCTCAAAGGCCTCCAGTCAAAAGCAGTGTTCCTCTGGGGATCAGTGCCTGGCAGCACAGAAAGTTCAAAACTCCCAGTTTTCAGGGTTCCAACACCTGGGCACTTCTTTCCCAGCTCTCTCTGACCTTTCCAATCAGTACCTGTTTTCCTAAGCTATCTTTACAAAGTAACACAAGATATATAACTGTTATCTTTCATTCCAGCTAACATTTAACATTCTTCTTTCCTTCTCCAAGACATCAAACATAGAATTAGCAAGTCCAAATAACACTTGAAATATTTCCCAAACCAGAGAGGAATTAGAACTTTGGAAGTGGGATAAGACTAGGCTCAGAATTTCTGAGAAAATAAAGATACTTAAAATCACACAAACACTAAGTGATTTACTGCTTTATAACCTAAAACCATTCTGGTTTTACACATAAGGAAACACATAAGGATAGTTGGTTATATTTCATTTTGTCTGTTCATGTGTAAAAACTTCAGTGGACAAGCCTAGATGGCATCAGCTGTTTATAAGCAAAATCTTCCCTCCAAACTTGCACTACTCAAACCATGGAAATCAGCAAAAGAGTCCTTCATTCCTCTGATCACAGAGCTCAATTTAAAAAACTCTTGGTAGTGGATGAGCCAAATTAAAGACATTCACTATCCTAGTACTCCCCTCAATCTTTATTGCTAAGAGAAGTTATAAAGCATGTAGGGAGGGGTTTGGACCTGGGTTTTGGTTGCCAAGAGGGTTAATATCATAACTACATACATAAGCCCCTTCAATCAGATGGACATCAATTTGTTATTTCATCCCTCCATTAACTTTTTGAAATGAGAAGGGATTTCCACTGCATTGAGGGTGCCTTCAACAGGAGATCTAGGGAAACTGCTGCCAGCTTTGGCAAAGGCGTTTTGCAGAAGGAGAGCACAGAGCAGCAGGAGTTATCACCCCAAATGTCTTTGTACTGGATGTATTCACAGTGGGTAATATGTGATTAATAGGCATTATTTCCTTATTTCAGGCAGTAATATTTCATGGATAGTGACTGCACATCAATAGAGGCTTATAAAACATGATTATAGGCAGTCTATCAGCCCAGGAGGCATTAGAAACTGATAAACCACTAATCAAAAGGTCTATTTATTATTAATTTGTACAGCACTTACAAATGAAACCTTGAAATAAAGCATGACTTCTATCACAGGATGTTAATCACCATCAGAGTTAAAATGCAACAGAGATCTTCATGGCTGATAGTGCTTTGGTATTTTTATCTGCTGAAAGTCCTGAGTTTAATTTTAGTCTTGTCACAGAAAAGATACTACCAGTCACTGTTGCATGTTCATGGTGAATAAATCATATTATGCCTGGCAGAACTTCTGTAATTTCGTTGTCATAGAGTTTAATACTGAATATAAAACACAGTTCTGTTGAGCTATCAAGTATGACTTAATAGAACATTACTGCTTTTATTGAAAATTATTTCTTTTGCTAATTGCTTTTCATTAAATTTTTATTAGCAGTAAGGGAACATTACACTTTTCTAATAAAACAAAAGAAATCTTATTTTCCCATCTTGCTTTTTACTACCATTTGGATCAATTCAAACAAGTCTCCTTTTCCTATGACAAAGATAAAGTTGCAGCTCCAAAACCAGTTGTGTAATGAGCCAATGAATAAACTGATGCAAGTCATAAGGAGATCAATGAGATTCCAATTCACAATAGATGCCGAAGTAAAATCAAGAAGATGTTTTTTATAGAAGAAAAAAGCTTCCCAATATGATGTACAAGTTTGCTGCAGCATTTCTGAAGACAGCAAGCAATTGGCAATCAGCAGGCCAAGAACAGTTTTCAAGAATTGCTGTGCTCCAGAAACAATACTTCATTTCCTCCTATATTGGTCATGTCTCTGTTGCTGATATTACATGACAGATTTTTTCATTTCACTGCTTTGTACAATGAAGCACTTGGTGTATGGCTATACTAAAGGGCACTGAACAGAAAACTAACTGACTGGCATCATTAGAGAGCAGGGCTAGCAGAAAATGTTTAGACTTAAATTACATTTGCAATTTGTCCAGTGTACCCTTGAATCTTCAGAACTGCACATATTGTTGTGAATTGTGAGAAGGTGACAGTCTACAGAAACTGCGTTCAGCCAGCCAGCTTTAAGATATGGGGTTTAGGTATACTTAGCCACAGAAGTATGAGGAGAGGTAACACACTACTAGATCCACAGAAGTGCATTCCCAATGAGGTAAGTCATGGCTAGTCCTGGCCAGAAGTAACTAAGAGTGGGTCTCATATCAAGAAGTGATGAGAACTGGGATTTTCAGTCTTGCTGCCTGGAGTGTGTAGGCTTCTTTGTGACACTAGCTGTGGGAAATAGGCAAGGACAGCCTGTTCTGTGGGACCACACTTGGGCATCCTTCCTCTGAGCAACAGACAACCTCCTTTAACTTTTTCTTCTCTCATTTCCAGCTTATGTAAAGAAGGCCCAGTTCCAGCTGCTAGATGGAGAGCTGGTTTTACTCCCACTGCATTTCACCTGAGTCTTCAGGGCATATGCATGTATTTTGGCAGAATTGCATTCCAGTTCCCTTGTCCTCAGAAGGAAAAACGTCCATTTACTCCACTGCACCTTCTGAGATTCAATTGCAAAAGTCCATGTGTCAGATATGCTCTTCGCCAGCATGGGCATTTCTGCATGTGAATTGTCTAAACATGATTGCCAACCACAAGAGAACCCCTCCTTGCCTGAAGGGATGACAGAAAAGACAGGTTTCTCTGGGAACTTCTGTGTGTTTTAATGTGTAAATCCCCATCTAGCAGGCTGAAACCTTTCAATGAGTTTGTGAATTATCATGGTACTACTTCTGTTTTTTCTCTGAATATGTGCGCGGTCTGTGATACACACCAAAACTGAAGTCTGAATTCCTTGGACTTTGCTCTAAGCCAGCCTTCATTAATTAAGCAGCTGATGTGGTTGTGCTACATGCTAAAAGTAGACAAGAAAAGTGTGTTTTAACAATTAGACTTGTCCGCTCTTCAAACAGAACTATCTCTGAAGGGGATTTACCAGTGAATTTGATTGCTTTCTATGTAAAATCAATAACCACAATCCAGTCCCTAATAGGCTTTCTGAAGTCTCTACTTCTTCTCTTTTTGAGGGTACAAGCATGGGGATTTCTTCCCCTGTAATTGTATGGTAGTAACTTGCTAGCTTCACAGTCCAGTTATTTTTTGCAGTTTCTAATTTATTTGACTCAAACTGGAGATGGAGATGTCATTAAGGCTGAGTGAAGGTTTCTTGAGAACTAGATAAACAAATGCAGACTGATGAATAATTTCTGAGAAAAGTAAATAAATTGTGTGAAAAAGATTGTTTCTTTCATTTCTATTCACATTAACAATTTAAAGTTTACAAGTGATTAATGTTCCAGGAGATTAGTGAAAGCTCAGTAGTGTTCAGCAGTCTGTGGATAAGTGCATTTTGAATTCTTTCTATGGTAGAAAATGTGCCTGTGAGAACATTCAGCAGTTCATTGTCCATTTATATACTTACTACAATTCTCTCTAGCTGTTCTCATAATTCTTGTTCTCTTTGTCATTTGGGTTTACACCTCCTTTTTTACCATTTCCTCTTTTATGATGTTTTAGATGTGGTTCCTCAGGTACATAAATATCTTAAAAGTAAATAGTAAAAATATGCTTTAATATGTAATATGTAACAATTGCCTTGAACTGCCAGAGCAATTACACTTTAATGTGCTTTACACCTGTGGATTTTTAACAACAAACTTAGTTGAATAT
The DNA here is from genome assembly GCA_025584955.1 of Alethe diademata. Lineage (NCBI taxonomy): Eukaryota > Metazoa > Chordata > Aves > Passeriformes > Muscicapidae > Alethe > Alethe diademata. Next base: position 99,802,257 of record JANRMJ010000054.1, on the reverse strand, counting down.
ATTATCAATGAAAAGTCTGCTAGCATGTATTAAACTGTTCTCTTTTATGGTTTCTATTATAGCTCACTGTACTCTAACTAGTCTAACCACTCAGGTGGATGTTGTTAGTTTGAATGTGAATTTTCCTAACACATCATAATTATAGAACCACTAAATAATATTTGATCACCTACAGAGAAAATAATACACAGTATTCCTGATTTCTTGTTTCTTACACATTTAGTCACAATATATAATTAGATTGAAAAAAAATAGAGGCACATCTATTTCTGTTTATTATATTTTAACTAAAAACTTGTGAGAGGACTGTGTTTGAGCACTGCATGCAATGGCATATGTAGGGTAAAGCAACTTTTGCTAATGGCAGTGGTAGTAAGATGGTATTAAACCATAAGCAGTGTTAAGAGCAGGAAAAGACAGCTGGATCAAAAGTTAATGATATTTTTTGCATTATTCTAGCAGTATCCTGGTTTCCAAGATTTTCACATGCACAATACCCTGTTTCAGAACATTTATCTTCAGTGTTGTGTCCCTTAAACAAAAACGTATTATTTATTAAAACCACTTTTCCCAATAATATATCCCGCAGGGTCAATATTAGTAACAGGTTGTAATTCTAGCTGATTTTCCTACAGGGTTCCATTTCAGAAAACCAGCCACACTTATCATGTGACTAATTTTGAGCAAAATGTGCCCTATTCAAGCCTCATTCTTATGGTTTGAATCATTCTCCAAGGTGAACAAATTTAGTGTTCTTTATTGCAAAAAGCCTGATGCAATCCCTTTTGTAACTTCCAAAAACTTCTGTAGAGAAGATTTGAACTGATTTCTTTTGATGTTTTTATTAAACACTGTAACTCCAGGACTCCTGAATGTTACACACAGCTGTGTCAAGATCATTCCTTTATCTGCTTGGTCCTGCCTCTTTTTCCTACATCAACATGACAGTCCACATATATATATATTTAAATGCATATAAACCAGTGTAATTTTTTAGAATTAAATTACAGTGTTTACTTGAACTGATGTCACTTTCCCGGATATATCTTTCCTTATCTTTAACTATGTTAAGAATATACTTTCATCTACATTTTAAATATCCTATATTTCAATGTAACAAATTTTCTCAAAAATTTTTAAATGGAAAAAACCACCTTGTTTGATCACTAACTCATTTTCTCCATGCTTTATAAAACTTCGTTCATCATAAAGCATTTCAAAGTCCTATGCTCGACCATGGAACAGATTTTGTGTGTTTCTTGTCTTCCATGTTAAATAATTACTTTCTTATCTAAACAGCACTTACCTCTTATAGAAAATGTCCTTTCTAGGAAAAAAATCAAATTTGAACAATTTCTGGGATTATATTTCTTTCTAGGGAGATGTATATATATGTACAAATACACATATATATATTTGTTTATCTCTGTGTTTGTGTGTGTGTGCATGCATATGCACATAAAATACCTCAACTCAATCAGTTTCTAAACTTTTCCTAGTATAAGGTACCTTATTTTAGGACTATTCACATAAATATGATCACAGAATCACAGGATAAACTGAGTTGAGAAGGACCCATCAGGATCATAAAATCCAAATCTCAGCCATGCACAAGACCATCCCCCAGAGTCACTCTGTGCCCAAGAGCATTGTCCAAACACTTCCTGAGCTGTGTCTGGCTGGTGCTGTGAGCACTTTCCTGGGGAGCTGTTCCAGTGCCCAACCACCCTCTGGATGTATAACTTTGGGACAGAAAGTTTAGATGAAAAATGAGCTCCTGTCCCAGCGTTGACATTCCATGAGGGAATCTGGAGAGGTCCATGACCACAAAGGCAGGCTGTCTGCATGTATGGTGAGTGGTAATGCTGTGTGATTAATTTGCATATTACTCCATTTAGCTGAAATCATGTCGGGCTGAGGAACTACCATCCTTTTGGCATAAACAAAAACTCTTTGATGAGATTGCCAAGCCTCGAGTGCTTCAACTGAGACCCAAGTAAAGATTCTTTAACTGAAGCATCAGCAGTCAATTTTTAAAAGTAGCTGAGCAGCAAGAGATAGGAGTCTGCAGTTCTAAAAATATGTTTTACAGCTCTTGAAATATTCTTTAAAAGTATGTATAACTTCATATATAAATACATATAAGTCTCTTACTGACAATATTCTTTCTGAAATCAGTTTTTTTTAAGAAGACATGAATTGGGTTTGTTTCACCTGCACTTGTCATAGGAAAGATTTGACTACCGGAATATCAAATGGAAGAACAAGTAGACCTGTTCAGAGCTGATTTAAAACACGTACAATTAAATGGAAATCAAGAAAGTTTGAAGAGATGCAGAGGTGGGTTAAACCTGACCCTGAGAACTGAGCAATAGCAGCTATTAAGACAGTATTGGTGCCCAGAAGCAGCAAAGTCAGCAGATAAAATGTGTGGATTTTAACTTTTGGTCTGATATTTTTTAAGCAATAAGTAAAAAGAACTTTCCTTTTTTTGTGTGTGTATAAAAATAGTTGTCCTCTTCCTTTAAATTGAGTTTCTAAGAGTTTAATCTGTAAGTCTTCACACTGAATCAAAGAAAAATTATATTGATATGAATATGGATAAAGATACAGATAATATGGCAGATACAGATGATGTGTTAGAAAGACAGAGAGATTTAGGGATAGATAAAGGTAAAACCCTAATATAAAATGGCATCACTGGCAGAAGCAAAGAAATCCTTATCTCATTCTAATGATCAGGTCACAGCCTTAATAACACGTTCAGTTTTGGTCCCTGATATAGAAATACATGTGGACAGAGCAGAGAGTCCAGAGAAAAGCCACAAATACGACCAAAGTACAGGCAAGCCTGTGTGAGCAGAGGCTGAGAGACCTGGGTTTGCTCAGCCCTGAGAAAAGAAGGTTTAGGGGAAACCTTGTCACCATGCTCTCGTACTCACAGGGTGGCTACAAAGGTGGAAACTTCCCCTTTTACACGGGGTCCAGGGAGAAGGCAAAGGGTAATGGGCACCAGTCACTCCTGGGTGATTTCTACTGGACATAAGAGGAAAAAATTATCCCAATGAAATCAGCCATTGGAATAATCTCCCCAAGGAAGTGGAGGATTCCCCAACAGTGGATTCTTCTAAAATTCAGCTAAACAAGGTGCCTACCCATCTTTCTAGACCATACTTTTGCTGAGAAATGTTGGACCAGAGGATCCTTGAGGTATTTTCCCGTTTGGTACTCTATAATTCCATGATTCTATGATATATTTGTCCCAAAAAGCAGTAAGATCAAGAGATGGAAGCCCAACACGGTGCCACACAAAAGTGTAAGGCTGGATTATTTTATGCCTCCACCATGGGAAAGCCCAAATTCTGCTTCCCCAATGAAACTGCTTCCTGGTTAGCACTATAGGTCAGATCATGAGCCAATTCCTGGTTTTTTTTATTTGTGGGGAACAATTGAAAAGGAATGAAACTTCATTATTTACTCATTACAGTGAATTTTTTCTTTTCCCTAATGTTTGAATGATTCTCATAAGAGATAAACAAGGGAGATCCACATATTTTGAACTGTAAATAAAAAGTGGCACCATCTTTTGTGCAATTAATGATTGAATGCAAGAAGAAAAAAAAAAAAAGAGACTAAAAAGAATTGAAGGAAAGTCAGGTATAGAGTGCCCTCTTTTGGGGAAAAGGGGGAAAGGACGTGAAAGAAGCCAAAGATGTTTTCTTAAATACTGCAGTCACTATTTCACAGAACCTTGAAGGCAAATTCATGCTTTATTCATCTAAAAGCTAAGATGCTGACTAGGATGAGTACCCCAGTTAGTTAAAGATCAGCTACTCACCAAATATCATCTTGTAAATTCAAACACGGTCATGCTACAGTACAGGAGGAGAATTATAAAAACAAGACCTGAGCAGACACTGCAAAAAACGAGAGAAAAGAAGGTCAGCAAAAGCAGTGGTAAAGAAAGTGCCCTTTGTAGGGAACAGAACAACACTTACAGTACCTTAGAGGTGTTAAAGAATTTTCACTTAGACATATGCCACTATAACCTGTAAACATTTTTCCAGAGGTTTTAGACTTCAACATTACCAATTAGTTTGAGCTCTCCAGGATCTTGTCAAGCTTAAAGATAGAAGCTGTGTTTCATTGGTTGTGAGGACTGTCAAGGAAAGATTAAGCACTATGATCAAGATATTTGTCAAGGCAGCTGTCACATGTCCAATCTTTCTGCTGTCAGGATTAATTGAGAAAAGGCAGTCATTCCTCTCCATGGAGAGCTGAGCAAAAGTTGTGGAGACTCTCAGCTGTCATGAGCTTATTTCCATTCACTCTGTTCCTGGTCAGTGGTTCGTGAGATAAGAAAAAGTTTAATTTTCTTGGTACCACACGGGTCTATTCCAGCATCCATGTGGTCCAGCAGGATGGGCTTTAAATAATTGCTTCTAATGGCATGGGTTCAGAAAGAGGTATATGTTACTAAAATACAGGTCTAGCACTACTATAAGACACTTGCTGTGCTTGAAAGCTGTCCTTGACACTGGGCTTTTAACATGAATGATGAGTGAGGAAACAAAATAAACAGTTGAATAAACATAATACAGAATTAATACGTTAGAGTAAAATATATCCTGTTGGATCCAGAACCCTGATAGAGGTAAGGCTGCTCACTGTCCCATGGCTCAATTTAGAGTCTAAAGATGTATTCCCAGCAGGGACATGCACACACTGAACACACACACATATATACCTACATGCACAATCATGCACATAAATATATAAATAAATATATATATATATATATATATATGCCTGTTTGTCTGTGTGTCAGTGACTGGTCTTAGACAGTCTGCCAAATAGCTCCTCCTCCTCCTTGATCTCAGCTTCTTCAGCTACTGAAACCTGGACATAAGGAGCCCCAAAGCTGTGATCCCACTCCAGTTCCTAGTACAAATTTTCATGCCCACATATAAACAAACACACACAGAGCTGGCACTTCCCAGGTTCCAACAGCCATCCTCCTGTGCCCTAAGCCTTAGCTTTTAGAGATACACAGACACTTTTGCACTCATAGCTTGCCCTTAGAGACCCCCTGGCTCCCAGGCCTGTTCACCTGCTCACCAGCTTGGTCATCACTGCTGATGACACACGCACACTCACCACAACCAGGGACACACAGCTGCTCCAGCCCAGGGATACAGAGCTGCTCCAGCCCATGGTCTGACTCCAGCCACTGCACTCACACCTCTGTGCACACATGTATATACATAGAACAAAGGGGCACTGACCCAGGAAAGAGTTAGAAAGGAATTTAATCAGAAGACAGGACAAACTACTGACCAGGCAGGGGGCATGACCAGACATACAGCCCACAAATTCCATACAACGAGCCCTTTTGTGTTGTATACCCCTCAAATTTCCCATTCTTGTTCCTCCCTGAATCACGCAAATATTTCCCTTTTTCCACCTTCTATTTTTTCCCCCAAATCTCATGAGATGCCAAACTGCCTTTCCCCTGCATCACATGAGGGGTCTTGCCCCTAGGCAGTAGCCCTCTTAGTCCAAAAGGTGATTCAGGGTGCTGCTCCCATGGTAACAGACTTCACACCCAGACTCTGGGGCTGAGCTTTGCTGGGATAGTCCTGGGAGAGGCCCAGACAGGTGGTGGTTCCTAAGGAATCCTCAATTCAGGTCCACTCCTACATACCATTGTGCCCCTGTGCTCCTCTGAGTTTATGAAAGTGGGCCTAAGGTAAGCCGATGGCTCCTGGGCTGAGCAAATAGCCAAAAGCACCCAAATAGCAGGGTCCTCTTTGGGGTCCCTCACTGATTTTCTCTCTTAACCTTAATCACATCCCTGACAGCACACAGACATGCTGCTCTTCAGAGACTGCAGTTGCTATTTTAGATAGCACTAGCACTGAAGCCAGTGAAGTATTTGAGTGTGGACAGCTCCTTATGTGAATCTTGGCAGGGACCCAAAATATCTTCTTACTGCTCCCAAACTCAGAACGGGACTAGACACAGTAAAAGCCAGTTAACAAGAAGTCAGAGACTTGTCTGAGTCCTTGTTATATCCTCAGAAACCTCTTCCTATGGCTTTGCCTCTACAGCTCTCCGTCCCTCTCCCACTGCTGCACAGAGCTGTCACCAAGTATTGGCACAGTGTACAAAGACACGTCTGCCAGGTGCCTGGGGCACTCTGGTTCACCAGCACCCAGCACAGAGCACCAACACCTGTCCACAGGCTCAGAGCACCCTGCTGAAACAGCTACAGTTTGGCCCCAGTGGAAGAAGTAAACATGAAAGGCTGAGTAGCCTGGCTTAGCCTGCACTTAGCTCAATTCATGTCTTGATTTACGCATGTGAGATATCTAGGATGAAATTGGAAAATGCATCTGACAAAAAAGGGGCTGCTTCTCTTGCTCCACTCTGATTGACAGCCTGATCACTCCTCATTCAAAAAGGTGGGACTGAAACATTAGAATGCCACCTGCAGTATAACAAATGTATTTATGTGATCTCCTCTGACAAGCAAGTTTTTGCAGGCTCTCATGCACACCGAGCCAGCTCCTTCACCCTCTAAAGTGATCAGGAGTCAATAGACTTTAAATGCTCATTCATGGGAGAAGCTGTTCTGCATAATAATCTACTGAAGAAGAAAAAAAAAATTAAGGGCTGTTTGTAGCTTTCAAATGTTATTTACTAACAAAATAGTCATATTTTCTCTAACAACTGCCACTTCATTGGGTGCATATGTTCTTGATTCAAAACTATGAAGCAGATTTAACTCAACACCATATGGTGCGATGTGAACTTATGTGGTTTTTTACCATTTTAAAACAGCAGTTCTATTGCAGAAAGTGGGGTTTTTTCCTCTGATATGTCTTAGGTTCAGAGAACATTTCAGCCAACAGTTTTGAATTCCCTTCTTAGTTTGATTTACAAATATCAACTTATGCCTCTGCTGTGCCAGGCAAACCCTGTCAGAGGAATACTATTTGAAGGAGGAAAGAAGAGTATGGTTACCAAAACAACTGGTATGCACAGAACTGTAGCAGTTTGTTTTGTAGTCGTTCCTTTCCTGGTTTGTGCCCACAGCAAAGTGACATCTGCACAAATGTACTAAGCAGTCCCTATTTTCAGGATGTGCTAAACTAATAATTCAGTCCTAATGAATATGTCATTGGAATCTAGCAGTCTGTTTAGATTACTGCTTCCGCTATTACAGAGGAATTGAAGGCAGAAGTGATAAGACTTTAATTTGCAATGAATAAATATCATGTTAAGGGCATGGAAATGGCAGTGTAGATGGGGACTGTAGAGTGAATGCATAGATTTCCTCTGTTCTCTGAGAGCTCTAAAAACACAGATATAAATATCCTTTCTTCGTTTATCATAAGGTTTACACTTAGTGTTGGCAAAAAATTAAAATACATTTTTAACATTTTCAGTTGATGCTATGCTAGATTAGTCTTGAGTATTATGCAGTGTGCCTGAAAAACTGCTGCTTTTGATAGAATGAGCAAACCAAGCAAACTGCAATATTCAGAATGAAAATTAGTTGGGACTGGCAATCAGCACCTCTAGTCTTCATTCACCCTGTCTGCACTAATGACAGAATATATCATGCCCCAATGTGGTAATGAGGACTGGGCCATTGTTTGCTCTCTCCATTTTTTGTAGATAGTCATGCACCCTTTATACTTCAAATTCTAACTGCTATTGAAAACACAGTTTAATAAACCCAGAAAACAATTTCTGCTGCTTTGCAATCCACTGGTCATCCTCAGACCCCTATTTGGAAAAATCTTACTTAAATCATTTATTATTAACTAAATGGCAAAAAGAAGAATAAGACAAATCTCTGGAGATCTGTGACTTAGGCACAGGAGCAGATTTCCTGAATAAATACAATGTAAATAAATATGAGACATATTTATGGACATATGAGACAAAATCTCTCCCCAGAAGAGATTCCCTTCCCCCTGAGAGGCAATAAGTGAGGTGGCATAAAATAACCTCCATGTTTTGGACATGCCCCTCCCACTAACCTGTGGGTTAACCCTGTCCTGGCCAGAACCAGGACACTGCCTTATTCTATCCCATGGCCCCCAGAAAACCTTATAGTTATTCAGAAATATTTATTCCATGGACACATGTTCTTGGTCACTTCTGTTATGCCCAGTCCAAGCATATTTTGGTCATAACTAAAATGTTAGAATACAGTCTTCACTGCTTTTATTATGAGTATGAAAAGCTGAGGTACAAGAGAAAGCAAAGACCAATGGAAAAAATATAAATTAACTGATCTCCGGATGGGGTTAAAAAATGTCCCACATTGAAATGTCACAAAATTATAGCACTAAAGTCACTCACAAACAGAACACAAAGGTGTCATCCATCAGCATGAGGCATTTCAGGTGCTTTATTTTTACTTCACTGCCCAAGCATCAAATTCAGTCACTTCTAACAATATTACAAGATCTTATAGCTTTAAACAAACATTGCTAATAAATACCAAAGTCATTTATGCAGAATTCATCTTTTTCAATGTTTTTAATCTTTAAAGGCCTCTTAAAAAATTTCATTCTGACTTAAATTTCTGTAAAGTCATATATGAAAGATTATCTTCGTAAGCATTTGTGCTGGAGAAGCAAAATGTAAGTACAGCACAAGCATCTGTCATTCAGACAGGGGTTACTTTCAGCTTGCCTCTGATCTAACCCCACATTGTTTCTAATGTTCAACTGTCACATCATAAAGGACTTGTATATAAGAGAGGGATTAGACAGAAAGGGCAAGTAGGACACAGGTAATTGACCAGATGTGAGAAGCTTGTCTGCTGAATTTAAAGAACTAGGAATAAAACATCACTGCTTTTCAGTGGAATTCTGGAAGGGGAAAGAAGAGACTGTGGTTTGAACAAAACAATCAGCTTTCCAGTGAATAACACAGGACTACTTTTTGCTGATAAACCTTTAGGGAATTTTCTAAGACAATAGGTCTGACTTTGTCCTTTTGTGTTTAAGAAAAAAATACAGGTACTCAAAATCAAGTGAGTTAAACTAAGTATATTTCTAGTTAGTATGCTGATGTAGTACTTGAGGTAGTATATAGTAATAGTAGTGGTACTGATAGAATAAATACTAGCTGAAACTAAAGAATAATTTTGCCCATTATGGAAAGAATAAATAGCTTTCCTAAGGACACTTTTAAACTTTTTTGGAATTTCAAAATTCCTTTGAAATAATTAGCTACCCAATATTTTTCTCTTCACTTTGAGATTTCTTTTACTGGTTGGTCATTTTTTAAATTTGGTTGCAATATTTGACTGGATCAATTCCTGTTCAATATCTGCCTCACATACAGCTGAATGGAAGCTCTGTATGCAGAACTTTGATACAAGCAAGCATGAAAACTTCCCTTGAGGGCTAGTAAGCTGGTTTTAGCTCCATCATGTATCTACAATGACTCCTAACTCAGCCAGAAAATAGGTCTTAAAGTCACTGACTACAATTTATCTGATTTTTTGAGGTTCCAAAGCCTTTGGTATTTTGAGATACAAGGTCCTGCTTCACATATAGAACCATAGCTCACAGGTAAGGCTGTAATTATCGTGGAGACTGAGAGACGCTTCAGTAACCAGGGACATATCTGCAGAGATGTTACACTTTTATTTCTGAAATGTCATTCTGTGGGTGGTTGACTGAGTGGGGAGGCCTTGATTTAGAAGCAAATTTTAAAATGTCAGTCAAGTAGGCACTAGGTCTTTATAAAATTCCAGGCCCCCAGCTACTGAGATAAAGACCAAGTTCTATTTGCTGGGCTATGTAAGTAGAAAAGGAATAAACAAGCAGAAGTGGGGGTCTCCACTTCTGGAGACAAATGCACACATTGAGCATGTACTGGCTTTGGAATATCTGTACTGTTGCTGAGACCTGTGCCAATGCCTTTCCATAAAATAGGTCCCTGCATATCTTTAAAGCTACATTTAATACAAGACAAGACATTAGTCAAACAGGAAACTTCAACTATTGTGACAATTAATGGGAAATGTTGTGTCTCCACTACCTCTGTTACAGCAAAAGTAATTAGAAAGCTGATTCTAATTTATTTTCCCTCAGTACCATACCTGGACAGTTGAAGGAAACCACAAAGGAAATTAAGGCATGATTCACATCCTAAGCACAGACTGCTAATGCCATTTGAGATGTTCTAGGGTATTCTGGCTGGCCCTCAGCTGCTAAACCAGCAGTACTTCTATTTCCCTTCTTTCTTGAGTAATCTGTCAGCCCTGTTCAGATGTCAGGGATGCCCTCTGGCATCTCAGATAAAACTACATGCCAACGTTTAGGCAACTCAGCTGAGTGCTTCAGATTAAAATTTGGCAGCCATGATGTGTGTCAGAAGATCATATATTTCCTCAAAGAAGAGAAATGAGAAGCAGCCAACATAAATACTTAACCATTAAGAGGAACAGCTCACACTAAAAATAGTATATCCTAAAGCATTCAGTGCCAATCCAGCTCTCTTATAATGAAATTGAACAGATTTTTAATGGTTTTATCCACTCTGAAAATCCCATGTTTTATATATTCAAAACACCTCCCACACAGAATTTTTACATCTATAAGCTGAAAAGTCATGCCAACCTCCAAAAAAGTTTGATCCAATTGCCAGGATCATGTGATCAAGTCACATTTTTCAGTATTTCACTATGAACGTTCCAGTGCTGCTGAGAAGAGTATCTTGCAGTCAGATTAATTTCAATGGCTATTTTCCACCATAGACTATAAAGGGATTCAAGATCTAAAGTTTATCTGAAGAAACAAAATGGTTGCTCCTTTGCTAAGAATATTCATGTGTTTGTTCAGTATGATCACATCTGAAATCACTCAAAAACAGAAAGAAAAATATCAGCAGCTGAGTTAAAGCTATGCTGTTTTTAATAATCATTTTCTGAGAATGATTTTATCAGTAACAAAAAATGGAATCAAGGGATTGATACCATAAAATCTGTCAAATAAATGTAGAAAGGACATAAACCCCCAAAATAGCTTTCACATAAAATCTCACCATAAGATAAAATACAGCTTTTGGGCAAAAGGAGAGTCGGATCTCCAGCAACATCCATAAATAATTCACTGCTAGCTTGTAAACAATAGAAAAGCACAGTATGAATGCCAAAGAGGGTCTTTATATGTCATAAAGCCACTCAAAAGTGCACTTGCTGCAGCAAGTCTGACTGTGAGCTTTGATGTGCTGGAAAAGAAACTGCTATGCTGAGGTCATCAGTTAGTAGAAAACAATTTCCCTCATACAGAGAAGCAGACTTACTGCTGTGCTTCTGACATAGACAGATTGGATTCAAAAAAAAAAACAAGACTGCATAATGTGGGCTTGCAGGGGGAAGGAAATCTTCTATACACCTTCTAAATGACCAAAGCTGAAAGAAAATATATCCTCTTATTTTAATGGCTATCAAAAGTTGACATGATAGTGTGGTGAGGTTTACACACTGGTGCAGTCATACTTAAATATGCAACTGGTTTGATTTGCATCCTCTTTCTTAAGCAAACTGCTTCCATGGAGAACTTAAGCTGCTCTATTTGTTACATGTCAGGCTAAATAATTCAAGTGGCACAGATCTGGAGTTCATTTCTTATCAAGGGTGTGTTTTAAAAGGTAACCCTGTTTTGCATTTGAAAAATCTCAACACAAGAGGAAAGCCAAGGCTCCTGCAATAACATTCCTTTCATTTCTAAACTGATACAGAAAGTGAATGAAAAATATCCAGTATCCTGATAAAAGGCTGTATAAATATTGAACGTTTGTACCCACACTTTTAAGACCTCAGCCCTCAGAAGTGATCAGCACAGCTGACACCATAACAATTACAGTAAAAATATCAGAGTAGAGAGCACAGGCACTAAGTGTCCATGAAATGTAAGCTTTAAAATTGTAGTGAAGAAGACAACAATGTGAGGATATATAGGAATTGAAGGAGCACGTGATCCAAGGAGCACAATTATATGACAGGAAAGGAATAGGTAGAAGATTATTTTTATGTTACAACTCCTGATTTCTTTCAAAAGTCCTCTGCAATGCTTTGAACTTCATCTGCAATTGCTCTGACCTATTCCATCTCTCAAAATCTTGTGATTTGTACTTTTCTGATATGGAAAGTCTTTCTAAAGTGAGATTTGGGGGAGGTTTATTTGTGTAACTTTTAAATGTATTTGGAGCTAGTTCAGATTTTTGTTTGTCCATAACTGAGAAAGACAATCTCTGGCAAAGGAATTACCTTTACAAAGGGAAGGAAGAAAGAAATATCCTAATTTTGAGTAGTACAGGCAAATGTGTGGGCATCAGAGGAAGAGACACAAACAATCATCTTCTTAGTGTCATTTGGATTAATCACCAGGTTGATATTTTAATTGAGTGATTGCAGGCTAAGCTCCAAACTTAAGGACCATTTAAAAGGATGTATTATATTAATGGAGTTTAATAAGGAGCACCTTAATAATGAGACCTTTCTTGATGTGTCTCAAGAGCTTGTTTAAGTCATATACTGCAACCCAGAAAAAATATGAAAGCAAATTTTTGATGCTGCCATAGGACTGAATGTGGCTAGGAAAGATCTCAATCCAGAACAGCACCATTTTCTTACTACAATCATCATTTTGAATTCAAATCAAACTACACCTAAATCTTCTAGAACTTCAAACTTTTCTCTTGTCAGCTTGCATATCTTATTTCTCACATGAAGAGTAATTAAGCCATAAAGAAAATGCAAAAATAACAAAAAAAAAAGTCATAAAGTTTTACAGTTCTTGTTTGAGCCAAGCAAAAACATGAAAATCCATTGTCAAAACATAAAACCAGTACTGAGCTGCTCACCTATAATCACTGCATTTTCTATTTATAGCTTGTAGTCCTCTCACTGAGCTGATCCATCTCCAACTATAATACTTCCCTCATAATAAATTTTGCATTCATTTGCAAAGGAAAGGTTCTTTGTTGCAGCCAAGACACAGACAGAGCAGCTCAGCAGCTGGATGTCTGCTCCCTTCATTTCCCTTGGGTCACCAAACCAGATGCATCTACTTTTCCCAGCTGAGACCTTGCAAGGAAAAGGAAAGGACGCGCCTATTGACAGGAGGGTGTTTGCTCAGCTGTGATGTCGGAAGGAGCACATAACACAAAACATAAACAAGATAAAATGCAAACTTTTAAATTTTAAGAGAAGTCACATTCAGACAGTTGCTGGAAAGTTCCCTGTGTAACCTTCTGTAGCTGTACATCCAAGACCAAGCAATGATGGTGAGCACTGGAAAGGAACCTTGGGCTCATTTCCTCCAGATTCTGCTGCTCACTAGTTGGTGTGCTCAGTCTCACTTTTGCCTTTCACTGAAGAGAACAAGGAAGCCAAAAGTGTCAGACCTTCTGTGGTCACAAGGTAAAAACAATGTCTTTTGTTCTGGAGCCTCTGCTCCAAGATCTGATATGTCATCTACAAGGGAACTGTGACACATGATCATCTCCAAACTTCTCTCTCTCCCAAAACCCCTCCAAAAACCACATGCCTAAATGGCAGTAAATATCTTTTAAAAAGCACTGTTTATTGTGTTCATCGTTTGCTGTCATTGAAGCAGCCTGCGCTTTAACACTTGATGGCAAGAGATCAATCCTGAGAGACTTCAAATATGACAGGTTTTAGCTGCCCTTGCCAACGGGACACCCAAGCTCCACCTCTGCTTTACAGATATATTTCAGGATATCTGTGTCTACCCAAGCCTATCTATAGGGCAGACCCCAAACACATTCCTGGGAGACTAATGCCTGTAAGGTACTGCAGCCTCTAATGAGAAAAGAAATTGCTTGGACTTCTCTGTGCCAGTGTGAATAGCCTTACAGCCCAATAGAGCTTTAATATCAATCCTTCTAGCAAAAAGAATTTAACATTCACACAGTCTAGTTAAGCCTGGTTCCTGGCATTTTTCACTGAGATGCTTCTTTCCTCCTAGGGTTCAACTAGTGGCAAGCAGGGTTTCATTAAAGTTTGAGGAAGACTCATAGTCTCCCTTGCTTGGTGAAATGCAAGAGAAAAATAGGTCACAAGCCATAGTTTTAACAATATTCCCTTTAATTTATTCTGTTCAGTCCCAGTTTAAAGGGAGCCCTGCCTCACTGCATTATCTACTCATACCTACCACATCTCACTGCCACATTCCCACTGCAGAGCCCAAAACCAGCTAGTCCTGCAAAAGCTAACAGCCTTAAGGAACGTGCCTGGCTCCACCCCTCAGAGCAAGATAGGGAGAAAACACAGCTAGAAACAGACTGGAAAGAAGTTATTTCACAGCTGAAGGGTCAATTAAGGAAAGTGATTGAGTTTGCATTTCTCTGAGAAAGTGCCTCTTCTGGATTGTGCAGTGTAGGTAAATGTATGAATTCCCTCTCTTGCACCTTCTCTATCTTCTGCTCATTATTTTCTCTGTGCCTCACAGTAACCCAAAGAGCAAAGCTCCAGACTTTTAACTTACAGAGATCAGCCAATCAGTTATAATCAGTGTAAGCTTTGCTACCAAACGTTGTCTGCACCTAGTCCTGTCTGCATCTGGCCCCAAAAGGACCAAAAAAAATCAGTACAGCTGAATTAACTCTTTATTAAATCTAGCCTCTTAAAAATCCATTGCCTCCTCAATGTTGCAAATTTACTAACATTTGCATTTGCTGGTTTAATTGGTCATAAAATTACTACTTCTATAACACAAGCAAAAGAAAAGGCAAAAGTGATCCTCTGATGAAATTCAGGTGTAATACTTCAGCAATAGGGCTCTGCCTTGGCTTCATTTGCAATACTCTGAATGTTAATGTTCAAAGAAGATGAACATAGGCTACAAATTACTGATATAAGGGCTATAAAGTTATTTGGGGGAATTAAAAACCTACTTTATTAGATGAGAATTTTTTTTTAAATGTGTTTTAGACAATTTTATAAAGTTTAGAAGTATATTTGTTTTATGCTTTTTAATTACATGATTTAAGGTAAACCATAAGTGGAGCTCTTTAAAACAAAGGTCTCTGTAGGTGCGTGAATTAATGAGTATAAACTAAGCATTAACATTTATCCAGTAACTCCATGCAGATAAGGCTCTATTCTTCAGCCAAGTGAGAGAATTTCTTGAAGAATAATGAGTTCCAGCAAAACGGGAGTTTTCACCTGGGGAATGATGAGATGGAGGAAAGATGTTACCTAGTGTGGCTATCTGCAGTACAGTTCTGAACTCTGAGACACAGGAGGCTGTTTCCCACAATAACTCATTTTTTCTCTTGATGATCAACCACTATTAAAACATTAACAGACATTGGGGGTGAACTTACAGGGTAGATAGCAATGTCAGAGAAGCTCTGTATTACTGATGGCTTCATATAACCCATGAGTAATTATCACCTTTAACTCAGAGAAAAACAATAAGCCATTATTTTGCTTGACAAAGATTTCTTTAACACAGCTCTATATTCTCATTCAGAGCCAAAGATGCCAGTAAAAGTCGGCATATATATATCCTCATCCTAAAATGAATGCTTTACGTGACCTAGTTCTAGGAAAAATAAATCAAAGGCTTTTACTGATATATGTTGAATGCTGTGTGCCTTACAATATACATAAATTCAAATGTGTAGTAGGAAATGCCATCTCGTGAAAATTTCAGTTTACATTGGGGAATAATGCAGTTTAGAGGTAAGATATAGTGGCTTAATATCTGGAATGGATCTATATAAGAAAGCTTCATAATAAGGATTTATCTTTGCATTTATTCATCAGAACAAATAATAAGTGGATTCCTTTTCCCCTGTCAAATATACTCACTGCAGAAAAGGACAAGGCATTATAGTAGTTTATTTTACATTCAGTTTGATAATGTAGTTTAAATAAAGATGTAAAACTCTAAATAACACTGGCAGCAGGCAGCCCTCCTCAAAGGTTACCCCATGTACTGTAAAAGTTATAAGAGCATGTTCCTCCAACACTTTTGAGAACTTCCACTGTATCATTTCTGAAGAGGCTTCCACCTCCTGGCATGTCTGCTCTGTGCATCACTGAAACCTCTCCTCAGTAGCACCATCAGAAGTAAATGTTTCAGGATAAGGACCTGCTGTGGGCAAAGCAGTTTCAGCTTGGGGAATTGCACTCAACGTAATTTATTGCCAATTAACATCAATTTTTAATTACTCATTCGAGTATTAAGAAAAACAATTAAACAAACACTGAGGAAAAAATCTCTCATTCCCTTCTCTGCTTTCAGTTTCAGACCAATGGCTCTTTTCCTGCCTTCCCTGGTTCTCCCAGCCCATGGTCTGGCCCCATTGCTTTGGGGGAGACAGTGGGCTGTCCAGGAAACTGCTGTCCCTACACAGACATTTCCTGCTGCTGCTCCTTCCTCTCTCCTCCTAGAATCATTGTAGAATCACAGAATGGTTTGGGTTGGAAGGGACCTTAAAGATCATCTAGATCCAACCTCGCTGTCATGTGTTACAATCCCTAGTGATTTCTTCCTAAATTTTATAAGAAGAAACCAGGCGATGTAACATGAAAA
>JANRMJ010000054.1:99760202-99785553 GCA_025584955.1 Alethe diademata | reverse complement strand
TGGACAGGAAGAAGTCCTTCCTGGCTTTCTGCCCACAGGACAGGGACCTGGGATTCTTATGATTTCATTCCTTCTGCCTCTAAATACTGAACTACAACAGTCATGGGCATTTCCACTGTATCAGGTTGCTCAGAGCCCCATCCAGCCTGGCCTTGAACACCCAGGAATGGAGCATCCACAAATGCTCAGGACAACCTGTGCCAGTGCCTCACCATCCTCACAGTAAAGAACTTCTACCCAGTATCTAATCTAAACCTGCCTTCTTTCAGTTTAAAGACATTACTCCTTGGCCTATCCCTACATCCCCTTGTAAAAAGTCCCTCTCCAGCCTTTTTGTAACCCCCTTCATCTACTGAAAGGCCTCAATAAAGTCTCCCCTGGGCTTTCTCCTCTCCAGGCTGACCAACCCCAAATGCCCTGCTCTGGTTTCTCACTGCTCTTCTGCTCCATGGGTCCCCCTGGGATGCAGTCCCTCAGGGATGTCCCTGACCCTCTGCAGGTAGCCCACAGCGCAGAGTGTCCCAGCTCCAGGCAGGGCTTCTCAGGGGACTCCCCTCTTTCCAGTGCTGTCTCCAGCCATGTTCCCAGCCCTGTCCCCTCCACCCACCTGCCCCATTTGTCCTTCCCCACTCATGGCTGTCTCTCACTCCCAGCCATGGTCCTGTGACTCTCTGCCCCATCCTCTGCTCAGGGACTCTCTGTCTCTCACATGGCTGGCTCTGAGAACAAGGCTCCAAAAGTGCTTTACTCTAAGTTTTGGTTTTCTCAATAGTTTGGTTAACTCAATAAGTTAAGCATACTTTTGAAATAGTTTTGCACAGCTCAGGATCTTCAGGCAAACGCATTTTGATAATCCTTTTGAAAATCTGCTTTTCATCATTCCATTTGCTATTTTTTGCATATGGCCTTCAGCAAGTTATAATACATTTCCTAGCTATTCCTCAGAACTATTGTATATTTCAGTTGATAAAATTTGATAGGCTGAGATCATCCTGTTTTGCATTTAGTATAGGTAGCCCAGATGCC
The DNA here is from genome assembly GCA_025584955.1 of Alethe diademata. Taxonomy (NCBI): domain Eukaryota; kingdom Metazoa; phylum Chordata; class Aves; order Passeriformes; family Muscicapidae; genus Alethe; species Alethe diademata. The sequence continues at coordinate 99,784,527 of JANRMJ010000054.1, read as the reverse complement.
ATTTTATAAACAAATGTTTCAATGACATTGCAAATTATCTGCAAATGTACCGAGAATGTAATCAAAGAAATTGCATCCTTGTTGTTTTACAGTGTATTACAACAGGTTAAATATCATCACATTAATTTTCACTCTTTCAGATGATGAATTCTTGGTTCAGCCTTGTGTTCACATACTGTTTACTGCCTGGTATTTTTGCTTAATTTATATAGTGGACTGAGAATGTGTAAAATCTCATACTGACATATAATCTGAGGAAAGGTCACTTGTGTGTGCTTTGGGGATAAGGGACTTGTCACCTGTCATTTCTTCACACAGCAAGGTGCAAAACCAGATTCAGATTACAGAGAAGAATCTGTATACAACTTGCAGCCTGAAAGTTATTTTGTGAAGACTGGTAAATAAATAATTCCCATTCACAGAAATAAAGATCAATCCACTAAGGTTTTCCACTCAAATGTTTTCAGGGGTTTTTTCACAACAGACAATTTTTAAATGTACCTACTGGAATTAAGTAAGGGATAGTGGATGTGACTTTTAGAAATTTTTCCTAATTTTAAATTTTTGGAGCAACTTGAGGAAGAGATGCTAACGTTTTTAAACCTAGATGTCAGTCACAGAGGCTACCTCAAGGAGAACATGCTTACTTTTCCTCCATTGTCACCAGCCACTAACACCTGGTAATTTTCTTGCATAATATGACACAAGAAGACAACATCAGAAAATGTTTAGATTTTATCTTTTCATGGCATGACTTTTTTCCATCTAGAATGTAATTATTTCCAAAAAAGTAACAATTGCCCTTTAATTTCTCCTCTGCCTAAATGACCAGGAACTGTGCTAGATGGTTTTAGTGAAAGACAGCTCCAGCAGTGCTAACACTACAACATCTCTAGTACTCATAAAGAGAAAATAGTTTACCACAAAACATTCAAAACTAACTAAGGAAATAATGTACATATGTTCCTTTTCTTTGTGCCTCAATTGCTTTTCTGCAGAAGCCTTAAAGATTGTCATTTCACTCACCTCTCTGCAGAGCAGAAAACTCAGTTCTACACTGCATAACAATTGTGTTTGCACAAAGGTAGGGAGGGTGTCTCCTTTATTCTGAATAGCTGCTTATGTTTATTTACAGTGATAAGTAAGTTTCATGCTGTCACTACAATATAGTAGAAAGTGGTGAGAAGGACAAGCAGTGGCGGATTTAATTTATTTCTAGTTCAGTTCATTGTGTAGGCACATTAGCTGGCCTCTTTAAACTTCAGAAATTATCACATCAAAATTTTAAGATCCATACAAATAAGAGACAAGGATGGAGCAAATTGCATGCAAAAATATAATTCATGTCAGGGAAACAGCATCATGCTTGTATGTATGTATGTATAAAAATAAGTTTTATTAAAACCATACTAGAATAGTAGCATAATTCATGAAATAATGTTATATTAATGTAATCAAATTAATACAACATATTTCATTTAGATGCATATTTCAAATTTAGGTCATTCAGAACTCCTGTGAAAAGTGTTGATTTCATATTTTCATTGCTATTAACAATTATTCCATATGAAAAGAGGTATCTGTGTTTCAAGTTTAATGCTAAAAATAAATTATGGTTTCAGACTGTAGTATGGGAATAACTCCCCCTTCCCTGTGCAGTTGTGCCCTTCAGTGGATTCTTAATTAAAGGAAGGGTTGTTTTGCTGAATTGAAAAGAAGAGTATCTCTATTTGCAGTTTGACTGACTTGCAGTGAAAAGAATCTCTGACTTCTTTCTGGAACTTCACTTTTCTGAAAGACAAAATCTGTTCACCTAAGACTTCAGCAGATGTGCTTAGAGCAGTAAAATTAACTCTTATGAGGCAACTTGCAGGGAACAGTCTAAGAACCAGACCTGGGACTAAGTATAGGAGAGCTGTCAGAGTTTTCTTAGCTTTTCTCCCTCAAACTTGCCACCTTGTCAACAAAGCTGGACCAAGGAATTTGCCCTTGGAGCTCAGCAAACCCTTTTGGTTGTCCTGATGGGCTGCCAGCAGAACTACTTCATATCACAACAGAGCCAATAAGAAACTGTAAGCCTGCAGAGTTTTGCAGACAAAGTTCGAAAGTGACATTAGCAAAAAAAACTGAGGAATGATGAAGGATGTGAGACAACCGTTTCAGAGAGCACCATTAACCTCTGCAGCATGGGATTTGTCACAACCCCTATTGTCCATTGAGTGAATATGGGTTGGGTTACAGACAGCTCTTTTGTGATCTTTTTTGAGTCAACCTTTGCCTGCTCTCCTATATTTCTCATTTTCCATAACCTGTCACAAATGGGTAAAATTTCATCCTCCAACTACTACTATTTCACACATGCATCATGGTGGCTTCTGACATTTCAACTTGACTGCTGTAAAACTTCATAGTTACAGATCAAAACTCACCCCTAAGTTATAACTTATTTGAAATTGGGTAGCACTTTTCTGAGTATGAAATAGATGAGCTTGGCATTGCTGTTGAATCCTGAACCAGGACCAAAACTTGAGTCCATTTTTACGAGCATTAACCAGCACAAGAAAGACACCTCTTACACTGGGACCCTTATAACATGAATGGACCACAAGAAAATTTCACCCCTAGGACCTGAACCTGGTATTCAGCCTGCAGTCATGAGGCCTCTCCTCTAGGAAGCTCCACGCTGAAGCAGAAGCGTGTGAGGAGTCCTCCTTCTGGGGAGGAAGCAGCAGCAGATACAACAGGTAATGAACTGACCACAGCCCCCATTCTCCATCCCCCAATGCCATGGGGAAGGAAGAGGTACACAAAATTGGAAGTAAAGTCTGGGAAGAAGTGAAGTGGTGAAAGAAGATGTTTTTAGGATTTGGTTTTAGTTCTCATTATCCAACTCTTTTGAATTGACAATAAATTAAATTAATTTCCCCAAGTCGAGTCTGCTCTGCCCATGACAGTAACTGGGGACTGATATCTCCCCATGCTTATTTCAATTCACAAGCCTCTCATTACATTTTCTGTCATGTGTCCTGCTGAGGAAGGGAGTGAAAGAGCAGCTTTGGCAGCAACTTGCCACCCAGCCAAGGGCAACGCTCCATATTCAGGAACCAAAGGAAGTAAAATATGGTTTGTGATTGGAATTACTATATTTTCATGCAGGGCTCCTGTCAGAATTTTTTTGGGAAGAGAAACATTTGACTTCAAAACCTGCCTTGGGAGTGTTTTAACATATTGCTGATCTGCATCAATAATTGCAGGGGAACTGTATGTGCAGTCATATTATACGCATCATTGTTTAATTAAATGGTGTACAATGCTATCTGCTCCCTTTAGTCAAATTCTGCTGCCTGTTTCGTGTACCCTGAGGTTCATGGGGCAAAGGTACCACGCAGCATTTGCTGCATCACTCAAAGGCAATATAGTTGAGAGAAGAGAAAAAAAAAACTGTGGCAGCATGGAGTGACTGAACACTCTGCTCCCATAGCATCAGGACAAAGGTAAAAATGATAGGAGACAGCAAGTATAAGAAAGAACCTCACAGTGTGTGCGCTACAGAAAAAGGAAAAAGGCAAGAAGAAGAAAGGAAAAAAATGTTTGTTAGACCGATTTTGACAATGGTATATTCAAGAAAAGGGACTAGAAAGGAGATAAAGGCATGAAAAAGCTTTTATGTTGTTTCATCAAGAGAAACATCTTCAGGAAATTTCAAGAATATAACATTGTCTTAGAAAAGCCTTAGAAACTGTAGAAAGGAAAAGGTCAAAAATTCACACAATCAATTTGTTTATTGAAGAAACTGTGGGATATTATAGGATCCCAACCACGCTGTGCTAACTAAAGTAGAAAAAAGTAATGTAAAAGAGACTGAAGAAACATTTTTAACAGCACAGCCTGCCTACTGAATGATTTAAAATTTAAATGCTGATATCCATGAAATAATTTCCCTAAGAGTTGGAGGTGCCATCAAACACACTACACAGGTGAAATGACTGGAAATGATGATCCTGCCTTTCAGATTGGGACTAGGTTGTGCAGAGGAGAACCTGGAAAGAGTTGCCATGCCTGTCATGTCCATTTTGGACATGTGCCTTCCTCAGCAGCATCAGAACTCTATTCCCACCAGTGTACACTTATGAGTTTTCCAACACCCCCACCTTCAGACAGCCTATGAAAAGCCTTAGTTCATTTGTCTCCATTTTTTCCAGTTAGGGTGACAATGCTTTCCATTTCGTTTAATGAATAATCAATGTTTAATTTGATTAAAAACTTAAGGATTCAATTATGTTTATTAAAGAATTCTTTATTTTGGTCAGTTTTGTTGTCTTTAATGAGGTCGTATTCTATAATTAAATCCCTTAATGCAGAAAACTGCTGTATAATTAATAAGACCACAGTCCTAAATTACTCTGAATAATGAATCCAAGCAAGACCCAAGTAATTAAAAACGTTTATTACTAAAATCTGTGACATATTTCCTAACCACATTTGGAGTGCAAGGATGATCTTTCCAGCCACATACTGCAGCAGGCTCCCTGTGTGACCTTGGACAAGGTATAGAATCTTGCTGAGACAAACTTCCTTATCTTTTTTGTTGACAAGGTCTTCAAGTAAGCACTTAGGGGCAAGGAGAGGCACTCACTCTTTACATGCATAGTGCTTAATAAGAAGGGATTTTCTTGGTAGTCAGAAGATAAATTGTAAGAGTTAGGGAATAAACGAAGTAAACTACACCTTCCTCACTATCCGTCAACACAGCTGGTTCAGGAAGTATGAAAAAACCGAGGCAAGGCCTGTGTGGTCTCTCTGCCTCTCTCTCACTCCAAAACGAGCAGCTGATGTAATCCATGAGATGCATCCTGGTGTTTAATAACTCACACTCTCAGTGAATTTTGAACCCAACTTTACATGTGATCATCACAACTTCCCATGCAAGGAGTGCTGCAATTTAGTTACACACAGCGTAGAAAGGTACTTACATTTGCTTTTTTTGTGTCTCTAACTGCTATTTTTAATTCCTGCCCATCATAAGAAGGCAAATTATACAGATTGCACTATGAAGGCAAGGAAATAAACTTGCTCCATTCTTGCCCATTACATTTACTATGTAACATTAAAATATGTATATTTCATATCATCCTGAGTCATCTCCTTCCCAACATGTTCAAGTTTTTCCTGGAAAGAAATAATTTCACCACTGTGATAACATTCGCTTGACCTTTTTGGTTACTCTTTTTCAAGAAACATAAACACAAACTGTACACAATGCTTAAGATGTGGTACACCACACATTTATCAAATAGCTTAATCAAATTTTATATTTTGTTCTCATTTCATTTCCTAACCATTCTTATCAAACTTTATGCTCCTTTGACCACTGTTGAGAATTTAACCGATGTTTTAATAGCACCAGCTACAGTAATTTCAATATCTCTCTCCTGAGAGGCAATAGCTAATTTAGAAACCATCATTCTGTATGTACAATTAAGGTTGTGTTTCTCCATGTGCATCTCTTTGCATATATTGACCTTGAATTTCATCTGCTGTTTTACTGTCCAGTCATTCAGTATCATGAAATCCTCCTGTAATTCTTTGCAGTCAATTTGAGAGTCGAATGCCTTGAGTAGTATCTCATCAACAGCAAATTTTGTCACCCTGTATTTACCTTCTTTTCTAGGTCATTTATGAATATATGGAACAGCTAAACTTCCTGAAATGCAGCATCCATTATAATTCCTCTCCTTATCTGTACCTTTTGTTTCCCTTGACGTAATCATATAACCACATTTTCCCATCTCTGCATTTTCTATCAATTTTGCTTTTATTAAGCCAGAAGAAAAAATTATCTTTAATCTCAAGACAGCTTATTTTTCTTAAACCTTTTTGATGAAGGATCATGTCAAAAGCTATTTGGAAATCCAAGCAGACCTGCTTGGTAATTATATTCATATATCACTGACTCCTTCAAAGAGCCCTGGGTTATTTGTGAGGCATTTCTTCCCAGTATGAAACTTTGCTAATTCTTTGCCATGTGTCATATTCTTGTATCTATACAAGAAAGGCTGCATTCTTGAATTCCATTTACTGAAGTAGGCTGTTTATTATGGCTTTTATATCAAAGTCTAGTCTGTAGTCTTCTACATTGCCTTTGTCACTTGCTACTTTATAGTTCTTTAAGGTAGGAAATTATTTAGTCAAATATACTACTGTTGTCTACTATTGTGATTGATTCTCTATTTCATTTTAAATTTCTGTTCAAATGCTTGAAAGAATATCATCTGGGTTTTTTATTCATTCTTGATCATATTACCTATTTGTCTAAAACCTTTTCAGTTTGAGAAATTCAACTTGACACTTCATTTTGAGAAGGTTTCTCATACTCTTTCTTTGCAAGAAATTCCCTATGTATTCTTGTAGAAAGCATAAAGGCAAATAACTAATTTGGCTTTTCTGCTATAGGCTGACTATTTATGCCCTGAGAATCTGTCTGGCCATGCAAGCACTCTGATAAGCTTCATTTTGATCAACTTGAAGGGGTAAATAAAAAGAACTGTATATTTTACCCTGGGCAGCGCATTCTAAATCTTCTTCCTTATTCCACTTTTGCTTTTTTTGCTTTTGCTTTTAATCTGGTCTAATTCCTGCTATTTTCTAGCCACCTCTGCTGTTCAACTGTATTTTCAACTACTTTTTGATACACACAGAATACAGTTGGTATCTCTATTTTTTAGCAGTCGCCATACCAACTGCAAGTATTTTAACATTTTGCCTGTAGCTTTTAATCTCCTTTTAACAGGCTACTTCCATTTTCAGTAACAGTCATTATTATATAAATTATAATTCCTCTCATTCATCAGACAGTGTTCAAAATAGAGAAATTATGGTGAGCACCTTAATTTGACTTGCTGAATCTGGAAGAGGCCCAACAGGCCTGGCTGGGGTGGAGAGGAGAATCTCAGCCATGCAGTGACACCTGTCCTAAACGAGTGTTTCTGGCCAGGTTACCACGCCAGACACCTGGAAGGAGATGGCAGGTGTGACCCAGTACTGACAGGAGAGAAGTGCTTTTCTCAATGAGCAGCTGGAGGGCTGGCAAGATATATGAAAGCTTTCAAACTCTGTCTAAGTACCCAAAATCTCACAGCCTGGAATTCATCTCTTTGGAAATTACTTGACAATCGGAAATGGAAATTACTTGGCAATCTGAAAGATATAAGTGTCTAAGAGGAATTTTACAATACCGGGTTTTCCTGTCTACCTGGCAATGATAGAATAAAATGCAATTGCTGGAAATTAAAGCTAACAATACATCACAACAAAATTTCTGAGCTGTACACAGAAATATACTGTTGCAGGGGATATGTTGACTTTGGACAATTTTAAGTCTAAGGGAGACTGTTACAGGCTATTACCTTCAGAGTCACAGCCCTGCTTTTGTGCCTGTTTCAGGCAGGGTTCTGACAGACCATGACTGCCTCCAGAGGGGTACCAGGGTCCTGACTGTCACAGGCTTTCAGTGAGCTGCTGCTTACATCATAAAGCCTTGAGCACTGTGGCATGTCAGAAAAACTCTTGGCTTTCTGGGATAGTCAATACGTCTTACAGCTGATCCCAAATTGCCCAAAAATGAGGATGATTGCCCAAAAATGAGGCATATCATCAGGCTGAGCATACCCACATTACTTGCAAGGAAGATTCTGCCTTCAGAGTAGTTCAACTACTCTTGATGATCCACAACCCTGGATCATCTGTTAAGATCTGATAGTTGCTGAGTCTATGAATATTATGTATCAAAGCTATGACAGTGGACAATTCTTATCAAATTATCTCTTTAATAGTTGAAAAACCATCTTCCTAATATTTTGTTGCACAGGTCACTAAGGAAATAACTGCTATCAAATTTATCACAATTAAAGCAATAAAATTACTGATGAGACAAAGAAACCGTGGCAGTTATTTTTACCTGGCACATAAAAATATCAACTGCTACAGAATTTTCCATAGTGCTGACAAACTGATTCTTACCTTCTGTGGTGTGAGAGCATCAGCACATTTTATTTCTATCTTTGAGGTCATTCTTCCTTCCACAGGAGCTGCTATATTGGTAACAGTTATTCAAAACATTTTTCTCACTCTATTTATGTTGGAGTTTTACTTTTGTGTGGCTTTCTAGATGCCCAGGATCTGTTAGATAATGCCCATCGAATGCTATATTGTGGGAAGTCATAGGCTACAAGCTTCTTTAAAAACCTCTCATGACTCTAGTTGAATGAGTGGTTAGTGTTCCAAATAATTTCTGATGATTTCTAAATAATTTCTGATGACAGAACTCACTGAAACTTCCTTGCACATCCTAAAAGTTTAAGAAAATTTTTCTCCAAGGAAAAAAAAGAAATCCAAGGGTAGGAGTCAGAAAGTTTTCAGAAAATGGGACTTTGGGCCACTGATAGGAAAAAAAAAGTGGATGCCCAGGTACTGGCTTGAAGTCAAAGACTCTTTGTTTAAGAGTTAGAAAGTGGAATCTCAGGTTACACAAATTTACTTTAGTGCTTGGCTTGTATGAGCATTTCAGTCCCATCTCTATCAGGTAGACCTAAATTTTTAAAAATCTAGAGATAAAGGATAAATGAGCAAACTACTGCATGAACCTTACATTTCTGTTAGCATTTTGAAGATCATTTGAACTGTAGGATTGAGGCCATGACAGATGGTGGGTTTGTCTGTGTGTTACAGACTCTTACTATTTGTAGGAGGAGGAGATTATTTTCTCTCTTAACAAAAAACAAAATTAAAATACACCTCTGAATATTGCTGTCCTTATAGGGGAGGAATGTGCTTTGAAGTGTCATACTTTTGCATAGTCTTGATAATCAGTAATGAAGAGAGTGCAGAAGATTACAAAACAATATAATCAAGTGATATTAATGAATATTTCAACCAACAGACATTTCAAAGTTTTAATTAAAATTAGTAATTATTGGTATTGTAATGTGTTCAAGAACATACAGACAGGTAATCACAGACCTCTCAAACGGGCTACATTACACATGCAATTAATTATGGAAGACGTTGCTGCTCAAACCACCCTGGGATCTCTGAGATTTAAAGCAAGTGCTCAAGCATTTCAGTACAGAAGGCAACTCCACTAACACAGCCAGCAGATTAACTATTATACTTAAACCAGATGCTGCATTGCCGTGATATGGCTCAGATCTGTTCTGCTAGCAACAATTTTTACTCAACTTTTTAATAGCACAAATACTTCTTCTTTTGCCTAAAGTAAAATCTGGTATTTTTAAACACTGGCTGTGAGAGCTTGCAGGACGAAAAAAAAACCACCTACAAAGATGTTCTTTTCACAATATGCCCTCCACACTGCAGGGGAGAAAAGTTTAATCAAAGTACAATGCTCGTTCTTGATTTTCTTTCTCTTTGACACTGCCTCCACCCAGAGCTCCCACTCTGATGTCCTTTCATGATTCTTCAGGTTTTCTGAAGTCAATTTTTTCACTAGGGAGCAGGTCTGAAGGTTCCTTACCTGAATACGAGGGTTTGTAACAGTACCTCCAATTCACAATGAAATGGCTTAATTTAAATCATGGAGGGGTTGTTTAGAAACTGCCCTGAGTATACTTTGACCTACTGCTACCTGTGAGCCTGAATAGACATTTTAGAAGAACTTCCATGTCCCTCATTTAAATCATTAATCTGAGAACTGAATCTCATACTGAGCTATTCTGAATAAATCTTTCTGTCAATTCAATCCACCCAAAGCTTACTGTTAGGAAAAGTAGAGTCTAAAAGCATTCAATCTTGTTTATAGATTTGAGGCTTCATGCACAGCAGGATCAAATATACTTAGAAATAAATGGGAGTGGATAGGAAGAATGGAGCTTTTCTGTGACCTTTTCAAACTCTTTTCCAAAAGGCAAATCCTCCACTCTTTACTTGGCAGGTGCCGATCTCCAAATAAGCCCCTAAACTCTTCCCAGATTCCTTGCTGGATTAAAAAAAAAAAAAAGTCTAAGAGATTTCTGAGCCTATTGCTATTGATAGGAGTCCTGCTGCAGAAAGGAAGTGGAACATTAGGCCTAAGACCTTTCCTCTACTTCCAGACTCAAAATACTACTCATGTAAACCTCATAATTCTGGGGGGGTTGTTATTTCCTCAGCACCATAAGGAAGGGAATGGACAGAGGTGTCACTTTGCAAAAAGCAGCAATATCCTATGAGCCTATCCAGCCTAATTTTCTGCTACCGGGTTGTGTCCACTGCTGATCTCAGCAGCTGTTTTGCAGGACAAGGTAACCTGGCTGTGAGTGTCACGAAGGAAGAAATAACCTAATTCGGAACATTTATCAAGGTTGTTAATGTGATATTAAAACTGAATTGTAAGATATTTAAAATCTTGTTCGATGAGATGTTGAGCTCTTAGATGTTGCAAACAATGGGATAAAAATCCAAAGAGCCAATGTAGTAAAAGAGATGTGACCCACTAAAAATATTGTCCCATCTCTTTGCCAGCTTGAAAAATGTACAAAATTTGAGGTGAAGCAGTGTAAGACATACAGCACACCAGCACTTTTCATTCTGTGCAGTCCTTTGGGGTAAGATGCTGCAGTTATGCTTTGTAGAAAAATCTGGGTGTTCAGCTCAGATCAGGAACCACTGCCTTCCAAAAATGCAACATACCTCTAAGCAAGAGAGAGAGACAAATTCTCCAGTGCTTTGAACTCTGAATCATAAGCCCATTGTTTTTCCCTCTAACCCCAGAGAATACAAAAGTTAGCATTATCCACAAAAAGATATGTCAAACTCATCCTATTGAGACTCAGACTTCTTGTGAATTCTGGATTGCTTAAGGAAATATCACAAAGGGAAATGGCAGAGTACCACTGCCACTGAGCTTCTCCTGTCTGTAGCAGAGTAGAGCTCTCTATACTTTGAAGTCCATGCTGAAGGACATAGTTCTCTGAACAGAGCTGCATGGACCATGGGTATACTTCTCAAAGATTGATGGCTAAGCTTCAGCTCCTAAGCGCATGCTTATTTTCCTAAATGAGCAAATTGATGCTTCCGTAAAAGCTTTTTATTTCTCAAGAACTGCTGACATTGTCAGTGAATCTGAACTTGTGAAAAACACATATTTTCTTTCAGTTTGTGTTTCTCACTCCCCATTTCAGATTTTCATCCTACAATTGACTCAATACAGGTACAGAAACATCAGTATTTGCAGTCACTTGCAGTTTCAGAAACAATACTTCTTATACACACTGATATTCACTCTTTTTGCAGCTCACTGCACCACCTCCTTATTATCTCACTTTCAAAAGATAAAGATAATACTCCAACTACAAGGTTATGAGGCCAAAAAGAAATATATATTCATTTCAAAGGATTTCAGCTTTGGTCTAAAATTCAGCTGGAATACTGTTTATCCTTATTTTTTCCATAATTACTGCTATTACACCATGTATTAATGAAGAAACATATCAAGGATACAATTACCCTTCATCTCATTTAAGAAATGGAAATTTTAATTGAAAATAGCAAAAAAAAGCCACCCAGGCAGTATCTGGCTTATTTGCTCTCTCTGAAACACAATGGACTAGTGGTTCCATGAAGACAGTTGACCTTAATAGAAAGGTCAAATTCCATGCAGGAATTTGTCACTGAAAAAACTCTGAGATAACTAAGTAGTACAAGAGAAGGCAAGAGAACAGTCAGGGAACAACATCCTTGGAGTGTTTGGGGGGAATAACTCAGAAGGAACATAGTTGGCATATACTTTACATTGCCTTCCTTAAAGGGCAAGGCATACTAACATTCTTTCAGTCATAACTTTTGCAACTCCTGGGAGCTCTTTTAGTGGAGATTTGAGATATACTAGGCTGAGATAGTTACAAGGCACAACTTGAGATTGTCTGTGCCATGCATGTTTTTCATCTTCAGGCAGAGATCAGTGGAAAGAATTCAGATGAAAGCATGAAAAAGGGGGAAACAAGCTAAGCTGCTACAGACTGCTTAGTAATAACCTTTTTTTCCATAGCAAATGGTCCCTAACAATATTTGCTTTACAGTATTTCTGCTCAAATGAGAGTTTTCCATGTTCATTTAACACAGGATATCTCAATGCTGAGTGCACTGTTACTAGAAAAAACTCAAGGCAAGCTGGGGGACTCAAATAAAGGATGCCTTTATTAAAGGTCAAGCTTTTAATTTTTGAAAAACTGAAGAACCACTCTCCTAAAAGATGCAAAGTATTTCCCCTACTGATATGGAGAATTATAATTTTTCACATTGTTTTCTTAAAAGGGCAGATACCTGACATTTATCATTAAAAACAAACTAAGTAGCAGTGCATTAGGGAATAAGCACGGCCTGACTCTTTCTACATTTCTGCTTCTTATCACCTGATGCTGTAAAAAAAATATATTTTGGGAGTAAAACACAAAAGGAGAGTGATTCACACTGAAAACAAGGATTGTAACTACGTGTTTGTTCATCAGTCTAAACAAAAAAAATTAAAAATTTTAAAAAATAAAGCTTGGGATTGATTTTGGAACATACAGATCACCAAAAAATCATGACCTGTTTTTTGAGCATGTATTTCAGCTGAGAGTCTACACCAGTGAAACCAATGGCAAAGGACAGTATGAGCAACCAACACAGACCTTCCTGTTAGGACGTGCAGGTAGAGTCCTGAAATGCCTCAGGAAGAGAGGGAAACTGGCTGTGAGCCTCTCCTGCCCTGCCTGAGCATCTACCACTGGCTAGAGGGAAATGTCACTACTCCTCTGGAATGGTGCTTAAGTGATGATGCTCCAAACAGCATTTAAGCATTTTGTATTTCTAAGATAACAGAGTCTGCTATCCATGATAATTCATGGCCATAGACTGACAGTTCAATTGACAATTCATGGAAACACAGCATTCAACAATGCCACTCTAAAAACAACTTTGGGAAGGAGCTGCAGTTTCTAGGGTCAGACATAGCATGCAATACCACTGAAACATTCTTTTTTCCCACCACTCCTGGGTCATTCAGGAATCAGAAGTGTTGAATGTCCCTCATTTTTATGATGAGGGATTTTCATAACACTTGCAAGGTAAAAAAAAATTTGTACAAATATCTTGTCCATGTGTTAATGGCTTTCTATCAGAATGACAAACAGAAATAATCCTTGCAGACTGTCATTATCAGTGTCGGTATCACAGAGCTCATAAAAGAGCATAGAATGACTGGCAGAATAGGAAAAAACATTGTCATATATTGACTATTTCCATATTTTTAAAAGTTCGCCTGCAACCTTAACACATGGATTTTCTGACTGGTTTGAAAAACTAAAATTTCACAGCTCCATTACATTCTTTATTAATTTTACTGAATTCTGATAGCATTCCTTTTTCAGCAGTGGAAAGCAATTCCCTTCATCTCTCTTTGTCCTTGTCCTGTGGCAGCCAAAGATAACAATGCTGACAATGGCTTGTGTCAGTAGGTCACAACACATGAGAAACTGGACACCTGAGTAACTTTCTCTAACACAGAAAGAAAAGAAAAAGAGGTATTATAAATAGATGGTGTGGCTCTGAAGTCTGTGGATGACAGATGAGAGAATGAAGTGTTTGACAGCACCCAGCACATGGATCTATAACAGCCCTAAATTCTCAATTTAAGTGAAAAATATTGGGCTATCAATATCAGAGAACTTAGGCACTGACTAGAGGGATATTCTAATCTCTTTTCACTTGAAAATATCCTCATATGTTCACTTAATTATATGTCTAAAAGCTTAGGTTAGGCCAGACTTTAAAAATTAGCTAAATAAAGTTAGCTTAAATTTCCAGGAGATTCACATCTTTATCTGCTTCAGCACTCCTCATTGCCTGTACCTGCCCTTTTCATTTAGTATAACATGTACATGAAGCTGTTTAACAAGAATTGGTGTTAATCCTCTGCAGTCCTTACTGTATCTAATATCTCTGGTGTGGAAGACAGACTAACATCCTTGTGAGGCCCGACTTTTACTCATTTCTCCCCTCATTTACATTTCAATGATGGACAATGGCAAAAGCAGGCACCCTAGGGTCATTCTCAAACCTGTGCAGTGTTTGCAAGTGTCTTTTGTCAAGATCACAGCTTCAGAGCTTAGCTGCAACTGCTAGGATAGCACTTGACATTATCCATTCTGGAGATAATATTTCAGCTTCTTTATCCACGTAGGGCATTTTTTTCTGGAAAAATCCAAAAACAAAAACAAAACAAACAAAAAAAATACTATGCCAAACAGTTCTCCATGTCCAACATCTTTTACTGCAAAGGGCTTCCAGAAAAATCACAGAACATTCCAGAAGGATGAATTTTCTTAGAAGAAAAGCTGCATAGCTAAAGCACCAACTCAACCCAATAAGGCAAAGTCTAGGCAACAGACAAATTCCTTTACTTTCAAGAGAGCTGGACCTGTGAAAGCTATACCAAAAACAGAAACAAAGAGAAAAGAAAGCTCAGAAACTGCTGAGCACCCTTCTTTCTCTAGTCTAGTAGAGAAAATTTTAAATCACAGTGAATATCCAGATGTTCCAAATGAATTGCTAAGGCATTGCATTATACTATCCATAAGTTCTGCTTTCAGAGCTAACATTTTTGAGAGGGAGAGGAGGAAGGGCAACAAGCTTTTCTGTGAATTCTGAATCTTCTAGCTTTAAAACTGGAGATACCTGGCTTGCTTCTGAATGAGCTCACCTTTATAATGTCTCATTTTATTGCCTTGTATAATGCTTATGTAGTTTAATCAAGCAACAAACTGACTAGAAACTGAATCTGCTGTAGTCAAAAACATAAAAATCCTCTATTTGACTGCAACTTTTTAGATTATTTTTCCTTCCTACTGTGACCCAGGATGCAGATCTAACAAGCCAAGTCTTTCTGGAAGGAAACACCAATTATACCTCGAAGTCTGTAATTCTGTCAAGCGTTGGCAACAGCTGCATTTCCTAGCAGAAGCAGCAAGGTCTTTAAGGTCTATCTGTTGTTGCTCTATTCACAGTCTCCATGGACACTGACTTGCTAAGATGAAGCTCATGAAGTGATTAATTTTCAGGGGCATTTAGTATTGGCTTGTTACTTCATGCTCCCTGCTGTTTCCACTAACTCAGAGAGAAGGGTTTGACCCTGCTCAGTGTATTCACCAGAGTTTGATCTCTCAGAAAACTACTGTGGTCTAAAAAAAATAGGGCTCTGCAGTGCTGCTGATGCATATGCTGATCATCTGTACCATGGTACTGACAAATCTTATCCAAAAAATGAATGCTTCATAGCATGAAATAACCCAGGGACCTTTTTGAATCTCAGGCATCTTTACAACTATTATATAGCTTGACTCACTCTCACTAAGCACACATAGAGAATGGCAGTGTAACTACTGTGCTAGAAGCAAGACTAACAGCATCCATGGGGATTTTTAACAGCTACATTCAAGGGAATAGTCTATGAATTCACAACTGAGACTTTTCCTGGTTTTTATTTAACTCCTACACAGTCAAACTTCAGCTGAAAATAACATGACAAATCTAATCAGTGCAAATCTGTCCCAGCTGAAGAGGTTTTCTCCTTTGACAGGTCAGAAGATATTAAGGAGGTTTAAAAGTTTGCCCTGCAAAATAAATCCAACCCATATGAAACTTCATATGAAATACACACACACACAAAATAAATCAACCAACACCAAAAAAAAAACAGGAACCTGCAGAATGCTTATCTAGCAAGACACTCTTCTGACGGGAAAACCATATTGTCATATGAGGAATTGGTCTGAAATAATATGAATCAATGCCAGTGCAAGAGCATTGAAGAACTGGCTGCAGGAGAGCAACTGAGGGTAAGGACAAGAAGAAGAAGAATTGAGGAAGAATTTAAAACTCACTGGAGAACATGGATATTTTCCCTGTTTCAATATTACTTTTTCAACAGCAAACATGATTAAAAACATGTAAAATCAAGGTAGGGAGAAACACTTAGGAATTACCTGTATCTGTATTGGCATTTCACATTTTACAGGGTTATTTTAGTTCTGTGATCTTTTCCCCCTGTTTACATCAAATATAAATGGTCCCTCTGAGTTGAGTGCTTCCTGGCATTCACTACCTTATACAATAAATTAGAGTCTACTTAGCAAGGAATTTACAGTCCAGAAATCTCACTCACTTTCAAGGGAAAGGAATGAATTTTAAACTGAAATAGGGTAGATCCAGAACAGATATAAGGAAGGATTTTTTTATGATGAGGTCCTGAAAAATGTTTCCCAGAGAAGTTGTGGTTACCCCACCCCTGGGACTGTTCAAGGACAGGTTAGATGGGACTTTGAGCAACCTGGTCTGTTTGAAGATGCCCCCGCTCATTGCAAGGAGGTTTAATTACATGATCTTTGAAAGCTCCTTTCTGACCCAAACCACTTTGTGATTCTATGAATTTCACTCATTCCAGTGTCCCCAAAAAGGAAAGACTAAGACACAAAGAGACCTACAGAACGCAATTTTCTTGATCCAGTAGACCAACCCATCAGTTATGGAATATACATGTTCATATGCACTATTCACAATAATTAAATAATATGACATAATAAATGACTTAGGTTGAAAAATTAAAACTCCACACTTAAATGTTTCTTATGTAGAAGCTGTAAATTTAAAAGCTCTCCACAGACTTGTCAGCTCAAGAGTTTTTGAAGTAGGCAGTTTAGATGCCCAGATGGACACAAGGGCAGGACTTCTCTCTGCTTCCTCAGTTTGTTATTTGATATTTAGACACTAAAAATACATTATCTACACAACTTCCTGGACATTTCTGCATGACAGAGAAACATCCCAAATAGCTCATGAAACATGCTTGACAATGAAAATAGAAAAAAAGAATTTGGAAGAAATAATAGTGTTTTTTAATCATTTAGTTAACTAAAACATCAAAATGTCATTGTGCAGATTGTAAGAAAATTTAAATAATTTATCTCAAAGATTAAATAAGTATCTAATTGAGTCAGGAGACTGCATCCAAAAGTGGGAGCCTTCTAGGCATTTTGATCTTTGCATCTACTAATAGCATCTACACATCCTCAAATCAAAGGCACAAGTATTCCTCAACAGATCCAACTCTGAGAAGGGTGAAACCAGAAGATGAAAGAAAATATTAACTGTGGTCGCTGAGATGTTTTGTCTCCCTGAGGAGACAATTCCTTACCCAGAATCCCCAGTAATTAACCTGGGAAAATCCACATAGCTGTCCATAAATAGAAATAATTTTGTCAGGCCAGTGTGGCTGCACTAAGTGATTATACCTTTATTTATAGATGCCTCTAAACAGTTTATTCAGTGTTTAACAAGAGGCATTGTACAAGAGGGGTTTCCATTCTTATCACCAACAGTAGACATTATAAATCAACAGATTTTATACAACACTGGCAGAAAATCATTCCTACTCAGTTACTTCCTCTGCCCATTTGATTCCATCCTCCACTTCTAGCTCTGTGATACACAATAGCTGGAAGGCAAGGAATGGAACCAAATATTTCAAGAAAAAGAAATCAGAACTGCCCTCAATGTGACTGATGTTTTTAAGATTTTGTCTCCTAATAAAAGATACTGATTTCTTTAAGTGGTTCTTTCCACAGGATATATAGTAAGACAGTTCTTCTGAGCAGAAAACATACACTTTGTGGAACACTATTAAACTGTAAAGGAAATTTAGATATCCAACCCCCTCTCGTTTCAAAAGGAATTATTGCCCCTCAGTTGTCTTACAAACCCATAAGAAGCACTTTTTTTGTGTGTTCTTGGCTGCTAGACCCCAAGAATTTGCCCAGAGTCTTACAAAAACTAAAGTATATAAGCCCAGGAGGCTTTATTCTTTATGTACAGAAATTTTTTTAAAAAAATCTGATTTTTAAGCAAAGTACAGTTGCAAAATTTGCTTCTGTCACTTCAGAAAAATAATGATGGGTGCTGTGCACTGCAAATTATAGCTGTAGAAAAATGCAAGTGGAACAAGTATTCACTGCATTTCAGGACATTAGCAAGAAGTGCAAGTCTTGGGTTGTTGTTTCTACTTAACAGCTTTGTCACTAGACAGTCACAGAATTAAAAATACAGGAGGAATGGCATGAGCAGTGAGTTGTCAACACCCTAAACCCTGTGTGCTTTCAATCTTATCTGACCTAACTGGATAACACATGGATGCCACATCTGGACTATAAACTAAAAAATTTAAAAATAATTCATTGGTGTCAGTAGTCTTACCTAACATTGAATAATATCTTTATTAAAGTTTAATATATTGAAAATTCAAGGGAAGATATGGCATGCAGTGCTTGCTTGTACTGAAATATGCAACATAACCAGGGCATTGTTGCACTCATTTCAGTGTAATTCCTGAAGAATTGTCCCATTAGTCTCTAGCAATTTGTGGACAGTAGAAAAGAACCATATGAATTGAAGTGAAAATAATATCACCTACAGCCTAAAAAAAAAAACAATAAAAGAAGAAAAATGGTGTGAAAACCAGGTGAGCACTGGACAATAAACATCTAATATGTGTGGCTGCAATATGGTTGGTCACATTTGAATATTTATTCATTTTAAGGATAATTCAGTTCAATAACATTATAACTTTTTTGCAGTCCTTTTTATTTGAGACATCTTTCATTCCTGTGGCTATGTAAATCCAAGAGGATGAATAAAGTTGATAAACAGCTTCTGGATCAGCTGAAATTCTCTGTGGACAGTCTTTCCTTGGTGCTCCACGGATTTCATAGGTTGTGAAGCTGAGTCTCACAACCACTTGGGAGGGAGCTGCTGGTGCTGGAGATAGACTGCTCCACGCTGGACCCCTGTTCGTAGATTAGGATAAGGGGGCTGTGAAAAACATTGTCAAGCTTATTTCTTTTGAAATGTAACTTTAAAATACAAACCTGAACAGTTATTCAGAAGCTTCTTCCTGCCCTGGTCTTGTAATAGCCCCTGAGAACCCTGCAGGTCCTACGATCACACAGAGGGTTGCACTTTGCCAGCACTTTATGGTGTCATTATCTCTTGCTGCCCTGGTTCAAGAAAAGGCTGCAGGGTAGTGTTTTACCCCAGGAACAGCAGTGCCAGTATCAGGTAAGACAGGAGAAGGGGAAGTGAAGTGGTGGAGAGAATTTGGGATAGAAAATACACTACATACTCTTGTGGCTTTGCCACCATTTGAATAGTCCACCAAGGGGTGAAACAGAAGAATTATATTCATGGCTATTGCATCTCTGCTAATTCTCTTCCAGGCTGAAAGAGCTCATTGTTCCTAAAATGCCATCCTTGATCAACTGTAAATTTCAGGCCTGTTTTGCAAGGGTCACAGTAACATTCAGGAGCATTTTAAAGCCAGTGCCTTTCCGAACACCCTGTGCAGCACTGCTTGTAATGGTACAGTCAGGCACTGTTTGTCACTGCTCCGCTGTGACCAACTTCTGTGGCTCTGTCTCAATGGGCACGTCAGAACCGAGCATCTGACAACCTCAAGCATCTGGGAGCTAAAAGGACTTTAAAAAAAAAATCATTATGAACTTTCAACCTTTTGGCAGTTGAAAATGCTGATGACAACAGGAATTTTGTTTCCCCGATGAGCGCTTGGTCCAAGGGTTGTAATTTTGGCAGGTCTGGCTTAGGGAGCTCAGAATCTCAGTTCCATATGACATTCTGTCCCCTTTTTGTTTCCCCCACCACACACACTCAATGCATGTTCGTATCTGTTACAACGTGGTTTTTTCCAGTTCTTGTCCAGTGCAGAAGTCTGTTAGCTCTCAGTGAAGAGCATTAATCATCTGCAGTGTTTGTATTTTTTTCTCATTCTATGAATGTACAGTATTCTGATGTTTGTTAAATGAAAAAAAAAAAATTAAAGCAACCAAAATCTGGGCCCTTTCTTTCACCCCACTGTAGCATTAGTTATCTAAACAATGACAATAACAACATATCTCATTAAAAAGTCATCAAATTCTTGCTGCAAGCAATTGATTTAAAGAGAAAAGGAAAGGGAAAAGTAGGTCTCAATATTAAAGAGCACTGCATTTCTAATTGATATACTGTGGTGGTCAAATGCCAACACACAGGCAGATCATTTAACCAGTCCTTCTGGGTGGCAACGTTAAAAGGACTTTCCCGGTAGTTCAAGCCAGTGACTTTAAGGAATGATGGCTCCAGTATCTCATTTATGAAAAAAGGGCAAACACTGCTATCAGTATGAGGGTGAAATCAAACCTGTGAGGAAGTGCAAGGAAGGAAATGTGCATGTACCTGAGGAAAACATGAGGAAAACTGTAACCAAACTATGAAGAAATAAAATGAGATAAAATTTTAAAAACTAAAACCACCATCCTAATATTTTGTATGGACAAACAAAATTAAATCAAAAATGAGTAAAAATGTTTAGCAGGAAAGAAGACACCTCAATTACATTAGGGAAATCAAGTTTAAGGCAGTGATGAATAAATAATAAGGATGCTTGGGTAGCTGTGCAGTAGTAAGGGCATCACCTCAATAATATTTGAACCTTCTGACCCCTGAGTGAGATCTGCAAGGTTTTGTTAGACTTGGACTGCACCTTAGAAGCCTAAAAGAATAGAGTTTTGCTTTCTCAAGAATTAGTAGCCTAGGATCTGAAGGTTAGTCTTGCTGAATTCAGCAGGCACTGCAGGTGCTCTGAAGCAGGTCACTGATACTGCAGTGCCCGTATATGTGCTTAGTTACTGCTCCACTGGCACTCTGATTTGCTCAGCTTCTGAAAGGCCTTGGTGTCCTTTGAACTGATGCCCAAATTAAGGAAATGCAGCCAAGTTCAGGCTGTGACAGTCAGTGCCACCCCTGTACCCACACCTGGGGCAGAGGATAACCGGGTGTGCCGAGGGAGGGATGCCCTGATGGACTGCACACACCAGATGGGAGAGCTCAGAGCTCTGCGTGCCAGCAGCTGGCACTCAGAGTGTTCTTTCAAAGGAAAACCGTAAGAATTCAGGCATACAGTAACTTCTCGGCCCACTTTACTGTGATCAGAGCAGACACTTAATGATTAAGGAGCTGAACTTAATTGTTCTGAAGGTTTAATAAATTTATCTCGTTTTTAAACCACTCAAGTCATTAAGTTAATGCCAAGTTTTTACAAGCTATCTGTTCCAATGCCCATTGATTTCAATATATATTAAACTGTGTGAACCAGCATGTGTAATCAGCAAGTGCATTTTAAGACTTGTAAATGACTCCTTTCCCAAGAAAGTGAATGAGAATATCCTGTAAGCATCACTTGGATGTAGTGTTGCAAGTAACAGTTCAATGGCAGCTTCAAATCTGGCTTTTATTCCTCTTGCCCAGTGTTAAGATATACCAAAAATACCTCCATGCAACACTGGATCCAGGGTCAATATCTCCTTTTTTCTTATCTAGCTGAAACTGTGTGTTGCCTAGAAAATGCACCCTCAGCTTTTAGAATTGATAAATATATAAACTTTCAAGGAAGTCAGGATGTAATTCTGGCAATTTGGAACATTCAAAAAGCATGCATCAAGATCAAAAAGATATAAAATAAAATATTCCTTTTGCTTATAAACTTGCAAGTGAAAAAGGTGCAGAAGAATTTTTTAATTTTTTTCCCCTTTCATTCCATTTGTGCATTCAGTGCCTGAGGTTTTTTAGTTAGTCACTAAGACCAAAAATTCCCTTTTTTCTTTCTTTTAAATTATTGTTATTATTGCTGTTGGTAAAAGTTATACTTCTCTGGAAAATCAAACTAGTCTTCTGACTGGAGGTTTAAGAAACCTCCAGGATAATGAGCTGGCAACAACGGGAAACTTATACAGAAAGGTGAAAATGGGATTTAAACAATTTTATTTGAAAGTTTTAATTAATGACATAGAGATATCTCTTGCTCTTTTTTTTTTTCCCCCTTTCTGTTTTAAACTCAGAAATAGAAGAAATTCACACCTTGTAGAAAAAATGTTTAGACACAAAAGGCACCTGAACTTACTGGTCACCTAAGTGACTTGATTATGGAGGGATAGATGTACCAGAAAACAAATCCATTTCTTCAATTCACTAAATATTTCTTCCTGTAGCAGAAAAACAGGATGCAAAAAAATTGACAAAATCTTTTGTAAAAAAAATGACAAAAATATACATTTCTTATGTAAGATATTGTACTCTACAAGTGACAAGAACTACAGAGGTTTCTCATGACATGCAGGCATATCTGTATGGGTAATAAAGAATTATATTTCTTATTCCTGGTAAAGGCATATCATTGTTGGACAACAACCAGATGACACAGAACATCAAGTCAGGATAACAATTCAGAAATATTCCTGTTACTCTGAATAAGCAATTTGTGACAGAAGAAATATTATTTACTGCAGAGATATTGCCCTTTACATTCATAGTGTCTCCTGACCTGAGGTCACTACCGCATACATGAGGAGAGTCATCACCTCTCTAAGTAAATATCAAACAACATGGGTGACCTTTATTTACAATATGTGTGTTGGCACAATCTAATGTGCAGAGAAAACATCTTAATATTTTGCTTAAATCTGTCCTGCAAGAAAAGACTTTCACCCCAGCTTTTCCAAGATAGTAAATGTTTGTTTAAACATGTTGCCTCCTTTTTTTTTTCCTGTGGTATTTGTTAACCCCATAGCACAGTAGAGCTATGTGTAATGAAGGAGACAGGGAAGCTGTTTAGGTGAAGGGAAGCAGGTTTCCAGCCACTAGTTAATATTCATTCTATGCACACTGAAAATCAGCATTGATAAGGCAGAGCAAAGGCACTAGCTAAATCCCAGCTGGAAAGAGAGGCTGAAGGGCACAAGTGCACACTGATGACCTCCAGGTGGACCTGGCAAATATTTGTGATGTCACACAAGCATGAAACACTGTTTTCTTTATTGGACAGCCAAGAGAATTTACTGGGGACTTTATCCACCACAGGTGCAGCTGACTCAAAAAACACAAATATTTATCTTTTTACCTATACAACACCTTCCTGATATCAGGGGAAAGAAGCTGCTCAGAAACATTAATCCTTGTTTTCCCCTCCCTCACCGCTCCACCCCTCTCTGGGGCTGATAGCCAGCAGTCCATGGATATCCAAGTATTTCAGATTTCAAGCATTCTGGGTTTAAAGCAAATGTTGCTAAGCCTGAGTGAACCCTGAGATAACTCTGGTTTGATTGCTTCAAAGTACAGGGAAATGCTTTCTCACTTCAGGCCAGCCCAAGATGAGCATGTCCCCCACCCTCCTTCCCCCATCAGTAGCTCCAGGAGATCAGAGCTATGGGAGTCCCCAGGCTGCAGCTCTGAGCAAAGTGCTGCTGGCTTTCTATTACTCTGGGTAACACACCACAGGCACACAGCACGGGCAGGAAGGACACTTTACACCTCCCAGGCCTTGGTTTGTGGTTTCATAGCATGGAATGCTCAGGGCCTGCCTCCAGAAGAGCTGCTTCATCCTTCCCACTGCAGGAGAATCACAGGCTGGAGCAAGCCTGAGCAGTGGGGCACTCACCTGGACTGAGGCCACCAGGTAACCCTGCCTGCATATTTTATGCAGTGGTTACAGTGCCAAGTGCTACCCTAAACAAGAATCAGCAGGACACAGCCCAGTTTAATCTCTCTGTTTCTGGCCCATCCGTTCTCTCCTCTTTTTTTACAGAGTCACAGCTTCAGCCATGGCAGTGAAAAGGCACTCGATCCAAAAGGGACTTTGGTGGCATGAGAAATAAGACACAGATGTAGCTCTGAGGAGTAGAAGGTTTTCCTAAAAATCAAGATGAGTTTATTCCCACATCTCAAGCCAAAATAATAAATTATTGCACCCTCCAATCCCTGGCACTGGTTACACCACTGCCTGGAAGACATGGATCTACCTCACCTCCAGATTTAAACACCACATGCCAGAGGATACCTATTCACTCTTACATTAGAGGATTTTCAGGAGAATTCTTATTTCTTACTCTGAAAAGAATCTTCCATCTTTTATAAAGTAATTAAATATTGATTCCTCCAGAGAAGGAGGCGAAAAGTCACACCAGTCCTGTCAGCCTGGTCCTTGATGAGGAAGAAGGAGCGCTACATCCTTCTAACACCAGAAATCACTCACTCCAAAATTATCTATGGAACAGGTATCCATGGCAATTGTTGTGACACACCAGCTAGACATGTTCTTTTCATACCCAAGACCTGACTGAGTGACTGTACTGTATAAAAAACAGGGTGTACTGATGTGTCACACCAGCACTGGGCAGATGCCATTTTAATTGTC
>JANRMJ010000054.1:99706721-99755018 GCA_025584955.1 Alethe diademata | reverse complement strand
TGGATGGCCAAACCTGAAATTAAATACCTGGATTAAAGGTCCAGAAGCGAGACAGGAGGAGGCTGGAGCAGTCTATAAATGAAAACCAGAATAAGCTTCAACATTAACAACCAATATTTGTGTAAAAAGTAAAAAGACATGATGAACACCATCAAGCCTAATTAAAATGCAGTACTTCTACAGCTCAGGAATGGAGATCAGGTTTTTACAGAAATTGGTTTGAAACTCACATTCTTCCCTTTTCTCATGGCCAGGCAGACTAAGTGAGGAGAGCTAGTGACCTTGGACAAAGTCTGGCCAGACAACACACCACTTCTTTCTGTGCCATTCCTACATTTTATACCAGTATAGTTCACTTGGCCTCAGTGCAGTAACAAAGGCTTTCTCTTCAAAAAAAGAAATTAAACTTCCCATTTGTAAATGTGATGATCTTCATGTTTTGCATAGCTTTATTTAGACTTAGCCTGAAGAAATTATGCCCATGCATTAAGATGTGTTCTCAATAGTAATTTCAAATGTGCAATTTTTCTGTACCATATAGGTTCAGATTTTCTTTTTTGTTGTCTTTTTTTAATGCCTGAATTATTCATGTATTAAGCCACTTTAATTTAACAAGTTCCTTCTTGAAACACAAACTTGAAAAGTCTTTTAAATCAAAAGAAAACAATATAAAAAGACATTTTTCATTGCCATTTCTAGTTAGTTTGAAATCTTTGCACTAATTTGCCAAGAAATAATTTTTCCTTTCTGACGGGATCACTATCAAGAAACAGCCATGGAATTGTGAATGCTTAAAACTGCATTGCACAGTTTCACTTAGATCTAGAGGTGCAGCACAGGAGTGCAGGACAGTAAAGCCCAAATGTTTTCCTTGTGCTTGGTGTCAGAGAGCCAGACACACAACAGTGACACTGGGGGGTTATTTCAGATGAGTAAGCAGCGTTACAAATTCCCCCTGCCCTCAGTGTGGACCCAGAACTCATTATCTCCTGGCCTGTCCCTGCAATGCAGGCTGTGCTCACAGATGTGGCAGCTCCATGTACATGACGATAGGTTTAAAATGGATGAGATTTTCAGGAACATAGAGTTCTTGGAAAAATAGGGCATGATCTTTGCAGTCATGGGGAAACATAGTCAGAGCCTTGAAACAGCATGCTAATTGCCCTGAGTAAAGTAATTTATTTTATCTGTCTGCCACTTGGTTTCCTGCAAAGCACAAAAAAAAACTATTATGGGATTTTACTGAAACTAATTACTACTATTTTATCACAAAGGCTGCTGAAGCATAATCCTCTCACTTTCATTCTGTGTTTCACAAACTCTGCCTCCCCTTCCTTCATCTTGAATTTAAAATCTTGTGGAAAGTCAAGAAGTACTTTAATCATCCTGTTGTAATAGACCCTGCTGATATTCAGCCTCACACTATAATAATATGGAGCAATAGCACAGTACATCAATGTAAACTCTAGTAAGCTGCATACACCACTGCTTATTTGTTCATAGGAAACCTGCACCCCACAAAGTCTGAGATGTGCTGTAAGGACACCACCTCCCTCCCCACAGAAACTTTCCTGAATAACAAGCTGAGCACAGGGTAATTTGTTTCCCTTTTCTAACTTACACACACAGGAACTAATAAGAATATGTTTAAAATACTGATGATTTGGTGACTAAATAGTGACAGTGTATCCTGGTATTAATGCAATATCTTGGCCTATGATTACGATTTTCTAGAAGCCCTGAAATGTCTCATTTTGATCAGCAGCATGAAATCCTGCTGATGTTGAGATACCTCATTAGAATGGCTGGCAACTTGTCTTTAATTGAAATTATTATTCTTTTGAAATGAATGACACTGCCTGAATATGTTCTGTCACATCTTGATAGTTAATTAAATTGATTTTATTAGAATAGTCAACCACACAAAATGCAATGTATAAAAGAATGTATTTGACAAAAAATAAATTCATCATCATACTGTCATTGAGATGAAGTACAGACACCATCAGCATTTTTCATTCGATATAACCAGCAAGAGTTCAACAAGTGTTGACGTACTAAGGAATTACAGTGCACTTTTTTAAGTGCCACCTACAAGGCTAATTTTTCTGTACAGAAAAGTAAATGAAGGTTGATATTTGGAAGGCACAGCAGTAAGAGGATCTTAACGTAGGAGATGAGGTGAAGATTTTCTTTTCTCTAAAAGAAGTAGGAAGAAAATAATTATGTTTGCTATTGAATTGTAAGGTCAGAGCTGCTCTTAAAAGGCAGACTTTCACTACTACAAACATTTTATCTATCCAAATGTTTGTGCCTTCAGGTACCCAACAATAATCTCTTTTTATATCACACATATGCTGCTTATCACATTTTCTTTTTTCCCCATTTCTAGTGGGTTTTCTACTCAATATGGTGGGATTTTTTAGTTCTTTTGTCCATATAGACATCAGACCCAATCCTGTGATGTTCTTGCTGACTGACTTTGAAGGTAATGTTATTAAAGATCTTCAATTTTATTCAGATCTTCATCTGAATCCAGCCTTCAGTGTGTTAAGCATTATTTTTGTGACATTCTGAGTCCATTTATTGTAGGTGGGTGGATACTTGAGGGAGCCAGCCAACAAAGCAAAAATATTCCATGAATAATCATTCGCATGTATGAACAAATGCACTTTCACTGTGTTACCAATTATCCATCTCCTTCCCCAAAAGCATGCACACCTTAGGAAGACTCAAATAGACTCAATCAGGTCCCCTGCACATCTGTGACAAATGCCAAAACCAGAAGTTTTACAGAAGGAACCTGAAGTCAGTGTTGCATTTAAAGATCTCAAGATACAGCCCATGGACTCTCATGGGGAAATATTTTTAAAATGCCTCAAAGCACATTTTTAAAAGTAAACTTTCAGATGCATACCTCTAGTAGAATTAAATCCAGCAGGATACCTTTTCATAGTGCTTGTTGCAAAAGGCAATGAAAAACCATCTGCATATTTAGGCATCTAAATCCCATCTTAAAATTCACTTCTAAGCAGTTTAACTGTGGGTCCTCCTGTCCAAGTCATTAGGATTCAAAGCTTATTACCTCTGAGTACCCCGATATTATATCCTATAGACTTAATGAGATACAAACTCCTAAATCAGTTATGTGGATTTCAGTTATCTTAAGGATAATCTGTAGAATTTAAGAAACCAAATATTATCATTTTTCTTTAGCCTCAGGGAAAATAATGTTATAACGATGAAGAAACTGGATCCTGCAACTAGACATCATACATCACCTTATGGATAATACACAGTTCATATGCAGTTAGAATCAAAAGGGGGAAGTTCTATTTCCACAGCTTGAAGGAACATCACTGGTAAAGAGCCAGTCTGCTTTTGCAGCTCCCCTGCCAAGCCTCTGCAGGGTCCTGCCCAAATGAGTGGCTCAGTAGGAAGCACTGGTGGCATGATAGAAAAAGAAAGGAAGAGTTACTTCTGCAATATTGCTAAACTATTTTTCTTCAGCTGATCTGCTATTCCTGATCTCCTTTAAGATGATCTGCTATTCCTGAGCTTCAAAATGTCATCTGACAAGAGAGCAAGTATTGGAAACAAACAAATGCACATTCCTTGTTTGAAATTGGCAAAGAAGTTGTCACAGGGTTTGGATCTGATTTGCTGCCCATAACTGTTCCTACAATGAGGCCATACAACCTGCTCAACTTGGTATGAATTGCAGTAATTATTTAAAATGCCACACATTAGACATGCTGTCGTTTGCCACCACTAAATACCACCACATCTGATAGTGCAAAATGACAACTGGATGATGAATCACTTGGAAAGAAAGCAGGGAGGGGAAGGGGGAAGAAATCCAAAATCATGTTGCAATCATGTAAAGGTTGAAGTTACCCCTCAAAAGGAAAATTTATATTTCCCTCCCCCTTTGTCAAACATGCAGTCTTTATTGCTATTGCTAGACAGACCCATGTTTGTTTGCTCATCTGTCTCTGCCACTTAGACATATTGCACTAACCACAAAATGAGATGTAGCAAGGTGCTCTGGGAAAAGACAGAAACAAAAGTCTCCCATAAATTCACAACAGCTCTCCTATCTACAATTTGATTTAAAATCATGCTTTAAAGAAGTGAAAAATAAACTGTATATTAGAAAATGGTGTTGCTGACTATCAGTGTGCAGGCAGGTGGAATGAGATTACATACTGTGCAATATGCATTTTTCTCACTGCAGAATTAATGCTGAAACTAGTGCAATATATGTATGAGAAAATCAAATCACTAATAATTGCAGCATATGCTCCAAATGGGTGATTCAATCAGTACTAGTGGACACAAAGACAATTGCTAAGAAATCTGTAAAATCTAATCCAACACTTAAAAAGATGTTGGTAAAGGCCAGAAGGCACCAGTCAAGAAACAAAAGCTGTGGATCCTGACTCAGAGGAAGCCTGCCTGGAGCATGGCCATTGCACATCACAACAACCCTGCAGTGCAGCCCCACCAGGCAATGTTGGCAACTTGCGTGATGGTAAAGGGATCAGATTTGTTTGTCTAAATTAGGATTTAACGCTCTATTCAGCTGGACACGAAAAGCACTATCTTCTTTGGTAATATGAACACCACAACACATGAAAGCATCATCATTTTTATTGTCTTTTTCTTTGGAAAAGTGTCATCACCTTACCTGGAATCAAAAGCTTTGTATTACCACTGTTTAGCTGACATTAAGATGTCTCAGGAAGCTCCTGATGAGCCATGAAATATTATCACAAGATGGAAATCCTGTTAATGGAACTGCTTAGGTTAGTGGTGAAAAATTAGATAACCTAATTTGTAGTTCAATTTCCAAGGCACCTATTTGTTAGCTAAGTAATTTTCCACCATCTTTCATCATTTAATCCTTTTTCTCTCTGAAGATTTAATTAGTTTCCTTCTCTGTCTCACACGCAATTTTCTTGAATTGTTTCAGGCAGTCCCAGCAACCCCCAAGAAATGTCCCCATGTACACAGAGGAGAAATCAATAACTTCCATGCCTGTTCAGTAAAAGAACACAGCATTTTCTGATAGCTGCAAACAAGATGGGATTTAAGGCACAAATGTTTCTCAGTCAAGCATGAAAACAACACTGGTACCATGCTGGTAAGCAGCTATGCAGCCTAAGAGTGACCAGTGGCAGAACACATCCAGGTTCAGGCCTTTTGAAAACAATTTACCCTGAAGAAATCCCATAAATAATCTAGTATGAACCAAAACCATACATTTCATCTCTCACAATAAGCACATAGCATGATGTGTGAGAACAGCTATCAAACTGCTTCCAAGATGAGAGCTCAGTTCAATAAATTCCCTTGCATTTGTCCGTGCTTTTTTCTTCTATTATACATTATCAAGTTTCACTAAACTGCCTTATGAATATGTCTCTAAATTAACCTCAAGTCTACTCCTACTCGCTTTCACAGAGGTCGGTGTAAACCTGTCATTAAATTCAGCAGGGAGAGGTTTGGGTCCAGAATGAGTAACCTTTCCTCACTTTCCTTGTTTGCTATCTTTATTTCACCTTGGTCTAACCTTAATTACACAGTAACTTAATATTATCCTTCCTATTCACACAACCAAGTAATTGCCCTCTTTCTGTCATCTCTGCTATTTTTAACACACCCTTTGTTGTTTTTTGAATACTAATACAAACATTGATACCAATCAAAGAGTATGCAAACAGGCTACTGGGCTTGCACTTAACATTACTAGAGGAGGACAATAACTGGGACTTGGGGGACAAAGTGTCATTCCCTACACCTTTACATGGTACCCAACACAGCAGCCCTGGTGTGATGGACGCTGCCATCTCTGCCTTAAGGGATCATTTTTCAAGATTCCCATTAATTCAGTCTTCAGGCATCTCATATAATTTCCTTTCTGTGTGAGCTAAGGAAGTTACTCAAGTTTTCTCGGGTATTTAAGACATTACAGACCATGAAATGTGGGAATGTTTCTTTTGACTTCAGAGCAAGAATCACTTCTGTCCTTTTTATATTTTTCATGTCCACTGGAAGAAAATGTTGGCAAACAAATTAAATGAAGAGCTAAAGTGAGTTTGACACTACACCCAGCTGTGTGGTATCTCTGGGCTATGGCCTCTTCCGTTAGTCCTGCTTCACCTTATCCATAGCACTGATGCTTTGGAATAGCTACCTAGAACAGAGGCTAGACAGAGTTAGAGAATAAAGTATTTCTTTAAATTTTTAATTTAATATTTATTTAAAAGATATTTATTAAAGGCCTTCAGTAGATGCACTCTGGGCAGTGCAGGAGCCTCACAGAGGCTGCACCCAAATGGACAATGGTCACGAGTTTTTCAGACAGGTATAAGTTTGGTCTATTTGCATATCAGGGGTTAATTGTCCAATTACAGCTTCAGGTAATAAAGTCATATTTCCCCAGTTTGCTCTTCCCCCTGATTCACTTTCGTTTATACTTTTCAGGGCCTGAGGCCAAGGATGTCCTTGGTTCTCAGGCTTAGAAGGATTGTTTAGTCTGACCAAAATATGAAGAGAGCTTATTAACACTCTATATGGAGTTCAGGGTTATGCACTAATGCAGGATAGGATCTGAAAAATATACAAGCTAAAAACTTAAGGCATCCATAATCATTAAACATATCAATGGTTATGCATGTTGTCTCTTTTGGAACTAATCCTCTGGCACTTAACTAGGCCTTGGCAGATAGAGAAATCTTAGAAACTTATGTTAATTGCTTATATTACATTAGGAGAGATATACCAGGTCTGTTCAATTATCCCTCAAAATCATTCTCTGATATTTGCTGGAGTGCCATGCTTAATGAGAATGAAATGAGTGGAACTTTGGTTTCATCATGCTCTTACTCAGCATTCAGAGGATTTTGGACTGTTTCTCCAAGCTGGGCATGTAAAAGACAGTTGTTTTGGCACAGAGGACTAAGCACAGTGTGCTTAACCCTTTCATCTTGGATATTTTTTGTTCAGATGGTAGGAAGAATCTACAGAAGGATGAAACTTGTACTTGATGCAGCTTGGGACCAGCACACCCCAGCTGCAGGTGCAGCTGCAGGAGCTTGTGCAGACTACACAATCTGGTGAGTGTCAGCCTGCTGAGGTGCATGCTGCCTTCCTGACCCTGTTAGCCTCTGTGTCTTGCTAGAAATTAAATAAAAGTGAATGGCAGCTAACTATAAACTGCCACATGGAATCATGGTCATTATGGCAGGTATCATGCCTGATGTAGAGTAAATGATTTTGGTAAGGGCTGTAAAACCTTCTCCCCTAGGAATGTTCAGGCTTTGTACTGCCATCAACACGATTTATGGGCTAGATTATCACTCTGCTAATGAGCCTTACTCTCCCCAGAAACTTTTGGAATTGGGAAGGTGGAAAGATGCTCATAAAACAGCAATATATTTGACACGCTGTTCTGTAGGATCAGAAAGCAATCTACAGAGGTCTGACTTCTGAGAAGGAATGCTGTTTAAAAAATCACAGTAACTGTCAAACTTATTCCTTCTACCATCCAGGATACAAGGCCAATTTACAAAAAGACCTTGAACAGTCATCAATCACCCAACACATCTGACAGTCACATCAACTGTATAGCCTGGGCAAGCATTCTGTGTGCTCAGAGGAAGCTTGATGGTTCAAGCTTCAGTAGCAGCAACAATCAGAAAGGCCACAGTCTGTGCAAGAGAGATAGAGGTTTCCCCACATGTAAAGTAGCAGCTTGACCTTCTAGTTTTTCATTTTGCTCCCTACCAGCCTTCTGACACATCAGGACTCAGTTGTGACTTTGCATCAAGTCCAAATGAAGGTACTGGTCATGTGTCCTTGTAAAAGACAATGTTCTGAAAAGGCTTTTCCCCCCAGTGTATTGCATTGCATGTGATATTGGAAAGTCCTACAAAGTCTTCAGCTGTTTCTGATGCTCCCTTCAAGGATGTGCCACAAATATTACATTCCTTCCTCTGCCAACACAGAGGCTGTGCTGTGTGACCAATTTGAGATAAACAAAAATAAAATTCTTCCATGGCATGTACCTCAAATTGGAGATTCAATGGCACAAGTCACATTTGTTGATCCTCACAATGGCTTGCTGCTTCTCATTTTCTTTCCATTTTTCTCTTTCTTTCAAATTGTAAAAACGAACTTTGCATAAGAAAATTCACTTTAATCATGTAAGACATTGTACAGAAAGGGGGTGTGTCCAGGGAATAAAGCCACTCCTGCATCTAAGATAATTTTACTTCAGCTAGGGAACTCACATGACTCCCTCCTCAACTCTTTTCCTTTATTTTTTTTTATTGTTTTACTTCTTTCCTTTGAAATATTACTACCATTACTTATGCAGCCTCAAAATAATTTCTTGAGTACACCTGCTCTTAATACCTTTTCCTCTCTCTCTGACTCCTTCTCCCATATATCCAGTGCAGGACAAAAGTTTCCTGTAGTGCACAAGCAGGGAATGCCACAGATCTGCTGCAGTATTCCTGAATGCAGCTCACAATATGTATAAAGCCTGTTAACAAGTTATCTTTAAACAGCTTTTGAAAATATCTTTATATGCAAGATAGAAGCAAATGTATGATCATACACTGGGCCCAGAAAAATCAGTGTCAGTGACTTGCAGGTTTTGGAAAAAGTCCATTTTTCCTTCCCTTTTTTATTAAAGTTCCCTCTGAGACATTTGTACAAAGCTCATTCTTTTTAACTGTCTCCTTGCAGTCTTGGAAACACTTTGTCTCAGTCCCCTCACAGTTCCTGATGTATGAGCATCTGACAGGGTTCTCAACACACCTGCTCCAGCAAAGGAAAACCATTTCTTCACAGGGTGAGATTTGTTCTTAGCTATTTCAGGCTAGAACCTCTGCTAAGCTTGTATAACACTTGGAAATAAAGCAAATTTTTAAAAGGTGAAGGAAAAAAAGAAAACTTTCACACTTTGGGAAGTATACCTTCATCTCATTCTAGGTCAGTACTCTGACCTGGACATACATCTCCAACTTTTGCTTCTTCTTTGCCTTAGGAATGGGATGTTTAATATATTAAAGCATTATTTTTCATCCTCCCTTTACTTGCAAAACATTGTCCTTTGTCTGAAAGGTCACCAGCATTTACTAGCAGTTATCTCTGAGCAATAATAAAGCCAAGGCAGTATTTTTTTTATACCTGTGGTGCAAAATTCTAGTTCTAAGATGAAATGCCTAAAACCCAAGTGACTTCAATATACTGTTCCCTCATGATATTTTCTGATATTACTGAGTGGCAGGAAAGTGTAACCTTCCCTGGACAGAAAGATATATGCTTAAATATGTGTGCATATGGACTTGCTTTTAAATAAACTCATTGTGTTTTTCTTCCTTTCCAAAATACAGCATGCTTCAGGACCACTTTGCTCTTGC
Source organism: Alethe diademata (assembly GCA_025584955.1). Taxonomy (NCBI): domain Eukaryota; kingdom Metazoa; phylum Chordata; class Aves; order Passeriformes; family Muscicapidae; genus Alethe; species Alethe diademata. The sequence goes on along the minus strand of JANRMJ010000054.1, from coordinate 99,745,584 downwards.
CAGAGATAAAGCAAGCACAATTCAATTCATTTTTCACAAACAGAAATGTCAAGATCTGCTTTCTGGCACACAGCTACCACTGTAGCTACCACAGACACTGCTGCAGAAAAGGCATAAGGCTTTGCCTGTGACACAGGCTGTTGGAAAGGGCAGGAATAGCAGCTTTCCAACTCAAATCATTTCTGTACAGCTGAAAGGCCAGTTGTACTCATTAAAATAACTAAACCTCCCAAGAAAAAGAATTTGAAAAACTATATACCTGCCTGATTTCTATAGATTCTGGCCAGCTTTATTCCAGTACACTAGTTTTACTCTGCACAAGCCAATGCTTTATTATTGCATACATATCCAATACTGACACATTGAAGGATGTGGAGGCCAGGTGTCTATCTCATGTGAGGATGCTTAGCCATGATTTTCTTGTTGCTAATATATGATTATGTCATCATGCAAAATCTCTCTGTATCTAAACAAAACTATTCTAAAACTGACATTTCATCAGTTCCCTTGACAGGGGCAAAGACAGGGAAGGAACCAGGTGCATCACTGACTTGTGGCTTCTTCAGTCATATGCACAGCATGCTTAATTCAAAGGGGTCTATACAGCTTTATATAATGCCTGGAATACCTATAGGACCTTGTTCATATTTTTCATACGCTTCTTCCAATTTTCAGAAAAATCTAAATTGTTCCTGGGGTGCTATAATTTGTATTCAGGAAAGATTATTTTAACAGCCACAGGTACTTAGCTGTTAGCAAAGCAGAAACACTCTTGGCTTTGTCTGTAGTCTGCATATTTCCCAGCCCTACCTTATTTGGATCACATGGGTCTATCCATTCAATGTGTCTGGACACGACAGTCTCACCCCACAGAGATCCATCAAAGGTAAATTTATCATTAGCTTGGTATCAGTTTTCAGTTGGTAAGAAAAGAGATATGAACATTGCTACTTTTTCTGCGGAATGTCATAAGACTAATGGTAAATTTTATATGTGTGAGGCCATGCTCTCTGCAAACACAACGTTTATCAAATACTAACAGCCACCAGACTCTATTTTACCAGGAGGATGAATATGTTTAGAAGACTAGAAATTTCAAGGTAGGTTAATATATTGCAAAATTAACTTCTAAGACTTCTGCACAATTCTGTGGTTTATGGACAGTTCAGGAAATTAAAGGCCAAAAGATTCTCAAGAAAGAATGAATTACACAATACTTTCAGATATCAGAATGAAATTTCCTTTCCCTGTCTGGTTACCTGCCCAATTTCTATAGCTGTAGAGTAGAGAGTGCTAAGAAGCATTTCAGGCAGCTTAAAAGTGAATTTCTGGCCTCCTTTGAATTCAAAGAGGTAATTATTCATAACATTAGAGTTGCTTTTAGAAAGACACACTCTTCAATCCTCAGGAGTTATGCCCAAGATTATTAACAGGCTTGAGTTTCATAAAAGGTTCTTTTCCCAAACTCTACCTTTCAGAGGACAATTTTCTGTGAAGTAACACCAAATTCCTCAGGCTACACAGGAAAGTTTACAAGAAAAAATAACTCTACAGCAACATTAGTGGAAATACTTAAAACTACACATTCCTTTAGAAAAGAAATAACTTTCTGGAAGCATGCAAATGTAAAGGTCTGAAGATCTGGTGCAGTTTGCAAATGCAAATCAGGTTGGCAACAGAGATGCCAACTTTATGAATAAATACCTCTAGCTGTAATGCTTCATCTTCAGTATTCAATAGGCCAAGGCATCTTTCTAGTAATGTGAGTTCTATGTTTTTTGGTCTAAAAATATCCAAAGTTTCAGAAATAGAGTGAAAAATGTTTTTCAAGATGGAAATCCTGTTTACTGTCTAGCATAAAAAATACCAAATGTCTTTCATGAAAAACAGCTTTCAGAGGGAAAAAAATCTGCATTCCCCCTCCATTTTTTTTCCTTTCCCATCACTTTACAGGGGAAGGTTAATGCTTTATCATGTTTCCAGGTAAATAGGTGCTTGCCCAAGTAGTCAGAAAGAATTAATGGCATTGTGGAACTATCTGCAAAATCTAAAGAGTTTACACAATGCTTTGCACATTTATATTGATTAGAAACAGCAATAACAGATGCCAGTGATGCGGCTCCAGTAGAACACGACACAGAAGTTTCTCCTTTGTGATTCTGACTACAGCACTGCAAGCAGTATTATACTGGCTCCAGTCCATCTCATTTCATTTTGTCTGCAAGTGCATCAAAATGTAACCACCTAGTCTGAGGGAAAAGGAGGAGAAGAAACTATTTCAGCCTGTTGGAAATAAGTAGCTAATTTTCTTATTCCGTGGAGTGAATTCCAATGATACCTCCAGAGGCAAGGGTGTCAGATACCAATGTCAGATGTCTGCCTCACTCCTCCAGCACAGGGAACTAGGGAGCAGCACTGGATACCTGCTTGGGATCCAGCTCTGCTCCAGGCAAGGCAGCCTGATGTCTCCCCCAGAGCCCCAGAGCACCTCTCTGCACAGCTCAGACAAGGGAGTGCTGCCTGCTGCTTGGGCCTTTCTCAGGCTGCAAAGGTTGGTGTTGTTTCTACTCTCTGAGAAAGGCATCCAAACTAGTCACCTGTGTCCAACTCTGTGAAAGCTGGATCCAGGAATGTGAGTCAGAAGGTGAACAGACCAAATGGAACTGGACTCTCACCTGTGGCGGGCAGAAAAAAAGCTCCTAGAGCTCCTACAGTTACTTTAAAAACTCCCTAGTTACTTTTAAAAAACCCCCAAAATTATGCTGCTTTACCATAAAATGCCTGTGCATTTCGCAGAATAGACTCTGTATTTCTTTCTGCCCACCTAAGTGTGCTAATTAAAGGCAAGCTGGCTATTCTCTTTCAGGTCCCAAGTTTGCCTGGGATCTGAAGTGTTTGCTCCTTTAAGCACACAGCAGCACAAAGTGAACAGAAGGCACCAGCAATACTTTTTGCAATGTGGTGAAGAGTTCATTGACTAGGGCATCACCTGGAACTTGTGCTGAGACACAGCCAGCTCCCAGCTCTTACCAGGGGTGATAATACAAACAGTCTGTCTCTGCTGCTCCATCGCATTCCAGAATGATGTGATCTTGGTTGGAGCACCATTTATAAATCACACAGAGGAGAATATTTTAATAATGTAATTTGAAATATATAAGACCACATATACACACATGCATATATTTTCACACACCTGTATAGTGACCACCACTTTACAAGCTACTCTGGCATTTCAAAGGACAAAGTTCAGCCTGTGTTTAAACTGGGGTCTCATGAAGCAATTACTCTACTCCTGGGCTGCCCAGGAGACAAGAATAGCAAAGTAAAGCCATGATTAAATAACTCTGAGTTCTAATGCTGTCTTCCAATACAGATGTTACTGACTTACATTTGCTTTAGATTTTCTATATTCAGTGCCACCTTGCACGTGAAAGCTGCTCAAGGCAAAGCAAGTGACTATGTAAAGAAGGCAGAAAGAGGACAAAACCTTAAAAAATCCCTGAGGAAAACCATATTTAGACAGACTGAAAAAGGGTCTGAAGAAGAAACAGGCACAGCCAACATAGGTTCTCCAAAGAATGATGTAAGCAGCTTTGGAGAGAGAATTCTGAAATGTGCAGTGGGTGCACTGGTGCAGTCATGTCTTGGTTGCATTAAGTCTGGTGACACTGATGTCTTGGATTTGTGTTCCCTGTCTATGTACTCACAGCTAATTCAGAGAGAGATGGGTAATTTTTCCCTGGCATTATGAGAGCAGTGGATGAAGATTTTTGCCCTTATCTGCAAGATGAGGAAACTTCACTTGCTAAGATCATCTAATATTTCATCAAGGCAGTTCCTGTCACTGAAGGAACCTGGGGCTTTGCCCTTGACCCTTTCCTGAAGCACAGCTTGGCTGGAGGTTTTTTATCTTTTAGGCCAGCCCATAAGCTTGTAAAAATTTGGGGAAACACTTTGCAGCCTTTTGTGAATTGAACAGACATATTAAATTAGACGTTTGTTCATGATTCTCTACAATTTCTTGGGACTGAGTTGAAGAGTTAGGAAGCCTCGTATGTTTTGTTTGTGCTTTCTTTTCCTTGGTGCCTGCTTGGAAGATCTCCCATAGAGCATCCCACAGCCTGCAAGCCAGGCTATCCTCAGGCTTCCTAAGGCTCCAAGCAACCACTGAAGGCTGTATCTCATCTCAGCTGTTTCGACTCTTCCAAAAAAACTGTGCAGGCCATGAAATTCTGAGGCCTTGGATAGCATGCTTTCTAAAATCATTCTGTAATACTTGGCCTTCTCCACCTTTCTGACCAAGACACCTGGAACAGTCACTGGCAAGACCCATCACGGTCTTTGAATGATGAACACAGTAGTTTGAAGGATTCTAAGTAGAAGGACAAAAGAATATTTCAGCCACAGCTGAATAATATTAAGAAAATAGCAGGTCTCAATCCTGGATCATCTAAGGCAAGGGGAAAAAACTAAGAAAGAAAGCAACAGATGTAGTATTGGATAATAATGATTCAGAATTATTTAATGCATTGTTTTGACAGACTTCATAAAAGTAAAATCAGATCTTCTTAATAATAAAATAGATAGAGAAAGAAACACAGCAGAGCAACAAAGAACATAATGGAAGATATTTGAAGATATTTTGACATTTTTTCTCTTTAAACAATAGAATTTATGTAAATTTGTAAACTAGTCTGAATAGATTAATGACATATGGAAAAATAAAAAGAAATACTTTTAAAATAAAGGCTAAACTAATTGTTTCAGCAATTTCGCAGCAGCACAAATAGAACAAGGGCCTGAAAATTACTGTATAGCAAATATTGACTAATGGCTATAACATGATCTTCAGTGTCATTGGACAGCATCCCTTTGACTTCTGCAGGATGAAATTATATTTGACTAATGGTGGAATGGTGGAATGGTGGTCTTCTGCTTTTACTAGAAAATATATTTATTTATATTTAAAGACGACTGCTGTGAAAAGCCTTGGAACTTGAAACAGCATTTTGACCAGAAGACTAAATGTAAAAAAAACACTTTCAAATTCAAGGTGACTTTAGTCAGCCAAGGTTCACATCTCAAACTGTGAAGCATCATGAATATCTCCTGTTTAACATCCAAATTGAGGAGACACCCCAATATACATATCCATAAACTATCCATCTTGCAGATGATAGGTCTTATCATCTGTCCACTGAATCCTCAGCTGACCTCTCCTTCTCATGCCAGCCCTCTGCTGACCCACTGCATAGGAAGCCCTTAATGCCACCCACCTCAAAATTATTATTCCCAAGCAATGGCTGGAGAATCTACACTGCTGGGAAAATGGAGCAATCAGGGTCCCCTACCACTATAGAAATACTTATAAAAGTGTATTTAATTCACCCTTGAGTTTATCCAAGCGTAGAAAAGGGCAGACAGTCCATTTGGCAGTCTGTATGCCAGGAGTGGTAACACTAAGATGGGAGTTAGGAAAGACACCAGTGAAAAAAAGATAGTACAGTTAATAGGGATATCAGTGGGCAACAATAAGAATTTGGCCAGAGAAAGGTTAAGAAAGCATGAATGAGGACCAAAACTACAGAACCAGGAGGAGAAATAGGCAGAATAGACAGAGAACAGGCAGGTAGAAATGCATGAGGGTGAGGACAAAAGAAAGTCCAGAGAGCAGCTACCATATTCTCATCAGATTCATGCAAGAGCAATGGTGACCTCAGAGGAGCCCTGGTTGCATGTCTGAGAAGGCAGTAAAACACAAAACATCCACGTCTCTGTTTAAGCTTCCACAATAGTGTATACTCAGCCCCCAACAAGAAGCATCACCTCAAACTGATGCCACACATTTTTATTCTTGGAGACAGCCTGGGAATTGCACTGATACTAACACCATGCCTGCAATTTGCATGAACATCACATTTAGCACATTAAGAGCAGTTTTCCCCAGTAGATCTGCCCTCTAACTTAAGCCATTTTACTGCTTCCAGAACCAAGATAGAGGTGTGGATGTTTTTGGATGTACAAAGCAGTTTAGCAAGTTGTCAGTCAGTTCTCAGATTTGAAATGGCTGTAGTGCCTGTGTTACACAGCTTGAATAGATAAAGCTGGAGATCTGGAAGGGACAGTGAAAGTAAAATTTGGATATCAATGGAGATGGCTGACCTAACAGTAAAGGAAGCAGCAAGCAGGAATTAAGTCAATCAGAGTTAAAAATGCCAAGTACAGCTCTCTGATAAAGAATAAAGGACGGGAAAGTTTAGCAAATGGAAGAAAATCAAATATAGGTTTTGTAGGGATCCCTACTGAAACAGTTTCTGTTTCTGCACTCCTGGGTTAAAGCAGCCCACCCTAAGCAGCAAGAGAGCCTCCAGAAGTGATGTACTGGCAAAGCTTTGACAGCTTTTGTCTTTTCCCATAATTTTTGGGTTTTCCTGTATCTCAGAAGAGGGCACTGTGGGATGGAGAGATACTAAACACTAGAAAATTCAGCTGAGTTCTCAACAGGAATTGCTATCACCATATAATTTGTAATTAATTACTTGTTTTGTTTTTATCCAGAGAACCGTGTATTTGCTCAAATGCATGAGCATTCAAATGCAGAGCTTGCTTATTTGGTAATGTTGGGGGAAGTTTTCTACCCTTTTGACATATCATCATTCCCAATCACAGAGAAGTTTTCAATTTCTGATGGGTTTTATCCACAAAGGTATTGCATTTCCTTTTTGATTTTTTTTTGCGCTTTATTTCTTATTAACAACACACAACTAAAATGGTCTTTATCCTTGCTGAGATGTAACGTCTCTTTAGCAATTAAGGTGAAAGCAGATGAAGTCTCAAAACAGATGAATACTAGATATAGTTCATGGGCAATTAAACCCAAATTATATAAATTCTACATATTCAGGGATAACAAAAATATTGTACCTGCTTCCCTATTGCCTTGTTCTTCATGTAATTATACCTGTGCTGCACGGATCTAAACTGCATTATGAATTGCACAGGCCTGGTTTTGTGTATGTGTGTGTTTTACACTTCCCGCCCATAAGTGTAAATGAATGCATAGGAGAAAAAGTCAGTAGTAAATCAGTCACTGGGTTTTCCCTCTGCACTCTTTCCTTGATTGAATCAATAATGAAACTAGTCAGCTCCTGATGAAGCAAACTTCCACTGCTGGCAAGTTGAAATTAAATATTTCGTAGAAACATGGTTCTTCTGCAAACATTTGCTTGGGATGGGAAAATAGATCATTTTTAAAGGCAACATTGTGGGGTATGTTTGAAAATTGATTTTTCATTTAATTTCATTGTTAACATAGCTGAAGGTTTTCTTATGTCCTAGGGTACAGTAAAAATTAATAACATAAAATTCACCTGAAACATATCAATCTAGGGGAAACAAATATTATACACTGTAGCATACCACAGAAACTTTAAATTTGTCATCTCTATCCTATTCCAGAATGGAAGATATCGATCACAAAATTGGAAGCAAGATATGCTGATTTAGAACTAGCTAGGTCTAAGTAGTAATCCATCAGAAACTACTAGGATCCCTCTAAAATAGGAATTATTTAGGGTCTTCAGCAGGTCTTCTACTATCACTGTTTTGTTTTTAAAACATTCCATTTTTTGGCTTACTCTTGACTAGACTTCATGTTTTATTCCATTTCTGGCTTGCCAGCTTCTTATTCTTTTTTTTTTTATTATTATTATTATTACTTCTCCTTCCCTTCTAATCTTTAATTATAGATAAATCCAGCTTGGATTTCTTTCATTTATTTTCTATGCATTGTGACCTCTCTCTCATCTCATTCTCACCTTAGTCCACCAAATGTGATTTTGTTTCTTTGAACATTTAAGACACAGTTGTACCCTACCTGTTTATCCTGTAGCTGCACTGTCACACAGAATCCTCTGGCTGTAGCAGTGCTTTGGGAGCCTCTCCAGGCTCCTCCTTAGCCCAGCCCTGCTGAGCCCTGCTGAGTCCTTACCCAGGTTTGCTCCCAGTAAAGCCATGCAGGCACCATGAGGGTGCTGAGTGCCCAGATCCTTCCCCAGCTTGTAACCAGGAAACCACAGGGATTGCTGCATGCAGGCAGACAAAGCCATAATGCCAATTCTAACATTTCAGTTTCGGGACCAGAGGCCACACCCAGGTCTAGACACTACAAAAATGCAGCCATCAAGCCCAGTTGCCCTGAGGTTTTTGGTGATGATCCTCTCTCCTTCCTCGCCTCAGTATCAGGGTCTGACCCATGGGGCACCATGCAAGATCCAGCCTCCTGCAGCGGACTCAAGGTTCACCCAGGTTCTGGGTTACAGCAGAATTTTCTGGTCTGCCTGTTTGGCACTGGCCCAACAGGTGAGTTCAGAGCCTGGAGAAGTGCAGTGAGCTCTGAGAGCCAGCAAGGACACCTGAGAGCAAGAGCAGGGCCTGAACTGGGAGGTCTCAGCTGCTTTGTGATGCTCAGCAACAGCCATAGCTCATTTCAGAGCTATTTCTGCTGCCTCTCCACTGAAGCTTCCCTCAGGATGCATGTTACAATTATGAACAAAAAAAGAATTCTTGAGTTTCCTTAAATCCGAGGAGCTTGTGTGACAGTGTAAGTGTGTAATGAATGCTGCAATTAAGGCTGAGACCTGCTGCTGCTTTGGAAAATTTATGGGATTTTTTTGCATGGAGCTGTTTTTTGGAGAAAAATAGACAAAGCTTAATCACACCTCATATTACAGTTACTTACTAAAACATTTTGGAAGGGAATGTTTAAACCAATAGGCCAATAGAGGCTAGATTTACAGGATGTGTAAGTCTGAAACCTCAGGCCACCTTCTACCTAAATTAACTTTTATTTTAATTTCTCAGGATACCTGCATTCCTTCTCACAGAATTCCCCTGGCACAGGATTTCTGCCAGTAGGAATGTTGAGTGTCACGTACACCTTGACAGAAACAATCATCTCAGTGAGCAGCAGTGACAGTCTGCCAGATTTCAGCAGCAGCAGCAGCAGCTCACCTGGAAAATGCCCTCAAGCTCCGTCTAAGCCTCTTAAAGAGCAGAGCCTTACCTCGTAATCTGGTCAGCAGAGTACTTGTTCAGGAAGCAAGCAGACAGCTTGACCTCTTGCTCCTGTGGGAAGCAAAACTAACCCATAGATTCATCCCTAAGAGCCCCTGGTGGAGGGAGAGCTGCCCTCTGCCTCAGAAGAGCTCTGGGGGTGCAGAGGTGTTCAGTCTTCTCCAGAGGATGGGGCCACCTGGGAGAGGGCGTTCAGCACTAAGGCTTGGGGGAGCACACGGCCCTGCAAAAGGAAAAGTGAGACCCAGAGTTTGCTGTGAAGGTGGCAGCCACAGAAGGCAGTGACAGAACTGCAGGCACAGCTATTTTTGCTAATTCAGTCCCAGCTAAATCCCATGCTAGCTGTAGGAATCATCTCACTTAGCTCCAGGCACACAAACTGAGGCATTTCTTCAGCCAGTGAAGAGAACTGAGCCTCTTTGAAAGGATATATATCCCTTCTTAAGCTATATCATCACTGTTCTTCAGCTTAAACTGTCTATATTTACTGTGAAGTAGAGGCTGAGGCATGTTCTTGCCCTGATCTGTACTTGGCATTTAACAATAGGCTGTTACACCAAGGAACAAGAGCCACAGGATTTGCACGAAATGTCACTTTTCAGTCAGCAGTGCTAGGTTACACTTTGCAGAAGTAAATCATTAGTAGCCTTCATCTAATTATCTGCAACTTGCTAAGCAATCTCCATATTAAATGCCTTTGATCAAATCTTCAGATGGTTTAATTAGCAGACTTCAGGAGCCCATGTCAGTTGTAAGATCTAAAATTCTGCCATTTGATAACTATTAATAAGTACATCTTTCTGTCTTTTTCCACCACACCAATATTACCCCTGACTGCACAGAAGGAAATGCAGCTGAACCCTTCTAACCTACATGCAATAGTTAATCGGCAGTTTTTCAGCTGCATGTGGTTTGTCTCTGTTAGTTGGCTTTAAAAACAAATATTAATGTCAGGAATGGCACAAATGGCATAGAAATTATGAGTTTTCACAATCATAACCTACACTCATAAAGCTGCCTCCCCTACCTCTGTACTCACATTGTTTTGTCAGTTGGAAGTGTCCCAGGCCAGTATTTTGGATCTTATTTTCCATAATCTGAGTTTTGTGTCTCTGTGTGACACCAGACAGAATTTCTTTATATCAGATGTCAGCATATAAACCTAAAGTTGTCCAAAACTGGGCTTTCTAGGAAGACAAATCTGTTTTACTTCTGTGAAAATCGTCACTCCGTCTAACATCTTACCTGCGTTTGCTGGTTAAACTCACAGAGGCTTGGTCTCTCTCCTTCCATAGGCTAATGAGAGAATTTAAGTGTCTGAACTTGAACCCTGCAGGCCACATAAGCACAGGACCCTGGAGCACCTGCTGGGGTGATCTCACAGCCATGTGGAGCTGAATTGTGGCCACAATGCCGGAGACTGCAGAGCACATTAGTGCCCCTGATCATCATACCCTGGCTGTGCAGGGAGAAAGCTCAGGCAGGCAGCAGGGGAGCTGCCATCCTCCCCTGCAGATCCCGAGACTTTGACAAGAGAACATTGGACCTCTAGAGAGAGCTTGTCTCACAGGTTAATCTGGGACACCCCTAATTTAAATCCCTGGCATTTTGCAGCACAAGTGTTTGAGAACCTCACCCTCCTTCTTGCTTGTAGTTTTTTCCTTTCCAAACGTTCCCTCTGGAATTCCACACAGTCATTGATATATTTTTGTTTTGTTAAATAAGATATAAATCAATAGGCCTATTATTCCCTTTGTGCTTACTCATTAGACCATGTGGGAAGTTATGGCATACTAGTGAAATCACAGTCAGAAGCTAATTTGTGTCTGCAGGTTTTATCAACATATATAAAACTGACATTCAAAAGTGTGTCTCAGTCTTCCATTACAAAAATTTACCTATCTTCTCCCTTCCTCCCACATCCAACAACAACAACAGGGAAGAAGTTTTCGTATTCACACAACATTTGACACTCCAAAGTGCAAAATGAGCTTGTGAATGATACTAATTTACCCAACCATCACAGTTCAGGCAGTTTTATTTGCCAAGCAAGTGTGACAAAGAAAATGCAATTGATCAGGGAATTGTACAAGCAATAAAATGTTATTTTACAGTACTTAAAGAAAATTAACAAGAACAGGCATAAAATAGTTACACTGATGTCTTTAAAATTACCTAAGTGAACAAAGATTGAGATTGAGAAAAGGACTCTTTAAAGTTGATTACTCTGATGAGCACTTTTGTTCTTCAGCCCATTTGTTTTGGATAAAATGTCTGTGTCTGCTCTGTGTTTTACTTTCCCATATTACAGAGGTACAGCAATTCTCTACACTCATTTGTAAGGATGATGTGTTTTGGAGGATGACAGATGTACCAGGGTCTTGCTTTTCAAAATGCGTTGCTCAGCTCAACAGTGCAGTGCCCAGACTTCAAATGTCTCACCTGAGTCTTCAGCCCCAAGAGAGGCTTTTTGTTTGCCAATAAAGTGTATGCGAGGAAAGAAAAACCCAGACGCTAAAGGAAAGCCAACATGTATCAGTGAGGATGACTGTCTCAGAGGCTCAGCCCTTGCCTGCTCCTGTTTAGCTCAATTCCAGCAACACATGGGTGTACAGCAGAGCAACACTCTTGTTTATTTATGCCTGTCAATACACTGTTCTGACATTGCCTATACGTCACTCACTTCTGATATCAGCTAACCAGATGCCCACTTGCTGGCACACAAAACTTGTGATCTACTGGCCTAACAGTCACATCACATTTGTGTGAGTGCCTATGTCAGAAGAAATTAGTCTTTAATTTAGGTGAAAGAAGTTTAGACTGCACCAGAACCTGTCTTTCATGTATAATTTTAATGTATTTTTTCCTTTCCCTTGCCTCCTCTGGTAATGATATAAATAGAAAATATCTTCGTAAGTTGGACTGCTTAAAAGATAGTGTTTAAAAGGTAAATCTACTTGCCCATGTTGTATTTCTTACCTTTACTGGACATACCCTTAAATCAATTCTGGTGATTTGTGGATTTGTACTAAGTATTACTGAATTTTCTATTTCCAAAGCATGCAACAACCAGCCTTTTTCAGCCAGAAGCCATTTTGGTGGGTGAAAGAAATCAAGTGCTTTTGTAACTATAAAGGACAAAAAATAGAGACATGACCTCTACATTCTGATTTTCTGAAACCTGAAAGGCTGCCTGCTGACTCCAGGTTGCAGTCAGATCTCACAGCCTGGACAAATAAGTTCTCTTTCAAGTGATTGTCTCTGGAAAAGTACAAAATGCTCCAATCCTTTAAAAACATGTATATATACAAATAACCCCATGATAAAGAAGAACTGCCAGCTATTAATTTCCAAGTGACAGCACTTCATATATGGCAGACTGCAGGGCACCCATTCTCTTTCAGACCAGGCAGAGCAGCTACCCCAATATTTGCAGAAGTGTCTTTATCTCCATGCTCACACTGTCTGATATTGTAGATTTTGGTATAATCATGTAAAGCACACAGCTACAACCTATATTCCCCACACTATATCCCTGATGTGTCTTCTGGCTGCTCAGTTCTGTTTTGCCTCATGAATTGCACTCAGCATTCAAGAGTTTGCTGCAGAAAACACAGAACTGCTTGGGCTTTATATTGATGGCACAAGTGTTTCCCTTTCTCAGGGACTTTCCCATCTATCAAAGTCTCCAATTTCTCCCCAAGAAGGGGATGCATGTAAAGGTATAGTTCAGTTCTTCAGTTTCATTCCCATTACTCTTCATATTGGGTACCTTTCCTCGCATGAAGACACACTGGAACACATTTCTACCCACCAGTCCTGGAAACACCTAAAGGTGAAAGGCTCTGTGCTCTGTTTACCAACAGATCCTCTCATGTTATGGGATACCATGGGAAGTGGAAAGCTGCTGTGTGGAGTCTAACATGACAAGTAATCAAAGCTGCCAAAGAAGAAAGGGGGACAAGCAAATTTGTAGAAGTGAGGAACCTCCAGCTGGACTTCCAGAAGACTGGCCAGTGCTCTACTCCCATAGTAACCCCATGGGAAACTGCCTGTGAGGGTGGCAATGGAAGCAAAGGAACTGGCAGCACAGAGGTTAGCCCATGTGGGCTGGTGCCAACACATCAGTGCCTGCAAATGATGCAAATGATCTGCAGTGAGGGGCAGAGACTGACCTGCGTCTGGCTGGGATGAAATTAACTTTGTTCACAGCAGTCAGTATGATGCTGTGCCTTGAATTTGGCTAAAGCAGTCCTGATAACACACCAGTGTTTGGGCTGCTGCTGAAACAGTGCTTGCAGAGTGTCCAGGCTCTCTCCTCCTTCTCCCCAAAGTGAGTAGGCTGGGAGTGTGAGGGCACAGGCAGGACAGCTGGAATGAAATGACCAAAGGAGTATTTCACACCATATGGCTGTATTCCCAGCAATAAAAGCTCCAGAAAAAAAGGGACAAAGGGGAGGCATTTGTCGTTACATTGTTCAGCTTAATAAACAAATAAGTGCGTGTGCTGAGGACCTGCTCTTCTCAGAATGGCTGGACATCTGTGTGTCTGTGGAAAGTACTGAATGCATTCCTCCTTTTGCTTTGCTTGTGCACTCAGCTTTTCCTCTCCCTGTTAAACTGTCATTATCTTGACCCATGAGTCTTCTGGCCTTTCTTGTGTTTCCCTTTTCCCCCGCCCCAATCCCATGACACAGGAGATTAAGAGAGATATTGGGTTGGTATTTATCTGCTGGCCAGGGTCAACCCACCCTAGAAGAGTAGTAAAAATTGTTGAGTCTGTCCCCTTATGGCCTAGGAAAATTCATACATGGCGAAGATGCTGCAGACAGATTATTAAGCAGCATGAACCCTGACTTCTTGAACCAAGTGGTCAGACAAGCCAATTCTCTCTTGTCAATATTTTAACCCAAGGCACAGTAGCTGTCCCATGACATCAATCAAATAACCACCCTAGGGTAGTAACTGCAAGGTACATAAAAGATACTCAAAGTACAGAAATCTCCTAGGAGTATTTCATTCAACCTCCTAGGAGTGTTTCCTTTCAAAGAGGGGAGAATGAGAAGGCTACACAGCAGGTAGTGCAATGGACTGGCTGAGGCACAAAACACAGGTAGGAATTCTTTGCAGGTTGCCCATTAGAGACTCAAAATGCACTGCCATGAGAAAAGATGAAAGATAACCATCTGACTACAGTAAAATGCAAGAGTGTTCAATGGCAGAGTAAAATTCTGCCATTAGAGGTAAAAAGCAACCTTAAAAAAAAATTTAAAAGCCTAAATGAGAAAAATTTAAAATCAGCTTGAATGTGAAGTTGTCCATAAAACCTTACATGTGTCTAAATTACTAGGAAGAAAGACTTCTTTTAAAGAAGTAAAAAAATTAAAAATGCTAACTTTTTCAAACAACTTTGCCTAGGAGTCTGGAAGTGAAGAAGCCAGGCTGAAAAGTCCTACTTATATCTAAAAGGAGCATGCAGGGAAGATGAATTTGAAGGAAAAAAGCCTAATTAATTCCTTCCCAGGGTGTCCCTCCTGTAGGAGCTGTGGGACTCACTGATACCAAAGCCTTTCCTCATGAGGATGAGACCAGGGAACAATCTCAACCCGCAGTGTGATGAAGAAATTGAAAGAATCATAAGAAATAGAGAGGATCAAATGGTCTCCAGGGTGAAGAAGCAGAGGTACAGCACTGCTAAACTATGAAGTTTGGTATTTAATCTCTGGTTTAGAAGGCTATCTGTAGAGGAGAAAGAAAAGGCACAGCATGGGACTGTGATTTCTAAGAGCTGTGCTGATGGTGACAGCTGCTGTGCACTGAGCCTGAATGGTACAGTGAACTGAATAGTGGTAGTTTTGTCATAAATAGCACATAGATATATTGGAGAGAAGTCAGATCCAACATGGCTTTTTATGGGAAAGAGGTATTTCAAAAAGCTAGAGATGGTCTATTAAGAAATCAGTGAGCATGTGGAGAGGAGTGACATGGTTATATCACACACCTGAATTTCCCAAAAGCTTTTGAAAAGTTTGGATGCATGACTCTTAAAGATATTAAGCTTTCATGGAAGAAAAGAGAGAAAGACTCTACTAATTAATAATTGTTACTTTTAAAGCTGAACAGTCAAAAATTGTGGCTGATCAGTTCTCACAGTGGAGGGATGTTATCCCACAGGGAGTAAGTTTCAGGGCTACAGCCAGCTCTGTTCACCCTTTATTCATAAATGAACTGTAGAAGTCTGTTTGTCACTATTGATGCAATGAATCTCTTTTAGTGAGGTGGCAAATATTCAGCTGCTAAAAAGCATTCAGAAAAATCAAACATAACACTGACCTCAAATACTTGCAGAAATCTCTCATGGCAGAGTAATAAATGGCAGAAGAGATTCAATGTCAATAAATGCAAAGTAATGCACATGGCAAAATAATGATCCTAACTATACATATGCAATGATGGGCTCTACATTAACAATTCATGAAAGAGGTCTCAGAATAACTCTGGATAATTTCCTGAAATGTCAGCTCAATTTTCAGTAGTCAGAAAAGCAAAAAAGACAGTAAGGAATAGGAGGAAGAGAATGAAAGCAAGCAGAAAACATCACTACAGCATGGCACAAAACCACTGTTCGCCCACAGCTTTCCCAACCACTCCATCCCAAATCAAATGGGGCAGAACCATGAGGGGACAGAGCTGTTGAGGGGCACAGACTCTACAGACCATCAGCTGCATCCTGAAGGACAGCAGCTCTTTACTTTACTCATGCTGGGCCATCCCAGCTGAGCTGCTTCTTTCTGCTTCCTGTGACAAAGAAACTCATCTGCTGTGTTTAAAGCAAGGGCAGCATAGTCAAATCATTAAACTGCACAGCAATGGCTCCTGGTTTTAGTGTCCTCTAGAGCTGTGTTGTAAAATATAAATCATCCTCCAAAAAAGTAAGAATTTAAGAGTCATTTTTACTTGAGGAACCTTCTATTCTCATTTAATCTTTCATAATCTTTCATGTTGAGATGGAAGAAAAAAGGGACAAAGATCAGAGAAGATGTAACATGAATTGCAAGTTAATGGGAGAGGGGGACAAGATAGGAATAATGTTTGTATGATGCATACCTTTGAAACTGTAAAGCCTTTCCTTATTTTAACTAACATAATCCTTAAATTATATTTTGACACCCTTGAAGTAGTTCTGAAGTTATCTGCAAACTATGAGTTAATCTTGTACGTTTGCTCAGACCTCCTTCTACTACAAATAGTCACAAGATATTGACTGAATGACAGAAAAGACATAACATAATCATAATCTGAAGTTGTTCTTTGCTGAATATATGTGACAGTAGAATGCAAACCAGAAAGCTGATATTGAGAAATACCTTTGATCAAAGAATATGTACCTGGAAATTGCAACACATACAACTATATAAAATGGACCAGTAAGGAAAATATCTGTCTTTGAACTCTCCAAGTGCTGTTACTGGAGATGGCAGTGTTGGCAGGCATGGTAAATCTATACACAGAATATCATCATGGAACTGCCTCCACTAATGTTTCAGGAAAATAAGGCCAGAGACAGAGAGGAAGAGGACTGAATTGTCTCTGCTACATAACAATTTATCTATCCCATTCACAAATGCATTTCTTTTCACTACATTTATGCCTTCTGGTCACATGTGGGTATTAGCTGTTTTGATACTGAAAATAAGAGGACTCTCTCAGAAACAGTGTGGCCAGCAGGGACATGATTATCCCCTATACTCATAGGTACCTCTGTGAGGTTGTACCTCAAATCCTGTGTCCAGTTTTCAGCCCCACACTTCAAAAAAGACATTGAGGTGCTGGAGCATGTCCAGGGGAAGGCAATGGAACTGGTGAAGGTCTGGAGAATGAGTCTTGTGAAGAGCACCTGAGGGAGCTGGGGTTGTTTAGCCAGGAGAAAATGAGGCCCAGGGGAGTCCTTACCACTCTCTACAACTCCCTGAGAGGAGGCTGCAGTGAGATGGGGGCAGGCTGTGCTCCCAGGTAACAATAGGACAAGGGGAACCAGCCTTAAGCTGCACCACAGGAGGTTTAGACAGGGAATTAGGAAAAATTTCTTCACCCAAATGGTTGTCAAGCATTGAAACAGGCTGCCCAGGGAACTGATGGAGTCACCATCCCTGGAAGTGTTCAAAAACATGTAGATGTGGCACCTGGGGACATAGTTTAGTGGTAGATTTGGCAGTGCTGGATTAACAGTTGGATTTGGTGACCCTACAAGTTTTTTTTTCCAACTAAAAGATTTTATGATTCTATGAATCATGATTTCTGCATATCTGTCAGCCTCATCTCTACAAATTCATCTCTGTTCATCCAAACAGTCTTTGTGTGTTTGCAATTCAGGTAGCATCATGCTGCTGCACAGTTTTTGGGTTTACCTAGTCCACAGGTTTGCCTAACCCTTCATGAAAAAAAATAAAAGTTTGCCTTCTGGAGACTGAGCAAATAACCTACCCTTGAATATGACAACATTAGCACTGTATTCATTTCCACATGACATTTAAGACTGTAATCCATGCTGTGCAGGAGTCTGGGGGATCCTCCTTTCCCCATGACTCATTTTACTTCCTGCTTGGCCTCTGAATCTAATTGACTCTTCTTGTTAATTTCATTTGGATTGTCATTATGATTATGACATTTAACAAGATTCCTTTCGTGTTTAATACATTTAAATAGTAAATTAAAACAAGAGCTAGCCACTACTGACATTTGCAGAATATAGGCATTTGCAGTCATATTTTCCATGTACTATGAATTCAGATGGTTAGAGAAGAGCTTTTGGCATGGGAACAGTATATTTTTTTGGTTTGTTTCATTTCTTATTTACTTTCCCTCTGTAAAGAACTTACAGGCAGAGCAGGAGTCTAAGGCTGAGATGACCCACATACGATTTGTTGATCTCATTAATCACTGAATTAAGTGATTGAATCTATTTGATTGCAATTACAAACTCTACCTCTTTCTCATTAATCATGGCAATAAGACCATGATTTTCAAAGTTATGTGGGTGACTGACTTTTTCTAAGATCAGTGACAAGAGTCTTTTCTATGTCATTTATTTGAATAACTTTCAGTCAGTTTTTGTTTCCACACAATTCACATATAAACCTATCAGACACAGGGGTTTAGCTATGGCTCACTGCCTCTGCACAGTTCAAGAAATCCGAGGATTTATGTGTGTGTGTAGATGAGAGGCTGAAACAGAGAAAGAGAATAACTATACAAAACATACATCCTAAAATTGCTTCCTCTCAGGAATAACATTTTGACTGCTAGATAAATTACATTGTGTTTGCACTTTTGTTGAGCAATCATGACATCCAGTGGGCATCCCCCTTACTGCAGGGCACCAGTTCCTTGTCTTCACTACAGGACAGGTGATGGGTCATGAGAAGAAAAAACCAAGAAAATTTCCAGGTAAATAATGTTTTCCTTTCTTTGTCTCTATTTTTTTTTTCTGAATGCTTTCCAAGCATTTCTAATTATTATTCTTGCTAATTGCATTAAGTGTTAAACAGTATTTCATGACCTTAGGACCACAGCACAGCACAGAACGCTGCCTGGCATGCTGATCTATACTGACCAGTAGTTTTGTCACAAGCCCAGAGTCAAGGGCAGCCAGGTCTGCCCAAAAGTGAATTCAGCCCTCACAGGACTGTCACAGGTCCCCCATGATATTCTAGTCTGCTGTGAGAAGGATGTAACAGCTGCAGACTCTTTGGGGTATTTCTTGTCTTTCACAGAATTGCTTTTGTGAGCTCACCAGCCTTCATGGAGGGGAAAGAAAAAGAGACAGAGATTCCAGGCTTGGGACAGAGAGACACCTCCTTCATGGCAGCAAAGTTTGGTAACATCATACATCATAAAGAGGAATCCATTGTATATGGTGGCTGGCACTGCTGTGACAGAGGGATCAATTAAACTGGTTGTGGGTGCACTGATGAATTTAAAGGCCTTTAAATCTTAACTTTCTGCTTTTTTTTTTAAATTTGTAGCACCGTTTAATATGTGTACAGATTTTTCTACCTGCAGCTGTTGCCACATCCATCATTTCCTATTCATTTCCCATCCCAAAGCCCACAGTTGCTATACCTGTGCCTTTGCCAGCTGTTCAGCAGCACGTCAGTGCCTGTAGTCTGCTCACAATACTGCAACAGATTTCTCTTTGGAGACAAACATGGCCAACTCACTCCCCAGTTTTTACCTTATTGTTTTGGTCAGGACCAGGTCTGGAGCAAAGCATCAGACTCAGCTTGGGTTTCCTCAAGTCTGGCACCCTTTGAAGTGACTATGACTGTGCTGGGTAAAGTTATCCCTTGCCTTGCCATCATCAGGTTTCAGCTTTGATGTTGAGGGCAAAAGGACTGGGTACACCTCCCAGATACAGATCAAAGGAAATTCCAAGCTCAATCCCACTGATTATTCAGACTTTGATCCATTTTTCTGCCATCTGGCAGACATCCAGTGTGACTGCACTGTACAGTTTCTCATTCAGAAGTTTATCTTCCCAACCAGTCTTAGGCAGTCCATTAAAAATACTATAGTGTAAATCCCGAAGAAACTGCTGGGTGCACCCAGGACATGTTGGTAAGAATCACTGAGCACTGGCTCCAGCTAATCCCTGCAAACAAACCAGCATACAGGATGCTGTGTGTGTAAGGAGAATGACAGTGCTAACTAAAACATAAATTCAGGGTTGTCATTCTGTTAGTAACTAAGCAGCAGTGGTAAGAGACACCATCCCTCCTCTCCATTCACACTGCATTAAATGACTGTACACCTTTCCAGCACACAGCATTACTCTAAAACCTTTGGAAGAAAATGAGAGTAACCTTTTCTTCAGCCTGCCAAGGGACTATGTAACCTTGTAATTATCCAGCTTTAGATAGAGGAGATATATTGTAATTTTGTACAAAAAAGGTCACAAGTTTATGCATCCTCTGACAGACTGAAGGAAGAGAACTATGGCAAAACCTCTCCAGCAGACCTTCTTAATTTATTTTTCCCAAGTGCATTAAATTTTAATGTCATCTTTTTGACCTGTATGTTAGCATATTTTTGAACATGTGACTAACCAATACCACTGTAGAAAGACAAAAGTGTCAAAAATTGTTTGGTTCTAATTGATTTTGGCTCCCTTTTCTAAAAAATTATCAATATTGTACAAAATAAAACAGATTGCAGTGCTGAGAATAAAGACAAACTTGGATGAACTCATATCAGTGACTGACATTCAATAAAAACAGACTGTGGTTAAAAACCTACCAGCTGCCCTGTCAGTAAAACAAAGCTGTTATTTTTGCTTTACAGACCCAGGTTTTAAGGAAGATGTACAGCACAAACACAAAGCAAAAGAGGAGAAAACAAGAAAGGAGAATAACACAACAGAGAGACCACACTTGTCATGGTGAGCGGGGTCATCCCAGGCAATACATGCACTGTTAGTCCCCACCAAGTTTGGTAGGTACCCAGCATGTGGGAGTGCCAGAGGGGAGCTGGAGGTGCATCCTGTGCTGGTCTGAAATTACTCAGGAGAAGCTGATGGCTCTCCAAACACAGGGTAAGTTTCTGTTGGCAAAACAAGGAGCAATGCTCATAATTTAAACTCTGCCTTCACCACAGGTGAAATAGGCTTTGGTGACCCCTTTCTAGTCCATGGTGAAGACTTCTCTTGCCTGTTAAGATGAGTATTTCTTATTCCCCAGGAAGGAAGCAAGTCCTTTCTTTTCTAAGTGTGCTTCTTGTAGACACACTTAGATTGTAGACACCTCAGATTCCTCTGAAATGGCCCAGCCTGAAACATTCCAGCAATGTAAGGTTAAGGACCAACTCCAACCATTTGAAGAATAAAGTGACATTTACCAGTGCACTCTTCTAAGTAGGAAATGGGCCTTCTCTGTGCTTGTGTTAGCTGTTCTGAGCATTATTCTTAGCAGATATTGACAGCAGAGGAAAAATAGCTGAAGCACACTTAAGAAACCTGTTAAATGTGTAACAGGAGCACCAAGCAACCTCAGACAGCACACACATACCCCAGACAGGCACAGACAGAATCCAGTTTGTTTGGCAAGAGGGGGCTCTCAGTGCAAGTCACATTTTGGACAACTAAAGTGCTGCTATCCTTCTTCAGCTCAATTTTAAACCCTCTCGTGCCACCTATGAAATTGATGTATGTCCTGAAAAGAGGTTGTAGAAGAAACTTTGTTGAGTTACTTGTACGGATAACTGAGGCCTAAGAAGATATTTCATTCAAGTAAACGGTGTTAGAGCTACAAAAACCTTTGAATTCTGATTCTTTTGCTTTTTCTAGAACTCAGGGCCTCAGATGCTGACACTTTAGAATTTGTTGTAAAATTAAATTAGGATGAAAATCTGGAATAGTTTTGCTTCTAACAGAAATGTATTCCCTATGTTAATTGTGGAGCAACATCCCTCCCCATCCTCTTCCTCCACAGCCCTGACCTTTTTACCTCTTCCCAGGTGGGAAACACGAAGGGCCAGGTGCTGCCCACAGCTCTCCATTTGCTGCTCTGCAATCCCAGAGCAGAGAAAGAAGATGTTCTTAATATACTTTTCTTTTCCTTTGTAGGTATGTTTAAATTACCTTTAAACAGGTTGAAGTGGTCATGGATCTTCATGAACTGGAAACCAAATTCTTTGCAAGCAGCTTCTGAATGCTCACAGTGTGGGACTGCTTCACTCCTCTCCCACTTCTGAATCTGGAGAGGAGAATCAGTTCATGGTGGAGAACTGGGCAGCTTGGGTGAGATGATAAAACTCTGAGAACCACAGAGAGAGGCAGGGCTGGACTTAGGAAAGAAGTGAGCAAAGGCAGATAAAGAACCTGTGAAGAAAGAAAATCTAATTGCAAAACACAGTCCAGACTTATGTCTCTTTTTTCATCCACTCCCTGCTCCCCCCAGCATGGTTTCCCTAAGATCTGGGGTTTTAAACCTTTTATGGGCCTCCAGCAACATTTTTGTATATCAACAAATACCTCTCGGGTTAATGTCCCCTTAAATATTAGAACTAAATGGTCTTTAGGGTCTCTTCCAACACAAGCTATTCAGCAAATTGGGAACAAAACTGAAGCTCCTTTCCCCTTTTTTTCTACACTTAAAAATAAAAATTTAAAAAAAACCCACACACATTAAATTTAGTGGGAGTTACAGTGGAGGTGTTTCTTCCTTCTTGTGAAGGCTCTAAAGGCCATTCTGCCATGTTTGCTGTCTGTGTGGTGGGGAGTTATGGTGAGGTAGGAGAGGAGGGTGAGAGTGTTTAAACAAGATGTCAAAGGCATCTTTGCTTGCTTGAAAAGCCTGCTGTGTATCCTCATACTTCTGACCATTCAGCTGCCCCTTCCAAGCTCCAGAGATAAAAAAGGGTTTAAATACACTTGCAGAAGACAGCCTGGCATGCCCCCATGCTCTGACTGGCATGTTCTGACTTTGTGGGCTGAGGTCCTTGCTCCTTTGCAAGGTCTGTGCAGCAGGCATCACCAAAGGTTCCTCAGGCAGCATCAGCCATTACCCACACAGCTCACAGAGATTTAGAAAAGCAAATCACACCACGCATGTCCAGCTTCAAAGCACCCTTGGTCAAGGGGCAAACTTGTGATCCCTGTGTTATTTGGGGAATTTGAATATAGCACACAAGAAATAGCTTCTCAGGAATGTTTGGTTAGAAAGCATAAGTGTTGGTAATAGCCTAGCACAAAGGAAATTGAATGAGTGGGTAAGACAGTCCACATTTCCTTTTGTGTCTAATCACTAATGAGAAGGAAATTTCTGCAGCACAATTTTCTCAGAATAAACAAGATTGAGAAGGGTAAGACATCATGATAGGGAGAGGCAAAGAATGTTTTATACCTCAGATTGGTCTGGTTATAGCAAGAGAATTGGCCTCCTTCCTTCACTTCTGTCTGCAAAATAATTTGGTCATTTAGAGCAGATAATTTTGATCTCAGTTACACCATTAAGCTGGCGAAGGAATATAAAACTAATGCCTCAAAATGGAAGGTCTCATGCAAGGCATTTGAGGGAGTGGGAAGATGAAAGACATCAAAAAAACCAACATTTTACTTCATCTGAGCCTCAGCCAAACTTTGCTGCTTTTTTGCTGATCTTGGAGCCTCTAGGAGTTTGCTTTTCTGGCTTTCTTGTCTAAATTGAACTGTGAAAAATACATTCTTTAAAGTTTTATCTCCTCTGTTAAAACTATTCACTTTTAAGTCTCTTTGTCATATATAAAGTCTTAATATTTTTCATGACTTTTTTTATTTAAAAATAAACAAAGTGTATGTGAAAGATAGTTTTGCTTTTGACTTTAAGCCTTTAAAAGACAAACGAAGTCTGCTAAGGTCTTCTCTGTAAAAATATGGAAAGCGTTTCTACTTTTTTCCAACCATTTAATGGAAGCTTATCTACCCTGCTGGGTGCATTTGGAAGTAAAAAAAGAAATTATATAGAATATATTATTGATCAGTCCTGGTGGAACACCAGCAATGATAAATCATATGGAACTGCACAGTTCATTAGACATTGACAGGGTGAGACACTGCCCTTCTGGAGCATGTGGTGCAGACAGAAAGCAGATGCATTATAAAATGTCCTATTTTTATTTAACTCTTCAGGGGCCCTTAAAACTCAAAAGAATTAGTTTCAGAAAAGTTTCACTTTCTTTTAGTTTGATTGGGCATTTGTGCTTAATCATACATTGAAGATGGGGGGAAGCTTTGCTTTCACAGGGAGCCCACTGGAAAGCCAACAGTTTGCTTTTCTGGAAAAACCAAATTGCCCTGTATCTACAATCTGATTTCCTTCACATATAAATTCCATCTCTACCAAGTCTTCAAAGAAACAATAAAGAAAGTTAGAAATTCAAAATCTGAATCTAGCATTGAAAATGGACAGTCAGTTTTGGCTGTTATTATTTACACATCTGATGTTGTCATTGCCAGCATCACTTATGTCATAACTGGTGTTATTGAGACTTGCTTTTCCTGCCACTACACGAATAGTAGAAGCAGGCACAGGCTCCCATGCATCCCTGCAGCCTGTGACGCCCACAAATGGATTAATCAGAGCTCTTTAGTAGCTAGGCAACAGTGCCTTGACCTCAGTGTCTCTTCAGCCAAAGAGGGACGGGGATGTGGAGATGCTTCCCGTGTGTGCTGCGTGCCAAACACACATTGTCACCACATCTGTTGCTGGCCAAGCTGCACAGCTCATCCCCCTGCAAACTGCACTACACCACTAAGCAAATTAGAAAACAAGATGACTCTTCACCTCATGGCATTTCTTACCATTTCTGTCAACATATCTTGTGCATCAGATTGGATGAGATGCAGGCATGATTCGGAAGAGCAGTTGCAAGGCTCCAGAAGCAGTAGAGTCACTCTTTCTGTTAGTTTCTGTTTATAAATAACTATGGTTCCACCATAGCTGGTAGCAGCAGGTTTAATTACACAGCTGCTGTTACTGGTGTGCACCATAGAGCCCTTCAAGGTCCCAGCCAAAATGGTAGAGATCATAAATGCAGGTGAAAAATTGTCTCTGCTCTGACACATTTACATAACAAACAGATGATACATATAGAAGGTGAAGGGAATGAAGCAAGATCCCCATTTAATTGGGTCAAGAGTAGGCAGAAGAGACTGTGTGGAGAACTTAGGTTGAGCTGTAGCAAAACCAAGATCTCAGTTTCTGCTTCGTTACTTCTCTATAGACCAGAGGGAATATTCATGGTCACCATCACTTGACCCAGAAGCTGCTTTTTCATATGGAGACTTTTACATACATTGTATGCAGTCCTTGGAGGAGGATCTAGGAACAGTTTAATAGACTCTGGTCATTTCAGTTAAAACCACAGAAATTCATGGGAAAATGAATTGCTTTACTCAGGATTAAAGCCCAATCTGCTATATTAAAAACATGCAGACTTTTATTAGAATGAATAGAAACATTTAAATTCAGCAAATAGATAACAACATCTAAAACTACTGCTTTACTTTTTTTTCTTAGACTAAACAGACTTTAATTCAATAGTGACATCAAGATGTCACTAAAATTGCATCAGGAAATTAATGGAGGAACATTAATAATAGGTTAAACCACCAATTAGTCAAATCAGCAAATTAATGCAGCAGGAGATTGAATCATGAGATTAAAATAACAAAGAATCTTTACTTGCCAGTTCTTCAGACTGAAGGGAAGTAGCATGTTTGCTTTAGCTTAAACCCACAGCTAGAAGATTTGCTCAAGGCAATAAAAGTAATTAATTTGGTCTCAAGGAGTTACAGAAATCAAGTTGTGGTTTATTTTGAGTGACAATTTAGTGCTAACTTAAGAGTTTTCCTTAAAGCTCACCACTGCCATGATGACAAATATTTCCTTTTTTCATTCACATTCTCAAGATGTAGATTTACCAGCTTATTTAAAAGGAGAAATTTTGGTGGAAGTAAATGAGTATTTTAAACTTTGTGTCATTTTTGCTAACCCATGAATATATCTCAATGAAATATGCCCTGCTAAATACATGATTTGTTTTTTAATACCTTCTTTACGTGCAGTTCTCAGAGAGGCGCACGAGGACACTCAACCCATGCCCTAACGGCAAAGGACATATTTTTTATTAAAAACCAGTACAGAAAAGGAAAAGGAAAAAAAGGACAAAAAGGAAAAAAATGATGGGTTGAAACTCTTCTGTTCTGCACCAAGGGGAAATACTGTTCACAGATATGATTTGCAGTTAAAAGGAGCTAAAGAAGAAACACTTGGGCCTGAAGCACTTTGTCAGAGAGGATGTTTCAGACAGCAAGAGTCCAGTCAAACTGCCTGGTGTTAGCTCCCTCCTGCTCTACCCCCTCAAGTGTCATGGACATCCCTGCACATGCCTGCCCAAAGACTTTGTGGGATTTGTACTTTGACCCCTCTTTGTTGCTGTGCCAGTCTTTGCAAGCAGCTGCTGGGGACTGTGCAAGGGCTGCAAACAGCACAGCTCAGCCCACCTAAACAGGCTTCAGTCCACAGCCCCACAAAACACCTGTGGCTGTCTGGAAATGTCTGCCCTTGCAGCTCCAGGCAGTAAATCATTTTCCCAGAAAACAAACCCAAAGGGACAGTTCCCCAGCCCTTCTCTCAGGTGGTGGCATGGAGATGCCAAATGGCACCAGTCTCTGGCAGCATATGTGTGTCACACGAGTGGCTGCGGCCACAGAGGCATTCCTGAAATGGCAAAACATGTCCAAGACAGTTGAGTGTGCCATCCCTCAGCCCACAAAAACAGGGAACTGGGAAATGTGACCATACTTGTGCAAATGGTTCTATCTGGCTTCCAGTCACTTCTCCTAGGAAGTGAAAGCATCTTCAGTGTAAATAGCTGGTGGAGGTTTCTGAAGAGCAAGTTTCACCAAACCACGTCAGGATACCACTAGCTAAACTGAAGTATTCATTGAGCTATTTTCTCAGAACAGCCATTTCTGGACTGTACCTACCATCTGCAACAGTCACACTGAATTTCAGAAGGGATTATGAGGATAAGATCTGATTCATCATTTTAATGTGACTTATTTTGGTTTTCCTTCTTTCTGCAGGCAGGATCCCTTCCTGTGTCTTCTTGTATCTATTTTGCAAACTGCCAGCAGTTTTTAATCACTGACGGTACAAACCACAAGGACTACAATTGTTCTTCAAAGAAGGAAGTTTCCAGGGTGGGTTTGTTTGTTTTCTTTCTATAGGTCAGATATACTTTAGATCTTGGTAATCCATGGGCAAGTGATTAAATAAGTTAACAGAACAACTACTCTGTTATTGTACAGAACTGTTTACTAATGGGATTTTTAAGATGCTGGAAGACTTTACCTCAATGGACATAGATAAAATTAACAGATTTGATTTAAAGAAGAGAGTTAAACAGGAGAAAGGTTTAAAACTTTTTGGTGTGCTTAAAAATGAGGATAAAAGTCTAGCTCATTATCTCCTTAATATAAAAGTCTGTGAAAACAAAAACCTAGATTGGGGAAACTAAATCCAGCTAGCTCTCTTTTTTTGTTTTTCACATGTCCTAACAATAATATAGCAGGGTGAAAAGATCAGGACCACTTTATACACATTGTGCTAATTACTGCAAGTACTTAAAGTTGTAATTAGCTTATTATACTGCAGAGAACCTAACATGGCATGTCTTTCAAAAAAAATTTCTCTCCAGATCATTAGTGGGAAAGCTAACAACATCTGCTTCAAATAAAATCAACCAATTAGCGCAGGCAACTTCGCATAGTTTGCAATCAGAGAATTATATTGTGCCAAGTGCTAATTTTAATGTGAATTCTATCTCCTTCTTATATCCCACGCTTATCTGCCAGCACAGCTGGTGTTTAACACCACTGACTTCAGTGAAGTCTCCAAAAACTTATGTTAATTTGAAGTAACCTAATCAGAAGTGTGCAATACAGACTGGGCTTGATCTCAGCTTAATTAAAACTGACCTTGTCATTTCATTGCATATAAAACAGCAGAATCTTACCATTTATCACTCAGCTATGATAAATATGCAGCTTATGTGAGAATCAAGGAAGACAAGCACTGTACCAAAGGAGCTATTTTCAGATATCAAATCTTGGTTTTAACACACTGTAAAATGCTACTCGCCTGTGGCTGCCAGTAAATAATTCAAATAGTTCAGAAAGCCCAAAGTAAGCTCCAAAACCTCCTTCTAAAATTACCAAACAGGGCATCACTGCCAGGCTTTCTCATTTTGATGCTATCAGAATCACACATCAAAAGCTGGCTATTGTCACTGACAGTAGACGTGAAACACAGCTCGTTTTTTAAATTAAGTTTGTCCTTGTTCCGTTTTAATGTTACTGTTTCCCAAGCAGATGAGGTGAAAAAGATGAAAATGAAAAAAAAATGTTTTGGCAGAGTTCAACGTAGCAAAACATAGCAATCAGAAACGAACTTGAAATTGCTTTTTTTATTTCACTTTATAATTTAAATATAATAATGATCATTTCATTTACTTGAGTGTGTTTATCAGTTACATTTGCTCTCAGGTGTACATGGTTGCCAGTATCAAACTTTAGACATCCAAAATTACTGTTTCCTGTGGAGTTAACACTAGGGAACAAGTTTACACCGTGTATTCTGACTCTCTCTCTGAAGGACCCTACCCCTCATCCCTCACCCATCTCATCTCTGATGTTACTTTATTCCTCTGGGACCATCCCAGCAGATCCCTGCACTGATGTTTCTACAGGTCCCAGATCTGAGC
This sequence comes from Alethe diademata, assembly GCA_025584955.1. Lineage (NCBI taxonomy): Eukaryota > Metazoa > Chordata > Aves > Passeriformes > Muscicapidae > Alethe > Alethe diademata. The sequence goes on along the minus strand of JANRMJ010000054.1, from coordinate 99,717,204 downwards.
CTGCACCCATGTACAACTACAGGGCCAACTCCTGTCAGAGGCTTAGCTTATACCAGTGAAAAATCTAAGCTGCTTTGACACATTGGCTGATATTCACTCACATAGCAGAAAAAGTAGTAATAGAAGCACTTTTCCTCTCAGGATAACTGCATCACACAGGAGAGCTTCTCTCAGTGGAACAGTAGTGACCAGCCACATAAGCAGGGATATCCTACTGCAAATGCAAGATAAATTACCCTTACCCAAATCTTTCACTGTAGTGCTGGCAGTACAGCTAACTTCATGCTAACTGAGGGCAAAAGGAAGCACAGCCAGCTCCCAAAGTTCAGCTGAAAGTCACTTGATCAAACACAGACATCTTCAGTATGTGGTCCCTAGGAGCAGGGTCCTCAATGCAGGGAGTGGAGACGAGAGAGCACGACCACAGCACCATTCATCTTAAAGCAGATACTCAAAACCAGCAGATAAACTGAACTCAAAATGCCTTGGCTATGTAGCTGGAGCTCAGTGTGACTGATGCAGAGATGTCCACACATGCTGCAGATGGCAAGGTGGGGCGAGATGCACAAAAGCTTGTGTTTGAACAGCTTGTCCTGCCTGCCCCCAACAACATAAAGCAGTTGCCAGAAACAGACAAACACACACACCTTAATTCTAACTTCTGTGGCTCTAGCAGGAAGGTCTCCAATTAGATATGGTCTACTTTTCTAATTATTGTGGTCCGGTCTCATCTGTTTATAAACTGCTCTCCCTATACCATGTTCTTGGTTATTTGCTGATTAGTTGCTCATGTACTTGCAGAAGGTTAAACACAGTTTCTTCTGATGGTAGGTATTCAGCTTTTTATTTTAGATGGGCTTTTTTGGACATTTCAGCATGTCAGCCTTTCCTCCTCCTCTCTCACATCCTGCTGCTCTTGAAGTTGCAGCTTTAGCATGGAACAAAGGCAAGCAGCCTAAGTGACTATGTAAGTATAGGGACAAGTGTGTGTGTGAACAACCTTGTTATATGCAGCAACAGGAATAAATAATGAATAATAATCAGACCAAAGATACTGTAGTTCCTCTTGGCAGCATCCCAATGTTTCCTTCTTATCCTTCTGTCTCCAAGACCCTGAGAGTCTGTATGCATACTAATGCAAATGTGTATTGGTGAATATATGCAAACCTAGGAAACAGGTATAAATCTAATAGAGCATGTATCCATTCTTATACATGTAAATGTATCATCCTTGGTATTCAATCCATAATAAAAGCTCCCTCTAGAACAATGACTCATGTAAAGCAATTGAAAATGTATCCAACAGCTCTTTTGAGCGAGGCTGCATATTACGCAGACAAGTCAAGAAGGTAACAGTTTATGACAAAACATAAATTAAATTAAATTGATCATCATGGACTCATTGTTAGGACTGGATCACTTAGAGAATAAAGCCAAAAAATATGTAGGTGGCAAGATAAAAGCAGAGAAACCTGGAAACTACTATATCTAATAAAGACTCAGTAAATACTCTCACAAGTTATTACTTAACTTGTTGTGGGGTTTATCAGCTTATAAAGTTACTTAATATGGCATACTGAAATATCAAAGCTACGTCCTTGTCAAGTCTTTTTATAAGGTCTGCCTACTGCAAGCCCCGTATGAAAGGGCTGTGAAGCTCAGTGCTCCCAGATTCAGCTGGTTTTTAAGAAAGCCTTACTAATTAAAGTGGAAAGATGGCTGGGGGTAAAATTATAGGAAACTGAGAGGTTATATTCACATTGTAATAGAAGTTATAAAAGTACAGTAATTATAGGGTAAAATACAGCTGCTGCTCCCTGGATGGAATGTGGTTGGCACACTGGAAACCTATCCCATGGTGATTCCATGTGCACACAATCTGCAACCACAGCACCTGCTAAGAGGGATGGAATGGAGCGTGGAGCAGAGTGGAGACAGAGCCACAGCCAGGCCCTGCTGGAATCCTCATGGGGAGGGGAACTCAATGGTGCTTTGTAGCTGATAAACCCCACAACACCTGTCAGCCAGGGGAGAGAGGAGGAGATGTTCTGCTGCCAAGGCAGCAGCTGTGGTGAAATCACTCTCCTCAGGTGAACTTGGTTCATTATAACCTAATTGTAATATTAGCAAGCACCTACATCCCAAAGGTACCCCCTCCAAGGTACAACCACCCCTCACTGAGCATGTGCTCAATGTTTTATTGACTGCTCCTTTAAGAGCAAAGTGAGTTACACCAATCAGTAACCAAGGTATGCACGACTGGAGTGACTCAAGCTCTACCTAAAGATGCAGAAATAGTATAAAACTAAGTAGAGACTGGGGAGTAGCAAGGAAAGACTTCATTGTAATTGCTGGGATCCATCAGTGAGCTGAACCTGTCTCCTCTCCCATAGGGATGCCTGTTGGGTAAGAGCCACACTGTGGCTGAATGCTTTTGTTGAGTATTGGAGCTGGTCTGTGCATTGCTTTGAATACAGTTTTGCAGCCAGATACTATGACTGACAGATACTATCATACCTTCACTTGCCACAATTTTCTATTACCAAAGAGTGTTATTCCAAAAACTGTGAGTGTGAGTCCTTTGCAGGCAGTTGCCAGCAGCAAGGAACATCCTTGAATAATGTGGGAAATCTGCTGAGGGTTCTTCCCTATGCTGTTGGTGTGTGTTCTGGAGAGGTCAGTCAGACCAGCCACTGACCCAGCAGGAATATTCAGAGAAGGGAGGTGTCCTAAGAGGACACTGGCAGGCTGGACAGGCAAATCAAACACTAAAGGTAGAGAAAATCTCCCTTTTTCATGTGACAACTAGAAGAGGTTCTGAGAGAGACTTGTACAGTCTTAATTATGTTTTAGTAAATACCTCCTACTTCCTTTACACTACACAATAATGGGCTGGAACTAGAGAAGCCCAGAGGTGTTAACTATGATTTACCTTCCTGCACAGGACCATATAAAACAGTCTTAAACCTAACCCACGAGGCCAGTGCTCAAAACTGAAGAAAAAATGACTGTGATTCGGTAAGACAATTGTTTTAAAGTTAAATAAAATATATTTTAGCTCAAATCAACATCTCACCCCACCATCAGGGGAAAATTGTTTCAAAGCTTTTTATAGTCTGCTAATTATTATGGGTTATGCATTACTTCTTCTGCAATGGCTACATGGCTGGTTTGCAGGAAGAGTACACAATTAGGCAAGGTTGTACTCTAGACTAGGTAACTATATTAAAGGGGAGAGAAGCTTAACAAGTGGCATTGATAAAAACATGAAGAGATGTAAGGGAGAAATAGAAAATTTAGATTTTTATGAAGGAAGTCAGAGTAGAGCAATGAGGGAAATAGAAGCAGGAACGAAGTGGTAAGAAATAAAAGTGGACATGAGAAAATTGTAGCTTGGAAGGAGGTGAGGGGCATAATAATTGAACACTCACAGAAAAAAAGAAAAAAAAAAAGCTAAGGCAATACTCATGGTTTAAAGGGCAGGAAAAAAAAACCACCTACAGCTTTACAATTAACTTTCCCACTTCATCCACAATTATGACCTCTGCCTCAGTGATATTGCACACAGCAGAATATATGTTAACAGAAACTCAAGCAAATTTTGCATTTTTCTTTTCAAATGTAATTGCCCTACATAAAAACTCAGCCATCATCCTGTTGCTGGAACGAATCAGGACACTGGACCACAGAAGTGGAAAATAACTTAAGGATCATATAAGAACTGACCCCACAGTGGGATAAAAGTCACAAGCACAGAGGTCTCTTTGAGACAGTATTAGGAAGAGACATGTGACTGAGGGAGTAAAATTCAGGCCAACCCTCCAAAGCTGACACCACCACACTTATCTAACTCTTGACCATCCCATTCCTCCTCTCCCCATAACTACAGACTAGCAAGCCATAAGAGTTGTCTGGATTCAGGTAAAAGGAAACATCATTATCCTGGTGGCACTGGCATTGTTGCTCACTTCATGTCTCTGAATTTCTTCTTCCACATCGTAGATTGCAGAAGAGAGGAATGGCATCTTGCTAAATGCATTGTATTCTACTGCTTTGAATGTGTACTGGAAAGGAGAAATTGCTGTTAATCATACATGTAATGATTACAGACATATTAATCCACACATTTTAAAAGATTTAAAATTATGTATCCTGATTCCAAAGAAAAAGTGTAGTCCAGATCCAAATAAATCTATATTTACATTTTTATACAAATGTATATGTAGATTCAATATGTCCTATTCACAATGTATTTCTGGCGTGAAAATCCTTTTCCAGCTTTTTAGCAAATGTGGACTCTGCAGGTCTATATATCACATCTCTGCAGAGTGCAGAATACAGCAGAGGTTTGATTACCAAGCAGCATTGTCATACTACCAAAAAAAACAAAAAATGCACCACCTCAGTAACAAGGAGACCATAGGGCTCATAGTGTTGTTCAAGTTACTCTGTGTGTTAAGTGCCTTAAGTTCAACAGTCTTACTTTTATGTGCATTCATTTCACACGTATTAGGTTTCAGCTTAATCTTGTCATGTGCTTATGAGCCATATGTTTTAGTTTATACAGATTAATTATATGTAATAGTTTATACTTTATTTATTTTATTTTGACTTCTACATCCGTATTTCATATGTGTGCAATCCAGGATACCCACGTTTCCCAAGTAAGTTTTTCAATATCTCTCTCTCTCCCTCTTTTAGGGAGTTCTTACCTTTTTACTCTATGATTGAAATCAAGTGGCTCTAGTGCCTTGCAATAACAAAAAATTAGACAGGCAATACTCAACAACTTTACAGCAATGCATCATTGACATTCAGGTATCATGACATATTGAAAAACTTGATGGAAATCACCAGACCTATCAGCTCTGAGTTCAATAACTCTACATGAAGCTGTTCTTCAATATGCTGTTAGAGTCTATGTAAAAACTGATGGGAGAAGTCTAAACCCATAGAGTCTATTCATATAAATACAACTCAGTAGAAGTTGAGCGCTAGTACATAACTTAAAATTGAGCTTCAGTCAGCTTCTGGCACACAAGTGAGGATTTTAAAAAGTACAATGGCAATTCTCCAAATTACATACCTACTGACAGCTGACTTTCTTGAATTATTCAAAAGCAGAAGATTCTGGCAATCAATGCATCAAGTTGAACAGAGTTAAAAAGTAGAGTACCGAAGTTGAAAGATTTAAAATGTATGTCACCTGAAAGTGTATTGCCCCTATGCCAGACCAATAACCCTTGATACAAAAAAATGTAAGTTAGTGTCAGAGTTGGAGGGCATCTTGTAACTCATAGTGCCAGCCTGAAGATGGGCAGAGTGGTCAGGGCAGCTGTATATTCTTCCTCAACTTTAGCCTGACTTTCCACTAGCTATCTTTAATTTTGTTTTTAAGAAATCAGGTTCAATAACATTATTTCTCCTCCTGCCTTCACAGATGCCCAGTTTTATCTTTCAGGTTCTGGCATATAAGTCCTCTTATCAAAGCCATAACATTCTAAGAAAAAATTGTTCAATTAAAAGACATTCATAAAGCTGAGTCCCCTGCAAAAGAATGTAATGTCTTGGCTTTCAGTCACAGTGTGAGGAGTGCTACAAGAGAGATTGTACTTAAGAAGCACAGAATGTTTATTGATACAATTTCATATCAAAAAAGAAAAACCAATTATCATGGCCCTATAATTATAGTAACACAGTTTTGAGTATGACACGATGTGTCATTTGGGAAGAGTATTGTTTCCTTCTGGCTGCTGCTTCGCCCCCCATTTCAAAGCTTCTCTAATATTTCATGTGAATTTATAACATTTTAACCAGCTTTTGCCATTACTAGAACATAATCTCATTCACAGTGTATATTTACAAATTATGTGAGGGGTATGACCCTATAGAGATTCAATTTAGAGTTTTACCCCTCTGGGACAGAAAAGAAATAGGCAAAGAAGTAACACTCACAGCAACATATGGACACCATACAGTGGGCATTTACTTAAAGATTTTTTTTCTTTTTCTAAAAATATTGGTGCTACGATACTCACCAACACCTTCACTATTGGATATATTGTCATTTATTCTAAAATTATTAAAATGTCTGCATTATAAATAAATGTAAATAAAGACAACTGTCTTAGGTTTGAAAATCACTAATCTTTCTTTTTTAATTATAAAAATGGAATTGAGATCCCTGGTCCCACTTGTGTGGGTTTTGTTCTTTCAGTCCTGTGATTCACCTGCTTCCTGTCACTGCAAGAAGTAAAACAAGAGCTGTGCAAGGAGGATGAAGCAGAGCTCTCAGACTGGGCCAAGATTTTACAATCACACAGCAGTCCTTAAAATGCCAGCTCTCTCCTCAGTGACATCCTGTCTGCTGTGACAACTACTGCTGCAATTCTTAGTAGCAACAGTGAGGCTGCCAACAGGTGTTCTGAGCCAAGGTTTCCTTTCATCTATTGTTGCTTAATGGGAAAAAAATTATTATAAAGGATCTGCCAACGTGATAAAATGCTACAATTATCCTAAGAGTAATACCTATAGGCACTTTAGCAAGGAAAGTAGAACTATTCTCCAGAAAAACTAACCTCAGTACATAATTTACATTTTTGTTTTCTGTCATCATTTTAATGATTAAAGAGAAATAGAAATATAAAAAGACTTAATTTCTCTAGAAAATAAGAATAAAAGTACCACAGAGAAGACCAGTCCAAATATGATGTTTCCTATTTCTCCTTGCTTCCTTTGTTTTAGAAGTTTTATCTCCCATGAGTTATTTTCCTCATTCTCAGGAGAAAAGATCATGTTTGGAAAAATACCTAAACTCTCTCAGTGGAATTTGGTGAGAAGACCAGGAGCCAGGCATGACCAGCAACCTTTTTAGATGGAACCAGCCTTTTACCCCTCCCTTTTCACAAATTCTTTTCCTCCCTAAATCAGCTAGATACATTCCTTTCCCCACTTTTAATTCCTCTCCAAAACATTCCATAGAAATCTTGTGCCAAAATATGCTTCCTGACTTCTCATAGTAAGTTTCATATTCCCAAAGGCTATCCAAAAGGTGATCCAGAGACTATTTCCTCTGAGGCATTGTGGTGGGTATCACTCTCAGACCACAGGACAGGTCACTGTCCCAGGGAAGCTGGGGAAAGGGTTAGAAGGGTTTTACACACAGCCATTGTCCATCTGTGCTCCCATGTCTGTGGGGGCAAGAGGGGTTTTTTTAACCATTACCCAACAAAACCGATTGCTATGTCATCAGAACACATAACACGGGATAAGCAACAAGAGAGAATAAATGCTGGAGGCTAGGACAGAAAAGATGTTCAGTGCTGCTGGCTGTGTGATGAGCTGGTATCGATCCTACAGAAAGTACATCCATTATACAAGATGCAGTTGGCTCCATGCTGATAAGTCATTGAGGAGAAGGCAATGATATACAAGAATCAATGCAGGCCCCCTCTCTCTTTTTCCTGCATGATAGCACAACAGTATTGGGCTTTCCCATACCAACTCATCTCTCCTTCATCCACTCACCTTTACTTCCTAGGAAGTATATTTTTCCTTGTGCACAATCCTCATTTTTCTTTATTTTTACTTTTGCCATGCCCTTTTTAAGATACATACTTCAGTTTGACCTGATGTGGAGCTAAGAACTGTACATTACTATACCTCAGTGTTAACTGCCCCTATCTGATCCCTAGGAGGTTTGGGGTTTTTTTTCATTTGTACTGCAAAATCATGTACACAGTTGGGCATGCGTATGGTATGTTTGGCACTGTATCTAAATGCTATCAACTTGCCCTTACCAGCTTCTACTGCAGGAAAAGATACCATTATAAACATTTATGGAAAAGGGTTTTCAGGGTTTTCAGGGTTTGCAGAATTGGTAGGTCTGAAACAGTCTTGACTTCGTAACTCAAACTTAAGAGAACAGGTAAGAATTTCAAGGTGTTTAGGGAAGGAATAACAACTAGAATAGAAGATGACATCAGAATCCAGATTTTTTTTCAGAATGATGTAATTTCTTAAGTCAGTATGTCCTGGTCACCATGACCCTTTTCTACTAATGAGACCATACATACATCCACTTTCACCAAAAATTCAGATACTGTGTCACATAGTGAGATAACCAGAGAATTGCTGATTTCAGATGAGTAGAAAATGCATAGCATCTGCTACATATGGTCTTACCCAATTATGTTATGGATGTCTGAGCATTCATGTGGCAGACATGAAGCAAACTTTAATATTATATCTACCAACAGTCCTCTACAATTCCAACAGATAGGTCACTATAAAGACATATCCAGACAGTGGATGGAAGCAGGTTGTTTGTGAGATGGATATCACCATGTCATGGTGACTATGATGACAGCATTCCAGCAACAGACTTGATGGTATCCTTACTAGATGTTATTCTTTTGTGAAAAAGAATCCTTGAGTTTTACTTGGGACCTCTTATTTTAAAGCTCTTTCTCCACATTTTCCCCCTTTCTGAAAACTTACTTTCTAAACAAGTTAAAATCAAACAAACTTGATCAAGCACAAGTTTAAAAATTCCTAAAGCAGGTCTTTCTTCTACTTGCAGCCTCAAATCCCTTTTGAACTACCCAGTGTTTCTCTCCATTAAAACAACTTGGCTTCTCCTAAACAATGTGTTTGGGGAGAGGGGATGCACAGAGCTGACATTCTGTTCCCAGAACAGGCAGGAATATAGACAGGCATATTGCTTTGGTGGCTGGGAAATTTATTCCTCTTCCATGCTCATTCTTTCATTAGTTTCCCTTCTGTGACTGCCAACAACATTGCCAATTAGTGCTAATCATGGTATGGACACCTGTCCACAAGAAAGGAGGTTGAGAACAATTACACAGTCATTTTCCAAAGCACATGAAGCAGCTGTCAAAAAGTAATGACTCGTAGTCACTGCTGGCATTGGCTGTTTGCAACAGGCCAAAAGGTAAAATAACATTAATGCCATTTCCTGCTTTCTTAGTTGCTCTGTCCTGGACTTTCATTCTTCCTTAACATTCCACAGCATTTAAGCTTGCAAAGACTAGTGACAGCTATAATACACCTATGGATGTATATCTCATGTTCTTTTACTGAGCTCTTATACTGAGTATAAGAACTTTGAAAATATGAAGACATTTACATTTCTCTACACTTCAAGAAGATGAAGTGACAGAGATTTAAGCACAGGGAGTTTTAAAATTGAAATCAGAAGCTGTAAGTTGGAATTCTATGGGTTTCACATGAGCTCATCTTCCGTAATCTCTACAGTTATGCATCATCTAATATGTTCCAAGAATCCTCTTTTTATGGACAAGTTCTAGTGAGATCAGGAGGTGCTCTTTGTACCAAAACCTCTGCAAATCAAGAATCACAATCGCTTCATGCTTAGGATGAGAAAATACAGACTGTGCAAGTAGTAGCCAAATGTGGAAAAACATGGTTTAACAATTTTCTTATTACTATAAAGGATTTGTTCGACAAAAACTGAAAATCACTTTCTCCATAACAGCACATCACAAGCTGCACATTCAAAGTGTCCCACCTATTCTCGCAGTCCTTTGCTTCCATTGCTGTATTTTGTTTGATGTTTACAAGTCCTACAGACAACCACATCCTTAACACAATTGATTCACTGTCACGACAGCTCTATGATATCTATTGTATGGGCAGAGAGCCTGAGGAATGATAATGTACAGGAACAGTAGGAGAAATTAAGCTGGTTCAGAAAGATTTATTGTAGCCTGTGGTTACTCCTCACTGCCAGTTCTTGCAAAGTTACTGCTCTTTCCACAGACTCTACATGTGTAATTTCCCACACTTATTTTAAAAGTAAAATGCAAAGCCATCTCTGCAGAAATCTGAAGGCAGTCACTCAGTGATAATCAGTAGGCTCTAAGTTATTAGCTGCACTGCATGGATCTCTTGAAATTCAAGTAACAGGGTCTTTCTACTGTGAATAATTCACATGGAATGGGATCTGCAGAAGAGAGAGATGAAGACCCTTCATCATGTTTGAGTCCAGTTTCTGAGGTCAGACAACTCAAGCGTTACTGCTGCACTCTCATAGCTGGATGCCTCTTAGCTCCATCTCCTCTGGTCTCGCCGTATCCCAGGAGTATCTCTTTCCCACAGCACAGGCTCTATCACCCAGTGCCAGCTTTCCACCATGCTCCGCTGTTCTGTGCCTTCTCCAAGGCTCATCCCAGCCACCTCTGCCTGAAAGACGAGCGGCTGCAGTTCCGCTGCTCTCGCTCCCGCCGCTCCCGCCGCTCCCGTTCCCGCTCCCGCTCCCGCTCCCGCCGCTCCCGTTCCCGCTCCCGTTCCCGCTCCCGTTCCCGCTCCCGCTCCCGTTCCCGCTCCCGCTCCCGCCGCTCCCGTTCCCGCTCCCGTTCCCGCTCCCGTTCCCGCTCCCGCTCCCGTTCCCGCTCCCGCTCCCGCCGCTCCCGTTCCCGCTCCCGTTCCCGCTCCCGTTCCC
>JANRMJ010000054.1:99663423-99693251 GCA_025584955.1 Alethe diademata | reverse complement strand
CCTCTGTGGAGGCACTTACCTGAGCCATAGGACAAATATTTCCACACAGATGTCAATTGCCAGAAACCACTCACTTCAAACCAGTGACACTGCCATAAATTCACAGACTAGAGAATAGCAGTCTGTAATTATCCCCATCCCACTTAGATTACCAGCAAAACACCAGGCAGAGGGGAGAAAAAAAACCTTTTTTTAAGAGAGAATAGTTCTTGCTTAAATGTTTTCCCACATGGAACATCTGATACATCAGAACTGCTAATACATCTGCATGTTAAAAGTTTTTTTTTTAAAAAGAAAAGTAAACATAGCATTTTCTGTCTAAACTGAGCATTCAAACAGTCATCAGATGCTATAAAGACTTGAGGGAACATACAGGGATAGGGATGAAGTGTGCATTTTTTTTACTATTTTTTTCTAACCTTCCGATTTGTACAATGTCCTTCATTACATGCTCTGTACCTGGAATTTCCAGTCTCTGAAGAGCAAGGAGTAGTCTACTTTTCAACCAGCAATTTAACCATTCTGGCACTCCAGGATCTTCTGAATCCCACTATTCACAGATACCAAGTCTCTTGGTTTGAGACCTCTGGAACAAAGGGAGCTTTGTACTGAACAGGGTGATGTGCAGTAAACTAGTAGCTGCAGAGTCTGTGCCTTCTGGAGAGGCAGGGGTTTACACAAGCTTTTTGTGAAACCAGAATGAAGGAAAAATTTCACTGTAGATAAAGCTGAACCTGCACAGCCATGCAGGATCCAGGTGAGTCTTGGAAGAGAAAATACCTTGTGAATGTTTGTAATTAAGGGAGAGTGCAGTATGAGCCCTCCAGACACTGCTGTTACATACTCTGAGCTGGACCCAATTTAAAGCAGCAAGCACATACTCACCTGCTGGCTGCTGGAAATTACTGTCTCTGGGAGACAGAGTAAAATCAATTATTCACATCTCCTCTGTCACTGTTACCCCCACTGCTACCAGCAGACATGGAAAACAGAGAAGGTTAGGGCTTGATTTTAACAGTTTCCTATAGACTACCTCTATCTGTCACTGGATAGAAAAGCTTTAAAAGGAAAAAATCATTGTTCCACTTTCAAAAACAGACAAGTACTTTTTAAATGCTATTAACAGACCTCCTCCTGATGTCCTGTTTCCATTATCACACCACCTACCAACAACACAACCCTTCCTTTAACCCATGCAACTGTCACTTGAGCCAGTTTGGAGAACCAATATGTTAACAGTTTGTTAATTGTGGTTGATTACTTATACATATTTAATATCAAGCCACAGACTCTCTTCTGAATGCAAGGGGATTTGTTATTCATTTGTGTGCTTTACTCCTACCCTGGCCAAACACTGGGCATTGGCAGTGAGCTGAGAATGAAACATTATTGAAGACTCATCTCTTCTGTTCCTGTTAGCTACACTTCTATCCCAGTTATTCTGATTCCTATCAGTACCCATCACCTTGTCACCTCCTAGAGTTCAGTTCTTCAGGGGACTGATAAAAGCAAGGGAAGTCATAACAGGGATAAAACTTTCTGAAGCAGATCTCTAACAATGAAGACAGGTATTGAGACACCAAAGATTAACCAACCACACTTAAAATAATGCTGCCTGGAAATAAGAACAAGAGGAGGGACGAGGGAGTGTGGGGGATGCAGCACAGGCAGCTGCCTGCCAGTGTTCTTACTGCAGCTCTCCCCAGCTTCTTCCAGGGGGAGAAGACACAAGGCTTGCAAATGCACACCATCAACGCTGCAGAGAGAAGGAAAACTATGTAAGAGTGCAAAGCAGAGACACAATCCGTCCCTGGCCAGCCTGTGCCTGAAAAACAGTGTACAGGTGTTTCTCAGCAGAGCCGGGGCCTCCTGTGTGTCTGCAAAGGATGTCTGAGTTGAGAAACAGCTGAGAGAAGTAATGGCTCCTTGCTTCATCTGTCATGGGGCACTAAAGGGGGCTAAGCTGTGCAAAAGCCAACTCACAAAGCACAGGATCTGGGAAGAGGCTTCTCAGAGGATACTTCAGCTTCCAGCATGTCAGAGGAAACCACATCACGGATGGAGGGAAGGAACCACCATTGTCTGCTGCCAAGCTGGGGTGGCCCTTCCTGCAGTGTCACCTCTGAGGCAGCCACTCCAGCCAGCCCTGCACCCAGGACACGCCAGATGTGACCAAGTGAGAGCAGGTGGTGCAAGGGGGCTCTGGGAGCTCAGGTACAGGAGGCAGGGGGTGTCCAGCCCAGGCTGCTCAGCAGGAGAGGCTCAACCACGGCTGTAACCAGCACTTGCAAACAAACCTGCTGCATCTCACCTTTCAGGCACACATGAAGGAAGCCAATGCTGATGATATTTGCCTATGCACAGCTGGGGGAGCTTAATCAAAAGATAACAAGAAACGTTGTTCAGTTTTGCTTTCTATTCCCTTCAGTGCTATTCTGCTTATTTTAAAAATAGATGTCATGGCAAAGATTTATATTTAATGCTTTGCTTGTCAGAGATAGAAGGAGAAATGAGCTGCTAAGAAGCAAGAAACTCTGAGAGTGGGGATGGGGATTTATCCAGGAATGAAGAATTTTAGGACTAGGTCCATTTTGAACTAATTTAGCTAGAAATGAAGCCACTTCTCTGCTCACTCAGTGCAGGGTTCATTCACCGCACTTTTTTCTGCAAGACTGTGGGGAAGAATGAATTCAGACTTCAGAGGAAACCATTTGAAGGGGAAGAAGGAAGAATGTTCAATCTGTCTTTAACCACTTTTACCAGGACAACAGCTTCAGCAGAAGGACATTGGGTATTTCTCCTGCATAACACCTGAGAATCATTACTTACCATTGGTTTGCTACTAAAGAAATACATGCAGCAGTGTACTAAAGTAACAGTGATTTTAAGCAATCTGTCAATAAATGCAAACATTTTAATTTCTGTTATGCACCTGAAGACCCAGTTCAGTTCTTTTGTTTACCCTTGAGATTAATTATGGCACAGCCTGTAACGAAGTATGTCCCATCCAGCAAAGACTGCTGGAGGACATACTATAGCTCACTTTTCTATATTTATATCTCTCTATTTATTCCAACTTGCACACATTTTTGCAAACTTTTTCCCATTTTGGATTTCATCTCAACTGTACACTCATGGGACAATGGGTCAGTCCCTCCTGTACCGTGTGGAGGTAATTTCATTTCAGTTTCATCCACATTTATGAGAACATGGTGTGGAGCAGATTACCCAGGAATCCCTGGCTCTCACTTCGGGCAAGGCTGGTCATGTTTGTCACAGCTTACCTGTGAAGCCCAGATAAGCCTCTTCTGGCTGTTCAGAACAGCACAGCTCCTCCAGTACACTAATGCCCAATGACAGCTCACCTGTGGTCTATTTCAGACAATTCTGCCCTAAAATATATTTCCCACCAGCCTTGTTTTGACTCACACATGCAAGTTTGCTGCTGAGCCAATGCTCCCTGGCAGCATAATACTCAGAAACAGATAGTGCAAGCAATAAAGGAGTTATGGAAGGCTTCAGAAGAGAAGCTTTGGGAAAAAGATCCACAGATAATATACATTTTAGTGAACCCATGAACATTATGTCTTTTAACAAGATACCTTAAACTTAAAATGCTGACTGGGTAACCTTCTGAGGTCCCTGTCTAGTTATCATGAATATAGTACCTACCAAGCAGGATATGTTGAACCTTATTCTCTTGTTCTGTCTGCAGTTGTAAATTTTATTTTAGTATGCTTCTGGTCTAGTTTAATAGACAACTTGCATCTACAAAAATACGTATAAAAGATCTCAAAATGGCTAGTGTTCACAAAAAATAATAAAAAGCTGCAGTGTCATGGTTTTCTTCTGATCCTCAGCAGCAGCTGAGTGACAAAGCAAAAAATTTAATGGGACAATTAACCTCTACATCTATTTAAAAATGCAAACAAATGTCAGTCTTGCTTTGGGTCATCCTGCCTTTTCTTATGGACCATTGCCACCTAGATGCTGATTTCTTCCACCTGCTTGTGTAAAAACACAGTTGCAGTGTGATATTAAAAATCATCACAAACTGGGTCATTTACTGAAAAGCGAGGGGAAAAGCACACCTCGTTCCCTGAGGATACTGCATAGTATTCGACCTGCTTTGCTCAGCCAGCTTTTACAAACCACCAAGTGACACCAAGTCACATCTCTGGGCCATTCAGAGGACTTTTATCTCTGCAATTCTCCCCTGCTGCAGTGGGAATAAAAGCAACTGAGTGGCTCAGAATCAGAATCCAAAGTTGAGACAGGCAAAGCACAGCCTGAAGCAACTTCACCTCTGCTTGCCTTCTGCCTTTGAAGCGCAGCCACCAAAGCAGCACTAACACGGGCACCTGGCAGTGGCACTAGCACAGAGTGTGTGACTGCTCACAGGAGTGCTCCGAGCTCTGAGCCTGCACCAAGACCTGACATCCCTGGCACTGAACCAAAGGAAAGCAGGGAAAAGATGCTCGTCTTCCTGCAGACCTGCATCCCCTGAACACACAGCCCCCTGCTTCTGGGGTTTCCCAGAGAGGCTGTGGTTTTCTGCTTTGGGGATTCTTCCTGTGGAAAGGCAACTCAAAAGTAAAATGATGGAAGGACCACATGCTAAATCAGCCCTGGCCATCTCCTTCATCTGCGCTCCTCTACTAGTTTTTTTGAGTCTCTCCTGCTGGCTTCTTAGTGTCTCCTGGACACATCCAGACCCTCAAGGGGAGCAGGGCTCAAACTCCTTGCTCTCCACCAGCTTCTGGGGCAGTTCTTCTTCCAGGAAGAGAAAAGCAGAGGAAGCTGAGTCCCAACCACTCAGGGAAAAGGAGCTGCTGCCCAGAATCCATGGAGATGCAGGAGACAGAGGAGGCACCTCTCCCATTACATCACCTGTGTCTCCCTGACATCAGCATTACCCCTCTGGTTTTCTGGCACCCTGGTCCCATCAGGGGAAAAGAACATGAAAGAATTTGAAGCTTCACATGCTGACTACCTTGGGAAAGATGAAGCAAAACAAAAAAAATGAGGGATTTTCCCACTCTCCGGGAAAATTCATCCTCTCCCTGGAGAACTGAGGCCAAGAGAAAGAGTGGAGCTGGGAGCAAGGAGGGGAGATTTGGACATAGCAAGGGAAACACAGAGAAGTGAGTAAAATCACACCACCTTCCTTCAGCTGAAATGTTCCCCTGACCAGCAAATGTCCCTAAGATCCAGGGACAGAGCGTGGGTGTATCCTGGCTGTTGCACTGCCCTGCAGAGAGCAGGGAGCTCCCAACAATTACACATCTCTTGCCAGAGTAACAAGGACCTGAGATGATGAGACACCACTGCTACTACTAATGGACACCCACCTTGAACTGCACCTGCCCTCTGCTTCTGTTGGGGCTTAGAGCTGCTTGTGGATGCTGTACCAGCCTGGGCATCACCAGAGCACAGCTCACAAAACTACTGCAGGAGAGCTGGCTTGCTCTGCTGCCAAATTGTCATTGCACTGCAAGATTAAACTCTGAGTCTTTCCTTGGCTCAGCTCCCAGTCAGATTCTGATCTCTTATCAGTGCTTCAGTCTACAAGAATTGCATGCTTGTGACCAGTATAAGATTGCAGATTCAAAGTCTACATTTCCCCCTTTTTCCTCTATTCTTATTTTTCTGTATTTATTTTTAGTGCAAAGTTTTATTTATATTCCCAAATGCAGATTAATAATTCTTCTCCATCATTCAGCTGGACAGTATTAATTGTCCTGTTCTTCAAAATAAGTGACAGCCAGAAATAAAACTACCTCGTCACTATTTCACTTTTGCTAAGACTTTGACAGAGAAAAGGCCAGTGGTTGAATCTTCTCTAGTCTTAAATCCTCCCTTTCTAGAAGCTTTCAACTTCCACTTCCTCACCATTGTTTTTTTCCTCTTCACTGTTTTCTTCTTTTGTTTCCTTCCCAATTTCAGGAATTCATCAGTCTCTCCAATCCATGAGAAACCTGTATCAGTCAGCATTGGAGCCTTGCATAGTGTGAAGAGCAAGCACCACCAGAGCCACACACTGCTGTACCTTAATGTCAAGGTCTCTAGAGCCTGCAAGACCTGCTCACCTCAGTCTAGAGCCAGGGCACTTCACGTGTGAATCATTCAGGCCTCTGGCCAGCCCATCTGGGTCTTACATACACACACATATCCCTCTTAAACCAGCATTTCAGATCTCAGAAATTATGCATCTTCAGACTCCCAGAAGCCTCCTCAGCGAAGCACAGAAGATCAGAGGACCCCCAGGGCACACAAGAGTTCCCAGGTCTCAGCTTTGCTAGGGCACTAAGTACCAGTAGCCCAGGGAATCAGGCATTTCCAAGCACCACTTGCCAAAATCCAACAGGCTGCCATAAACAAAATAAGGATTTCTGATGGAACACATATTCCCCAAGGTAGTGCTATCTTTGGTCATTTGGAAGAATGCTACAAGAGAAAATTTGTTACTAGACCTTCTTCTAACCAGTAACTCTTGTGTTTTGCTCTCACTTCTTTTTCCTCTGACTTTCATGCATCCAGGGTCTCCTCTAACAGTAGACAAAGTAGGCTTTCAGTGGCCCAGCAGATTGCTGGACATCTCATCAGGCACATGGTCCATAGACACAACTTCTGCTTTGCATTTCTTCTGTATCCACAGCCTTCCTGCTGCAGAGGAGAATCAGAGTCCATTGGTTGGCAAGAGCACTATGGGGACCTCTCCCACCTCCAGCCCTCTCAGACCCAGCTGATTCCTAAAGGCCTTCTGAAATCTGCCATGAGATATTTCCAACCTCTCTTACCACTGACCTGAAATATCAACTGATGATCCCAACTGTACAAGTCTTCAAATCCCCAGTGATCTTGCTCCACAAAATCCATCCTTTTATCACAGGTTTGGTTTTGCCTGTATTTCTGCAAATCAAACATAAGTTGTTCCTTTCAATTTTAATCATTGAGACAGCAACCACATGGATGTGTCATGGATGGAGCACCTGCATGACCATCATAGTCTTTCCTATAACACCCCAGCTATCTTCCCACAAAACATGACAGTAGGATGTTCTCCAGGGCAATATCTTAGCTGCAGTATTTATTTCAGATCTGTCATTTTCTTTTTTCAATCCCTGCTGTGAAATTGGAACTGAGTATAATAAAGATTATTTCAATGTCACTGAAAGAGCCAACTACTGCTCATGCATGCACAGTTCTGGACATGCTGCAATGCAGACCCCACAGCCACAGCACTTGGAACACGAAGGCACTCAGTGGGTACAATCCAGGTTAGATCTGGGGCTCTGCTGGATGCCCAGCTCTCAGCCACAGTGCTCTCAGGAAGGGAAGCTCTCTGATTGATCCCCTCGAGCCTCTGTTTGTAGACATTGATGAATATAAAACAATATTGAAGAATTAAACATTCACAATGTCTGATACCAAAAATTCTGACTGAGGAATGCCCTTCCTTATCCTCTCGCATCTCCTTTATTATTTTTAACTAAGAACTACAACAGTTAAACAGAAATACTATGGGACATGCTGGGATGGAACTCACCTGTTTTTTGTGCTTCTTGTGCCACCCACTGGAACAAGCTGAAAACACGAGTGAAAAGAAAACATTCAGGAGCTTTCAAATCCAGCACATTTTAGTATGTCTCATGCATTAATATAACAATCGCTTGAGATGTGCTTTAACTTAGCAGCTGGAGTTATTTTAGTCAGTTCTCATTAATTCAAAATATTTGAAAAGTAG
The DNA here is from genome assembly GCA_025584955.1 of Alethe diademata. Classification (NCBI taxonomy): domain Eukaryota; kingdom Metazoa; phylum Chordata; class Aves; order Passeriformes; family Muscicapidae; genus Alethe; species Alethe diademata. Next base: position 99,685,504 of record JANRMJ010000054.1, on the reverse strand, counting down.
AACCCAAGTTTTGTTAATCTCCTGACCAAGCACCTGCAAGGCATTAAAGCAGTTTATCTTTCAGGACAAAGTCAAAGACACTTCTATGATATATCAGTATTGGTGAATTCTCTAGACTCTAATGGCATTGTACAAAATACAGAGAATACCTCATCTAACGTAGCCCATCCACCTCCAGACACTGGCAGGTGAGAAAGTAGGTCTGGTGAAGCTCTGGTGAGCAAGAAGGAGGTTACTCAACTAAGGAACTACGAGAATCTGTCTTGTCTAGTCAGGTAAAATGAAGGCTGAGTGAGAATATGCCTCTCTCCAAATACCTCTTAGGCATATATTCCAAGGGAGTACAGCCTCTAGGATGATGTTCATAGTGATTAATAAATGATTATAAAATTAATAAGGAATTCATTTAAGCTGAATATCCAGAAAAATATGAGTGTCAAAGCAAAAATCACAGCCCTCCAGTGGGATAGAAAATGACAATTTTCCTTTTTTTCATAAAAAAGAGCTTGAACCATTTCTGAAAGCTGTTATATGATAGGGTTGTTTGTAATAGTGAGGCGTCACACATAGGGATACAGCCTCACATCTCTGCATTTTTACTGAGGAGCAGTATCCATCTTCTCAAAAGACTGCAGAAAACAGGAAGAGCTCAGCGTGACAGCACCATTGAAAAAACAGGATCTGGGTTTTGGTCATGGCTTTTTTTAACCTAAAAATTAGTATGGGACAAAATACAACAGAACCTGCATTTGAGACTCTCTCTAATATCATCCCCAAAAGGCCATTTTCAGTAACTAGCCATTTAAAGTCCTCACTAGGCTTCCAGCACAATTTTATTTGACCTTTTAATGAAAGAACAACGTTTATAAAGCAAGTTATTTCAGCAGATAACCTGTGTGACTGCTTAAAGAAACCCTCTACATAACCTGACCAGACCATTGTCCAAAGTTTAATTTTTCTTGCATAAATGTACGCCTCAAGTGCATTTTCTGATTTTGAAGCTTCTTTTTGCCAAAGTCTGACTGCTTACATTTTTTAGTGAACATATCAGGTAAGATGTTTCAAATACCTAGCCAGGAAACCAGGTATTCCCAGAGATTAAAAAAAAATAATGTTACTGGTTACTGAATATATATTTCTCTTATTCATAGAAAATGTAAGGGACTCCATAAAGGTCCTTAGTCTTTAAAGACAGCATATCAGACATTGCTGAAAACTGTTGTTGTTCCCTTCCTGGTTTTGGGAAATTATTAGAACTTTAATAGATTTTTTTTCTAGTTCCTATTCTAATACAGTCAAAGAGGGGCTTTGTCTCTCTCTCTCTCTCTGGGTATGTGTGTGTGGATTTATGACACAAAAATGCAATAAGGATTCATAATAAAAAAATACAGCTGAAGCAGCTGCACCTTCTCCTTTGCCAGAAAGCATGCCACCTACTTAAAGCATCTAGGGAGCAAGAAGTACACAGTCAAGGTGCAGAAGACCAAAATGCAGGGCCTTTAGCACCTTCCCAGCCACAGGTGCCACAGGGGTTAAACCTACCTCTGAATGAATTACTTTCAACACCTTACTTTCCAGACTGAAAATTAGATTTAGTTTTTCCCCTCAGGGATTATTTGGGTGTATTAACATATTCACCATCACACAGAGTTGCCACAGAAAAAAAATTCAAGTTCTGTGGGCAGGGAGCATCTCCACTTTGTAGATGTTTGACAACAAACATAAACTATAGTAACAGGTATCACCATGATTTACTGACTGTTATTAAATGTCAGGGCAAGTGCTCCAGCGTATTTGTCACGTGTACCATCATAACATAAGCCCACTCTAAAGCACTTTCCTCTCTCCCCAAAACTGCACATCTCCAAAGTAATTGAACTGCTCTTACTGAATAAATTTATTCAATAGGAGCACCAAATTTCAGTCTGAACCAAAAGACAGATTCACACCAACCCACCTTCACACATTTGTCTTCTGAGCTTAAGTAATGATCCCTGCAATGAAAAAAAAAAATGGGAAAACTTAGAAGGATCCGCATCTTAAAGTCCTTGTTGCGCTATAGGTCTGTCTCTGAGAGTTAATCTTAGCAGCATCATTTCATTTAGCATGTAGCCATGCCACTGCTGCCAAATTAGGTAAGTATGTATATGAATTCAAATGAAGAAATGTGGGAGCACACTCTACATGTGACTCATCCACCATGCATAATTAGAGGTATTAGGTTAATAAATGTTATTTTGAAATACGTAAAATAACTGTAAAAACATTTTTAAAACCTTCAGCTGAGAATGGTTATAAAAATTAAATAAAAAGGAGGGAGACTATTGTTCATTTCAAGCTCCTTAAAAAACAAAAACATCAATTCATTCACCTGAATCTGTTTTCAGCCTATTTGTTTCAGTAGCTCAGAGCAGCAATCTCTCTCCATCAGAAGTAAGCTCAGAAGATTTCTCAGGAGCTCTTTTGATAAAGGGCTGGCTGTCCTGTGCAATGGCAAAGCTCTGTCAGCTCCCACATGTGACAGTGCTACCACACCATGTTCTCTATTTTCTTCATGTACATAAGATCTTGTGCTGCTGAGAGCAGGCAGAGGTGCCAGTACCTCAAGAAGAGGAAAAAAACACATAACACTTTTCCTCAAGCAGCCTAGAACATGTTGGGGTTGTTTCATCATCATCATCATACCACTGTCATCATTGTCATCATCGTCATAATTGTTGCTGTTATTATTAAATTCAATCATAGCTGTCAAATAAAAGGAATTGCAGGAAGATTTTGGTAACTCTTTAAGGAATAAAATTACACTGCTCACTCTGCTGCATAAGCTTTCTGTAGGAGAATAGAATGGGACTTTAGGAAGTGTACAGTGACCATCTAGAACAGGATGTTTAAAATGTATTTCAGCAGATCTCAGAGTCAAGAAACTGCAGGCTTACACTGAGTGACTTGAAAAGATAGAGAGCCTTACCAGGAGGGAGACCCTGAATTCACCTGCCAACACATGCACCTGCCAAGAATAATAGAAATTATAATAAAAATAAAAATGCAAAAACATGAAAGTTACTCTGTGTTGACAGGGCTTCAGTAAAATTTCAAGCAGAGGGGCTCTATCACTAAGTCTTCCCACTGAGCAACATTTATTGTTATTACTTTCTTGCTGCTGGCAGCAAGCCTCTATAGACGTTTTGAGAATACATCTAATATAGGAAGTGGCCTGTTGTTTTTTCTTTCTTCCAGCTACATTATTGATATTTCAGGAGAGTAATTGAACTTCTCAGCACCAACTTGTTTTCTCCATGAACTACTATCCCCTGTAGATACACATTTTTTCAGGGCATATGTTAAAGTAACTATAAATCCTATGCCTAAATGGAACTTGTATTTTATCAGCTTTTGTCAGAGAAAAAATGGTAACTTAGCTGCAAAATGTGACTGTACTTAAACTGTGCTGTGCTTCATCCCTTTCTCACTTGTGCACACTCTTACATACATTATATTAAAGTCTTTCTTTAAAAAACAGGTTAAAGAAACAAATATTAGTCACCAAATCATTGTTCCACCCCACTCCTGCCAAGAAGTTTTCCTCAATTTGCTGTGAACCTATTGTACTATAAGTAACATTAATACTCAAACATCTATTCATAATAAAGTTAAATTAAATACCAAAAAGAAAAAAAAAAAAAAAAAGCACGGTAATCACAGAAATGTGGCTCCACTCTCAGCACCCAGCACCCAGCAAGTCTCCTGCTGTGTCAGGCTTCAGTGGGCAGAGGACAGAATCAAAAGGCTCTCTTTGTGATCCTCCCATCAACTACTGATTCACAGCCAGATTTTTGCCCCAAAAGTTACATATTTAAAAGGGAAAAGTCAAAGGACTGGCTTCCCTACTGCTGGTTAGGGAATGGCAACCCTTTCCCTCACATGGAAAATTAGGAGAGGAGGTTCTGCTGGGAAAAAAGTTTGCAACTTTCCAATTAGGTCAATTTGTTACATGCTGTGGCTGAGGCACAGCAGCATGCAGTATCACCACATGGTGCCTTCATTTCAATCCTCTCTACAGACCCAGAGGCCCCCACCACAGATGTGGTGACAGGGAACCCTGCCTTGTAGCAAATTAGTAGACTACAGGTGGCAAAGGAAAGAGACACCGTACCAGGAATGCAGCCTTGGCTGGATTATTCCCACGAGGCACATGATGGTGGTACTGACACGCACACACAGTGTCTTCAACCCCATTTCTCCAGGGTCCTGGTAGCAGATCAGCTGTCAACAAAAGGGAGCAACCACAGAACAGGGGGCTTGGCATCTCCCAGGATATGGCAGGATACAGCAGGCAGGGTTTCCTGAACCCAGCGACAATGGGTAAGAGGAAAGAAGAGAAATTTTCAGAGCTTTTGGTTGTATCCCTAAGCTTTAAAGCTAGAATCCACATCCGTGGAGGATTTCACACGTGCCATGCAAATGCAGATTATGAAAAGCCTGGTGTTATCAAATGGGAGTGGTGACAAGGAACTGCCACACAGTGGGATGAAAGCACAGGGTAGCAAGTGTTTGGGCTGGCCTGGGCTCAGGGGCTTTGAGATCTGGGTAAGGACAAATTCAGCAAGCAGAAAGCAGTGGTGAAAATGGAGGTTACTGCTGAAGGAGGTTACTGCTGCTGTTTCCTGAGGAAGTAGAGGAATGGTGCTCATGCACTCAGAAGAATTATGTGAGTAGAGTAGGGCAGATGAATCCTTGATAGAAAGTTTGCAAGAAAAAAATGACATCATGGGGAAAGATATAATAAAAAGAAGAAGAAGCTCACAAAGAAAAAAAAACACTAGTTTTCTTCCATGTTTTAGTGTTCTACATTTTCCAGGTAAAAGAAAGATACATAAAAATGAGAAAAATTGTCTAGTAGTAATTCATTTTCTAGTAGTTCATCTCTCCTCCCAAAACCACACCCTACCACTGACCAAAGTGCTTTCTTTATTTTATCAGTAGAAAGAGGAGCAATAGAAGTCTTTTTCTTTCCATTTCTATGCTATTAAACTTCTTTTATCTCAGCCCAGTAATTTTTTTTCCCCAGTTCTCTCCCCCATCCCACTGGGGAGACAGGTGAGCAAGCAACTGTGTGGGATTTAACTGTCTGCATGTTAAACCACAGCAGAAAGTTTGACAGTTCTCATTGGATAGTCCTACCCCAGTTTTAGATGTCTAATTTAAAAATAAAGAAAGAAAATGACACACACATAAAAAAACAATTTTTCAGAAATCCTGGCCAGAAAGCATAATACAAGTGCTCTCTTTATTATCTGTTGCTCTTTTTAAAGGGTTCATTTTCAGTATTTGCTTTCCTTTTTCATGGGCTAATGCTAATCAACAATGGAAAAAATATTTTAAATTATGCTTCAGAAATCTTTATAAATCTTATTTTTAGTCTATACATGCGAAAGAGTTTGCCCTAAACCAGGACAGCACAGCTGTCAACTCTTGGAGTGATATGACCACATTTTATTTCAGGAAACAGGTCAGAAAAATAAATCTAAGATAAGGAGATAGCAGAAGCTATCTAATGACAAACAGAAGAACACTCTGAAATACTCAGAGACTTACTGTGAGCAGATACTTTTAATAAATTATTCATTCCTAATTACATATTCATCTGCTGTAGAAATCTACTATGATCAGTAATCTCTTTCCTTGAAGTAAATTAGTACCTTGTTAAGTTGGCTTCTACAGCAAAGGCCTGACCTTGCATGTCCTGAGGATTGTAACAGTCAGACAAAAGCTCAGTTGTGTCTTGTCATTTACTCAACCAGTTTCTTAAGCACCTGCCAGGAAGAATAAATATACAAAACACAAGCAGATTTTCAAGGGAGGGGACTAAACAAACAAACAACAAGCAAATATTTGATGAGGAAATGAAACCATAGGAAGTTGTATGAAATCTGATTTCCATCTGAGACACTGAGAGCAAAGGACATGAAGCCTGCCTAAACCCCCATAAATCTCAAGGACTGCAATCAGACTAGAGCATGGCCAGAGCACAAGGGCTGCCCTTGCACCTTCTGCACCCCTTTCATGAACATCTTTCCCATCTTCAGGAGGGATACTGGAAAGGTGCCTGGAACAAGGTAGTGCCAGCCAAGGGTCCAGACTTCACCAAGGGGTGACTCAATCATGCTCTAAAGTACATCATCATACTCTCTTCCACTGAAGCAGTGAAAAAACCTGAGACAAGATTTTTTTTGTTCTTTGCTTTTGAAAGTTTTAATCTAGCTACACATCACCCAAACCTGCTGGAATGGGTCCAGAGAAGGGCAATGAAGATCATCAGAGGGATGGAAAACCTCTCAATCCAAAGACAGGCTGAGAGAGCTGGGGTTGTTCAGCCTGGAAAAGAGAAGGCTTCAGGGAGACCTGCAACCTTCCAATACCTAAAGGTTGCTTGTAAAATGGAGGGAGAGGGATTTGTTGCTTTTATTTTTTTTTATGGTCAGACAGTGACAGGACAATGGGCACTGGTTTTAAACTGAAAAAGGACAGGTTTAGTTTAGGTGTTAAGAAGAAATTCCTTATCAGAGGATGATGAGACACTGGCACAGGTTGCCCAGAGAGGCTGTGGATGCCTCATCCCTGGAAGTGTTCAAGGCCAGGCTGGATGGGGCCCTGAGCAATCTGATCTGGTGAGTGGCATTCCTGCCCATAGTGGGGATGTTGGAATTGATGAACTTTAAGATCCCTTCCAACCCTAACCATTCTATGAATCTGTGATAAACCCAGTATTGGCCCCTGTTCCTCCTTTGCATGAACAGACCAGAGCAGCAGAGCGGAACCCATGACCAGGTGAGACAAGCCTATATCCACATGGTGTGTCACCACCAGCCCTCACTCACCTGCTTTTGCAGACTGTAACAGCCACCAGCTGCAGAACTGACCCTTGCATGCTGGGCAGAGCCTCAGAAATAATCATGTGACCAAAACCCAAAAACAGCAAGTAGAAAATCTTGGTTAAGGCCACCTGCAGATATCCATAACGTAAGTCAAATTACCGTTCTGAGTCACCAGCCACCACTCATTTGTATTTTCCAAATAAGAATGCTGTTTCTAACTTGATTGTGGCAACCAAATGTCAAATTTCCTTTGGCTGACTTACTTGAGCAAATAAGTACTAAAATCACATCATGATGGCAGTTTTGGGGATCAACATACTTCAGGATCTGAAGCAGAACACAGAACTTTCTTGTATATCTCTGTAATGTGTTCTGAATAAATTCTGGGGGAAGGTTGCTTTCCCTTTAAGGTGATCTGAAAGTTATTAAGGCCCATTCTGAGCTCTCTCCTATATTAAAAGAAAAAAAGCATTGCTGTTTCATTAGGTTAAACAAGGTGTAAAGGAGAGCAGAGTCAATTCCTTGGCTTTGTGAGTGTCAGACAACTTCACGCTTGAGAGGCATGAAATTAATGATTAATTAGTTCATTCACTCATTCCTTACACAGGGAAACAGGTACCTAACTCCCTGTAGTGCACAGTGTAATGAAACAGCTCTACTCAGTGCCAGACTACAGCCCCAAGGACCACCCGAGGACTCATTGCCTCCATATCCCTCCAAGGATTCTTGAGCTAAGCTGCCCTATTGGTCTGTGAGGAAGCTGCCAAACAGGCCATCAAAACATGTCATAGCTGCTACTCTATCTTGGCATTAGAAAAAGACAAAAAGCTTAAGAAAAGCCCTTGCACATGCAAAGGATGGTTGTGGCTATGCTGCACCTACTAAACCTGCAAAGGAAATGCTGCTATCTGACTGTGGTACTATAAATCTTCCAGGGATTTACTACAAACCTTTTAGGGAATTCCATTGCCCATTTTCACACCATAGCTTATTGGGATAGCTGAGAACTGCAATACCTGTTTGGGAGATAATTTTAACTGTCTCTAAACAGTGTTTTTTAAAGGCTGAAAAGTGTCAGCTTGAAAATTTTCAGGTGCGGATTTAAGGGGAAATCTCTTCTGGCAAAATGGTTTTATTCTCTTCCATGAAAGAAGGGAACCCTGTGCTGAGGTAATGGTTCTAAAAGCTTTTCAAAAATCCTTTCACTCCTTCCCTCCCAGCCTATCTTTAGATATATAGTATTTAATCTGAAAAACTTCTGTATGAGAAATTTGTGCTTTCAGGTGCAGCATAATTTATAGTAACAAAATTTATACTTTTTTTTAACTGGCAGCCCCTTAAAAGCTGATCAGAATATAGGAAGTTAGAACAAATATAAAGAAGACCAAATATATATGATGGAAAAGTATTGCCTATAGCAGGTTTACTATTTCTACTGTCTCATAAAAGAAAGTGTATATATTTCTTCTTTTCTACAAACTCACCATAACAATTTTTATTATTATTTTTATGAGGGAAGTCCTCTATCATTTCCACAGTATAAAAACAGTTGAAACACAATATCATTTGGTTATATGTTTTAGCAGCAATGACACTTAATAGAACGTTTTCTAAAATAGTTTCTGTCCAATATCCCTATTGTTGTCTTGTTCAAATACTGCCCATCCTTCTATTTGAATAAAAGGTCCTGAGACCTCTTTATCTTCCATTAATCTCTTTCATTCAGATTAAACATTTTTTTTTCGTGCCACTTTAAGCACCACTCTAACCACATCTCCAAGCTCCCCCATTCATTCAGTCCAAATCCAAACCTGAATCTTACTTCCCATCTTAGGTCTGGTCTAAGACCCCACCTCTGACCCACAACACAAATGTTCTCTGAGCACAAATCTCTCAGCTCCCCGACCTTCCTTTGGACGTCCATTTCCAACCCCATTCCCAACCACATCTCTAGGTTCTCTTTTACCAAACTCTAACTTTAACCTTTAATCTACTTTCCAGCTCAGGCTGTTTGTGGCATGTGACCCACAAGGGTCTAGTTTTCATTAAACAATTTACTCATTTAGTATTGAATTTATGTCCAGTAATCCAATAATAAATATTCATCATCTCAGTTTTGGCTTCCCTTCTAGAGGGTCATGTTTATTCAACTTCTGAGCTGAGAAAAATTTTTACTACTGTATCTATCATTAATTATGAACAAACTCAGGCTTAACTTGAGCAATTAATAAAACTCAGGCTTGACCATCTGTGAAATTCTGCTAATAAGCATCATGTCAAGCAATTATCCTTTAGACTAGCTAATCTAAGAGATTCTGTTGTGACTGCAACTCTTAAATACACAGCAACATACTAACCACAGGCCAAAAATTCTGGTGGAGGTACATCAACTTATAATTGCATAAATTGTTCTAATTTTACCAAGGAGAAATTAGAGAGAAACTTCAGAATCTTGGCAGCCATATAATAATTAAATCACAGCAGTATTCACAGCTGTCTGAATGTGAATAAAAAGTAATGAAGAGAGAGTATGAAAGATATTACTCAGCCTTAAAGAGCTGTCGTTGTTTCTAAGGTTGGAAAATTAGTTCTGCTACCCATATTGCAGTGGAAGAATCAAGAGAGAAACCAAATACCTGAGCCAACATAAAACAAACAAAAATCATCTTCATTGAAAATACAAGAATTTCCAGCTTTAAGGATAAAAATTGGACTATATGTAGCAAGAGCTGCCTTAAGGAATGTCAAAAACTGTCTAAAATTGTTTTACCTGTTTGGGCACATGCAACAGTCAAATGCTCAGGTGTGAAGGTTTTCTGGTTTCAAGCTGGCCACTGCCTCGAGCCTGACTTATCCAGAGGCTGGCTGGGATATTCCTACAGAGCGATAGGAACTCATGGATTGTGTGAACTGGGTGTGCACAGACCTGACACCCACCTGCACCGCAATCTTAACTAAAGACCAAACTTGATTTTCATATTTTAAATATAATATTGACGCTCATCATTTAAGTCCCACAGGTCTTGCCACAGTAAGTGCTCTGTTACTAACAGCAGCCTTTTCTACAGCTCTCCAAGCAAGCTTTCCTTTCAATAACCTAAAGGTGAAAGAATCATCTCAAATTAAAATGATCTGTTCAATGTGTACCTTCGTTTTTTAGTTTTCCATTTTCTGCCATTGGCTAAGTAGCCCATTGTCCCAGATTGCTCTTTTCCTTATTTATTAGAATTCAATTTATTTTACTATTTTTACATAATATAGATATTTTATGTGTACATAAGGCTGTTTTATATGGCAGTATATGTCCTTATAACTCGTTATTTGCTCTCTTTGCATCTTTGAAAAGGGGAAGAACAAGAATTAAAACTTTGGAAATCATGCTCTGAAGTAACAGTAAAGAAATCATGTTTCTTTTCTGATGGGGTTATGAAATAACTGCAGATGAAAAGAGTAAATTAAATTAGCATTGACATTATATAATTCCAGCTCTACAGTGGAGTAGATTAACCAAGTTCTTGAAATCTCCATCCGTCCTGCCTTTTTTTAAATTTGAACAACATAATTTAATTTCATTTATCATCAAAATTTCCCCTGTATCAATGACAGAAAACAGTGCAACTAGAATCCCTTTTGGGAATCCTCTTTCTGAGACAGACAAACGCTTTTTAGTGACACTAATTCATACACTTTTTTGACAGATTAGACTGTCTAACTCTCAAAATTAAAGCTCACTATTCACCAGTGCCATGTAGGCTAACAGCTAATCTTTGGGAAATTCCCGAAGTTGAAATGATGGTCATAAGGACTCATGCTCTCAAATTCTTTGGACACTTTTGAAAATCCTTGCCTTAATTTTCATTCCTGCAGTGTCGCAGTGACATCCAGTGGTCAGTAGGATTACTCTTAAATTGGGCTCCGACCCTACCAAAATTCAAGGGTATCCTCATCAGTGTATACTATAAGTTGATTCATGTGCTTCATGCCTGTGAGTTTTCACAGAACTGGTGCTTGATTAAGCACTGACTCAGCATTTGAAAAAGCAGAAGGACTGTCAGAGGCAAAAGGAAGGTTCTCCATATTTCCTTATTATGGAACGCTCTCCTCCCATAATTCCCTTTTTCCAGGATTCCTGATGAGCTGGAAATTATTTAAGGCTGCCCCCGAATTTACATTCTCCCTGAATGATACTGCTGATAAAAACAGCAGTTAATCTGATGTTTGTAATGTAGTAGCTGCCTGAAAGTCTACCCTGATAGACTTAGACCAAATCAAGGACTCAGCTCCTCAGGTTCTGCACCAGACACAGGTTAAATAGAAAATAAACACAACATGAAAGTTAGTCCATCAATATCAACTGCATGACTAGGAGTCGTGTGTGGGGGAAAGAGAATTATATCAAAAAGCCCCAAACAGTGAGGGACAGAATCCCACAAAGGAATTCTCTTAAAACAATCACATACAGGGCTTCAGTTTACACCCCACTCTGGGACATTACCACTGCATCTTCAGAAGAAACAAATAGGGAAAAGTAACCTGCAGGTGAGAGGGGGCTGTAGTTGTCAAAGATGTGATAAAATGGGTGATAATAATAAACCCCACAGTGCCGAGTCAGAAGTCACAACAAAGATGTCCTAGGGAATGAGTGAAGAGGGCATTTAAACTCCAGCTGGCAAAGTCAGACTGCTCCTATCAAGCCATCCTGCTCATGTCAAGCCCTCCTCCGTCTCCCAGGAGGACAGCAGAAGCCAGAGGCATTCCACAACACACAAAAAAAGAAGATATCAGTGTGATATGAGAGAAATTGAAGCTACCAGACATACTGACACTACCAGAGACAGGTTTTATTTTTCATTATAATCATAATAGCACAACTTTTCCTACACTCAGTGCTCATGCTGCTGTGGGAAATATTTGCGCTTTTCATTTTTTAATTATTTCTTCTGAAATCTTGTTTAGTGACAAAGCTGGGATGAGTGATTTGGTTTAGAAGATATTCTATATAAGGGGCAGGAGGAGAGATGAGCAAAGGCTTAAGACAAATTGTCAAGCAGACTTAATAGCAGGGATGGGAAAAGTAGAGTAGAATAGAGGGAGGGACAGGCTGGAGATATGATCTCTGCTGTTGAAGGAAGAAAAAGAAGAGTACAGTTGTGGTGGTAGATGTGAGATTTCGGCTTTCAGGTACGAGAGGAATGAAAAAGAAAGGCAGGGTGGGCACCTTGAACAGCCAAAAATATCATGATAGGGAAAATTAATCCACACAGACGGAGGAAGAAGGGAGGGAAGGAGTAAAACTAGTGTGCAAGCAGGAAGTGCAAAGAAGAAATAGTATAACTTTGAGAAGAAAAAGAAAAGAACTTATCCTAAAAAATGTATATTACTTCAGAACAAGAACAGAATAAGAAACATGGAAACATAGCACAAAAAATACCCAGGTTCATATGGATTTTACAGAGTATATTATGTTAGAGAAAAACTGAATAAGGAATTCTAGTTAGAACCACAAAATGGTTGAGGTTGGGAGTGACCTTGGGAGGTGATGTGGCTCAACAATCTGCTCGAGCCCTTCCACCTAGAGACACCTGTATGGACAGCTTTTGGATACCTCCAGGGAGATTAAAAAATGGTTCCTGATGTTCAGAGGGAGCCTCCTGAGTTTCAGCATTGCCCATCACCTCTGATCCTGTCACTGGGCCCCCTGAAGGGCACCTGGCCCCATTCTCTTTGCACCCTCCCTTCAGGTATTTCTACACTTTGAGATTCCCCACAAAGACTTTGTTCTCTAAGCTGAATTGTCCCATGTCTCTCAGTCTCCCTCTGTATGTCCCTGACTCTGGACACAGCACTCCAGGTGTGACCCACCAGTGCTGACAGAGGAGGAGGATCACCTCCCTCAACCTGTTGTCAGTGCTCTGCCTACAGCAGACAAGGATCCCTCTCACCCTCCTTGCAGCAGGGACACACTGGGGGCTGATGTTCAACTTGGTGCTCACCAGGACCCCACAAGTTCTTTTCTATTATTTCCAGCTGAGCAGCCCCCAGCATATACTGGTGCCTTGGACTGTTCTTCCCCATGTGCAGGAGTGCATTTCTTCTGGTTGAACTTCATAAGGTTCCTGTCATCCCATTTCTCCAGCCTGATAAGGCCTCTCTGGATGGCAGCACCTACCAGCCACTCCCCCCACCTTTGTGTCATCCTCAAACTTGCTGAGAGCACAATCTTCCACATCATTAACAAAGATCTTGAACAGGACTGGACCCAGTATTGACTCCTGGACTACACTGATGGTTACTGGCCTCCAATTTCATGCCACTGATCATCACCCTCTGGGCCCATCCACTCAGCCAGTTTATAATCACTGCCTGCTCAACCAATCCATGCTTCATCAGCTTCTCTGTGAGGATCTTATGGGAGACTTTACTGAAATTAAGGTCAGCAACATTCACCATCTTCCCCTCATCTTCCAAAGCAGAAGTTTACCAAGTTGCTCAAGCAGGAGGTATTATTGCATTCCCAGCAGTGTTAGAATATGCTCTGTGACTAGTTTACTCACTAATAAAATGATCATATTAATAATTATTCTCCTCAAAAGGGTCCTATATTAATTAACATTCGAATATATGCCATAAGATCTCCAGAATAATGCTCCTACTCTAGTTATGTAAAAAATTTTTGATTCTGTTTTCAAATGTTCTTTATATAGCTTGGCTTTACAAATTTTACAAGTATCAAATCCTTAGAACAGCTGTAAAGTAAGACACATACATAAAATAAGAATGTAAAACATACTCCTCAGACTTCTCTTAAATAAATGCACTTTAAATAACTAAACAGTAAAGCTCCAGGTTTTATCATCACATCTTTAATTTTAGAATGTGGTATTACCTATCCTTTCTCAAATGAATCTTAACATTCTATGAGAACATTCAAAAGTGTCAATATTGTAAGTATAATTATCAGGCATGTATCAACTCAAAGCAAAACACCACAAATCACTCAAAGCAAAAAGGTAGTTCTATAATTTTTGAAAGTTTGGCAATGATTTTGCAAGTTACTTGATTTTGCACTATCACTGAGGAAATAATTATTTTCTACTGTAATCATAATTAGCTTTGCCAGAGATTAAAACCAGCATGCCTCTCCCCCATCTTCCTTCCCAGGAATTTCTTGCTCTAAGACAGTTATATTGGAATATCAGGGAATAGTAAATCTTATAGAGGAGAAAGACTGTAGTGGGTTATATACTGGTTTGCTTTCTAGATTCCTATAGATTTCATCAAAAGTTTTCCTCATCCATTTTCAAAGCTGCACAAAAGATTCGTGTCAGAGGCAGCAGTATGGCTGGAGAAAGCCTGCTGTTGAAGCTTCCAAACTAAACTAACAGATGCAAACTCCAGCCATTTTGGAAGATATAATGAGTTTTTACTGCAGTTCCTGGAAGGAAACTTTCTGTGAGCAACATTGTTTTCAGCTCCTGTACTTTAAAGAATTATTGCTTTTTTCTTCATTCAGTAAATTCTGTCATCAACTTTCTCTTGCTGCCAGTTTCACTCACTGCCATGACAACATGTAAGGTCTTCATGAGGGCAACTATGTAAGGGGTAGAGGTCCCTTCTACCACCATCTCCTCTGCTGTGTCTTGATAAAGCATTTCCACAGGAAATTACTAGTTCTTATCACTCTGGATCCCAGTTAAAGAGGTTTATAATTGTTAGACTGAAGAAACATGGAGATTATAATGTTAAGGGGTTTGAAAAAACAGACACACCAGATACCTGCAACAGGATATTTCTTAGATGAAATATACAATTAACTGTCATTGGCTTATACATCTCATTGCAGCCTTTAGAATTGCAAAAAAGGAGGAGGTGTTTTCTTAAAAGAAGAAGGTGAGCACTGATTGTGCACAGAGGATTGCCCAGAAGAGGTAAGAATCAGGCTAAATGACTTGCTGCCATCTATTGACCATGCACCTTTAAGTGTCCGAGATCTTAGTAAGATGATGAAAATACAGTAAAATCTTGCAGCACAATAATACAGGGAAGCCTACCTCTGTGTGACAACATCAAAATAATTTGTAGATGCTTTATTTCTCTGTTAGCACATTCCTGAATTTTTACTAAAAGCTAGTGCCAGCTGTTTGCACATTGCCTATCTTGATGCTTGAAATTTAGAACAGCAGACTCTCCTCCACATCAGAGTATGTAAGAAATGAAGAAGTCTACATTCAAGGACATCACAGTGACACCAGCAAAGCTTGATAAATGACTTTGTATAGATTTTTTGCTCATGCCTAATTCTGTCTCCTTCTCTAAAACAAAATGAAGTAAACTAGCATCATAGCTTCCTACCCAGAATTATGGCCATGTCTCTGCATGAATCCCTTTTTTTATATTTACCAAGGCTTTTTTATATATATATATATTTGTATATTTACCAAGGCTTTAAAGCAAGAAATCACTTCTTTACAAAAAAAAGTCTCCTTGGAATAACAGGCTCAGGCATGATTTCTGATAGAGCAATGGCTCCTCAACATGATAGCTAATACTTGCAGCAAGAAACTGAAGCCCATCCATTCTGGGGGTTTCCATTAGAGAGACAGGCACTGCAATAACTATTTCCTTTAAAGTTTGAGCAAATTTCTCAGGATACAATTATGCGTCAGTCAAGCTGTGCTTTATAAAGAGCAAGTTAAGGTCACCAGCAAGTTGAGACAAAAATTTGTTTCCAACAAACATTTCTTCTGACAACTGTCAGCTCCAGCAAGGGTGCTCATCATCCCTCCTGGTTCATCCTACCTCAGGTCTGCATCTAGATAGCAATAGCGGCACAATGGATCAAGCAACACTGATTTCATACCAACAGCCAAAACACTAAGTAATTATGATTGTTTCCTTCACACTGTTACATCAGAGATAATGATGGACGACATCTTGACCTCAGTGACTCTCATCTGCACCCAAAGGAATACCCAGGCCTTCATCACAACTCAAACACAAGCAGAATTTTTCTATTTGAGTAAAGCCTCTGAGTTTGTGCACTACTGAAGCCAGTAAAGGTGAAAGGCATGAAAAGCAGTACAAAGGAGCAGAAAATCTGACTCAAAGCTCACCAAACCAGGCATGTATTTCACAACTGTAATGATACAAAGAGACAAATACACAGAATTTTCTACAGTGGGAAGACTCCAGAGGAAAATAATAGTGGTGCACAGTACAAAGGATGACTCAACCTGCAAAAAGCATTCCAGCTGACCAGAATGGATGCATATTGCTACATCAATAGTTTGGGAAACAAGGAAAATTGAGGGTTTATTACTAACATGTCCCTGAAGTGTTGTTACTCTGTCCTTCACATGTGAACTCTTGTATGAAGCAAGTATGAATATGTGAAACACAGAAGAATTCAATATTTGGCTTTAGGTGCTACAGATCATAAGCACCAAGTCCATAAATCACCCTGTTGCATTTACAATGCAGTTCAGAAAGCAGAAACCCTCTTCCTCCCATTCCACCTTTAAGTTTATGCAGAACACTTCAGGGAATATGGAGTGATTGAAATAACTTCTCTTGGCACAATTGTATTGTTTTCCATCCTTCATCCTGTTCCATAAACTGGTCACTCCATGCATTAGTGCCTCTCAACACCTTTGAGTAGATCTGACCTCTTCCTCCAGTCAGCTGTAAATGCTGCCTTCCCTGGTGAACAAAAATAGAAATGTTCCTCTGTAAATGGAAGATGAAGTCCAAGTTTCCAATTTTATAGCACTCTTCCAATTCCCCTGATTTCAGCAGACAAATAAGGAACTCAAATCAGTTTTTATCCTCCAAAACAGATGGTCAAAGATGAGTCTCCAGAGATGGAGAGATGCTATGATAGCTAAATATGGATTAGTTTAAAAGCCTCCAAGGGTCACAGCAAGCAGCAACTTTAAAAACAGTCATGTGTCACTAAAATATACTTGGCAGCACATACTCACTGCTTCCTAAAGCCAGCATTATGGGTCAGTTCTTGGGACGCACAGCTGGAAAAGGATTACCTTTTCCCAGCTCTCTGCCAATCCTAGAAGGTGTGTATTTTTCCCTCAGCTGAGTGGCCTCAAAGGAGCAAATCTCTCAAAGTGTGGGATTTGGTCCTGTAAATTTTGATTCCTAGCCAATAGGCTGAACTATAAGCAATAAGTAGCACATATTTATGGGGCACCTGTCAAAGACAGCGAAGCAGTCAATAAAATTACCTGCTTTGGTATACCAGGAGCTTCACCTACATAGTCAGAAATCTCTCAGTGTTGATGCTACACACAGTTGAGGTCATTATTTTATTTTAACCAGAAAGGCACAATGCACCCCAGTGTATTCAGAAGCATCATGAGCTTGGTCTCAGCTAGCAAAAGAACATGATCATTGTATGACTCATGAAAAGTGCTATTTCTTTTAATTTGCACTTTTTGGAAGTCATCAGTGCTATGGAGGTTTCACTGCCATAACAAAAAGGGAGTCCTCAATTGCCATAACACTTGAGATCAGTAGGAAGTAGCCCTTTATATGGCCCCTTTATAGGAAACCAGCCTGTGTTATATAACTAGCACAGAGATGCTGTACAGAATATACAGCAAACCAGTTCAGTTCATGCTTGAGAAAAAGCTTCATTTCTGAGTGACTGGGTTTAAAAACATCAACACACACACTTGAACACCCTATACATTTACTTTGCTTAGATAATGCTTAGTAGAACAGCTGTCAAAAATGGTTATAATTTAAAGTGAGCATTCAAAATGTAATGTTCTGTATCAGTACCACTGCTGGGCATAAATTTTAGGTGATAATTATAATGTTGATCATCTGAGATGAAAGTGTATCATAAAAAACTACTCAAAAACTAAACAATTAATGCTTAAAAACAAAATCTTTTACAAAACTGTCACAAAGAAAATATAAACATTAAATGTTTACTTGGAACCAAGAAATCTAACTTGCAAAATGTAAAAAAAAACCAGAACTCAGAAATTAATTGCTATTTAGGGTAATTTTTTTTAATAACTGAATTAATTTAATTAAATTCTGCATCAGAGAAAAAAAATAGGAGGGGAGGAATATTAACATAGAATGATTAAATCGTAGAACCATAGAAACATTTAGGTTGGAAAATCTCTAATATCATTGTATCCAACTGCTAATCCAGCACTATCAAGTCCACCAATAAACCATATTCACAAATGCCACCTCTACACATCTTTCAAATACCTCCAGGAACGTCAACTCCACCACTTCCCTGGGCAGCCTTTTTCAATGTTTGGCACCCCTTCTAGTGAAAAACATTTTCTTAAGAGCTGAACTCAACCTTCCCTGGTGCAACTTGAGGCCATCTCATCCTGTCATTTGTAACTTGGGAGAAGACATATTCAGACATTCCCCCTTTTGATTTCATTTCAATGAGAGGTGAAAATTTGATTCATAATGTTTAATATTTGGCAGTCCTTCATCTCCAAATGCAAAATATTGCCTGTGCCAGAAATTTGTTCTGGAAACATTAGTCCCTATATAACAGTTGGTTTATATACTGTTCAATTCCTTTTATCCTGGAATATCAGGAGATGGAAAAGACTGAACCTAATTTTAAAAAGTAGTCAGGACATAGCCAGCAAACAAAGACATAATAAGTGAGCACTAGGAAAGCTCATGGACCCTAGACTAGGTGCCACTAGACTGGAAGAGACTTCAGTGCACAGCTAAACCTGGGGAATTTGATGGTCTTGCTTAATATGAACAAAGGCTTAAAAATCCAAGCCTTAATAAATGCCAGCAATGGGGGAAGGGGGCATAATCAAGGCAATAGCAGTTATTAACTATTGGAATTCTCTGCTCACCTTGGTGAGCCTTGAAAGCCTTTTATTGGACAACAAACAATGGCTTTTTACAGTGGAGCCTCGAGGTGTTCGTAACTTTATTCCAGTGTGTAGTATTTGTTTGGATTTATCTCATACATAAATTCCTAATCTAAAGAAGAGTCATTTGTAAATCCTCATCTTGACCAGCAGGTGATTCTTATTAAAGAAACAGCTCTCCCTGCTGGTTAATCAAGTGATCTATCATGGCACTGAGTTTGATTCACTGTTTTATCTGATGGCAGATTGTATGTGTTTCCGAGCTAAAGAGTGAGGAATAACCCACTAACTTTTCCATCTCCAGTGACAAAAAAAGTGACAGTTGGTTTATTAAAGAAATACATTTAAATCAAAAAAACAAACAAAAAATAAATCAAAAAACCCAACAAAATAAAACACAGAATGAAGTATCAAAGTATAAATCATGTACTGAATTTATGCACAGAAAATTATGTTATTGTAAAACAAAACAAAAAAGCAAACACTCATCTCCAATATCTAATATAAGTGCTATTCAGAGAGAATTTACTGCTTTTCTACAAATACTAGAGAACCTCCATGCACAGTCAGAACCTATATTCTACTGAGAGTGCCTCAATGAATAAAACCCCTTGTCCATTGAGCAGAACAGCAGGAGATACCAGTTCTGGATATGTAACCAGGTTATCTGCTTTACAACAGCTTATAAATTGTAGCAGACACAAATTATTACTTTGGTACTTACTGTCATAAGAGTTACTGCAAAGGCAAATTATTTAGTAACCCTGCACATATGATTAGAGCATCATGTTAGAAGTAATCTCATTACAAAAGAAGTGCTTCCTTGATCATAATCCTTCCTTTGCAGATACTCCTCACACTTTGCTGGGAGGGTTGTAGCACTTAGCGGAATAAAGCTAGCACTCTTCACAGATTGATGACAAACTGTTTTTTACAGGTAACAAAGTGATTCTTGAGATACATGAACATATGAATATATATTTTGCAATATTTCAGAAAGGCCATGCTTTGTTACGTTGGCACTTGAGTAGACAAAAACAGGTTTACTCATTCCAGGTCTGATTCTTGGATCAGTCACAATGTGATTTTAATTCTCTTCTAAAAGTGGCACTGGGGACTGCTTTGGCTTACAACATGAGATGCAGAAACCTGAGGCGAAAAAACAAATTTACACTGGTGACAGTTTCCAATCAGAGCTGGGTCACGTGCAAGACTAAGAGAAAACAAATTATATCTGTACCCAATGTGTCAGGAACAGCAACATCAGGTCTGCCACACCTGAAAGTAGAATTCAGAATTGGCCAGAAATTCAATACCATTCAAGACTAGTTTCTCAGTTGCATGCCAGGCATTGTTTCCACTTGTCAGGACATTATTCAGCTTTGAAATATTGTGTACATTTAAATATAGAGACCAAAAAATACAGTTATTTAAATTCCATTAATCTTGGCAGTACTTCCTGTCATGAGGGCATAAAATAAAGCAGGTAGATGGGACAGGAGCAATGATGAAACACAGCTTATTGCTTGCATTTAAAAGACTGCTCAGACCAGTCAAAAAATAGGACATAAACTATTAGATTGGGATCATTGCTGAAAGCAAGGTAATTAGGATCATTGTTTAAAAAATCTTGGAAACCATCCATATATTTGACCAAAAGGATGAAATTTATTTACCTCTATGGATAAGGGACTGCTCTTACAAGTTGGGTCGGTATGAAAGCAATCTGAGACACTCTGAGACAATCTGAGACAATCTGCGAATGCTCAAAAAGTGTGGATAAAAACTTTCTTTGTAGTCCCAGAAAAGGTGCCTGTACATGTGTGTGTGTGTGTGTGTGCGTGTGTGTGTGCGTGCGTGTGTGTGTGTGCATAATATTATTTTTCTGCAAAATCTCCCAGGAATTGTGGAATGATGAGTGGAGAGAGGTGACTGCCCTCCTGTTGCAGCCTTATCTTAGGTCCTGCATGCAGTTTTGGGCACCAAAAATCAAGAAAGATATAAAGCTATTAGAGAGCATCCAAAGGAGAGTTACAAAGGTGGTGAAGGGTCTAGAGGGAAAATCATATGAGAGGCATATGAGGTCACTTGGCTTGCTCAGCCTCTGGCACATGCTGTGACTCTAGAGGTTGTGCTGTGCAGGGTCAGGAGTTGGACTTTGACAGTTCTTGTGGGTCTCTTTCAACTCAGAATATTCTACAATTCTATAATTCTATTCTACAAACATTACCCCAGACACATACAGGAGGGTGAGCTGCTCATATTGCACAAAAGAGTGCCAAACAGTCCCTTTCTTCAGCAAGTTTCCAGACCAATTTCTTCCTTGTCTTGCAACTTGAAGAGACTGCAGTCTATTCATCTACCTGTCAACAACATCAAGATTTTCAACTCATGCAGTATCACGTGTAAGTATGTTTCTTAAAGCACAGTTTACACTTAAAAAGGGTTCTTCAAAATAATAAATATATTGTAATGTTTATTGAAATGTCATCAGATGACAACAGTATGCATTTACCCTTCTTTTTTAATCAGCCTTTCCAGCAGAGAGATGCCATAAAGCACAACAGTATGCAATGCCTGTTGCACAGTTGAACACCACAAGCTGAAAAAGCATCTCAGTCTCTCCCTCTTGTTCATACAAGGCATATTCTTGTTTTCTCAGGCCTTTTTTGGAGGGTTGCTTGTTCTCCCACTTTAATGAGACACTCTGTTAGAACCAAAGCTGAAAAGTGCACACAAGCTGCAGAGCTTTGCTTTGTGTTTGGTATGTGGGAGACAGGTGGCTGGTCAGACGGACAGATTTTGTAGAAACTTCATCACCTAGACTTGTTATGGAGGGAGAGTGTTAATAAATGATGCAAAATGTGGAAGAGTGAACAGAAACTCTGATTATATTTCATGTCATGTTCCAAGTGCATCTTCAGTTCTGAAATGCTTGAGCTATATAGGCTTTATGGGACTACAGCAAGAAATGAATTACAGCTTGGCATGCTGCATGTGAAGAGCAAATATCCTGAAAAAAAAGAAACACATCAGAATATTTCAAGTAGAAAATTAATTAAATTTTCCAGCTTCTCACTTCTAGAGCAAATTATTTTACTATTAAATTACAGAGGTAGAGGTTCAACATCTTCCTTTTCACATGCTTACTGTCACAGTTAATATCTGAGGGATAGTATGAATTTGGTCAGGAATATACCCTTGACACAGATTTCCTTCTCTCCAAGACCAAAGCCATTGAACAAGACATCAGTTCACTAAATCTTAACAGGGGAAGGAAGGAAGGAAGGAAGGAAGGAAGGAAGGAAGGAAGGAAGGAAG
>JANRMJ010000054.1:99647263-99663326 GCA_025584955.1 Alethe diademata | reverse complement strand
AGAAAGAAAGAAAGAAAGAAAGAAAGAAAGAAAGAGAAAGAGAAAGAGAAAGAAAAAGAAGAAAAAGATTTTATAGCTTAGAAGAGATACTGAGAAATCAGTAAACAAGATCTTTAAACTGAAATGTAAACTTATTGAAACTCCTGTTTCAGCAAGTTACTGAATGTTGTTCTCAATGGAGACCATTCCCAACTGAAGAGCATGTAGTCAGTGGCTTTCCCTCCATCAAAAGCATCGAATCACATCAGCTTAGACTGCACTCTCCAGATCTCCACACAGGTTACCTTTCACAAGAAAATCTGTCAAAGAATGGGAAATAAACAAGACAAAAGCAAAGATCCAGCCTACACATAATAGATACCACCAGCAACAGCCAAATTTTTTTTTATTTTTGTAGTTATGTGTAAAAATAGAGACAATGTTTTCAGTCACATGTTTGGGTTCCTGGTCCTAGGCTGATTTTGAATCCAACAAGTGCTTCCAATTATAACAGATTTCATGACATGAAGTTTAAGTTGGTTGCACAAAACAAACAAAATCCAGAAGTCTGGGACTGGAGGAGTGTGATTTTTCAAGTCTTTTGAGCAAAAAAAAAATGTTGCTATAATTTTGACAACATAATTTAGCAGCTTTTATATAGAGCAATCTACACCTCCGCCCCTCTCCACCTTGCCTCCCCCTCTGGTATTGTCTTGCCTGTCAATTATTGGAAGAAGAGCCTGCTCTTTAAAAGGCTTTTAAATTATTGGAAATTATTTGGAATATATTCTAAAAGCTCTTGAAAGAAAGAACGCTACCCCCACATACACACAGAGCAGAAAGTATTTATTTGTATTGTCAACTTAAATGTGCAGGATCAATGTGAGAGTTTATCTGGCCAACAACATCAAGGATCATCAGCTATGCTGACCTTGTGCTTGAGCTGTGGGGATATTAAAAGGTAAAGCTAGTGCTCCAAATGCCTAACATGACATCACTGTGCCCATTCCATTTGGTACCCATGATACTGTGAGACTGTACAGAAAGAGTGAGGGAGCTTGGGGCCATGACACTCCAGGGAGCAGCGCTGCTGTTAATATATGCACACCAGCAAGCAAAGCAAGGCAGCTGCACCATCCTGCCAAGTAAGCAACTTTGTTGTTAATGTGGGGTTTGTTTGCTCTGATACATAACAGACACATTCAAGTTCCTTCAAACGATCACTCTGACTGGCACTGAAAGATATTGTATTATAAATTTTACATTATAATAGTGTTTACTGGCAGAATAAATTGCATACCTGTATTGAAGTGATGGAAAAAAGACATCACTCATTATCACATTGAGCAGCATGCTGAATGCAGCAGTGAACAGTGATAATCGTGCCAGCTAAAGCAATTTTACCTATGAAAAGTTGTTCAGACGTAAGAGAGACTGCTAATGTTTTACACGAGGCACAGCTCTTTCCTATTTGTTTCTGAGAAGAACCTTACTATGCATTGATAACTCACAAATTTCCTAAATGTGATGTACATTAAAGGCATGAAAATTATTTCTCAATTTTCTTCACAGTCTTCTTTCATCTCCCGCATATCTTTCACATCACCAGCTGTTGGTTTTCCATCTTTTAAGTCACATCACACAAATTAGAAATAAGCATTTGGTTCAAATGTTGCTTTACAATGCACCCCCCAGCCCCTCTGATCTCTCCTAAAATGCTTTCTGAGACATTTCTCCAGAGAGACCCATGTATCACCTAAAGAATTTTCATTTCCAAATTTAGCCTTCAACTGAGCCAGGGGTGTGAGGAGCTGATTCACTTGTCTTCCTTTAAATCCTACTTTCACATTGTTAATATCCTTAGATGAGTTTCATCTTCCTACCCCTGCCTACCAGTAGATATTTAAGGTGGTCTTCACTGCCAGACAGGATATCTTATTTTAGGCACTTACATGTAGGACTCTCTAGGTTGGTGAGGTGTCTGAGCTCTCAATACAGTTTGTGCAGATCTGGTTAGCGGAGCCCAGATGCACTTTATCCAAAGCAGGTAATAGGGATACTTTAACACATGCTGCCTATCTCCAGTTGCTGGGGGAAATAGGTTTCTTTAGGGCCTCTGTCACACGCATCAGCTGCCTGCAGAGGTCTTCAACAACATAAGATGCATGGAAGAGTCACAAAGCAGATGTTTATGCAATTGAATTGGGCCCTAGACCTTTGGTACCCATTGCAGAAGCCAAGGCAGCTCCCTCACTGCCAGACACCCAAGTGCACCAGTCCCTCCCCAGAAGCTGGGTGAGATGATCCTCACTGTCAGCTCTGTTTCACTATCTGGCTACACCTTGGAAGTTCAGTACAATTACAGAGCACTGCTCCTCCAAAGCTTTTCAGACCCAGTTCCCACTGCTAGTTGGTCTTTGTGTCTTTGATGATCTTGTCCCCTAAAACTCTGCTGTCATTGTGTTACTTAGAAAAGAGCAGGAGAGCAAACACAGATGCACAAGGTATCTGTACTTAGCAAACTAGTGAGTGTCTGTGGAGCCACGGGACTATTTCACAGTGATCTTTCCACTGAATTGGGGGATGTGGTGGCTCAACCCAGAAAGGAATGTCTGGGTACCAAACTAGGTGCAGTGTTTCTGAGGAAGCACTGCTGTCACGGGGAGCAGAGCACAGAGCAATGCAGGGAGAGGACGTGGCAGCTCAGCCTCTGCTGTGTCACTCGGGTG
This sequence comes from Alethe diademata, assembly GCA_025584955.1. Lineage (NCBI taxonomy): Eukaryota > Metazoa > Chordata > Aves > Passeriformes > Muscicapidae > Alethe > Alethe diademata. Next base: position 99,660,618 of record JANRMJ010000054.1, on the reverse strand, counting down.
CTGAGGGAGTGGCTCCTTGGCAATTTCCTGTGCTAAGGTAAGGATTTGTTGGGTAGAAATCAGGTGATATCAGAAAGGGATGAAAGGAGCTTTCAAGACTGTTCTACAACTAAACTGCATCTCTAAGTGCCAGCATCTGAGGGAGGTGTTGCCATTATTAAATACACGAAAACACAGGTCATATTAATTATAAAAAGTGTAATAAGGGGGTACTAATCTCCCCAACATTGCAGTTCTTCTGAAAATATGAAGAAAATATTAAATATGTCTCAGATTCTTTATATTCCAGTGGAAGACTGCTATGTATTGGCTAAGATAGCAATGTGCCACCTTTTGAGAAAAAAAAGTCTTTTTCACATACCAGTTGTCCTGTTTCTTCCAAAAGAAAAATTAAATGGAGGGTAAAAAGAGAATACTATTTTTTTAAAAAAAGGAGCACTGTTCTGTAAATTCCTTTTACCTGGCCATGTTGGAGAAAGGGGGGAGTATTTTTAAAGATTGATGATCATCTCCTTCCCCCTGCTCAAAAGACACAGCCTTCATTAAAAAGTTAGACTTGCCTGCCATGGAACATACATTTCTCATTTCAAATACTGCAGTTCAAGCTAGTTGTTGGTTCTAATATGAAGTTTCTGTTGACAAATAATATAAAGCATGGCACCTCTGTGTAACTGAATCTATGTTCAGAACACAGAAACAGTCCTCCACAGGATTCACAAGGTAGACTTAAAATTAAAATAATATCCAAAAGAAATTGCAGGTGAAAAACAAAAGTAGATAGATTGAAAATTGGAAATTATGGAAAAATAAAGGTGAGTTTTTAGAGCTGTTTTTTACCTAATAAAAATTATTATCTCTCTAAAATGTATGTCAACCATGCATTTATCTACATTTCTGTTTGTCTATCATTTACCTGTTTTCCACCTGCCTGGAAGTAATCACCTATTTGGAAAAGCAAGTTAAATTGCCTTCCTCAGTGAAAGGAAGGGAGAGAGATAAAAAAGAGAGTGGAAAATTATGAAAAGTCTTGGTGTAATCTGAATAGCAATGAAGTAAAAGCTAGTCCTTGATGTGCCTATGAATCCTGTAAATGAAGTGGCCCTTGAATTAAATTAATTTAAAATCTGGCAAATATTACTTGGCATGTTTGTCAATGTGCTGTATAATTATTAATTTGTTCATTGAGGCAACTATATAAATAAATAGAAAGCAGAATGCCATGATTAAACTAACATTAGAAATCCAGGGTCAAGGAGCCCTGTTACACAGGGATCTAAATAGCTTTTCCAGGTCCTATTTTTACATCTCCATACAGATCTGCGGGTCTGTAACTGCGAATTAATTGGCACACATTTAGATGCCAACAGAGCTTTTGTATTCTCAGTGCACATTTTGTCTTCTCAGAGTGAGATGTTAGTAATGGAGGTTTTAATATTACCCCTAGGGGAGCACCAGAAAATCTTAACAATTTCCTTCACTAGAGTATTTTCATTAGAGCTAAATGCTGTGCAATTTACATTTGAAATCAGGTGTAGGGTAAGTATAATGTGACAAGACATGTTGCAATGTTAGGGTTTTTTTGTTCAAATGTTCCTTATTTACTGCAATATACCCTCAAAAGATAAGCATGCAATTAAAATAAATATCTTGATTTTTAACCACTCCTAATTGAACTGTTATTGGGATAACAGGAGCACAAAATAGAATCAGTTTTTAAAGGACCCAAAGCACAAGATTAAAATATTACTCTATTTAAACAAGAATGTTTCAGGCAAAAGAGGTTCTGTGGAGCAGAAATGAGTTCACCATAAGTAAATCAGACCAAACCCTTCCTTTGTAGAATTAATTCAATCTCGTGGTGCTTAAAATGCCAAGAACTCTGCATAACTCACAGGAAAAAAAATAAATCCTACCTTTTTTAACACCAAAAATAACCTCAACACTGAATTAGTATTTTAAAAATTAAAATGTATTCATTAATATGGGCATAATGCAGTAAAGAGCTAGAGACCCAGTGACAAAAGAGGACTGACAAGTAGCTGAGGCTGAATTTCGGTAGTTGATGTGGTATGAAATTCAACTCTGCCAATGTCTGCATCTCAGAGCACCTATATTCCATCACTGACTTGCTTTTTCATAGCAACAAAAGAAACTGCACACCTACAACAGCCTCAATCCAATCAGGGTTTTCTTCATGGCTAACCTGATTACAGGACCTACTGTTTAAATATTTCTTCATGAAAAATCCCTAATAGGCTCAGTCAGACCAGGGTTATTACTGAAGGAGGTCCCTAGAGAAGGAAGAGGATTGCAGCACTTGCCTGGAGCCTTCTAAAACTGACAAAATTAAACCACGGCCAGCAGCAGGAATAGAGGAGGAAGCAACAATCCTTGCAATCTACTCTTCTGTAAAATTACAGCCAGCCCCAAGAGCAGCAGAAAGCCACATTGTGATGAAAGAGGCCAAAGCACAAACGGTCAGACCCAGAGGACTGGGAGGGTTACAGGACTGTCATGACACACCCTGCATGCAACATAGCCCCCTTGGGCTGGGACAAGCACAGGAGGGAGGAACTTGTCTTATTGCCTTCTTCCTTGCATAGCCAGGCAAAAAAATACCAAATTATTTTGGAGGTCAAAATAGCCATCCCACCTTACCAGGCTGTACAAGTTAGGCAATGGCTACTGTTGTCTGTACAGCATCAATGAAGAAAGGGGTTTTGATGATAATGACATTTGTCACCCTTCTTCTTGTCTCCCTCCTGCCTCTGGATACTCAGGGTGTCTAAAGCCAATTGTCACCTGAAGGGAGAGGAATCAAGCCCAGAGCCTCACACCTTGTCTGGACAGGACCAGGCTTTCAAAGCTTGGTCAGTGAACACACAAAGGTGAGCAAGCACAGCAGTCTCTCATATGCTCACACTCAAACTCGTGAAAACCCAGCACCTAGATCCTCTGGTATTACTGCAACTTTGCAGCATTCTGCTGCTAAGGGCTCTGTGAGTTTTCACAAGAAAACTTACTGAATACATGACAAACTGAAACATTGTGAACATTCAAGGTTCTTCCATCCTTGAGCATAGATGAAGTATAAAATCTTCTAAAGAATTTGCCAAATATTATTATTTCTGAGAGCAGCAATGAATGGTTATGATGTCTTTGTAACCTAATAGATTTTTATGAAGTTTTCATGCCATCTGAATGGCCATGAAACCTCTGCAAAGCAAGAACTAGGCAAACATTTCACATGATCTCGTCCTTTCACAGCAAATGGGGAGCAAGGACAAAAGAGTCTGGAGAGGTGCCAGGTCAGCAATTGACACCATGCAGTGGTGAGCAGCACAAAGTGAGCAGAGAGAGAAAAAGCTGACCTTGAAAAGCTTGCAAATATTAAATAGCAGGAAGAAAAGGAAGAAAAAAGAGGAAGACTAAGAGCATAAATGCTCCACTTCAAAGAGAAGAGGTGAGAAAAGAAGAACTCAAGGGGTCCTAGGCTCTGTAAAAGCCTCAAGCTGTTAGGCATCTTGTCTCTGTAATATATAAATAAAACAAAACAAAACAAAACAAAACCCAAAGAAATGATAAGAAGCTTTTTTTGGACGAGGAACACAATGGAATTATAATAAAATCATTTTAAATGGTAGAGTTGAGGCATAAAATAACCAATATAATCTAAATTCTTTTGAGATTTGTTAGAGAAGTGGTTGCATGTGAAATCGCACTAACATTTCGGAGAAATAATTCTGACTCTGCTTTCCACACAGCTCTGCCACACCTTAGCCACCTGTCTGTCATGATCCCACGTTTTTCAGAAAGTTGTTAAAGATGCTGACTATGTCTGAAATGCAAGGAAAATTACAGCCAAGTTTTCAAATCATTTGGAAGAACAGAAAGCATAGAAAGAGGTTTCTTCCTCAGGGAGGAAAATTAGGTAGAAGGGAAATCACCTCAAAGAATTTTGGAAGCCTAGAATGTGGATTTCCCTTCTTAGCTACTTTATGGTCAAAGGCAAGAATGCACATTTCTCTGAAAAACTTATCCTGACCTTTGTTTCTAGGCTGTGTCTGTAGAAAAACATGTGCTAGGTCATGGAAGTCACAGACAGACCACACTAGATGTGTTTGACCAGGAACACAGCACAGGAGAAGCACCCACACAGCTGCACCCATTTCAATTAGCACACTTAGAAGCCTTTGTATTCATTGCCTCACTATTAGACAGTCACACAGACTAGCTTAAACCACCAGACCTCTGAGGAGAGAGAAATGCTGGCTCAAGGAAGAACAAGCACCAGATACAAGTCTTGGAGGCTGTTGCATCAACTTCTGCCTAAGTTCAAAGACAGTTAGTCTAGCTAAGAAATTTGGCTTAATTCCAGAGAGATATTGTTCTCTGAAAGTGCACCAAAAAGTTTCTGTGCAGTTTTTCTTTCTTTCTGTGAGCTCATTTTCTTCCATTGCATAAATCTGATGCATAGGAACTGAATTTGTTTCTTCTTCCTTTAAAATTACTTGGAGATTTCTCATTGTCTTCAGTACAAGAAGACAGGATAATGGAGGCCTAACCAAACAGGATTTCTGGTTGAGAGCTGATTAAATATTTAAGCAATTCTAGATAGAATTCTTATTCTGAGGGACTTAATATTAATTAAACTTAAGTGATTCCTTCATGGATAAGTTCTCTTATGTGAGTAACAATGAGCCCACAGTTGAAGATAAATTATTCTTCACAGTTATCTGAAACGTGGACCCATCAGTAAATAATACAGACTTTAAGAGAAATATTCTTGAGGATATAATCTCCATTGTGGAAAGAAATGTTTGGTACTATAGGCAGGCTTGATGAGATTTAAAAATTCTTTTATACTGGAAATCAACTTATTTTTGCTTTGTCAGTACTATGATTTGTCAACAATATTTAACCAATCTCAGCTTCATAAGATGACCAAAATCCATTAGTTGGGAATGCTGACTCATAGAGCAAGAGAGGCACAGGATAGAAGTGGAGCAAAGACAGGGCTGAAATACATAAGAAATTAAAATAGAATTTGAGAAGACAGGAGGAAAAAGTTGGCTGAAATTGTGCAGACAATATTATGAATTCACCCCACCAACCTTTCTCTCCTCTTCCAGTGCTGAGAGTCCATAGAGAAAATAGCATTATAGGTCCAGATTACTTTGAAATTTATCTATATTTATGGAGTAAAATCCACATTTACCACTACGTCTAATTCTAGAATGTAGCCAATCCCTACTCTAAGTATTTCTGTACTGCTATTTTTTATCTTTTACTTTCTTTTTCAGAAAGCTTAATGAGAAGGAATGGAACAGAACATTTTCCAAAACAGAGTATTCCATTAGTTTTCAATATTAGAAATCTTTGGCTTTTGAAGACAAAAAGATTTTTTTTTCATTTCAGAATAAACAGCAGAAAGCATAAACACTTCTCTTCACGTTTTTAAGAGGAGCTATATTTTTTCAACTGAAAATGAAACTTTGTTCCAGTCAATATAGAAAATCTGAGAAATAAAGATCAAGTTCAAATAATTTTTTTCTTTCAATAAAATACAGCTCCCATTCCAAGCTTTCCACCAGCACCACCATTACACAACATGACCCCAACTTTGCAGTCTGCTGAAACCTCATCCTAGAAAGGCATTTAATTTGTAAAGAGAAGGAATGATAGAACCTTGTTCAAAATATTTTTTAATAATGTTAGACTGAATTTTCTAGAATATTGGATTATGGACATGGGCAAAGTGTCTTAGACCTTCTTCCTGTAGATTAATTATAGAAATATTTCAACACCACAAAGTAAACCATCTCAAGTCTCATTTCTAAAGGCAGAAACATGCAAATGACAAACACTGGTTATCCTAGAAGCTCAGTGCACACTGTGTTCTTCTCTCCCAATAAGGTTCTCAGACAGTAGCAGTAAGTAGTAGTGGTAATAGTAGTAGTATGCTGTTCCATATCTTTCTGACCTATTATTCTGTTCATTATTACACTTATTATATAGCTCTATAGAGTTTAAACAATTGACTTTTTTTCTGTGTTAGTACCTTGTTCAAATGGAGGGGATCTTTTCTCCTTTAAAGGATAACAGGGATATTTGGCTTGTGATTAAGACTCTGATCTTCAATCTGGCTTCAGCCATTCCTCACAGGCACAAAACTTGCAGGCACATTTTGCAATGTAATTATTTGTGTCTGCAATCTAGTTACTTAGATGTCTGAGTCCCTGATTGCATCCATAAGTCAGGGACTTGGACATTTAAGTGATCTAAATTGCACCTACAACAATTTGCACCTAAAATGTCAAAAAAGGATATAGCACAGAGGAAAAGAGTTCAAAGATGGGTGATGAGAATAATTAGGGACGTGGAAAAGCTCCGAAATGAAACAAAATGGAATAGAATTGGACTGTTTACCTAAGAGATGAGATGAGATGAAATGAATAAAAGAGGAAATGATCGAATGCAAAGGAAATAAGGAGTGTGATAGAAAAGATTCATGAGGCACTTTTACCCCCTCTCTATTTATCATAATGCAAGTACAAAGAGACATTTCAAAAAAATTAAGCATGGAAGACTGAAAATTAATACAAAAAGAGACACATCTTCATATAATTAACATGTGAAAAACCCAGCCACATGACATAGTGAATCCAACAGGACTCAGAAAAGGATGAGACACCTCTTTGGATAGAGAAATGCTCAAAACATTTAAAAGGCAGAAATTTCAAAGAAAAACTACTTACCTTCCTTCTTCAAAGCTTCAGTTTTTGCTTGTTCGGGCTTTTCAGTTTTCTGTGATTTGTTTTCTTTCCTTTTTTAATAATGACAAGGTGGAAGGAGTCTTTCCTCAGTAGCCAGTTAATTTAGACATGTCTGACACAGGTTTCCTTGTACATTTCTGAGGTACCTAGGGCTGCCTCTGGTTTGTGACAGGTCACTGGGAGACGAGTTGAGATGAGATCCTTGTCAGTTCAGCAACTCCTCCTGGCAGGACACACAAAACCAGGAGCCCTTTCAGAACCTGCCATAGTAGGACTCAAGAGAGCTGTAGATTGGAACCTTGTATCTTTTCTACCTGGGTAATAGGAAATGTGACTGAGAACCTCATATATTTCATAACAGACTAGGGAGGGTCATTATATATTTAAAGAACTAGAATGTCAATTACTGCAGGGACAAGAAAATCCACACATGAGACAGATTATCAGAAGAGACATTAAATGGGGTTGGCTAAAAACATGTCCTATATTCCACAACAAAGAGGAAAGTTACTACTCTATTCTCAGTAATAAAGAAAGAAATGGATTTTCTTTTTTCAAAAAAGAAAAATATACACACCACCTCCCTGTATTGGCTAATAATTTTGTAATCAAAAGAAAAATAGAAGGAAAAACTCAAAAAAAACTTGTAGAGAAAGAGAGGTGGCTAGGACACTGAGTAATACACAAAATAATACATTAGGTACTCTCGCAGTGCAGATCACCAGTGTCTGAACCAGTAACCATACCCAGGTAGACTCGACTTTTACAAGAAAACATGGTTAACAAACCAGCGTGTTTTCATGCCAAAAACTGTTTTGCTACAAAACTGCTGATCTGTTCTAAGAGTTCCTCTGCTTCAAAGCCTGATCTCACCTAAGCTGGTCTGTCCTTCCATATAGTTGGATTTGATGGTACAGCTGTTGTAGGTCTTCAGCAGAACAGAAAGAGAAATACACATCAAAAACAGATAAAACTTGGGAGTTTATACATTTTCTGAGCTGTAGGAAATGTGGGTTGAAGTCTCATCTGGAAATCAGGCAGAATGTAGATTTGGAAAATGGTCTTTCACAATCTTAGAGGAGATCCCTGGAGAGCCATAAGAGAAATGATTTCTCGAGTGTCTTTTCAGCCGCTCTCTCTGGAGGTGCCTAAAAGACATGCAGATGTGGCACAAAGGGGTACAGCAGAGAGGTAGTGCTTAGGGGCATGGTTAACTGCTCTACCTGTCAGTGCTAGCTTTAGAGTTGGTCTCAATGATACCAAAGGTTTTTTCCAATCTAAATGGTTCTATGATCCTATGAGATGGTTCCAGGCTGGACCACCATAAAACATAGCACCTAAAGCCAGGCTGCTTTCTTGACCACCTTGGCCTACCTGGTTTTCCAGTTAGTCTGGCACTTTTCAGCAATGCTTCTTGTTCATTCCTAGTATCATCCCTTGTATCACAGACAGGCTCTGGAGGTTTGAATCAGTTCTATAAAATGTAGGGGACTCCAATGCACTAAAAATGCCTTGTCTGGATAAAAATTATATGCCATGTGTTGGTGCAAGTGTAGAAAAAATCTCAAATATGTATATTTAGAAAATGTAATGCAGGTGGTAGAAGATTAATTCCAGTTCCCAACTAAATAGAGTCCTTCTATAGCCATTCATCACCCTGAAACAGGATCCAACAGAGCAATATGAAGTTTAAAAAGTTATTATAAGAGAAGACAAAGATGTTCCTTTGGCTGAAGAAGTAAGGGAAATAACTACAGAACAGGAAATAAATAAACCAAGTGGAATTAGGGGAGAGATTCAAAGAGCTGACCTATACAATCAGAGCAGTGAAGTAAGTGATTTTGACAGGTCCAGGGTCAAGGAACAAGAGAGGGAAGAAAGAAAGCAGATTAAAAGTCATTGCAGTGTTCAATTGCATCTGAGACAATGGTGGCATGAATACACACTTTAGATCCTGGAATGAAGAGTTTAGACAGTATCAGAGATTTTGGCAACTCTTTGGATTTCATAGACAAGGAGACTTAATATGCAATATTTACTTCTTCTGATTTCTTCTCCTTTGTGTGAGTGAATAGGTGTCAGATTGTTTGGTCAGCTTAAACTCCTTTGAAACTGAAGGGGCTAATTGACAACTTTCATTTAAAGGCAAGTGTAAGAATCCAGAATGGTCCTTTTGTCCACTGAGTTGTTGAACCAATAGCCACGCACTGACAATATGTGCGAGAGTCCAAACAAAGGGGTGCTTCCAAGGCTGAGGAATTCGTTCTGATTCTGGGGAGATTTGAAGTCTGTGAGACAAAAGAGAAAGCACAGTTGTTACAGCAACCTTCAAGGAGACACTAGACACAGCCTAGATATGCAAATCTCAGAAAAACTTGGAGAGAAAATATTCTCAGCTGATTGATGGTTAAAGGGCACTTGGAACTGAAAGCAATGAATTGTCTAAAACTGTTTGAGAGAACGTTAGCCATCCCAGGTCAGAACTGTGCCAGGGACCACTTTCTAAATTTAACAGTGCAATCAAGTTCCAGTGTCAGGATTGCCCCCAGTGCTATCCCAAGTCACTAGAGCAGACGTACCCACACTGACCCTGTCTCTGAGTAGAGATAGGCCAGGCTGCAGCTTCAGGCTGAATTTGGGGGAGGCAGAGAGGTAGTTTCCCTCCTGATATTTTGCTGTGTTGGAATGGTACCCATCTCTTCTCATACTGTCCCACCAGCTGTACACAATCACAGGCTGTTTCCCAGGGAAAGGCAGGGCAAAGTGAAGAGGACTACATAACGTGCTGGATGCTTGTTACATTACAGGATGTATCAGAGTAGGCACTCAGCTGAGCAAAGATGTATTACGAAGATTTCAACATTCATCAGTTTTCCAAGCCCTACCACTGCGCCATACTCTGTTGAAAACAAGTGGTCATCTTCCTTGTTTGGCCAGACTTCAACTACTGCAGCTAAAACATAGCCACCTTTGTTTTCCTATCTGGGCCCCCGCAAAGGGAAAGAGAGAATTTTTCTCTTTTTTGCCCTCTGTATGTTCCTTCTGTCTCCTCTTTACTAGTTACTCTTTTCTACGAATCCACAGACCACTTTGCTTTCCAGGCATTGGGTTCTTTCCTTATTAAGTATTTTTGGAAAATATTACCTCCTGTTTTCTCCTTCTCTATTCTTTCATGTTTATTCCTAGTTAATGTTCAATGGCCAACACAAGGTAAACGCAATGCAGACATTTAAAGATAAGCTCATAATCTATTGCCCTTGTAGAGAAATTTCTTCAAATTACAAGTTGCCTCATCCTAATGTAGCAGCTGATAATGGCCAGATGAATCACATATAGGCAGAATCTAGCTCTCTTCTGTCTCTCTTAGGGTGGAAAATTTTGGAAAATAGGGTTGTCTTTTTCCTTGTTAAGGAGTGAGCAGCCCAGACAGTTTATCACTGAAAATGTCTCAGAGAGGAACATGGCCAGGTCTCTGTTATGCTAAGGAAGATGGTATTGAAAATTTCAAATGGGTCAAAACAAGAATTTATTGCTTCACTCATTCAAAATAGAAACAGGCAACTCAAAATTTTCCACCTTTCAAAATAAAGCAAAACCACTCAACATGATTCAACTCCAGGTAGATCAAGTCCTTCCTCAAGAATTATGTTTGAGAAAGGGCAAGAAAAATATTAGTAATACAAGGCCTTCACACCCTCTTTTTATTAAAAGAAAAATACTTCTCCAACTGATTTCACTTTTTGCTTTCATTTTCATTCCTCTCTTTGAATACTTTCAGAAAAAAAAAATTAGCAAAAAGCTGGTTCATAGTATGAATTATGTTTTTACTCACTTCAGTGGACTTGTGTCACATAGAGTTGGCAGTTCAGGCAGTCACATGGGAATTGTGCTCATCCTATCCTCCAGCTCCCTAATAAATGAAACATGCCTAATAAATGTAAGGTCCCAGTAGCTAATTGTGTTTCTGTTGAAGTCAGGGGACTGTTCTCAGGATCACTGGGACAATACAGAGAGGCTGAAAACCTGCTTCGAGCTCTTAAAACAGTTATCTGAGATGGGTAAATACAAATACAATTCGTCTATCAAGAAAGATAGATTACCTATTCAATTACCTATTACCTAAAGTCAATTACCTATTCAATCATACAGTATCTCAAACGGGGGAATTTATAAAAATCGAGTTAGTTAAGTACAAGCAATGGCTGCAGGAAGTTGTTCCTCCATAAGGAAACGGAGTAGAAAATTAACAGGTCAGACAGACCTTTTACTGCGAGTCAGTTCCCATTCTGTTGAACTACATTATTTTTTTCCTTATTTAAGTTTCTAAACTGTTGTTTTTAACGTGAACATGTAACTATAAATTTGTGCTGCTTTCACTGGGGGTGTGAAATAACGCAAGAGAAGTTAAAGAGGAGTTTATGTTGCAAAAATATTTCTGTTATGGAGTTAATTTCATATCATTTTATTCTTCTCAAACTTATAATTTTCTACTGCTCATACATTTTTATAGCCACAAGTGATTGTTAGCATCATCTAGTCTGACATGCAGCATAGCAAGGGCCAGAGAAGTTCATCCAGTAATTCTTGCATTGATCCCAACAATTTACATTTGGATTAGAGTGTATCTTCTACAAAGACAACCAGTCTTCATTTAAAAACTTAAAAGCAATGAAAAAAATTTCTGCTGCACCTCCTGGCAATCTGTCTGAATAGTTAATTAAATGTTAAAAATCCACTATTTCCAATGTCAATTTCATCTTTTGTTAACCTTAGCCACTGGGTATCTTTGCAACAGTGGAGAAGTCTCCAGCCATCCTTACATTTCCCAGTGCCAAGCAGTTAAGAGCCTGGCAGTTGGGAATTTATTATTAAATATTTTTTTTCACTCAAAGGTGTTGATTCACTAGAGAATTATACATGATTCATGGCCAAGTACCATCCCTGAAATACCCCATCCCAAGAGCTGACCCCTGCCACTCTCCACAATGGAAAGTACACCCAGTGGGAGCACTCAGCAGGAGGGAGGGCAGCTAAGTTCCATAAACCAGGCTCATCTCTTGGAATCACACCTCCAAGCTGAGCAGAGGCCCCATCACACAGAAAACCCCAATCTGGCTGCCCTGGAGAGGCAACTTATGACTATTAGCTCCTGACAACATAATGCAACCACAGCATTAACAAATGCTAACCCCAAGGATAAACACCAAGGGGCATGGAAAATATGATCAGAGCAGACCAGATGATGAATCTGTGCATGAGAAGGCCATGGCACAGACCGTGTCCTGCTTGAAGAAAAGGCTCAGAGGTAAGCAGAGACTTGCAGCCACACTTGTTATTTACAACTGAAAAATACTTACAAGCCAAACACTCAGAAAACCAAGTTTCACGCATTCAATCTTCATATCATTGCTTAATATATGGGTATTTCATCTGCAAAATTATTTTAGATGCTTGCAAAGTGGTCCTAATGTAGCCAGCACTGCTCATCCTCCCTCCCCACCAGTCTGCTGCGGGGCCTGCTGTGCTACTGTCATGCTATTAACATTCCTCCAAAGTCCCAGAAATGCTGGAATGTACCTGATGCATTCAGAAACCCAGCAGGTGCCTTCTGCAGGTACTGTGTGTCCAGGCAATGCCAGGAAGCAGTCATAAACTTAACACAGTAGTAAGCTATGTAATTTTTAGATAACAGCTACTTACATAAGTAGAGAAATTGCTACATTTTACATGTACACATTGCTCACATTCCAATTACGGACCAAGACCCAGTGCATGCAATTAGTATTTAGGAGCAATACATTTTTTTTTTCCCCAGCATGCCACTCCGTGTCTGAAAATGCTGGTCGGTTCCAAAGTTACTTTGCATGTGTCAATGCAATTTCTTCTCAGTCCCAGAAGCTTCTGGAGCACCGAAGTAATGTCATGAGGGCCTAATAATTGTGTCTAGGGAGATTCTCACACAATTTTCATCTTTTATTATATGTTTAGCTTATTTAGACATCAGTATCATTTGGCAAATTGTATCTAGAATACATGGGGAGGCTGAAGCATAAAAATACGCTCTTGTGCCTCATGGCAGCCCCAGGTGCGAGGTATTATCCTTTAATGCCATGGAAAGGTTCCAGCTACCTGACACGAGGACAGGGCGCAGCGACGCTGACTGAGTCATTTCCCTCCTAAGCTTTATTTGCAACACCGAGGCGTTTGCGTTGCAAATGGCGATATTTTAATACTTAAAATGGGTCTCGACGGCCGGCGCGGAGAAGGTGAGGCCGTGCGGTTTTTCCTCCCTCGGCTCTCCGGGAGTCGGGCTGAGGCTGAGGCACCGCCGGCTCCCAGCCCTGCAAGGAGGGAGCCTCCCCGAGGGCCGACCGACCTGGGGGATGCACAACGCCGAGGGACAGCGGGGCGGCTGCGAGCGGGGAGGGACGGGGGAACCAGCCCTGCCCTTGCCAAAGCGCCGGGGAGCGGGGACAGCGCCGGGGGCCGGAGGCGGCGGCGGGGCAGCGGCAGCGGCAGCACGGCCGGGAACGGCCGCCGGGGGGCAGCGCGAGATCGCCCAAGCGCTGCCGCCGTCCG
>JANRMJ010000054.1:99615029-99645603 GCA_025584955.1 Alethe diademata | reverse complement strand
AGTTCCCCCTGAGCCTCCTTTTCTGCAGGCTGAGCCCCTTTCCAGCTCCCTCAGCCCCTCCTCACAGGATTTATTCCTGCCAATAACAGGCACAGATGCTGTGTTGGATTTGAATTATGCTGACAAAGGTTATTTGAGAGAGTAATTCCTGCTTGCAGGACCTGCAAAAAAAGGCAAAGCAAACTGGCCTGGAAGGTCTCTTGCATTGAACTTAAAGCAGAGCTTGCTGCAGACCTGCTGTCCCATGTCCACAGTGTTTGTGTAATTTTTAGTGTCCAATCTGGCTCTGCTGCCAGGGCCTTCTCCTCAGTGTTCCCCACCCACCTGGAACTCAGCCTTTACCACGTGGTTTTCCCAAATTTTTTCCTGTCCTGCTCCTAATCTCCACATTCATTCCTGGTCCTCTTTTGGGACCCTCAGAGCACCTACCTGGTGTGTCCATCACACCTCTCCTACACAGGGCACTTTGTACATTTTAGCCACACATTTTTCAAGCATGTTAATTGGATAATAAATCTGCTGGAGTTTGCTGCTGCTTTGGATCCTGGCTGTTCTATGATATCTTGTTTGTTTGGAATTACAGATACTTCTGATGAATAAAGAAATCAACCCAGCAGAACTGGATTTCCTGCTCAGATACCCAGCACAGCCTGGAGTCACGAGCCCTGTGGAGTTCCTGTCTGACCATTCCTGGGGAGGAATCAAGGTACCTGATCCATGGGAAATCAGCTCCCCTTACCTCCTCTAAAAACCCTTTAGCCCTTCAGAGGGTGCTTGTGGCATTTGGTGAACAAAGGTCTGCCTTTGAGGGGCAGCACAACAAGGCCACAGACATGGAGAGTTCTGCAGGTCCAGCACTGATGTTGGGGGCTCTTCCTGTGCCCTCGTGTGTGTCCAGCCTGAGACTCTCAGGGGTTTGTGGCTGTGGCTTGTAAAGGGCATGGAGATGCCCCTGTGTTTGGGAAGAAAAGGGAATTTCTGCAGGGATGTGCTGGGGTTGGAGCTGTGGCAGCTGCCAGACCTGCAGGGAAATTCTGTCATGGCAATGGGCAGGTCTGGCACCTGCCACGTGTTTGGAGTGAGAGGGGAGGAAAATCACCCCAAAAAGATGAGAATTATCCCATACTTGCTCCTCTTTGTCAACAAATGTGCACTGTGCTGGGTTTGGGCCTGATTCAGCAGGGTGGGGTTTGTTTTCTGAAAAGGATCTGAATATTCTCCACCTTGGGCCTGTTTATTCCCACCTTGCTGGAGCTGGGATTGTGTCTCTTGTCTGACTGTGCTGCTGATCAGTCTCTGGCTCCTGTGGTGATGGAAGAATTTTATTTACAGCATGTTTTCCTCTGTGGGACTTGAGGACATGGGTTAGTGCTGGTGCTGGGTTGATGGTTGGATGTGGTGATCTTAGAGGTCTTTTCCAACCTTTATGATTCTGTGAGTCTCTCTTACTCCTGTCGTGCCCAAGGATGCCTTTGCCAGCTGCCTGCAGGTGATACATTCTCCAAACAAACACCTGCTGGGTTTGCAGTGAGGTTTCTTTGTGAGGTCACCCCTCCTGTGCTGCCAGTCCCACTCCATGTGGCTTTTCCTGTTCCCTGGCTGATTCCCTTCCAGACAGCCCTTCCCACTCAGCCTCCTCTTCCCACTGTGCCTTTGGGCTTTGTGGGTTTGTGCTTGAGGTGGAAACTGTGATGCATAAATGCTGCTCTGCATGGGAAGGTGCTGCACACCTCAGGTGAGCCCAGCCTGCATCCAGGAACTGCCCATCTCCAGGAGTCTCTGCCCATCTCCAGGAGTCTCTGCCCATCTCCAGGAGTCACTGCCCACTAATCTGCACTAATTTCATGAATTTCAGGACTTTCTGATAGTGAATTCTGCATTATCAGATACTGAATACCCTTCAGATTGTCTTTTGTGATGACTGTAGTATTGATTTACTACAAAAAATATGGTTGATGTCAACTTTTATTAGTGTTTGTGTTGATGTCTGTTGGTTTATTAGCCTTTGAGGTTTTGGCAATTCTAGTTTCTTGAGGCATGGGTTTAGTAAAATCATGTTTTGTCACAGACTGCTATAATTAGGTTAATTAGTCATGGCTTCTGCACAGCTTATTAGCAGACTAAAATCTCCTTTTCTTATATCAAGAAGATTAAATGCTACAATAAATTGTTTCTTCAACAAAGCTTGAGCAAAGTACACTTCAGATTTATATTTCAAATTCAAAATGAAATTTAGCATTCTGCTGATTTTTCACAGAAACGTTGCAAACGCTCCAGCCAAAAGGACTCCTTTTGCCAGGGGGTTCTGGCCAAAATAGTGCCAAAAGAAATCAATATTGATATTTGTGGCCCATTCTCAGCCTCCCACTTTGGGCACATTAAGTTCCAAGGAAACCTCATTAAATGTTGAAGGCTCTGGGCATGTAACTGGCCTTCTATGGCTTGACTTATTATTTATTGTTGGGGGTTGATTAATAATATATAGAGGCCAATAATCCTTTGCAGTTGTGTGGCTGTTTGCAGCTTGTGGTGCTGGAGCATCTCATTTAGGAAACACTCATTTATGATTTAGTTTTCCAGCTTCTTTCAAGTTCAGCACAAAGTTTCATAGAGCCTTTTGCTGTAACCTGGGTGCCAGGGAAGATTGGTATTCACCCCTGGATGAAGAAATCCGTAGCCCTGGCCACAAGAACGTGGTTTGCAGGGGAAGTTAATAACTTTTATTATATCTGCTGATAGACCTGGGAAAATAGGCACATTTCAGGCTCTTTGGTGCTTCTTTAAAGCTGAAACAGGAACTGAATTGAAGTTAAAGGCTGAGAAAAGCTGCTCTGAGCTTGGCTTGATTCTGTTCATCAGTCAGATGTGTGGGAGGGAATGGTACCTGTAGAACCCCTGTGGAGGAGCTTAGCTTGGCTCTGGAGCAGGGGAGGTGTTAGCAAAGGGCACAGTCATTGCCTTGGTGCCAGTCCTGCCTCTGGCTTCCTGAGGGTTAGTGAGAGCAGGAAGGAGACAGAATTTGGTCATTTAATTAAAGCAGTGCTTTGCTGAGTGGCTTTGGTGCTCAGTGGAGTTGGTCATTTCAGTCCTAAGGCCTCTCATTTGCAGGGGCTTAGCAGTGATCCCTCGAGAAGGCAAAAGTGTTCTTTTGCTCCTATAATGAGGTTTTCTGCCTCTTTTCAATTTCCTTTATTGCAGCCTGTTGTACTGTGCTCCCCCTCTGTGTTCCCAGTGTCTGCCTTAAAAGTTTTTATTTCTGTTGGTACTTTTGAAAACATTTTCTGTGTCCATGCACAGCTGGCCATTTCTCCTGGCTGGGCTGGTGGTTTCCTCACCAGTAAATGTGTGGGCACACCTCAGAGCACAGTGCTGCTGCTGCTGGAGCTGTGGCCACAGCCAGGTGCAAATGGCATTTGGGAATTCTCGTGGTGTGTTTGAATTAACACAGAATCCATGCAGAGGTTGTCCTCTGGAGGGTGAGTATTCTCTGTATTCTCTGACTTGATGCTCTGTGGTCCCTTGAACCCTGTGTGAAGCCCAGGCTGCCCTATTGAGCTGTTCTTGGTGACCCCCAGAGCAAGGACAGACAGCTCCTGTCATGGCTCTTCTATGAGCATGACATTGAAATGACACAGTTTGGTTTTAGGGTTGCTTGGTCTTTCAGGCTGTATCCAGATTAACCAGTAAGATGAGGCAGCAGCTGTTTGGTGCCCTGGCAGCAGCTGAGTGCACACAGTGAAGCTCCCAAACCAGAGCCAGCTCACCTCCCGTGGGCAGCCCTGCAGTGTCCTGCCCTGCCTCATGCCCAGCCATTTCCTGAGAGCAGGAGTTCACCAAAGCCAGAGGAGAGCCAGCAGGACACTGGCAAATTGTGTGGCTCACCCTGAGCTGTGCCTGGCCACTTCTGGAGGCACAGCCTGAGGAGCAGACCAGCAGGGAGGGAGCAGCACCATCCCCCCGCTGTGCTGGGCTCTGAGAGCCACAGGCAGGAGCTCCCTGTGCCCAAGTCTGACCCAGCCTTCCTCTGCAGCAGCCCTTGGCTGTGGGTTTAGGCCCGAGCTTAGACCCTGTGCCCAGCAGGGGCTCAGGCACAGCCCCACCTTCTGCCCAGGCCAGGCTGGGGTTGCCAGGGGTGTGTGCCTGGCAGAGACCGCCTGAGCCTGCCCTGGGCAAGCTGGGCTCTCCTCCAGCCCCACCACTGCTGATGGAGCCAGTGGCTGCGCCCTGCTCTTCGCTGCCAGGTTGCCTTGGCCAAAACCAAAACCAGGAGAAGGTGAGGGTTGTTCTGGAGGGACCCCAGTCATCCCAGCTGCCAGGTTCTCCCAGCTCCAGCCCCTCCATGGTGCCCTGTGGTCCCTGGCTCCCCGTGGGGCACGTGGCTGTCCCCGTGTCCGGCTGCTCCCAGCAGCCTGGGCTGGGATGAGCACTTCCCCAGGCTGATTTCCTTTGTGATATTTCCTGCAGTGCCTCTTCAGTGCTGAATGCAGATGTGTCCCTTGGGATAAGTGCAGCGAGTTAATGCACAGCAGGAGTACACCTGGCCAGCTTGGATTACTTCTTATCCCAATCACTTCCCTCATCTTTTTCTGAAGAGGAAGAATTTTCATTATGTAGATATGAAAACGCCACTGAAAGGGCATTGTTTAATAAATGTGATGTTGAATAATGAGCTCTAAATACTGAATTCAGCTTTCGAGGAGGAGAACAGCCCTAGACAAAGTCGTATATTAACTCCATATTTATAATTTTGCAGAATGCAGATGATAAGATTGCGTATGCGGCTTATGAGATAAAATACCAAATCATAGATTTTGCATTTAAGAAAACCGGAATTTTTTTTTTTTTTTTTTTTTTTTTGGACAATCATTCAGGATGGATTTTGACTTTTTTGCACAGATGCTATACCACTAGTCATCTCCCTTCCACAAAAAGGGGGACAAAAACCTGCAATATTTCACTGTGATTCCTTGAAATTCCTCCCTCCTGGCTGTTTTGCGCCTTGACTCCACTGTTTGCTTCTCTACTACTTGGCCACAAGCTAAAGCAAAAAGTGGTTGAGTTTATATTATACATGTGTCTGACCAAAAGGTCATTAAGGCTACACAGATTTTTGTTTTATTTTAGGTCAGTCAAAAAGGGTTCCTAGAACAGTCTGGAACTAAGAAAGGAATTCTAGGAAAGACTACAGCCTTTATCACTACTGCTGGAGAATGATTCCACGACAACCAGGAGTTTATTCGTCTACCCCAAACCACCCCCCCTTACCCACAGTAGCACCACTAGACTATTGCTTGTCTTAGGAGGGGAGGCAGAATTCTCCCAGCAGGACTGTTTAGTAGGCCAGAATGAACTTCTCCACTCCCAAAGGTGCTGATGGAAATCTGAATAGCCGTATGAGTCAGTCAGGACCTATATAACGTAGTCTTTCAGAGCTAACTGCACAAGATGAAGCACTGCATCACTGTTGCCTTGAACAGAAAGGTTATCCTGCAGTTTTGATGTAATCCACCTCAGCTGCCCAGGAACCTGGGGAACTGGCAAATAAAAGACAGTAAAACAATAGTTTCCCAACAGCAGTTCGGATAACATTTTCAGACACTAGATTCACAAACCAGGTTGCATTTCTGCTTGAGTAATTTTGCTTCTCATCATTCAAGTTCAAGGGTGAAACTCAAGGTCTCTGATTTTTCTATTGAGTTCAGCATCTTATAATACCTATTCCATATAGTTATGGAACTCCAGCAGCATCTTATCCAGCCAGGCGAACAATCAGAACACTATTAAAAGAGTAGCTGTTTAAAAAACTCTGCAACACTGTTGAATCTTGGTGTGCTGGGCACAGTTATCCTACACTGAGAAAAGCCCATGAAAATTCACAGAATGAAATTCCGTCTTTAGTGAGATGGATGAGAAACATCCAGAATTTAAGCGGAAACACCCAGAATTTAAGCAGAAACAGTGTTTTACTGAAGGAAGACATAGATCTCCAGCCACTCATTGAGTTGATCTAAATAGCCACAGGAAACAAGGCCAGGCTGGCAATGTTTACCCTCCCTTTTCCTTATGTACACCCTCACAAAAAGTTAACAAGTGGTGTCTGTTGATGTAGAACACACTATCATCCTGCAACAACATGAAATACAATCAATTTTAATCTCAGTCTGCAAGGTAACAATAAACTGCTGGCCAAGAATCAAACTGATAATATCAGTCCATGAACACACAGAAACAATTCTGTTAAAAATCTAGCATCTAAGGTATTGTTAATCAAATCTTTCAGGGTAGATTTCTCTCATGGCCTTAACCAAAGTGCTTTCTGAGATGTGCATTGAGAATAACACAAATTCAGTGAGAACACCTTCAATATGACGAACAGTGGGATACAGAAGAAGGCATCAAATTAGATGATTATTAAAGATGTTCCACTTCTGTACAAGACATAACTAAAATATCATCATGGCTTGCCAGGAGCAGAGGTTGTCTCCCGAGGCAGCAAGTACCCCTGATAACTTCATCCAGCAGCCAGAGGCCAAGCTGCCTAGCCCCTTCTCATTAAGGGAGAAGTGCTCCATTCAGTGAGGCACTTCAACAGTGGTCTACCTTTGAACGTGCAAATATCCCCATTAAATCTGGTGGATCAGGGCCAAAACTAATTAATTTAGTGATGCTTTGCATCAAAATCTCACTTGCAGTACATAGCACTCACAATCAGAAAGGCAGGGGATTAATTAAACTAACTATTTAGAAAGCTGAGCAGGTTAGGACTGGGTTAGGGCTAAAGAGCATAATGATATCCTTAGTGGAAGCCAGAAAAGCAAATGATCACTGTGAAACCGATAGGAATTTGCTGAGGATTTATTTCTGTTTAGTTTTTTTGTGAAATAAATGAATTGGGACTGGCAAGGCAACCAATTTTGGGTCCAAGAGGCCATGCACTTTTATTTAGATTGCTTCTTTCAGCCTGCCCTTACCAACCAGGCTTAACCAAAACTGTATCATGATCAGCAGCTTCATAGTACTTCCAGGTATCAAAACAGGCCATGGAAAGCTTTTATCACTTGGGATTAGCCAAATAAAAAAGAGGCAAACCACTGTAGATTTTGTAGATTGTAGATTTTCAGACATGTCTTAAATGTGAACTTAGATGCATTCAGACCATTGCTTCACTGTGCCTTCACTGCTAGGTACAGTGCCAGCAAGCAGGCTGGACAAAAAGACATGGGTTTGACAATATGCTGTACTGCAGTGGATAAACCAGATTCCAGTGGATTACACTAACAGAACAAGGGGAAAAAAATAGTCAAATAGAGTTACTGGAACAATATTTGAGAAAGTAGAACAGTAACTGCAGCACTGCAGGGTCTCTGGCTGTGACAAATTCTCTAAAGGCCCCTTGGAGTCTTAGCAGCAGCTCCACCATGCCATCCTCCTTGATGTCAATTGAAGGGTGCTGCTTTGCACCCGCTGAGGATTTGGCCTTTAAACTCACCCAGCTGGTGTCAGGTGACCTCTTAGAACCTTTCTGCAACACTGCAAAATCTTTAATGGTTTGGTGCTGCTCAAAACCATTCCATTTTGTAAGAGGAAAGTAAGCAGTATTTCACCTGCCTGGGAGGACCCTTCACTCTGAGCTGATTAAGGAGGAAACACTGTCACAACCTCAGTTCTTCTAATGTGACAGTCAGTAATGAATGGCTGAGGTGACTGATCTTTGCATTCTATTCTTTGGATTCTATCCTATGAGTGTTTCCTGTGACTATAGGAAATTATGGGCATGTCGTAGTTTAGGAATAGTATTCCCCAATTTGGTGTTCCCACTGTGCACCACCCACTCACTTCCCCCGCATACCCCTCACCTCTTCAGAGGGATGGAGAAGAAAATTGGAGGCACAAAAAGGTGAAGTCACAGGTTGAGGTAAGAACAATTTACTAGAAACAACAATGAAATAAGAAAACTAATAGTGACGACCACAATAGTAACAAGAGTGTTCAAGATAGGTGAACCATTCACATGCAATTGTGCAAGGATTCACCTCTCATTGCTCAATGCACAGTGCCCCTCCTGAGTGCTGTAAAAATTAACCCTGTCCTGGCCAGAACCAGGACAGGGTGAAGAAATGAAAGACTCACGCCAGTCAATGATGACCACTCCAGAGTCAGAGCAAGATGAAACCAGCATGTCCATATATGCTGTTTATTAGCACATATGTATTTATATAAGGTTCTGTTGTCTTAAAGTGCCAGTCAAGAACTGAACAACTATGGGTTTGGATTATTTTTTCCTATCAGGAAATACATTTTTGCCTATATATGAACATTGTATGGATCCTTTCCAAAAAAAAAAAAAAAAAAAAGAAGAAGACAAACAAAGAGACTTAACATCTTTGCAAACACAAGTCCAAATTCCTTTTTATTTTAAAACATAATACACTTTCCTTTGTTCAGACAGGTGAGTCTCTCTGAAACAACTATGCACAGTCCTGTGTAGGAAGTTACAGAGTTTGGTAAACTTCCAGAACAGTAGAAAACCATCCAGACTGAACACAAGTTTTTGACATTACACTTGGGAAATGACTACCTTTGCAAACATTAACATCTCCATGAGTCTCCATGCCTAAGCCCTCAGTTCCAACAGTCCTGTACATTCATGCACGGAAAAACCCGTAAGAACACTGACATGCCAGAATGTTTGCAGGATCACTGCCTGTGAAAGGTTATTCACAGACACAGTCTCAAGCAAAATCACACCCTCTGAGTTATTACAACCCTGCCAAAGCCATGGAAAGCCAACAGTTTTCTACTGTGTGAGGAACAATAGAGCTATTCTGGACAAGATTTATTCTGAAAAGTAGAGGTTGAGGATAGTCATAATTTTCTTTTCAGAGCCCCAAAAGCTGCTGTGTCTGACCATGAAGGTTGCCACAGGACATATCAACCCAGCAGAAAAGCTAAAGGCAGAGAAATCAGAAGCTGAAGGTGGAAGCATAAGCTTTCCCACACTACACACACTCCCATGGATTGTTTCCTTTGCTGCAGATTAAAAAATGAATCCTGGATTTATAAGCCAGCAAAAGCACTTGATACTGCATTGCAGCCACAGAGGAGTCCAAAGCAGCCATGTGTTCTATGTCCTGGGCAGTGATTGTGCTTCTGGGCTGCAGAACCCTCTGTGAAGGTCAGTAGGGAGGGCACATGCCTGGGGAAGGGTGGTCACACACTGTTTGATTATCACTGATTTTCAGCAGTGGTGATAGCTCCACAGCACCTCAACATCCAGTGATAAAGACCTTATTTTCCCCTTTTGGGAATTACCAGCCAGAGGGATGTGGACCCAAATCACCAGCTGAACTTCAGGGTGTCAGAGACCTGAGAGCAAGGGACTCCTTGGGGAATTAGAGGCATTTCAGGCAGAACAAAAGCGCTTGGTTTCTTATCCCAGCTCACTCTCCAGGTGACACGATGTACCCTTCTCCTGACATCTGCATCTACCCTCATCTTCTCCAGCTCCCTGCCCACAGCATTCTGTAAACCTTCTTTAATCTCCTGCCAGGCACTGCAGACTTACCCCCTGCCTTCTCTGACAGCCTGAAGCAAGGAGCACACTGCCCCATGCTAACTTGAAAGAGCAAGACTCAAAAATAAAGAATACAAGATCACCATGGACCTACTTTAAAAATGCCTCTCTCACACATGATATGTCAGTCAGAGGTTTTTCATAATGTGTGGGTGACCATACACTGGAACAGGTTGCTTAAAGAGGCTGTGGAGTCTCCCTCACTGAAGATATTCTAGAACTGACTGGTCACAATCCTGTGCCATGTGCTCTAGGATGATCCTGCCTGAGCAGGGAGGTTGGACCAGATGATTCATCGTGCTCCCATTCAAAGTGACCCATTCTGGGATCCTATGATTCTGTGGGTAGAAGCAGTTGCATAGGGAGCAGTCTGAGCTCTGAAGGAGCCACAGAGAGGTACAAAGCCTCCTCTTAAATGTGGTGGAAAAGACAACAAAGGCAAAACTCAGGCTAGATATCTGTGATCTAATAAAATTCCACCCCTATCAGCAGCAGCACTAAACTTTACATTGGGAAGTTTCGTGCCTAAACCGTGGATTCCAATTGCAGTGAGATTTTTTTCTGAGATAAAGACACTTAAAATGTCCACTTTTTCATGTTTTTAGAGTTTCTTGTGTTTTGGGTGAAATCCCAAACATAGATGAAAATAATTGCAGGCACAAATACATGTTGATTCATTTGAGAAGAGCAGGGCTGTATCCATTCCACGTGCTAACATAATCAGTGACATCCAATATCATTGAAAACTGTTTACACTGTCAGTAATTATCCTGGAAGAAAGAGTTTTTGAGCTGCTTTTTATTGACACTCACCTCATTCTAGAGATCAGCAAAAATGTGGGTAGTCGATAGAACCAGTCACAGAGATTTTGTTTTCTCTAAATAAATCTGAATAAACAATAAAAGGTTAAGTGCTCTTTTTTTCAAAGCTTGAAACACAAGCAAACAAATTGAGGGTAGAGAACTCAATTACATCAAGCAGAAGCTACTGGCAGTTACACTCAGCAGAGCTGAATAATTTTCAATTACTCTGGGAAGAAAGGTCAACGAAATATGTTCCCCAATCTGTCCATTCCTATACCCAGACCTCCTAATGTTAGAGTGCCCTTAGTCAGGGTAGTTCAGTGAGGTTTTCTTCCCAGCAAGCACCCTTTCCCCTACTTTGATGTATCAAGTTCTTTCCTTAGCATAAATATGTGCCTGCCGCAGAGAAAGCATTTGAATCCTCACCTTCCAAAAGCCAAACTTCCACTCTGTCACAGCCAAGCATTCAGTCAGAGAGGTGCTACAACATGACAGCTGCTGCTCCAAGTACCTCTCTGAGCCAGGGTGCTGAGGGTTTTAACCCATCTAAATGAGGAGATGGCCCTGTCCCTGAGTGACCTGTGTCAGTGTCAGAGCTTCCCAACTGTGTCAGCACATCCCAGGTGATGCAGGAGGTTTTCCCAAGAAGGCACTGCAGAGCTCAACAGGGATGGCCAGAAAAAAAATCTCTGGAACATGTGTGACTCCTACTAAATGACATCAGGAATTCTGAGTACAGCATGCCAATTTTTTCATATCTCACAAGCTTTGGGACTTCATCTCTGCTTCCATGATTCTGCTACACTTCTAGCTTCAGAGTTTCTTGCTGCAATTTATCCTTGTTTTTTCTCTCAGCAGAGTTTTGGGGGGAGGGCAGTTATGTGAGTTTTTCTCTCCAAGAGGCATCAGGAATGGAGTTCCACTTTGTGTCACAAAGCATCTCTATCACCACAGAAGGAGAAAAGAAACTTCTGCTTTGGTATACATCACACATTCATATATATAGCAAACAACATATGCAGGCAGGACAGCAAAATTTGTAGCATATGGAATGAACAAGGAAATTTTCTATGTATTTCTGTTTTCACATACAGCAGCACCTAAGTGTGGCAATTACAGTATCAGGAAAGCTGCTCAAATGTTTATTTCTCCATTAGGACTTTACACTGCTATCTGGTCTAAATGGTGCAGTGAATCCCAACAGAAGGAGCTTTTATGATGATAGTGCCATTTTTACATCAAATACTAGCTGATGATCTTCAGTGGAAGGAGAAAGCCATTAAAAATTGACTAACGTATTTTTTAGTCAGAAAAGAGAGGTTTTATTTAAAACCTTTATGTGAGGCAATCCATTTATCCTCAAATATCTGCCCATAAAGTTGCCAGTATATGTAGAGAGAAGACAAAAGAAGAAAAATAAACGTATTTTTTTACTTCCCACACAATATACAGAAGCTGTCCACTTCATATAAAAGAGGCTTTGAACTGGCTAGGAATCAAATGGATTCTGGACAGCAAAACTCACTCTTAGGTTCAGTCCTTCCTTGGAGGTCTGCAGTTGTTGTTTAGCTTCTCAGTGGGTGAATTTTCTCTTTCTAAGACTGACTTATATTTCATAGAACCCACCTCAGGCTGGACATCAAAAGATATCTGGTGAGATCTCTCTTATGAGAATCAGTGGGAGAGTCTTGCTGCAGGGTGATGGACCCCATTTGGAGGTCTTGGACTGTGTCAGGGAAAAGCAATAGAAAGGTACAGGCTTTAAAAGTCTTGCAAGCCTTATA
Source organism: Alethe diademata (assembly GCA_025584955.1). Taxonomy (NCBI): domain Eukaryota; kingdom Metazoa; phylum Chordata; class Aves; order Passeriformes; family Muscicapidae; genus Alethe; species Alethe diademata. The sequence goes on along the minus strand of JANRMJ010000054.1, from coordinate 99,633,442 downwards.
GACATAGTGTGTGCCACTGGCAGCTCAGTACACCCTTGTATTTTAGGACAACTTAAATGTCAGACACTGCTGAACTGCTTCCATCACCTCATTTTTATAATGTAGAATAAAATAGTCACAGACATATGAAATAGCAGTGAAAAAGAAATGGCAGTTATGTCATGCCAGTCTCTCAGTTGCTTCCTAATTCCACTTTGGTGTTCCACTCCACTGCTCGCCCTCTCAACACACTCTGCTGTAAAATTGTCCTGATGTCACTGTCTCTGCTTCTTAGAAAACATCCAGGTTTTAGGTGGGTGGCCTACAGGTTCCACAGAGAGAGTCTCAAATACCTCATCCCCTGGCAGGGTATTCTTCAGTGTACACACATTACATGGGTACTGCACTGCTGCAATATTTTGGAACTAAAAGCAAGCTAAGAAAAGAGTCAGTAGCCTATTCTTAAAAAGCAACTTTTGGGCCACCACGGCTGTGCTCTTGGGCCACCACATCCCTTTTTTCCACTCTCCTGCAAAACATTGCCAGATTTGGGGTGATTGTTGTGCTACAACCTACTGCACTGACATCATCAGAGTGCTACAGGTGTTCCCTGCTCTGGGTGCTGTCTTGCAAAACATTTTAAGGATTATGCATAGCAGACCCCCTTGCCTTGTTTCTCAGTGGGTTCTGTACAAAGGTATTCATAACCATGGCTAGGTTCCAAGTAAACTGTGCTAATGAAAGGCAAAAAAATATGATTTCCTGAGCTCATATATGTAGCATTCAACAACAACAAAAAAAAAATCAGGTCAAATATAAGCAATAAACTCTAGGTCAAATTCAAGCAATTTCATTTTATTTGCTTCCATTTTATTGACAGTGAACAACTCTTAGTGGGTAAACCTAAAAATACACCTCCAGTAACAATTGTTTTGCCTTGGGTATTTATGCAGCATTCCAACTACAGCATGTATATAGCATTTCTTTTTCCCCACACATACAAATACACACTCATACTTAATACATTAGCATTTCCACTATACATTTTTGCAGTGTATCCAGTTAAGCAAATTGCTCAATTAGCTGAATAGGGTTTTTTCTTTTCATTGTGCAAAGACAGAATCTCACTGAATGGAACAGCATTCTCGGTAAGAGGTCAGTTTGGTGTGATTTTTGGAATAAAGGAGAGATGATGAGTGGGTTGTAAAAGATTTTTTTAATTGTTCACATTTTATTGCCTTTAAAAGCCAAAGAGAGAGGGCAAACCAGCACACGTCCTAGTTCATGCTGGTATGTAACTGTAGTGTGCTGTACAGAAAGCCCACCGTACTTAGTGGAATTTTCCTGTTACAGCGCGCACCTCATGGGCACAGCAAAGATTGTGGGACTGTCAAATACTGAGTGTCAGGGAATGGTATATCCACTCGTTGGTAAAATAAGTCAGTTAATTTGGCAGGTAAGTATTAAGTAATCATATTGTCAGAACAAGGCAAGTGGCTAAGAAAGGAAGACAAAGACAAAAAGAAAAAAATACAAAGACAAGGAAATAGGAAGGAACCAAAGAGGAGAGGGGGAAGGGAGGGAATGCATGAGTTTGGTGGCCAAGTGATGAGAGAGTAAGCAATGGTGATCCCTCTGTTCTGGATGGTTCCAGGTCACCTTGTCCTAGTGTCTCACGTTGGACTCCACTGCTGCTTTTCCACTGTCTGGGAGAATCTAAACATCATTCCACCCAGGTTTTATTACCTATAGAATGTAATAGCTGAGAAAAACTTGAGGAAGTTGGATATTTTCTCATCCACGTTTTAGAAGATTTTTTTCAAGAAATTTTACCATTTTCATGCTCTCTATGGATTTTTATCATTTTTTGCCTACTCAAGTCTTAGAAAATATTAGTTTAATTTTTTTAAGTAAATATTGTTCCATCTTGATTTGAGTTTTCCCTTATTTTGTTTCAACAGTGCAAAATTTCAAATGAGCCAAATGAAATTTTTAAATTTCATTATATTTTTCCTGAGGTAAAAATGTCTGATATTTGCCTAGGCAAAGTGTTGCATCACATACTCTATTTATGTTTCAGCATTGCAGTGACTTTTAAAAGCTCACAGCAGGAAATTAAGAAAAGCCTGAACTCATAATTATTAAATAATAATAAAAAATGTACTCTGCTAAGGTTGCATTTATTCAAAATTGTACAATTAATATATCCCCATGTTTCCATTAATATATATTCCGGTGGGGAAATTGATAGGAAATGTGGTCATGGCATGAACTTTACAGCAGATTTGAAAAGTCTCTGCTGAGCAGAGTTTAATTGAGCAAAGCAGCTTGGATAAGGAGTGCTGTACAAAAATGAGACTATCCATCATGCACCATGTAAACGATCGATATCCAGGTCCTCGTATTGACAGAGTTGGAAGGATTCTGCTTAACACAATCAGACATCACAAGCAAAGGGCAATTTAAATGTCCCCTTCCCACACTGGGCAAATCATTACTCTCTTAAGCTTCCTCCAGCCTTTACCCTCCTTGCTGTGCAGATGAAAACACCTGCAGGTTCTAGAGCCAGCCCAGGGCAACAGCATGTAGGGCCCAGATTTCACTTGTTGCTCTGGCCTCTCCTGGACTCAGCCGTCACACAAGTAAAACCTTCCTTCACAGAACATCAGTGCAGAGCCTTAGCACCATTCAAGACACTGGTGGCAACATAATCTTCCTTGGTTTCTCATTACAATGGTGATTTTTTGACATCTGTCATCTGACACCTGTCTTCACTCACGGACCATAAGTTTTTAGTCCTTGCCTTTATGGCCCTTCAGCACGTTGCTCATCCTTCTGTGCTGCACAGGGTCCCTTACTTCATGATTGATTTCTGCCTTCAGTCTGCCAGCAGTGCTACCTGACCACTTTCTCACCTCCAAAGCAAGTCCAGGTTTTACTCCTTGCTCGTAAAGGGCTTTTTCATTGGCTCCTGCAGAGTCACTGTGTTATTTGTCTCTATATTCCCCACAAAAGCTTTGCCAGAAGGGCCCACAAAACACAGACCTTGGACAAGGACTCAGCACACCACAAACTGAGTGAAGAATCCCATGCAATTCTTTTTTCTGTGACAGACAATCCTGTTCTCATAGTTTGACAAACTCCTAGGCAGTCAGTCACTATCCTCTGAAATATAAATCCTTGGTAGACTCCTGGAAATGCTACTGCAAAAGACATAGTAAACATCTGGAACCCAACTCTGTCTCCTGATCCATTCTACATCATTTATCTTTCTCTACTGAGAACCATGGGGCAGGTAATGTCCCTGGATGAGCCAGTGCATAGGTCTCAAAAAATACCAGAGCTGAAGGAGTAAGTGCTCAGACTCACACATAATAGTGGGAAGCTTTAATTTTATTTATTTATTTATTTTAAAACATATACTCAACACTGAATAAATAGCAAGAAGCAAGATTTAAAAGGAGAAGAAAGGTTTTCTTAAGCTTTTTACTTAAATTGTGTTTATTGTGCATGGAGACCAAACTCACATAGTGTTTATTTCTTGAAAGCACAGAGAAAAAAAAAATGTGTTGCTGCTGTTGGAGACAAAGGATGAGATGTGGAAGCAGGGCTTCCACAGAACCTGACAGAAAAAAGTGTCTGATTCAAGTCAAATATAAGTAATAAACTCTAGGTCAAATTTAAGCACTTTCCTTTTATTTATTTCCATTTTATTGACAGTGAAAAACTCTTAGTGGGTAAACCTGAAAATATACCTCCAGTAACAATTGTTTTGCCATGGGTATTTACGCAGCATTCCAGGGGTATTCATGCAGGAAAAAGTGTCTGACTGAGGCCACACTGATTCTTTACACACTACTGTATATCATAATACAACAAAGCCAGCTGCTCTTCTGCCTTCTCAAAGAGGAAGAACAACACAAAATGCCCCAATCCCCACCCAGAACTAAAAGCCTATTGCTAAATATTTTCCCAAATTCATGCCTGCAGACTAAATATCCTGGAGATAGTGAGCACAGCCCTGTTGCCGTAGGAAAACATTCCGGCTATTCAAGTATCATGTGCAAGTACCCCAGAAAAATTAATTGTAATCATAATTTTTTCTCTGATATTATGAAAATAACCAAAGGTTTCTTCTTTAAAGCTATGAAAAACAGCCAGCAAAAATTTTATTTCACCAATCTTCATTGACAGATTCTCTTGTCTGCAGCAATTCAGAACTTCGGCTACTGAAGCTCATCACTTTTTCTTTGCCTCCCTCAGTGCTCAAGAGATATTTATAACTGTTGCAGTCAGTCTTGAAATAAGTATACAGCACAAGGGTGCTGCATGTTACCAGTCAAGCAGAAGAAGACAAAGACAAATAAAAAGCAATGAAAAGACATGATATAGATATAGGGGAGATTGTGACTACCAAAGAGCTAATGGTTTTGTGATGGTAAGAACTGACTTAGAAGAATACCCAGTATTAGTAATGGTTTTGTTGAAAAATCTCTTCAGACCATTAATGTATTATGCTGTTCTTTATCACACTTTCCCTGCCTCTTTTCTTTGCTAGTTGGTTGGGGTTTTTTATGCTCTTTCTTTATATCTCCCCTACTGGATTGAATAGCATTGAGCTGCCTTTGCCATACAAAATCACAGATCAGTAGATTTTTGTTTCATTCTAGACATAATTTGAGACAATCAAATTTGAATGGCAATTTTGTGTTCACATCTTTTATTTATTAAGGGTCTTCAAAATACAGGAAAAAAGAAAAATACAAAACCCAGTATATTCAGGAAATGAGAAAAAAGAAATGGGGAAAAAGCAAGCACAAAAAAAGGAAAAAAAGAAAATGAAAGAAGTATTTTTCTCTTTGTTTTTTCTTCTAAAAGATGAAAAGCTACTGAGTCGCTCCCTTGCATGGATATGCTCAGTACGAGAGGCTGAAAGGATTCCAGCAGGACACCACTCACAGAGCTCTCACCATCTGTCCTGAGCAGCTCCAATTTGGATTACAGCAGCCTGAGGGTCCGTGTACCCCTAACGAGCATGCAGGGTGCCCAGCTGAGAGCCACTGGGGCAGGTGTGTCCTGTGACATACCGGTGTGTCCTGTGTGCTTTGCATCCCAAGGAGAGGATGCTGGTGCAAACCAACCACATCAGCCCTGTCCCTGCAGCCCCTTGTCCCCCTTCTGCCTCCTCTCAGCCAAGAGATTGGATGCCAGGATGCAGGTGTAGATAATGACATGGCATCCCTGCTGTCTCAAAAGCACAGAGAAAGAAGAGTCTGGGACAACATCTGAGCTGCTCCAAAGCCACCAGTTTTAATACTGGGCTAGGTGAGAATTTTTCACAGGTGACAGGATTGGGAGCTGCCTCAGGTCCCAGGGAAGGAAAAGGACACTCACTTTTCTTTGGACTTTGCCCAAAGTATTTATTTCATTATTTGACATTGATTTTTCTGGATAAATAATCAGAGTCCAGGATCAGAAGGGCAGATGCATCTTCAGAAGTTAGACTACACTGTGCCACCAGAATAAGCTGGGGAAAACTGGTGCATTTCATAACTGCTTTCTACTGCTAGCCCATAGCTGCATTTAAAAAATCACTTCAAATGAAGGAAAGGGAAAATATATTCTTCTTCTCACGGCTAGATTGTCCTCCTTCCTTCCCTTCACAAGAAATATTTTTAATTTAAACATAAAAGCAAGTTATGGGTATTTACCCCTGTGTTTGTAGAAATAGAAGTAAATTTTGCTGTAGTGTGATCCTTACTTTTAAATCTATTTCAGTAGTGTTTGTTTATATAATGACAGCCATGCTTCCTGCATGCATGACAGCTTGCTTTCTGTGTCTTCCTGTCAGATGAGGTCAAGGGCTGCAGAAGAGGTTCCCAAATTACATTTCCCTTTGCCATATTTCAGTATGCAAGTAAATGTCCAATTTCTACACATTCTGAGCACTGAGTTGCAGCCCCCTGGGACTGCACTCTCCTTCAACCTGAAAATCAAGACCTGAGATTCAAAAAGAAAGCCCATGCTGGAGGTTCCTTCAGTGAAGATTTAATGCCTGAAGCAGTAACCTGCTCATTAGGCTTGCCATCTTTTCCCAGTAATAACAAACACTTCACATTAGTTATTTGAGCTCAGATGCAGCTCTTGCAGAAGAAAAACATTCTGCAGTTTACCATTCTGGGAAGATATGATTGTTGTGTTGTCAATAATGAGAAGGATTACTGAGTAGGCGAATTTTTTACATATACGTATGGCCCATGAAATACATCCCTCTATGAGTCTTTAAATATTATCAGCCTACAGTAATTGTTACTTACACTCCACCCACTTCAGCCTTCTTTCCTTCCTTCCTTTGCTCTGAAGAATAATTTGACAGTTGCATTCTTTGAGAACGTTGAACTACAAAATTATTTCTATGTCTAACAGGGACACAAGTATGTTAGTGTAAGTACAGTTAAGATAATGTGGACAAATTTGAAACAATCTGTTGGGCGTTAGGTTTCTTTCCTTTAGTTCCTTTTTATTTACAGAATTTTTTCCCATAACCTGCTAGGAAACACTAGCACCTGGGTACTTAAGAAAAACAAAAGAAGTGGCCAAGCTCAGGGGAGGAGGGCATCTGGTTGCACTTCCCTTGTCTGAGGGTTTCTCTCTGAGGGGCAGAGGTACCATGAGAATTGGGCACATAAAGGATGGGCTGGGGCAGCTGCTGGCATCTCTCTCTGGGCTTTGGAGGAGGACGGTCAGAGCTGCTGCTTGGGGAAGGGAATTCACTGCTGCTGGAGAGCAGCACAGAGCTGCTGCTTCTGCCGTGGCTGAGCCTCTGCTTGTGAGAGCAGCTATTGAACCGAGACCTTATTAACACCTACTCACTGAAAGAGGGACCTTTTAGTGATGGGGGACCTATCCCCATCTGCTCGTGTGCCCAGGACCCTGAGTTTGCCTCTCCCTGCCCTGCTGGGAGCCGGGTGCTGCTGTCCCAACCCCGCTGCTGCTCCAGCACTGCTCCGAGCTTTGGCCGCACTGTAGCCCTGCACCCCCGGCCTGTCGAGATGTCTGGCGGTTCCAGCCACAGCTCCAAAGTTTGATACATCTCGTCCAGCAGCCCAGAATCTTTGCTAATTCCTGCCGTCCCAGCTCCTCAGAGTCCTGCAGGGGCACTGGGATCGATTGCCCCAGGAACCAAAGCCTGTCCTCCATCCCTTCCCGTCTGGGCACTGGGATTGATTGCTCCAGGGTTTTTAGAACCAAAGCCTCTCCTCCATCCCTTCCCGTCCAGGCCCAGCCCCCATCACTGCGTGCTTCCGCCCCACAGCGCCCCCTGCAGGCTCGGAGGAATCACCACGCCCTGCCGGCCGTGAGCCCGCAGCGCCCCTGCTGGCCGTGCCCAGAACTGCATGCTGGGAAAGTGCTCGCGGCCCAGAAGGGCCCTGGGCTCCTGCTCTGGTTCGTGTTAATGCTGTGGTTGTTTGTTTGCTTTATTTTAGTAAAGAACTGATATTCCTGTCCTCATCTCTTTGCCTGAGAGCCCCTTAATTACAAAATTATAATACTTTGGAGGGAAGAGGTTCACATTTTCCATTCCAAAGGAGGCTCCTGCCTTCCTTAGCAGACACCTGTCTTTCAAACTAAGACATCATCACCCATATGAAAGCAAAAATTAGGATGTTTTGTACAGCTGAGATGGTCTGGAGAAACCTAACGATGTGGTAGAAGGGGAAAAGGCAGAAGGAATTAAATCCCCACCTCCTACTGCAGGCCCAGAGCTATCCCCACTAGCATTGTAAAATGGAATTTATCGCTAAAATCAGGAAAATAGATGCGCGCATTAGGATCACAGGTGCTACTTCACTGACAACCTATTATAAAGCTCCAACTGTGTCCAAAGTTATAAAGCAATTTCATAGTTATATTTATCAGGATGAAAAATGTGCAAATCCACTTCTCTAGCTTTTTTTTCCTTGATATGTCATTATTAAAAGATTCCTGCTGCACTAGCAAGGCTTCCCCAGATGTTGATCCAGTGCTGCAGTGACTGGCAAATGTAGAGCCCACACACAGGAAAAAGGCACATAGCAATGGGAAGGAGGAGGCTCCTGCCAGCCCCAAAGAGGGGAACAAGGCAGAGTACTTGTCCCAGTGGTAAACAGAGGCCAAAGAAATCCCAGCAATTGAACATAATTTAAAAAAAAAAAAAAAAAAGAAAATGCACAGAACAGATATAGAGGCCAATAAAATAAATGGACATTTTCAGTAGACATATTCTGAGAGTGAGGGGGAGAAAAGAAGGATGTTTGAAAATGGTGATTAAGCAGCCTTCCAGGCTGACAGCCATGCCAAGCCTCCAGCCAGTGCAGGATGCGGCCATTAACAGAGTTGGTGAAACTGGAGAAATCACAAATTCTCCACCTTATGGAATCAGTGTGTTAAGAGCAAAATTCAGCTGTTTCTGGGTACCTTTATGGAAATGAAATCAGGGCTATTAAAATGATGTCATCAAAATCACATCATGCATTACAGGAGGAAAGGAAACCTTTCGTACTGTACATGCAAACAGATAAGAGTGTCTTACCTACAGCTCATATACACAGAGTTTATAGAAATCAGTCTTTGCTGAAAACAATTAGAAGCTACTTACTTATGACCAAACAGGCTTGGCTTACTCAAATGATATTCAGAGAATCCAAACATTATTTTTCTTCTAAATCATGTTATTAATTATTATAATAATTATTTTGAAAGGAAATGAAAAATTAAATAGCTGAGAAAATGAAGGAATCTTCTTAAGAGTATCTGCCCAAGCACACTGGAGGAAATTTTAGCAAAAGGGACAGGAATGTCCAGAAGGAGATGGGAACCATGCTTCTCAACCCTACCAAAAAAAAATAACCCTAGGGAATTTGCGTGGCACATGAACAGGACAAACAGTTCAAAATGAAAATCAGGCTTGTGAAGACAGGGTTCTGGCAGGGCATAACCAGGAAAAGGCATTCCCAAACTCTTTTCAGCTCCCCAGGGCTGATGAAGGTCTGTTTAAAGGCAGTATAATGGTGCTTTCAAAGACCTTAAAAAAAATATGTGTATAGCAGTCAGGACCCAGCAGGGGAAAGAAAAGTGTCATGGGAATCAGAGCCCTAAGGGAGCTCTGAAAAGATTGCTGCAACCCGTGAAACCACAGAGGTGGCTGAAACTAGGCCTGAAGGCACGGTCCTACCTACAAGGATATTGTGAAAAATTGGAGATTGTTTGCAAATCTATTTTATCTCTATTCTGTTTTCCCCTTCACTTTATGTTTCTCTATTTCTTCACCTTACTTACTATACCTGGATATTATAATGGCGTCTGGATTTTAAAATTCTTTTGCTCCTCTTTAGAGAATTCACCATCAGGTGAAGGTATGGCCACATCCACCTCAACGCCCTGAACGTCTCAGGGTCTCATAAGTCCATATTGATAATCAGCAGTAGAGCAAAGCCCTGCTCAGCATTTAGCACTATTAAATTATGACACCAAAAAAGTACATGTAGGCACCACCTTACGTTATATTTAACATAAAGGCAGAAAACAGGAATGTCTCTTGCGTTAGGACCTTGTGTCAGAAGCAAGAGATGATGTATAGAAGACAGAAGTAAAGTGACAAGAAACATTAGTAAACATTTATATCATTCTGCAGGATCTTACCAGGTAAGTGACCTGGGGACACTTTTGGGGAGCAATGGGAGCTGGAGAGAAGACAGCAGTGATTGTCTTCTGTCAGCATAGGTGAAGCTGCACCTCAAATCCTGTGCTGACTTTTGGGCAACTCCCTACAAGAAGAATATTGAGGGGCTGGAGCAGGTCCAGAGAAGGGGAACAGAGCTGGTGAAGGGTCTGGAGCACAAGTCTGATGAGGAGCAGCTGAGGCAACTGGGAGTGTTTAGCCTGGAGAAAAGAAGGTTGGGGATGACCTCACTGCTGTCTACACCTCCCTGAAAGGAGACTGTGGTGAGGTGAGAGTTGGTGTCTTCTCCCAAGTAACAAGTGGTGAGGAAATTACCAAATGTTGCACTGAGGTGATTTAGATTGGATCTTGGGAAAAACATCTTCACGGGAAGGGTTGTGAAGCACTGAAATACGTGGTTAAGTCACTATCCCTGGAGGTATTTACAAGACCTGTAGGTGTGGTGATGAGGACAGGGGTTAGAGGTGGACCTGGCAGCGTTAGCTTAATGGTTGAACTCGATGATCTTAAGGGTCTTTTTCAACCTAAATTATTCTGTGATGGCAAATAGGAGTGAAAAAAAATGGGGCACCAGAACTGACTGGGAGGTGCTGGTGAGAAGTCATCAATTGCATACCAAGGGCAGGGGTAGGGGCTCTACCATGTACAGCTGCTCAAAGGACTCTGTGCAGAAAAAGGCACATCCAGCCACAACTGATCCACTCTGAGCACTAAGGTGTGAAAACATCTGGGCCCAGATTCTTTCCTGTGCCAACTCCACAGTGATACCAGAAATTATGCAAGTTAAGATGCATGTCTCTTACGAAAATGATGCAATAATCAGTGTCTACAGTTCAATTATGAGATAATTAATTTTAATTGCATATTACATTCTCATTGAATTAAAAGATTTGAAGACTTTGACTATTTTTATATTCCTTTTGCAATACATTTTGTAGTCTGTGCTATTTAGAGACAGAAAATTGCAACTATTTTAAAAACACGACAATGACTTTCACCTCCCTGAGGGAAATCCTGAATTATTACCTTTGATGGCATCAGGGTTTCATCCTTATTCTGTTAAAGAAAATAATTTGAGACCCCTTCTTATCTTTGCTTTCCACCTGTTTTGAGAGCCTTGAGTTCCCAACACAGGTGAAAATGCTCACCCTTATTAAGTGGAAGAGAAGAAATTATGTTCAATTTTTTTTCTTCACTGGAAGATGCTGTAAATAAAAACTTCCTTTTTGTCACATCTACCTGGTACCACCCATTAAGCAGGAGTGTTTCTGAAACCATGGTCAGCTCCATCCCAGGGGAATGGGCTGGCACTCTACCCCAGGTCACACTTTGCTGCTTCTGCAGCTACTCCATTCCTGACTCCAGCATGACTTTGCCAAGTGCAAGGGAGGGTGACTGAGGTCAGACATTGCCCCATGCAGCAGAGATGGGTTTTGCCTGTTCTGATTTTCCATTTTTTAGCTCCTGCCAGCAGTGAAACAATGAGCAAAATGTCCCCACTCCAGCCCTAGACAATTCATTGTAATAAGTCACTGGCTGAATTGCACCTCATGGTCCCACTGTGAGCAAAGAAATCACCAACTTCTCTGATTGTTCAAATATCTTCTCAAGGAGTTGCTGAATAAGTCATGGCAGTAATCTGCAGTTTGTAGCTTCCCATCCAGCCGTTTGCAGCTCATATTCAGGACCTGGCCTTTGAAGCTGACTGGGTTCCCAGGGGTTTGGACACCTAGCCAGGAGGCTCTGTTTTTTCAAGTGACAAAGTAAGAGCTTTCTGTATTGGCCTTCAGCTGTGAAAAGTTAGCATTTTTGGCGCCACAGGCATATCCAAAGAGAAAAGAAGAAGGGAGAGCAGATAGACCCTCACCATCCCTTTCCATGATGCAATGTGTGCAATGCCTCCCTTTCCCTGTTGGATCTGAACACGCACACTCCCTGTCCTCAAGCTCTCAGGAGGGCAGCTTGTGCTTATCCAGGCACCAATGCCATCTATGGAGGTGTCGTGGTGGGAAACCTTCCCATAGGCAAGAGGGGACAGATCCTGTGAGCCCCAAATGTACAGAGTGGGAGGCTTCATGACTGTCTGACATGAAATGTGAGATACCAAGGATGTGGAAAGGAAAGAATAAAACCTGCGTTTACAAGCATATCCCCCTTTTATGCTTAAATACATACCTTGCCTATGCAGTGTTTTTTTCCAGCATCGATGTCCCCTTGTGCCCCCACTTTTGTACCAAGGAGGAGATTTATGCTATAGCTTTCCTTGGATCCCAATATTTTAGACTCAAAGAATATGTGATGATAAGTTTTATACATACTTCTAAGATATTCCTACCTTATACCCCTTATACCTCTTTTCTTTCCCAGGCATTCTTGCTCTTGCTTGTTTTACTAACACTGGAAGGTGTGAAGATATTGATTACACATCTCTTTCTGACACACCACAAAATATGCCATCTCCTGTCTCCACACTGGTGACTGGCTTACATGGCAGGTTTCTTGTCTAGGTAGAAAACACATCAAAATTGCATTACATGCTGCTGCTGTTTTTAATAGAAATATTATTCAGCTCACCCAAGTTTTCTTCAGGAGATTTTTTTTCACTTCACTTAATGTTAAACCTTCTTGGATTTTGACAGGTACACAAAAGTTCCTAGAGGCTGCTGTTGCTCAGCTCGCTGTGTTGGTTGTGTTAAAATTCTTTTATCCTGAAATCAGTGGTCATGGGAAAACGAGCAAGTGATTAAGTTCTGCAATGTACCTTGCAAGTAGGGACCAATCATTTATTAGTTAGCTGTGTCTGGAGCCACTAAGGCTTATCCAGTTCGATAACTGGTGGAACAAAGGCTACTCTGGCATGATAGCTCTTTATATTTCATAGCGGGATTTGTGGTTTTTTGGGTTTTTTTTTTCATTTTTCCTTAAACCATTGGAGGGTCTTGGAAGTGTGTTCCTACAGTTCCACTCCTGGTCCATCTCACAGAGCCATCCTAAAACTGCAAGGCACACATATCTACATATCATCACTCAGAACAGCCCAGAGTGAAACCAGGCTCTTAAACAATAGCAAGGGGATTTCTATGCAATACAAAAATATATTAAAAATACATAATGTAACTTGTCTTAATATACTTTTCTGAGTCTAAAAATATGCCAGACCAAAAGAAACATATTTACATAAAAAGCAGACAAGGTCAAATAACAAAGAAAGCCCTTAATTAGTTGTAATCAACTTTAATTTGCATACCGTATATAATTCCTAAATGATTGTTAATAATAACTTTATATAATGGACTTCCAATTTTCATGAAAATGGCACATTTTGATAAGCAGACACAAAACCCTAGTACTAATAAGGTTTAATTTGCATACATTAGACTGATTATCCAAACAAAAGGATTACAGTATTACTTCTCCATACCTTTATGTCCTTATTATGCACATTTATTAACTTCACAAAAGCTAGCTGTTAGTGACAAACAATAGCCGTGGCTGGAAGAGAAATCTACAGTGTGAATAAAGTGCATTTTAAGGAGCTGAGGAGCAAAGTTTATACTGCATAAATGTTTTGTTTAACTCTTTCTTTTGCAAAAGGCATTATTGCTTAGTACGGCAGTACTATTAGAAGTATAAATCACTTTTTTTGTTATGAGATGTATTTTTTTTCTTTTGGTAAAGAGTAGATTTTCTCAAAAAATTATGACCTGCTCATGCTCAGTTTCCCAATGCTAAGTTAAAAAACCTGGATGGTGCTTAAACATGTAGAGAAAAGTGTTTACAATCACAGGATTAAGCTGTTAACTCATGTGATTCCAGGGCACCATGTTAATAAATATATTGCCACAAGCTTCGTTCTCACAGCATAAATAATAATACAGGTGGCAATAGCTATTCCTAGGGGTATTACATATACCCTGCAATTAAAGTGTGAGCAAGGGGGAGGGAAAAAAATCATTAGTAGGTCTGGTATCTGAAGCAAATGATGCTCACAAGGGGCTGAGAAGAAAGCCAATAGGTGTGAAGCTTAAATTGAATGCCACCCTGGAGCTCCCTGCGTGCTGTGACACAGGGCTGTGCTGATGTGCAGCGGTGACAGTGATGTGAGGAGAGGATGTCATCCCTGCCACATTTTGTGCCCTTCTGGTGCAATGTGCTGCCTTCAAACAGAAATGCTGCTTTTGGAGATTTGTTGTCAGCAGGTTTTGGTACTCCATGGACCAGCTGGCTCTTCAGGAAGAGTTGCTACAGCTGTCATCCACCTTGACTTCTCTGGGATAAATTCTTTCCTGCACGGTCTTTAACCAAGGTCTCCATGTCTACATGCAACTAATTGGCTTAACACATATGACCCACACAAAGCAGTTTTTTACCTGAGTCAGAACCCATCCAGATGATTCCTTGAATATGCAGTGAGCATCTGGCAAGGTTATCAAGTATGGCCAGCGCATTTTTTTCCGAATCATTTTCATCCAATCATTTTGCAAAGGGCTGTGGGAGCTGCTGTGACTTTTTCCTCACCTGTGCAGCTCAAAGTCACTGACTTCCAAATCAATGCTGGTTGGTGCCACAGGGTCAGAGCCTAGGGTCATCCTCCCATCAGAAGCCCAAGGCTTTCTTTGGGAAGCTGTGAAAGAATAAAGGCCTTGTGGTGCAGCTGAGTGTAAATTTGTTGGTCTGAAAACAGCAGGTGAGGAAAACACATTTCAGGGCATATGAAATACATGATAACATTAAAATCTAAATAGAAACTTAGAGATAGCAGCTTTTTGCCATAAATATAGTTGGAATTTGTGATTATATTTACAGTATTTGAGCTCTCCTTTAAAGATACTGATATCTTGAAAGGTATCCAATATGCTTTTCTTCCAAGGAGACCATGGAAAAAATGGATGGCCAAGGACAAGTCTCTGGAGCCATGTTCCTGGACCTTCTGAATCAACCTCAATTTATTCTTAAATACACAGAATAAACATGCCCAGAAGATACATTCTGTTTCCAAAGTGACAACCACCATATTCTACTGATATCCACATAGATCTGGTTTCCTGCAAGCACTGATGAAAACAAGGGTTTTCATGGCATCCTACATCATTTAGACATTCCTAAAGAAATACCAGATTATGAAGCATATTGAGTTCTGCATAGCTTTTAGGTTAGTCATAGTTCACAGTGACAGAAAATGGACTTTATTTTTTTCCAATCAGAATGTGAATACAAACCTGATTTACTTTTTCCTACCAAATCATAGCTTTGTTTCCATTGAATCATATGAGGTTTGATCTGGCCTCACTTCTCTGAGTGGTAATCCTTATATACAACTCCATTAGGTTACCTTTGGATCCAGAATGCACTTGTCAGCCTGTAAATGAGAAGGTTCTTAAGTCTTCTTCTTCATAGCACTTCATGGTTCTCCCTAGACACCTGTTCCTTTTGGGTTTTTTTGCAAAAATGGAGGAAAGCATACAAAATGCCTTCTGTCTGGTTCTGCTCCCTGCATGATCACCAGTTTATCTTCCTGCTATGTACTGAGGAAAAAAAAAAACAAAAAAAACCCCAACAAAACAACAAAGGTTTCTGTGTGCCATCCTGCAGGTCAGAATCCACCTGTTGCAAAGGTCTTGAAGGTCTTTATCCATGGAATTTTTTGTCGTCCCCCTCCCCCCCAAAAAAATTGAAAATGGAGCCCTTTTATGGGATAAGGAATTAAAGTGAGTGTAAACAATGGCCCCTTTATTCTGCAGGAGGATATGTGCTGCTCCTCTTCTGAGTGATGGGTCCACAGGAAGCCTCTGGCACAGAAAGTTTTAAAAATCAGAAGCCATCTTCAGTTTTAGAAACCTCATGGACATCAAAAGCCCTTCAGACATTTTGGTAATATTAGAGCACAAACAAAACCAAACCTGAAACAGAATAAAGCCAAACCATCCCTTCTAGTTCTTGTTAAAAGAGAAGAAAACAGAGATTTTCCCCAGCACTGCTATACAAAACAGATGATAACACATCCTCTGCTGAAGGTAGAGGCTTCTCAAGTAGCCCCTGACTCACCTGAGAGCCCAGCCAAAGTCTTTATCAATTGCTTTGGTTTTTAACACAAAGGCCATCATACATATGTGCTTTCACTCCCCATTTCTGGAATGAGAAAACTCCATTTACTGGAGGAGTGAAAGATGCTGTGTTAGGGTTACAAAATAGGAACAATAATTTAGTTACATCCAACGTCTTTTGTTTAAAATTAGTTTTCTGTGGCTCCATAATATTATTTTTAAATTTCAAGAATGGAAATAATAGGTGAGTTCTATAAGTGACAAGCCCTTTTCAAGGTTTGATTAAAAGCTAAAAAAGCAAGAAAGTACATTGATTCCAAACAATTACTTACACCCAGTGACTTCAAGATTTTATAATCCGTGCATATGAATGGAAATATCTATCTATAGAAGTTTCTAAGAATTTTATATTAAGGGGAATTCTTAAAGCACACACTCCTTAATTTTATTTTATTTTTGAATTGAAAACTTCAAATCAGCATTCCAACAAGTTGCAGCTGTTGGAATTGCTGAGCCAATTTACAGGCAAATTGATTTTTTTACCATTAAGATAAAACCCCTTTGAATTTGGAAAGAAGACTACCAGAATTAATACTTTCCTACAATGTCATGCACACCCAGCTATCCATGTTCTTCAGGAGCATAAGTAGTGTTAGCACAGACACTTGTAAGAATCTCCATTCTCATTTATTTTTAAGAACAGCAGCTTTTCCTCATTTTTGTCTTCTCACTTAACTCTCCTTGACAAATCTAGTCTGTGCCTGATTTGGGTGCCTTGGTAGAAACTCTTCCATCTATTCAGCTCTAGATGCTTTGCTGTGTGTGATGGATTGTCCTCAGTGCAGTTTGGGAGGTCTCTGGTCAGTGCTGCTCTCAGTGGTGTAAACCTGGGAGACAGCAGGTTCATTCACACCTCAGCACTTACACAGCTCAGTTTATATCCGTAACACATCCCCTTCCTACAGAGCACGACAGAGTACTCTGAATCTTGCATTAAAGGAGATGCAGAATGTTAAACAGATAAACAGGGATGCTATATCAGAAGAGACCCTTTAGCTATCTGAGCAGCATTCAGCCTTGATTGATAGCAGGGATGCTCCATATGAAGGGGCCAACACCAAAAAAAGCAATGAGAAGCACTGACAGACAGCCACTAAAGAATTTTCTCCATGCATCCACGAGCATCAGCCTGTTCCCAGGAAAAATGCCCATTCCTTTCTGGGAAATGCAGATTTTTCTTTACCAAAAATATTTTTTTAAAATCTCTGTGAGATAGTGGTGCCCCTAAATGACAGCCAGATGCAATGGTGCCCACAGACGTAGAAAATAGTAATAATAAATATGGTTTTAAGATTAGATTTTTTGGGTGGAATGGTCCAACCAGGCTTCACAGACAGTTTGCTCTCTCTTCCCTCTATTATTCTATTTCACTTCCGCCATGCTTCTGGATTAAAACACCCTGATCTTACGGATAATATCTTCCGACCAGTGAAATGCCAGACCAGCACCAACTCATGCCCTTCCCCGGATCATTCTGATTCCTGCTCTGCCCCTGTGCGGCTGCACTTACTGAAATAGAACACAGCACCGCATGAAGGTCACACCGGAGATAGTCAGACAGGGTGCAACATTGTCCTTTGCTCATCGAACGCTCATTTGAATTTTTAATGGCTTTGCTTTTCAGCAGCGTTCACACCCCTTCTGCAGTGAGCAGAGCGATCGCATTTCAGTGGTCCGAGTGCCTGTGAACAGCCCGGGCTGAGGTTGCCCACGGAGGAGCTGAGGTGGCCCAGCTGCTGCATTCACACACACAGACACTCCTCACACCCTATTTGCACAACCGGGGTGCTGCTGGCGCAACGGGCGGGCAAAGCAGTCGATACCAGGAGGTTTATTTGCCCAAGTACAGCTAAACAACGGAAACCATTTGCAGGCAAGCCCTTCTGTTATTCATTTAAAGGAACCACTGGAGCATTTTAGATAAATACATTTGAGAAAACAATGCTCTTGCTCATGGATATTCCACGAGCAGGAGAAGAGAATACGTTTGACAAATAAATTATTTGTTATGAAGCCTTTGCTCAGTTCTAGTCAGCACATACAAAAGAAAATAACACAGAAGGTATAACATTAAATAAGCCTATGATCATCTTTTTAATTTTTTAGACCACTGCATCCTAATGGATGAATAATTTCACTGAGTTTCTAAGGCTTACTGTGAGAAAGCTACTTGGGATTTTATCCAAGGATTTTCTAGGGTCAGAAGATCCATATTTCACTCCATCACCCAACCTCCTCATAGGGGGCTGTAGGACACAGAGCTCCACCCAATTCTTCTTATATTTAAACAAAACATTTACATTAGGTGAAAATAGATCTTCCAGAAAAGGAGTGGTCTTGATTTAAATCCACATAGTGCTAGGAAATCCATCTCCTTGCAGAAACATCACTGCAGTCAGCAGGGACAGCCAGAGGTTTTGGAGGTGTGGGAAGGCTGAGATCCTGAGAAATGGTCACACATGGGAATGGGAGGGAGAGGAAAAAATGTGAAAGGCAGGAGTCGCCTGAGTAAATCTGAAAGACTAGAAAAGGCCTTTGAGGACCCAAGATGACAATGGGATGGGATGGGATGGGATGGGATGGGATGGGATGGGACGGGACGGGACGGG
>JANRMJ010000054.1:99590894-99599763 GCA_025584955.1 Alethe diademata | reverse complement strand
AAACCCACCATAGGCGCGAAAAAAAATTTATGGGAAAAATAAGGCTTGTTCCTTGGACGTTATTAACAGTGCAGCCTGAAATATACATTTTTGCCTCAAAGAAAAGGGAATCATTATCAAGCCATTAGGCATTAAGAAATGTCATTCAGTCATTTTTATTCATTCTGCTGAAATCTTCGTAAAAGCCCGAATCATACTTCTGCAAGCAGCAATTTTGTTAATCCAGGGGGTTATTACTCTGGTCCCTTATTAGGGTCTATACTGCTGCCAAGCAATCCTATAACCTTCTCAAAAGAAGTTTACCTCCGTGTTATAAAACCAGTAGTGGTATTTATACTGTGCAATAATTAGTGTATTACCTGAATCCACTAACAGGTTCATTTTATCTCCGCACAAAACCCCTAGTCTGCTTATAGAAAGCTTGTGCCTCCTTTGGTGCTGTTAAAGTGGTGAAAGAGTGAATGAAGGCTGGTAGCACTTTCTCCTTTCGCCGTGCCTTAATTCCCATCTCTTTTTGCTCTCATCCAATTAGTGCAGTGTATTAAGCGGTTTATCATCTCATAGTCAGCTATTGAGAGAAACAAGGCGAACACTTTGCAATAGAGCCTGCTCTCCTTTGACACCCTCAGGTACTTACATATTCCACTGTGCTATGAATAATAGAGGAAGAATAGAGCGCTAATTCCCTCATCAAAGAATGCCTTGTCTGCTGCTTTGCTCAACAACACCATTCTGATCAAAAGAAAAGCAATAAAGCTTAGCATAACAAAACGAAACCTACTTATTAGCTTAGTGGTTAAATTAATGCAGAGCCGCTGCTATTCAAAACCAAGGTTTGAAAACAGCCTCCAACAACCTGATAATGCTGCCTTCGGGATGAAGGAATTTTAATCTGAAATTTGAAGCTGGCACAGATGAGTTAATCTATTAAACTGCTATAAGGAGGGTGAGGGAGAACTATTCAATTAAGGCACATTTAAGGTGCCCTGCAGAAGACGGGGATGGATTTGAAGGGGAAGATGTGCTCCGCTTCGGCCTTAGAAAACTGCCTTTGGCGGCGAAAAGAGGGATTTTGGCACAGCAGCGACCGTGTTTGCGGATGGGAATTCTTTTTCATATCGCATATGTCATCAGCGAAACCTGGCCACCGGCTCCATATATCAACACTCCTCTTCCCCAACTGCAAATAAATACAAATAAACACAAACCTTAATTTTAACAGCACGGCGTGGGGGAGGGGGATAGGAGGACAGAAAGGAAGGGAAGGCGATTCAGGCCAGACCAGCCTCAGAATGCAAACCTCCGAACTTCAGTCTTTCCCAAATTATTTACAGCGCAGCATTTACCAGCTCCATTTAATATTAAATGCTATAAAGATGATTTTGCGTTTCCCAGCCTTTCTGAGGGACCAAGACGAGGCACGGTGCCCAAAGCTGATTAGAGAGGGAGAGAGGAGGGGAAAAAAAAATCCGGTTTACTCCTTGCCAAGACTTCAGCTCTGATCTGACCAGCTTTGCTGAGAGGAATCAAAAAAAGCCTCCATTCGGGGTAAAAGCCTCATTTCCCACCCCCAACCCCCCGGAGTGTGGCTGGCTGGGCGGCGGGGGCTCGGGGCTGTGCCACTCACGGCTCCTCCGCCGCGGTGTGCGGAGGAACAGCCCCTCGCAGGGCCACTCTGTGCTGCTGCACCCTACACAGTCATTCCACAACACTCTCATTTAATCTAAACATCCCTAAACTTGCAAATTAACAGGCTCTTCAGCTGTAATTATACAGATACATACAAGTGCCACAGGGTCAGGTTATGCCATATCTATCCATTTTATTTGTATACCTAATGTTTGGAGGAGAAGGTCACACTATTCACTTTCCTAAGGCATTCTATCCAGTTAATATCAGTAATATCTTCATAATGCTAATTGGGCCAGACACAAAAAATCTAAAAATCCCTGCATGAAATTACAAGAAACCAGGATCTTTTGAAGTTCTGCAACTTCAGTACATCATCTTGGCAGCAACACCTTTTTTCCAAGACAAGACTCCAAATAAAGTCCATTTTACAGTATTAACCCAACTAAACATACTGGGAAGGACTGATAGCTCACCAGGGTGGGACTACACCTGCACAACAGCAGAGATGCATAGGTTCCATTTCTTACCATAGTGATTCCATGTGAGCAGAAATGAAAGAGTTTGGTTCCAAAAGTTGCTAGGGGAAGATTACTGTGTATTTAGGCATATTCAAACTGACACTACCCATACAGTCACACAGCCTCTTCCAAATGCCACTCTGGGGGCAAATGAACGTCATAAAATACTCTGAACACAAACAGACACATGTATCCCTACAGTGTCCAGCACGTTCATGCTGATCCTCTTTCTTCAAGCTCCCTTTGTTAATGGGTGTTCATCCTAAAAACAGACATACAGACAACTCTGTAAGACCAGGAAAAGTCCAGAGCAGTATGACCTAGCATGGACCATTTTCAACCATGAGATCATAAAATCAACTTTTTACTAGAAAACTTTATTTTTTTCCTTCAAGTGTGAAAAAACTTTACATTTTATACTGTTTAAGATTAAAAGCAATTTTTATAACCTTACATTAATACATCACATTGCAAATTTAACAGTGAACACAGTACAACAATATTTTGTGTACAAAACCATGCACCAAATTTATTCTCATCATACCTGTCATTTTATTAGAAGTAAATGAAAAATACAATTTGTTTGTAAAAACTGTAAAACCTCCAACACAATAATTATTACAGAACAGTAACTATGCTGCTTTCCATTCCCCTGTTATTGGTTACAATACCATCCCAAAAATATTCTTGCCCATCAGTTGCTTACTTTCACATACTTTGAAATGAAACACATTTATATCCTCTGTATGTGTGAAATAGGTTTTGTTCATCCTTTTTGGTCTTTACATCCACACAGAAATTTTAAATGTGGCAAAATACTGTGCTTAAAGATGCTTGGAAAGACTCCTAAAAAAAAAATGGTCCCTATTTTTAGCACATCCAGGTTTCAGTCATTCTTTAATGAATTTCAAAGTAAAGCATCCCTACCTCTGTTCAGAAGGTAATAGGACATTTAAATGCATTTAGGTTTAGTATTGTTTTTAATTGGTATGTTTATGATCAGGAAGAAGATAAACTGTGAAAAGGCAAAACATTAGTGCTCCTACTGAGACCTCTACTAACCTCTCTTCCTGAGAGCACCTCTAGTAAATACCCTGGAGCAAAGTCTAGGATCACTTACATTCCAGCAACTCTCACTGGGAATTATCCAATTAAAGCAGCAATTCCCCCACCCCCTTTTCCCTCATAGGTCTAAATACACAACAAAAAATATTGCAAAAATCAACTACTCCATATTTTAATAACCCTGGTTTCTCAATGAAGAAAAGAAAGGAAGATAAAAACACCTTGAATACTTCATAGCCACAAGAATCATACATCCTGTTTTCATCTTCCATTTTTCCTCCTCCAAAGAGGCAAGATTATTAAAACATCATTGTACATACTGAAATAGAGTACTGCTGAAGAGATCATTACTGATAAACAAGGGACTAGCCTCCCTCCATTTTTAATCAATCACTGTCTTTCATCGCTGGCCTCTCCCACAGATCTTCCTATACTGAGGGCGAAGAGTTTGCCAAGGTTCACTTCTGAGTAGGCACTCATGGACAGGCATTTGTCTACGGTGCTCTTCAGTCTTTTGTAGGCCTCAGAGACTTCCCTCCTGAGTGGCTTCTTCTTCAAATACTCTAGAAGAACAAAGGGAAAAAACCCAAAAAACAGAGAGGGATTAAACGACCACAAAAAGACAGGATTTTTGCATTCATTAGACTCTGAATCAATGTCTTTTAAAATGAGGCAAATGTTGTAGTTAGCAAAGAGCATATTTGTGGCAAGCTCTCCCACGTTCTGCTGCATACTCTGCCTTTCCTGCACGAGCTGGTGAGAGGCCATGGTGAACCTTGGCCAAGGCTCCCTCAGCCCCAGCACAGGAGCAATGGGAAAACTGGCAAGAGCCACCCCTAGTCCAGTTCTGTCATCTAGCTGGAGTGAAATGGGGGTTCACTTAGTCACAGCAGAGACAGTAAGCAATAGCTGGGCTGGCTCTGAAAGGATCTCATTTAACAGGGGCAGGTGCCTTAACTTTCTAAGAACTATCCAGAGTCCCCAGGGGTTGGAAGTAGGGACAGATTCTGCTCCAGGGTGGCTTCAGAAGTTAATAAGATCACAATTCATGTCCAGTTCATGTCCCTCATCCCTGCTGTTAATACTGGCATTGGCACAACCTGGGACAGACTTATCACCAGTCCTGTGTGTTCTCAAATGCACCTTGTGTGCAGGATGGGAAGCACAATCCTCAGCACTACAGAGGCACTGGAAGGAAAAGGGTAGTAGCACAAACAAGGGGAATTCCATGCTACTTTACTCTAAAATGGAGAGAAGATGCCCAGTATCTCAACCAGGAGATGTCAGGTTCACCTGATGCACGAATGAAGAGGCTCCCAATGCCTGATAAGAGATGTCTGGAGGACAAGACATTTACTCACCTGTACCTTTATGTGTGTTTTTGTTTTGTTTTGGTTTTGTATGTTTTTTGGGTTTTTTTGGGAGGGGGTTGTTTGTTAAATTTTATGCTATTAAGAAAAAACCCAAGAGATTTTGTTTGGGTGATTGTACAGTTTTTCCTTTATAAAAGCTGTGGACGAAGACTAAAAGAGCAAAATATTCCACCACTCTATTATACAGCAATGCCAAGCAGATGCAGATCTGGCACAGGTGTGCTCCTACTTTCCAACCAACTCCACATTCTAGAAACACCAGCTCCTACCCAAAAGCCTGTTCCTGCAGTTACACCTTGGAACAGTGGAGAGCACACACACTGCAAAACAAGGTTCCCTCCCAGGCAGCTTCTCTGCTTTTAGACTGGAGAACTCCAGGTCCAGCAGAACTAGGAGAGCACAGCACAGGTACTTACAGGTGAAGCTTTGAAGCCACTGA
The DNA here is from genome assembly GCA_025584955.1 of Alethe diademata. Classification (NCBI taxonomy): domain Eukaryota; kingdom Metazoa; phylum Chordata; class Aves; order Passeriformes; family Muscicapidae; genus Alethe; species Alethe diademata. Next base: position 99,594,736 of record JANRMJ010000054.1, on the reverse strand, counting down.
GGTGCAAGGTAAAGCACGTGTCTTGTGAGCAACCAACACCATCCTTCTATTGCTCATTACCTTTGCTTGAAAGCTGCTGCCTCACTTCTCCCTGATGCTTTCACAGCCCTGCTTGTCCTTTAAACAGGTATAGAGGAGCCTCCATCCCCTCTCAAACAGCTTTTACTCTACAGCACAAGTCAAGGTGAAAAACCAATTGTCTCTAAAACCAGTGGAGTTTATTTAAGAAAAGGTTTTCAGGGAGAGGGACACTGGTTTTTTTGAATCTATGTATAAGGGATGAAATGACTCATCTTTGTGACAACTCACCTCTGTGACGTGACTGAGATGAAGGTGCCCCATCAGACACAGCTTCATCTCAGCAGCCAAATCAAGGACTGCTACATGAGGAGATGGGAGGCATGGTGACAGAAAGAGCTATTATAATTTTGAGGTTTGTGAATTTCTCCTCCCTGAGGATTTACAAATATTTCTGCAGAGCCTCAGATGTTGTAGTATGAGCTTAGCAGACTATAGCTTTAGATACAATACAAACAGCAATGTTTTACTGAGAAATTGCCACCTGCTTAGGTTTTCCATGCTATTCACAAAGTTCCACTGAAGTCAACTGCTTTGCATGAAGCTATCAACTCTTTAAAAATTAAATTAAAATTTAAATTAACAATGCCTGAGTAAGTGAATACGTTGATTAAAAGTACTTTGATAAGCACCTTTCAAGCATTGTTATGAAGAACTTATATACTGTGCTACCACATTCGGTTTTGTGTCTGGGCAGTAAGCAAACAGAGGAAGATGCCTTGTTGAAGATACCAAATTTTAGTGTTACACAGACAGTAATGACTTAAAGTCTATTAACAGAATTGAATTTTCCTTAAACTACAACTCCAATACAATAAAAGCTTGATTATGTGAATCTGCTCATTAACAGGCTAAAGTCACTATGGCATAAACGCATTCAACAGTTCTGAAAGTATTTAGATATAAGGTTAAATTAAACAAACCTTGAAAATTGTCTTAACCACATCCATAAAAACACCAATCCCACTTTGCCACAAATTGAGCTCTTACTTGTTTATGTATTTTCAAGATTAATGATACAGTAAGTGGGTTCACTTGTAACTGCTCACGTTAGCCAAACCATGCTCTTTATACCAAGAAACTCTGGAAAATACCATCCTTATACCTCAAAACTAGGCCAAAATAGTTTAAAGCTTCCTGGAGTTCAGGAGGAACCAAGGTAAAATACATCAATGCGAACAGCTGGCACATGTGAACAGAGCAGGAAGGCACATTAATCATTAGAACATTGAGGCAAACAATACGCCAGGGCTGAAAGTAGGGAACAGAAATACAGGTCCGTGTATAGCTCCAATTCAGGCCTTCAGGGCTCCAGCCATCCCACTAACAGAGCTCCCAGCTCCCCCCAACATTAAATCTAAACTCCAATTATACACAATAACCTTTCTGACAGTATGCTTCAAACATTTCTTAGATGCAATTACCCTTGTAGAGGCAGGCAGGAAAGGGTGGACTGAAAAAAAAAAAAGAGAAATATAAGGGGCCTCGTTGAAGTAATGAGGCCAATTTTAAGTTTCAATTATAAGAGAATGGGAGCCGGGAGCTCCGGGAGGAGAGGCAGGCAGGGCTGTGTCTGCAGCACCATGCATTTGAATGACACAAGTGCATCTGATGACTGGGGAGAAGAGATTTAAAGAACTGTAGTAATACAGAGCAGGGGAAGATGAGAGAGGACACAGCTCCTGATGTGTTTACCTCCTTTGCTGATGGGATATTGACTTTTCCCACCAGGTTGGTTAGAAAGGGGACTATTTACGCTGCCACACAGCAGAGTAAGAATGACAACCAGCATCACTCTGTGCTCCTCTGAGTAAAAGAAAACTGTGACCGTTGTATATCACACAGCCAGTCAATACCTTTGAGTTACCACACCATCCAACTTAGAGATGCATATAAAAGCTCCTTTCTTCCTAAATGAGAATTTAACCAATAACATGCCTAAGGCCTTCTGAAAACTAAGCTATACAAACTGACTGAAACTGCCTTTTAGTACTCACATTCTGAAATACTTCTATATCCGCTATCACCTCATCATTGTTTTAGTAACGTTAGAGTCAGTGGCAACAAGCAATCTTTTAAGATGACCACTGCTGCAGAATGTATACATGGCTATATATAAACAGATATATTTATACATATACTAAGCATACAAAAGACACTATCAAGACAAACATAAACATTTAAAATGCAATTATTTTAATAGAAATAAATAAAGAAGATGTGTTTCTGACAGTATGCAAGTAAAATTCAGGTACTGTATTTTCTAAAGTAAGTAAATCACTGACTCTGGTAAGCACTACAGAATCATCACCAAGCATGCAGGTAATCCCTCCTTCCCTTCACAAAACACAGTCTGAACTTCTGGATACCCCTGTCAAATTCAGTACCCCATCCAAGTCCTTGTTTAGCTACCTAGGTAAATTTTTATATTACTAGTGACCAAAAAAAACAAAATTAAAAAAAAAAAAAAAAAAAACTAATTGTAAAGGTTCCTGAAATCCATTTACCCTATGCTGCTGTTCAGATGTTGGAAGCAAGGATGGAGATATTTGGAGGTTATCTATACCTGACTACATGTTTTCCATTTACTGCAATTTCTTTTAATTTCTATTAAAATGATGCTGACTAACCTGATAGCCACGATCAAGAACATTAATTCTTTGATTCCCTAAAATGTGGCTCATTTAAAATCTTCTGTTTTTTTTTCTCCTGATTGGACAACTGAACTGTGTTATATTATTAAACTCTCTCCTCCAATTATTCTGTTGATAGCCTGCTCTTCAGAGTGAGAAGCAAAAATATATCACATTCCTTTGTATTTGTGTGCATGTATCTGCACCAGGTACGTGAGAAACGACATAGCTGCCTATGAGCATAGTGCCAAAATGCTGGTTTGTCTGGGAATGCACAAAACCCCCTGCAGAGTATCCTTTATGAAAACCATCATGTCTTTATCACGTAACTCTTTTTATTTAAAGAGTTAAAGAACACACTAAATTAGCTCCTAAATTTTTTACATCGCCTACTGGTTATTGTATTTTAATTACAGCAAGCATAGACACACAGGCAGCAGTCTCTGTTCCAAATATCTGTGTTTCATTTATTTCTGTGCAAAGGTAGCAAACAACAGTCAGTCATAATTGGTTCTGTCAGATGTTTTACAGTCAGTCATAATTGTCTCTGTCTAGAGGTGTGTCAATTTACTGCAAGTTAAATAAATATTCTGTCTATTATGATATCAGGTTATGTAAGCCATTTTTTTTAATTGCATGGGTTCCCCTTTCATAATCCACAGCACCCCTATTTATACTGTTAACCTTAACTTTGTCGTTTATGGAATGTCAATGAAAAAAGTCAACAGCAATTTAATGAACAGACGTAGAAGCCTCTAACACAGTTGCTTTATTTCTAATTAAATACAATCAAATTCGACTATAAAGCAATTAGATTATTCTGTCATGACTCTGCTGTCTTCAAACATCTATCAGTGATACCAGTTCATTGGTCTAAAGATGGAAATTTACTAACCCAAGTCTTAAGTGAATCTTAAGTAAGTTTTCAGTCGTTTGCTGAAAACAATAAACCTCACAAGTCATACCAACTTCTAAACCACACAGTCCTACAGTCAGAGATGCTGTTGATGACAAGGGCCATGTTTCCCACCAGACTGCTAGGATGGCACCTCTGCCCATTATATCAGCAGAAGTGAGACCAATTCTAATCCTCCTATCACGAGAGGATGTGACAAACTCGGGATCCCACAG
>JANRMJ010000054.1:99558394-99588394 GCA_025584955.1 Alethe diademata | reverse complement strand
AGCTCTGTTCCTTCTCCTAAAAGCAATGTCCCCATCCTTCTTTCTCTGTAATGTACAGTACAGTTAATTTCTAAATAATCACTACAGATGAGGCGGCAACTGTCAGATCTGGTCAAATGTCCTCAATAGGCATGAAATACTAATTTAAGGTAACCAATCATTCAGAAAATTTTACATTGGCAACAGCTCCAACATGACTGAAACTTTATAAAATATTACTAACACCTATTGAATCAGGAAATGCCCATACAGCTGGGAAACGATCTTTAATTACAGAAAGTGGAGGATTAACCAACAGCATTCTAGGATTTAATGATTTTAGTAGTGATTTTTTTTTTTTTTTTGCCCCAGGAATACACAGTTTAAAAACGGTAAGACATGTAAGAGATCCATGCTACACAGGACCATTGTAGCACCAAATGAGATATTCTCCTGTACATGATGTATCCTGGCAATCGAAAGGGTTTTAAACCATGTATATATGTATGTTTAATGCATCTGACATATCCAGACAGGCTATGAGAATCAGATCTATCCTACACACAGCACAAATCATAGCTGAATAATGCAGACAAATTAATTTTTTTGCTAGAGCTGGGATTTTCAAGCACTGCCTTTAGGATCAAATTCTGATCCCAATCTGCCACAGCTTTAGCTTATCCAGTGGCCCTATAAAGAAGTTTCTGGGTTTTCTTCCTATAGTTAAATTTGATTCTTAATGTAGTGCTAAACCAAAACGTTTAAATGTTTACACAGACAAGACTCAGACAAACTTCCTTATCAGAGCAGCAAATATTCTCTCGTGCCTTTTTTTTTTCTTTTAGTAGTAACTCTCAAACAGAATGTATGCATTTTAATCTTCTTTGAAACATTTATATTTTTAACTAAACTCTTTCTCTAGCTTGACTTAGCACTTAGAAGTGGTAATGAAGAATGAACCCATCAGCCCTTCAAACCAGATAATTCTCAACAAAATACCAGAAGTAACTGGCTTACCACCAGCAGCCAAGAAACAACTTACACTTGAACAACTGCCATGTGTGACTATAAAGCAAGTATAGCATAGAATATAAATGTAACTTCAGTCTTAGCTTTCCTCATTTTCAAGTTGCCTAACTCTCAGATTTACAGTTTAACTTTTTTTTAATAGAGTTTTTCAACTTTGAAATTGAAGAACTTAAATGAAAAAAAACAGAGAAAGGAAGTGAAGTGGGCAAAAGTTGAAATGCTTGCAATAATTTCAGAATAATATGTAGGCTTCTTCACAAAAAAAGAGTTTTTTAGAAAGGCTCTGAAAACCATTCGGTGTGTTTTGGTTCCTGCTCTGAAGGGTTCGATCTTCAGCACTAAGACAAAAATGACTGAGCAGAGAAGCAATTTGCCAAAGAATTGTAATCTGGAACTTCTTGCAGACCAATCCATATGGATCACTTATACCAAAAACCAAGTGCTTTCAAAATTTCAAATTACTCCACTAATATTACTAAGAATACATATACTTAAGGCTGAAAATTCAAAGGTGACATCATTAGTATGCACTTATAAATAGCTGCCTTCAATATAAAGCCAGTATCTTGTTATAAGCTATTCTTTGGTGTACCACTCAAATTGAAAAGAAAATAAGTGGATAAGGGTCAAGCTCCAGCTTAACTAGTTCTTATTTAAACTGTTTCCAGTTCAACTTAGTGTTTACTCCTCAAGGAGCCCTAATAGTCACCCCAATTAATTTTCCTTCTTAAAAAAAACAAATAGGTGATTTCACAGCCCAAAATGCCACTTTGCTTTAATACTTTCTGAGCACTTTGTAGGCATCTCAATCCTTACTTCTACATTCTCTTCCTAGAAAGCTTACCTCATGTTAAATATTTTCTGGGAAACTGAATAATAAAGTTGAGATCTGCAAAAATAAGGGAGTGTTTTTGTTCCATTCAAGAGTCAGTTCCTTCCATCTTCCTTGGCTGCAAGAGTTGATGTATCATGCTCTGAAATTGCTGCACTGAGTATGCTTCCTATATTTTTTCCTGTAGGTGACTTTTTAGTGAGGAATTCCACAGCATTTAACGAAGTGCATGTGACAATTTTTGATGTTGTATCTCCAAAATATAGACCAAGAAAAAACTCCATGCCATGTGTATAAGTAACTGCAAAAAAAATCCCAACAGATTCAAGTTTCTCTCCCATCAGCAAAAATATTAAATGCAGAAATCCATTGTCACCAAATTCCAGAGGTCTCTATTCCCTTCTGTTCTTAATTAATCTAACTGGTTTTCTGCATTAGCTACATGTAAGACTTGACTTCAGTGGACTTAAACTTTCTACAGGTCTTTCTGAGAAATCATTTACATACAGAGACTAGGCAAATGCATGTAATTGAATTCTGCAAGTTTCCTCATAGACAGGTCTGTTGATGTGTAATCAAAAAACAAGGAAACTTGCACAATAACCCCTGCAAAACTGAAATTCTACTTTAAAAAGATAAAAACAAAACCAAAACAAAAAAAGGGGATTTTTTACGTTTAGATACAATTATAATTACCTTAAGTAGTAAGTGTTTCTCATGGAGTTACATTCCATTTTTATCTTGAGAACTCATCTAGTGCTCACCTTGCTTTTTAAATCACTATTATTAAGGTTACCTACATAATAAATGGTGTGTGTGTCTGTATCACTTAGGTGCTTTGCACTTTAACTTCTTAATCATGTTGCCTGGTGGACATGGTTTTACACCCCTGAGGGAGATGGTCCTGCTTCTTTTCCCCTGAACTCCAGGGACAAGCAACCTTCTTCACTTTTGCAGTCATTCAATTCCTGTAACAATCATCCAAAGGTATTCTCTTTCACAAGGTATTTACCCAGCATGGACACAGCTCTGATAAAAAACACTGGAGAGAACAGTTCCTCTGACTCACAGACATTAGTCTTAGCTGTAACAACTGTAACTGACCCATTTGCAACACCAAGAGGCTCCTTTGACGGAAAAATCTAAGAGTTTACAACATTTCTACTGTTAAAGCAGCAAACCTTCAGTGGCTAAAATGCCACCAGTAGGAAAATACCCATCTTCAAGAAGGCACACTAAAAACACCTAATTGTGACAAGTGTGCACTTCCACACTGCCACCTATTGGGAGATTTTAAAGAACTTCATAAATATTAGAAAATTTCAGTGGAAGGTGTTCCCATGAGACAGACGCCAGTCCTGTCCCACACAAAAAGAGCAATTTGTGGATCAAGAGGAAGAATTTCAAAGGTGTGCCACCAGCACTGCCTACCTCATGCCTAAATATATTTCCTCACCTTCACCATGGACCACTGCAGTGCTACCACACTTACCAGGCTACAAATACTAAATCCTTTGAAAGCTGGGTATGTTATTTACATGCCTCAGTGCAAGGCTGAAATTCACAGCTAAATCAGCTCTTTCACTGTCCCACAAGAGTTGACAGGGGCTGTAATCTGCAGTCCTACACTCCACAGTGGTGCTACCCAGTGACAGGTGCAGAAGGCTGCTTCCCTGTTAGAAATGACCAGAACATAATACAGCATAGCACACATTTTTCAGGGATGCAAGCAGGTGAAACAAATATTCAGACTGCATGGGTATTATATTATTAATAAAAAAAAGACTCGGCCAGAGGCGAGTAAAATATCCTTGCTTTTTTAATTCCCACCACCCATAAATAATCGTCCTGTTTGTGTTTTATTGGAAAACAACTGATTTAAAAGTCACCTGGTGTTATAATCCCCGCTTCACAACTGCCATCTGTCCTGCAGCGGGAGTAACAGACCCTTTCATTCACAAGCAAAGCCAGCGGAATAAAGAGGAAGAGGAGGAGTTGAAGGGGAAGAGAGTGAGAAAGCGGATAAATTCCATTTGTGCTATTAAAAAAAAAATAGAAAAGTGAACTCAGTGGTTGAAAAGTGAAGATAAAAAGATGAAAACAGTAATCTTGCTACAGAAACCAGAGAATTATGTTCTTGCTCTACCCCTCTTTTTTCTTTTTTTTTTTCTTTCACACCGTACAAACTGTAGCACCCTGAACAACTTCACTCCCCTGCTATTTCCAGCACTTTAGAGAAACTTTTCAACATTTCTGTTCGACACATATTTTCAGCAGTGAGGTGAAAACAATAAGTAAACAGGTAGTGAAGGGCTATTTAGAGAGCTGGTCAGTCACAGTAATAATAACAACGCAAAAAGAAAAAACCCCACACAGCACAGAACATCTATCCTATGCGCTGTAGCCACAGACAACACATGACCTCTGACAAACAGTTTTCAGAGTAATTTTAATGCTACTCTGGATTTAACTTGACTAACTGGTAGCAATTGAGCACATCTTTTTTTGTGGCAGCAGTTATCTAAAATGCTACAATAACAGCATCAAAAGTAGAATGGTGGAAGATTGGTTTTCCATTGTGCTGCTGAACTGGCATAATGCCCACTTTAAAAGCAATTCGCTGCTCATCACTGAAATCTGGCAGACACGACACTAAATGCCTTGAGAAAAAAAAAAGGGTCTTGAGAAGGGGGAACCACTCCAACCACCAAGCAAAGAAAAAGAAGGAGACTAAAAAAAAAAGGGAAGAAAGAAAGCAAGGAACGATGAATCTATGTAAGAAGAGAAAATTGCAAAAATAAAAAGTTTAGCACTGCATGCAGACTCAACAGGCACTACTTAATTTGCTTGAAGATTTTATCGCAGGCTTGCATTAGTAATATCAGAGCAAATCAAAAGCAAATATATATTTATGTCTGTCTATTGTTCTGATGAAGTGAAAACGTACTGAGTTAAGTCAATCATTTGTCAAACACATCTTCCTAGTTTTATTTACCACTAAATATAATGAGTAAATATGTGATAATAAAACTCTTCTTTTTATACGGACATATACAATTTTTTCCCCCAACTAAATACAGGTAATGATTTAGGAAGCTTTCAAAATGTCTTTTTACTGTCAATAAAACTAATTCTATTCCTATTTTCATGTGAAAAAAGGGCTTTACAAATGAAAACTCAAATTAAAATTCTGATTATAGTGTAGTGTGACAACACCTGTATTTATAATTTTACTGTCAGCTAGCTCGTAGTGTTTAACAATAGCTTGAAGCAGAAAAGTAATTGGAATTTGTCTGTAACATGCCAGATGACGACACTGGGCACTTCGCTGTGCTAAAGCAAATTTGGTTTGATGACAAAATAACCTTAGAAAGATGGGACAGGCACCCGCCACCATCCAAAAGGTTAAATAAAGCTATCCCTTACCCAGGGACGAAATCTAACTATGGTAAACCACAAGAGCTGAGCAGTAGCTGCAGAAAGCAGGGTACCCTGGAGCTGGCTGGTCTCTCCTGAACAGGCATCTCTCAAGTCCCTCCCTGCAACATTCACCTCCCAGCAGCTCTTCCAAAATGGTGCAGTGCTCCAATACCAGCACTGATATAATTCAGAAACACGGGAGAGAAAGGAAGCAAAGGACACCAGGTTGGGAAGGGATGCTAACACAAGTGCTGCAGCTCCGTGGACCTCTGTGGGAATAAAAAAGGAAGCCTACAACAAAAGAAAAATGTGCAATGCCACTGTAAATACAGAAGTATCCTGTGTCCTGTGTTTTCATATCTCCCCCACACATACACACACTGACTGGTGTATGCTGACAGGCCAGGTCAAAATTAGGACACAAACACATATCCCCTTTTAAGAAAAAGGTAAGAAAAAGGGCCAAAAAAAAGCTTTTCAATCTGAAGATTTCAAAACTTAAACACATGCCACTCTCCACACACAACTTGTCTTACTGAAGTCGACAAATTAAAAGCCCATGTTTTTCATTATGCTGAAGACAGAATAAAAATAAAGAAAAGGAAGCCACATAAGAAAGAAAAACAGAATGACAGTGATGTTTTAGTTTACACTAGATATGGCAACACATACAAACTGTCAAAACTATGGAGTGAAAAAAGCTGTTATCAAGCAACTGTCAAGAGAGTCCTCTGAGATTTGGAAATCTTGTGTTTATTGTAACTACTGCACATTACACAAAGAAAGAAACATCCCTCTTCTTATCACTGCTGCTAAATATCATGCAAGAGAACCCAGACTTCTCCCTCACTGTTTAATTTTTTTTTCCTGTGCAATTCTGTGCTTGACAGCATAGGGCTCCTCCTTTTTCAGGTTTTTATTGTTTGGTCAAAGTTCAGAGAGAAACTTGAGGGTACATAAAACATTATTTCATTTTCAAGAACTGTCAACACCCATTTTATGTTGTTAACTTGTTGTCCATCATTTAAGAGTAGAACTGTTGACACCAAAATACACAGAGTAAGAATTCCTCTCTTAAAACATGTACATGGAAAGAGCAAAGATAATGGAAACAGCTATTTTACTAGACATACTAACAATTCTTTTTCATGTATTTTAACACAGTGACTAGAAATGAGTCAGTTAACTGGCAGTGGGCTACAATATTCAAAGGTTTAGTCTGAATGTATTAATGCAGATTTTAAATTGCACTTTCTGATTATAAGAAAACAACTACCCCTCAGAGAGAAATCCCCAGTATCTACAGGGTTTCAATAGAGCCTTCAAAGTACAGTTTCGAGTGACAGCCTTCTGTGATAATTTCTCAACCAGCAGCAACATTCCAACCATGCTGGTACCTGGTTAAAAACTTGTGACCAAAAAACAGATTGCTTTTTGCTTATTACTCACTGTGAAATTGCATTTATTATAATTTCTACACCTTAGGTTTATGTAAAAATCATCTTTATTCTGAACCACTGGTTTTACAGAACAAACCTCTGATGAGGTCCCAAGACTTAGCCTGAAGTTCTTGAGAAACAATGAAGCCTTGAATGTGTTTGGCAATGCATGCTTTTATGGAATTTTGACTGCATTGGTTCCAGGGAGGGAAATGTTGAACTCAAAACCTCAATAAAGGAAGGCTCAAATATTATTTGAGCACAAGAGCAAATGATTGGTTGCCCCTGTGAAGTCAATGAGCCCACGTAAAGTACAGTAATTTTAAATGCCTCAAACCTGATGTTATTTCATTCTGAATTTGTTAGGGCTATCACATCATATCTGTAGATCTTCATGTGAGCTGACCTTCTGGGACCAAGTGTCAGCTCCTGTTGGAGTCACCCACAGTGACCACCACTCTGTAGACAACAAACATCACCTGGGAATCATTGTTCCTCATCCCTGAGCACCGAATCTGATACAGCCCAACTGCTCAAACTCATAGGGACATCTTCACATTTTTGCATATATAGATTTTTTTTTTTTAAATCTTAAGAGCATTTCTTCAAAATATCATAATATTTATGTTCATCAGATAAGAATACTTGAATAAAAATTCAGCCTGACACATTATATTCCCCACAACTACCATGACCACTTAGGTATAATTTTATCTCCAAATATCAGTTAACCTCATGTAACACAATGACTAACACATTATCTCAATGTAAAACATAAAATAAAATGATTAAGAAACTTAACAATAATGAATCTCTCCCACAAAAAACTGCATTGTTAGCTGCATTATTTCCTAGCTTTGACTCTCAAGTACTTCCTCCTCCTGGCTTATAAGAGTTTTAAAGTACCATAACAATTACTGCACAAACAGCTGCAGCTATATGTCCATTTAACACAGTCTTTTGAAAAATATATATTAATACCCTAATATAAGCTTACACACATGCTCACACAAAACACAAGAAACAAAACAGCTCTCTGAAAATGAAACAGATCCTCAGAAATTTAGTGACATGAAATAAAGCTATTTTCAAGACTGGCAGAGTTGTAACACTGCATAGATATGATCCATATGCTAAAAGTCTATTCAAGTACTTACTGCTCCATAAATAGAAACAGTTCTTGTCAGTGAACTGCAGCAAAAAAAAGAAAGACTGTATGGAAGGTTTGGTGCAGAGCAAGGGTGAATCATTGAACTGGTCCTGGGCTTCCACTATGATTAGATTTGGGATCATTAAAGTTTGTAAGAAATAATGAAGTTAGCCTGACCTATCAAAGTCTTTTCATCTTATCCTATCTACCAAATATCCTTTGGAAGGTCAAAAAAGCACTGAGAGCTGTATTTTTAAAAAATCAAGTCTGACTGAAAAGCTCATCTGCCAAATCCTCTCCTTCTTCATACACACTTCTAAGGGTTAGGAGACTGAGGATAAAAAAGGGTGAGAGAAACAGAGAGGGTCATTATAGCTGAAATTCAACACATTGAAGCTGGCATCATCAAAATAAAGAGCTCCTCCCATTAATCATAAAATTTAAAGTACTGCAAGATCCACCAGACCTATTTTACTGAACAGGAAAATTCAGTACCAGAATATTGTTAAATTGAGTTAGCATTATCAGTGGAAAAAATATGCTCTATTTCCTATTATTTATAAAGCCCTGTTCTTTTCCTTCTTACCAATTACATTCCCTATCATTTCCAAAACACACAAACTCTTTTCAATCAACAGATTTATTACAGCATACTGCATGCTTGTTACTGCCTCTTTTCTGTATTGAACCCTTGATTGGACAAGCATTTCGAATTTAACATGGACTGTGATTGCACACATCAAACAACTGCCAAAATTAAACCTGCCAATCTCATTTTCGAGGATATCCTTTATACATACTATCACTGAAGAGTACCCTAAGTATATTTGCTTAGAAGAAATGGGGAAGGAGGAAATATTATTACAGCAGAGTCAGAAGACATTTATTTCTCCAAGATGTGTAACTGGCCCTGCATCCTCTTTTTCCCATTTTCTAGTAAATTATTTTATAACAGAAAAACATACTTGGTGAATTTCTCAGTGTCTATTTTACAACCATCAGTCTGTTTTTCCTTTTGGAAAACAGATAATCATCTTGCAAAAATGAGACGGCAGTAAGAGATTAATGACTCAGTACCCCTGAAACTGGTTTTTCCTAGGTTAAGTAGTCATAAACCCAGATAAAACAGTTCTTTGTAGAGTAACAGAACTAAAATGCGTTTGGTTATGCAAGCCTGTTCAAAATGAGACACAGCTTTGAAGAGTTTTGACTCTGCATACAGGCAATCAGCAAGAGGACGAGAGAACAGTCTAAAGCTGCACCAGGGGAGGTTTATGCTGGACATTAGGAGGAATTTCTTCACAGAAAAGGTGGTTAGACAGGGGAGCAGGATGCCCAGGGAGGTGGTTGAATCACCATCCCTGGAGATGTATAAGAAACAACTGGACATGGCACTCAGTGCTATGGTGGCATGGTGTCTGGTCAAAGGTTGGACTTGATCATCTTGGAGGTCTTTTCCAACCTTAATGATTCTATGACCCCACGAAGATGAAAATACTGGAAACCATTTACTTGAAAGAGGCCAGTTTGGAGATGCATTGGTTTAAAATCAAGGTTATGTGGGAACAAGTCTAAAAACAGAAAAGCAAATAAACAGAAAGCTCGTGCAATATAAAAAAACAACTGAGCAAAGTCAAGACAATCAAAACAAGCCAAGGAATGTACAAAACTCACAGAATAAATTATAAAAAAATTCATTAAGATATCTGCTAGCAATGCTTGCCTAAAAGCATTCACAGTTCTTTGCACTTATTAGAGATTAATACAAATTTCTCTTCTGCAAATGCTCACGAAATTGATATATATGCTTATCTGGAAGACACTATCAGGTCCCTGCTTTACCTGAATCATCAGGGAAACATAAAAATGACAGACTTCATGCTGCTTTTACAACTGCTGAGCACTGACTCTTCATTCAGAAGATCAAGGTGCTACACCAAGCTTTGCCACCACGTTGCAGCATCACAGCAGACCAGTTGCTGAATTCAGGCTTTATTTTCTGTCTGCAAACAGGTTGGATGGCACCTCCTCATCAGACCTACTGCTTCTCTAGCACTACAAATTCTATAGGCAGGAATGGCCTTAAAGATTGCCTATCTGTGGTGCACCAGACCTCTAGATAGCAGCAGAATACAAATAATAACCAGTGATGTGAAACCATCTTCTGAGAGAAGAGGTAAACAATACACCACATTTCCAGCTTTTGTTTCAGAGATGCCTCTGCTGGCATCTGTATTTTTGAAGGCATAAAATATTCCTCTTCAACTGCTGAAGACGCTCAAGTCAGAGTTGCTATAAGTCATGTGAGGCACTTCAACAGTTTGAATACTTTTTAAATTTGGGCCATGTTCATTCTCATCAAAAACTCACAAGTCTTCACAGGTGAAAACTCTACTCTTGTCTCTCAGAGACAGAGAAGAGAATACAATGGAAGACCTGGATCTGGGAAGCTAAGGACTTACATCTACAGGTAGAAAAGATATTCATCCTATTTTTCCTGAAACTGGTATATTCAATTTTGACAGTAATAGTGCAACCAGGCAGCTAGCACATGATAGAAGTCACCTGCACATTTCAAATGAGAAAGATAAAACCAAAATCAAGATTTAAAGACTGCTGAATTTCTTAAAAGTTGAATTAGAATTACAATGAAATTTAATGAACAATCTGCTGCTCTACTTTGCTTTCACTTGACACAGAATTTACACCAACAATGCACTGAATGACTAGGTGTTGCTGTGACTATCATTAAAAAGGAAAATTAGAACAGTTGATGATTTACTGCAAAAACCTAAAAGAAATCTCTAAGCATTCAGGACTACCTCCTTTGGTGAGTTACACATGGGTTCCTGCCTACTATGGGCAGTCCTGGTGCTGCCCACCTGCACAGAGGCTGAACACCATCAACCACACACCAACGGGGCACTCACTTCCAGAACAAGCCTGCCACTCCTGATGGCACAGCCTTCTCCACCACAGGCAGCAAACCCAACCTTTAAGAGGATACAGCCACACTGGATAAGGCCTAACTTGCACACTCAAAAAGTGTGGCAGGAAAACTCAGTCTGAGGGAAATGGAGATGTTAATGCTGAAAGTTTCCAATAGCCACCCTTTACTGCAATTACAGCTTCAGTTAGACACCACTTTATAGACAAAGAAATGGGCAGGATGCAGTAGGGCACACACCATGAATGTCATCACTGACTATACGGGAGGGAAGAACCTAAGTGTTAAGATGAATTTAAAGCTTCAGTGAAGAAATAATTTGTTAGAGATCACCCTTTTAACTCAGTTTTGGTCTGAGGCTTGGAAGATGTAAACATGCTGTGCCTAGTGAAATTGTCTCCAGTAATACACATATAGCTTTTTTCATGAGACTAAACTGTGAAGGTCTTTTGACAATACCAAGTACTATTCACAGCTCTAATGGTTTTTAGAACACATAATTCACTATACAATCACAGGTTCAAGTGACTAAACACTCCACAATTTAGATGGTAGGACTGAGCAGGAAAATGAACTTTGGAGCACACTCACATAAAACTATCGCTCTGCAGATGACAGACCCCACCCCAATGTCTTCTTGCTTTAGATTTGTGACACTGAAGAAAATAGTATTTCTGTGTTTAATTGCAAACTTTATGTGAATATAACAATTCGAGCATCATCCTCACAGAAAACTAGTATTGGTGAAATGAAATTAGTCTAAGCAGAAGAAATACTGAAATTATTTTAAAATATACAAATATATAGAACCATTGAATTAAGAAACAAACACTCTAGGCCAATGAAAAAGCCTCAGAATCAGTGCTGAGAACTGGCTAATATAGTTATTTAGATTTCAGTATATATTATGGCAGTAGTTTGATATTGACAACTGCATCCCAGAATCCACATTAAGTCTCTAGAAATTCTAAGTATTTTACACAGGGATTCTCAGGTATTGTGCTTACAGCATGTTAGTGAAAGTCCTATATTCAGAATTATCATTCAGGCACCTGAACCACAAATGTGAATCTAAGCTGGTCAGAAAAGACACAGACAAGAGAGATGCATTCCACAAAGACAGTCAGCAGTGTGAAGGACACTTTGATGAGAGTTTTGCTTAAGGCATTTAATATACACATTTAAAATGGACATAATTCCTTTGCCTTGAGAACACTTTTCTGACACTGAGCTGGATAAGGAAGTTCTTTTTTATGTTAAGAAATAGCTTACACTACTGTATCAGCTAATGCCCTTTGCATTATTAACTCTGTTTCTGCAAATGATTGTAAGTTCATCTAGCTCATCTTCTTGGCCATTTCTTAACAAATCAGACTTTAAAATCAGAAAAACCCAAGATTGCAAAGAAGCCAGTAAACAACATCCAGCTATGTCATATATGTCACTGATACAATTTATTCTGAGAACAAATTTATATGAAATAGCTAAGTAAAGATTTTGAGTACAACTGGACTTGAAGTCTGATGACAAAATTTAAACTGTAAAATCTATGGAGACAACTGGTAGCCAGAAAAACCCACTGCAGACACTCAAGGTATTCAGGAGAACTGGAAACATCTCACACTAGCTGCTGTAGGACCACACAGAGGCTACAGCTGGTTTGTACACATATGTAAAAACATGTATAAGGTGAACTGTCTTTGCAAACCAGTATTCTATGATAACCTTGCTACACTTTTATTTCTTGGGTCTCCTGGAGGAACAAAATGAAACATTTTTGAGAGTTTACCTGCTATCTTTTAGCCACAGAAGATACTGCAGTGTCTTTTCTTCAAAAGGTATAAAAATGTTTACTTAAATCAAAAGAAAAATGCTAACTAAAGTTGATTTGAAACTGTTGAGAGTTGGCATAAAACCCATTCTGACCAGGTTATCACGGGAAACATTTGCTTCAGATCCAGTTGGCTACTGGTAAATCAAAGGGCAAGCTAACAGGGTGGAACTTCAGCCTCACCCAGTGTTGGTGCCATCCACATCCAGACCCAGGGACTGATGCCTACACTTCTCCCCAGATTAGCAGCTGCTATCTGGACACTGAGATGTATCTACTGCTTTCCCAAAGGATTTCTAGAAAGGAAAATAGTCATACACAGAATGACACAGCACTGTGAAATATTTTCAAAATGATGGAATAAGTAATAATTTTTCCTGTGTATAGATTACATTAAAAGCCTATGCAACATTTTTCAAAAATAATACAAGAATCCCTGTTGAAAGCTACTACGTAAATACTATTCCTTCGCATTAAGCTATGCATAAACTGGAAGAATTTATTATGAAATGTGAATTTAACCACTTTGAGAACACCAAATATTCACAATGTTAACTTCCAGGACACTTACATCTTAGCAAGAGGAGGGAAAACACAGATTTATTTTCAAAGATAATGGTACAGAGAGGGATAGAGGGAGTTTGTGTAAAAATTTATTCTGTCGCTATTTCTACTGACTTTCAACTAAAAGATTCTATGCAGCTTCTCATACATTATAAGATGGTGCCAGATAATAAAACAGAATAAAAAGCTTTAAGACGCATATTTTATTACTGTGAACACTGCAGAAAAACACTGTAATCTGATAACCTGGCAGGAAGAACTTTGTAACAACGCACTCCCATATCTACGTGCCCCATCCCTGGCAGTGTTCAAGGCCAGACTGGATGGGGACCCTGCCCTTGCTGGGGGGTTGAAATGAGGTGATTTTTAGGGTTCTTTCCAATGCAAGCCATTCTGTGATTCTGTGATAATGTCTAATATATGCTCCAGTGCCTCATAATTTCAGAACAGTTCTGTGATCTACAGACACCAACTGACCAACTGCATACAAATGTTTCAATGCAGGAGCATAAACTGACCAGTAAGGACTTGGACAGTATCAAGAACAGTGTATCAGTGAAATGATAACAATTTGATTTTTTTCCTCTCCACCTTTAATGTATATGCAACATTGTGGAACTTGCTTTCAGAAATTAGGTATCTAACACTAACAAATTATGCACTGATGACCTTTGGAGATGCTAAAGGTACAGTCACAATCAGGCATTTTTAAAAAACCCTACTTTTCACAATAATGGGTGAATGTACAAATTAAATGAGGCTTGCAATATAATCAGTGTGGTTGGCTGCTTTAATACATTCCATTTCAATTTAAAATCACCACAAGCCAAGAGTGACGAATATAATTTGATCAGTTGCTCACGAAAAATACTGAAAAGAGATGTAAGCATACCTATCAACAGCTGGTAACATGGCCTGCTTTCAAAAGCAATTAATCAGTTTTTACAGAACAAGAAACTCTTAAAATATTCAAAATCAGTTAAAGCCACACACTGCTAGCAGAGCGGAAAGGAATTCTCCTAGTAAGAGCATCTTACATATCAAGTTATTGCTTAAACCCACAAAAGCCAGAATATTCAAATAGAAAGGTCAAATCTCTAATTAAAAGGTGCAGTCAGGTGGTCCACTAACAGCAATAACCCACTGTAACTCCATTTCAAAGGTCTGACTGCTCTTCATGATGTTTTTCAACTGTATTTCATATTTAACTGGGTTTTAAGAGTTCTTGCTAATATCAAATATGCATATTGGCTGCAATAGAATAAGTACACAGATCACTAGGAACTTTGTATAAAGCCTGTCATACACAAAGAATACACACTATCAAAAGCAGAACAAGCTCCCATGTAATTAAAAATACACAGATTCATTACTTCCCACTCAAAAAATACTGAGAACAATCTTGTCTTATCGATCACATCTGTCATACTTGCCATGCTCTAACTTTGTGAATTTTGGTCCTGGAGGCCCCACAGATCTCTCTGGCTGAGAAAATTTTTCCAGAAGCTGCTGAAACCAGTTCTGATAAATGAGACTAAAACTAACTTACAAATGGAACAGCACCATACCAGACCTCATCCATTCAGTCATTAATTAGCATCTGCATGAGAGTAAATTTTTGAGAGAGTTTCAAATCCAGCAGAATTATCCAAAACACAGCTCCTATTGTAACAGGAGATGACTGGTAGACAAGCCTTTTCTGGAGAATGATAATCTTGTGTATCAGCACATCAGTGCCATTGGAAGACTTGGAATTCAATTGCCATTTACTTACTCAAATCGTTACCAGCACCGATTTGAGGAAATGATTTTCCCATAACATCAGGCATAAGGACAACATACACAAAAGTAAAACAAGACACCTGAAAGGAAATTGCTCTGTCAAAAACAGTCACTGAAACAGCAGAGATGACAACAGACTAAAGCATCTGCTGCTGGCACAAAAGATCTACTATAAACAAAAGAAAAATGCCACCATTTGTGATGTGATCTAGCTTTGGATGAAGCATGTGACCAAAATTAAACACCAGTGCTTTACTTTGCTTATTACAAAATCCCACAACATTGGTAAAAGAACAACCCCCACAAGAGACATTTAGTCAAAAAAAGGCTTGAAATATAAACAGAAAAATATATATTTAATAAACACTTGCTCATCTCATTCATTACTTTTTTGATAACAGCTAGTTTTTCCCAATTACATGTAGACTGTTAGCTACATATCAACTTTGTAACAGCATATTTTTTTGATAATGAGCTCTTGTTACATTTGCAAAGGTATGAGATGCAACTCACCATAATTTTTTACCTTCATCTACCTTCCACACAATATTTTACAGATTAGGAGGCAAAGCAGATCCCCAAAACACCAGAAAAAAGTATTAAGGTGAAAGCGTATCTACTTTCTATCTGAAAGAGAACCTGTTACACTGAAACACCCTCCCATTTACTGAAATGCTGCTCACTCTTACGTAAATGCTTATCTGACTGTGAGGAGCAAACAAACGTATAATTCATAGTGATATATGTAGTTCCAGAAAAAACTCCCACAGATCATGGCTGCGTACATACATTCCTGGGATGGGTGGCCAACAAAGGATTTTTTTCTAACTGTGTGCAGAGGAATCCTTCATCATCCTCTAGAAGAACATAATCAAATTATGCAGTAGTTGCTTGCAGGGGACCCATATCTATAGATACATATGGAGGTAAACAGTATCTATCTATGTATTAAAATGGAAGGACCTGCCAACACACAATTTCTTCTGAATACATCCATGTGCTTTACAGAAATTAAAACTTTTCCTTCCTTCTTAAACTTTAAATTTTCTCTTTTTTCCCTGTCAGACTAGTCCTGCTGAGCTTTATAGAGTCAAATTTCTCCAGAAAACAACTCACTTTGTGAGTCATTGGTGCTACAGTCACCTGATGTCCAGCAGCACTACATTCTGGGATCAGGAACATCCAACTCCCTGATAGTTGCCGATGTTGGTTTACAAACTCTGTAAGCTACCAGTGCAAGGGACGGGCAAGAGCCATCCCAGCACGCACTGAATGAGGAACATCTTTCCTCTGTCACATGACAGGGAGTGACCAGAGCTGAAACACTATCTCTTGTCATGGTGCACCAAGTGCAGGGGAACACTTCCAGCTATGACCATGAAAAGAGGTATGAGATAAATCAGGGAAAATTAAACTGTTTCTGGCAAACTTAAGTTACTGGTCCCTAATTTAATTAGACTTTATCAAAGATGAAGGAATCCAAGAAATAATTAGTCATTCACATGGAAAGGCACTAAATAACTCAAGTTCTGCTGCTGGTGAAGCTTATACCCTCTTCAGGATAGCAACTTGGGCCAGCTTCTGAAAAGCAACCTTTGCACAAAGTAAAGGAGACAAACTACTCCCTGCCACCTTCACCTTGCAATGCTGGGGAAAAAAGCAGCTGAGAAAATTAAGAATCAGTTTAGCACAGTTTAGCACTTGGGAACATCACCCCTGTTCTAACCTAGCGCACAGCAACTTTAAGAAATACATTACTCTGTTTTAACACACTGACCAATGTAAAAAGAAAATGAACACCAAATTTTTTTTAAACAATTCTTCCTGTTTCTCCCTGTGCGCTCCTCCTAATTCTTCACAAGACACTAAAGTGGATAAAATACACATCTGCAGCTATTCTGATAGTGATTAGAATTCTTTCTGTTCAAAGACCCCCCACCCACATGATCTGCTAGAGTCTGTATCCTCTATCCTGCCCTTCAAGAGCACATGAGATGAGGCATTCTGAGCAGTGAGATCACGGGCTCAGCTGCCGATAATACATCAACGACACAACAATTGTTGCCCCATTGATGCAAGCAGCTCCACTATCAGGATGGCAATACATTTGTTTCCTTCCCCTCACCCTGAGGGAAGCATGTCTGCTGATCATCTCCTATTTGTGAAGTCAGCAATCCTGACCAGGGAGTACAGGAGATATGCACTCAGCAGAACAACGGACGTGAAAAAGGAAGCAGGTTACTTGGGTACCACAACATTAAGTACTTTCTGACAAAGACTGCATTAGCAGATGACAGGAGATTGAACACACAGCAAACAAAATGCTTTGTAGATTTTTCTGTCCCTGATGTTTCAGCTGATCTGGAAGAGAATGTGCAGAGTCCCTCAGGCAGAGATAGCCTTTGATCTCAGTGTACTAACTTGATACACTTACAAATCTGTGAGTGCCTTTTGTCTTCTGCCCTCCCTAAAGAGGGTCTACAAGTAAAATGATGGATTATCTGAGGCCGCACTGCTATAAGAAAATATATTTTAAAGGCCCTTCTAAAGTCAACTTTGTAAATTTATATTTTCCTTTTTCATGCTTGATATTCAAGCAGAAGGAAGAAAGATTATGTGCTATGATCTGTAGAATATTAAACTCCTCCCCCTGATAACTTTGTATGGAGTTATCAAAATCCCTATATTTACTGAATATGAAAAAGCAGAGGTTGATGGAGTCGGCTTTTAACTGCTAGAATCTTTTGTGGGTAAAAAATAGCTATTAATAGGTAACAACTGTTCACCTTGAAGATTGCAAATTAATTTTCAAATGACCCAATACAAGAAGTTTCATCTCTAGACTTGTCCTTTCAAAAAAATACCAGTGTAGAACTATAACCTCTGCTTCTCTATAAATAACCACAAAAAACCACCAGCCTGCTCCTGTAACAGAAGCCAGAAGTCCATTCTCAAAGTGATTTTTAACCAGCTGGTTTGCAGACACCTCAAGACAGGCTTTTCTGCAGGAGTGATGGAAGTTACAGTTTTGCCTCCTCATGATGAGATGCCTTCCCCAGTCTATACAATTAGCTATGCACACTTTAAAAATAGATTATTCTGGGATACAGAAATGGTTTATTTCAGAACACACTTTTCTCACTTTGCTTTAGCCAACAGAGATTGTAACTGGAGAAGGATAAAGAAAACTACTTTCATGTTACTTTTTATTCTTTGGTGAAAAACCTCTAGGTGACTCAGTGCTGTACACATCAATTACTCACATTTGGCATCTAACATGGTAACATGTCCTTGGTGCAATTTCCCCAGTAATAGTGCTGTGCAGATCTGAACTAGTCACCACCCTGGACCTTCTTTATAACCAGAAAACGAGGAGGCATTTCTCATGTGTGATCCACACCAGCCTAATACAGATGAGATCAGCCAAGCCATGTCCTAGAACTGCCTAGTTCTCCCCAAATAAAAAGGACTACAGCCTGATAAACTCACACACAAATGCTTGAACTTTTGAGACCTTAAAGCCAGCAGTGATGAAGTGCATTCCTTTGCAGAGAATATTCTCCACTAGTGATATTTGGTGTGGAATGCCTGCTTTGCTTTACCTAGACAGAAAGAGAATAGGAAAGCCACATCTCACACAGTATTTACAGACTCAACTACCTACATAATGAGGTAAGGAGCGTGTACACAACAAGCTGAACACAAAACAGCAACAGACACTCATAGGAAGAAGGCAACAACACCCAGGGCTGCATCAGCCAGCGCATCACCAGCAGGTGCAGGACCCTTCTCCTTTGCTCAGCCCTGGAGAGAAACACCTGGAGTGCTGGGTCCAGTGCTTTTTATTAAAGGCAATGTCTATTCCCTGAAAGATAAAGGTGGCTTCTTACTACATAAAAGGCCTGTCACTGAGGTAGATTATATTATCTTTATAATTGGCATATATTGCACTACAGAGCATTGCTTTATAATGGAATGTTTGTTGGATCTTAAAGCATTCCTAGGGCCTCTCTTGGCTAGGCTCACTTGAGGACACAAAGTACCCACGTTGTTGGAAAATTTTAAATGTAAAAATTTATGTGTAAATTCAACAGTACGTTTTTTCTTGAGTGCTTTTTTGTAGTTCTCAGTTTGAAAAGAACTCAATTTTTAAAATCAAAGTATATATACCAACTTGAATTATGCTAAGAACATGGTTTGTCATAATAATGGCCTTCAAAAATGTGCAATTCAACAGAAATACTGGCCTACTCCAGCCATTTCAAAAACATCAGCTTGCAAATGTTGAAGGAACTTCCCAAGAAGGATGTATTCCATCTGTAAAAGTGCTGATTTCTGCAAAGAGAGATTTCCTCCCAAATAATATTTTATGTTTAGAGGACAATAAAAACCCCTTCTTTGACACATACTTTTCCAGAGTCCTCACCGTACACATTCAGAACAAGATGATACAAAATTATATTTTCAAGCCAACCCAAGTCTAGAATTCTTTTAGAGATGACTAATGCCAGTTTAGGGCTGTGCCCAGGATTGTGCAACAGTTTTCAGTAATACATACATAGAGATCTTATTTAACAATTCCCTAATTGAGAAAACTTCTCACAGGATAACAAGTGTAATGAAATCCAGTTTAGGGAGCTCCTACTGGAAACGTAGGACCTAATTTTAACCACACTGGATTCAAACAACCCATAAAAATAAAGGCTACATTTTGCAATGAATTATTTGACTGTCCAGCTGTATGGCAAATTATTTTAATTTACTGTTGCTTCTATAAAATCTTTCAACATTTCTGTTCCTCAGAGCTCTCGCCTGCATTTTCCATACCAAGAATTTTGGGATTGTTTTTTGTCAAATTCACTTCACACATCTGTTCTGTTTTTTTGTGTCTTTATTCCTATTTTGCACTCATGCTCTTTCCTCATGTAGTTCAGAACAAGCATTTCTTGCTTCCTTTACAAAGTATAACCTCTTTAACAAAAAATTCCACATGAATCCCAGTGGTTAACCTAATAAAATGTTACCTTTATTAGTAGGAGCCCTTAAATACAGTAGCAACACAGTGCCATGGAATTGGATAGGACAACTGGAAGTTCTTTACCTGTCTCTTAAGAATCAAAGATCAAATTAATAACCCACAGCCCTTTCCTTCTCCATGAAAGAGAAATTTACTTTATAATCGCTATGCTACAAAAAATTCTCAACAACTCAAATCCCATCAAAGTGAAACATAGTTTTTGAAGCATAATGCTGAACCACCAATATTATTTCTACAGTCAGGGTAGAGGTACATGGACAAGTAACTGCAAGGTATCCTAATGTATGAATGTGTAATGTAAAGCTTTACCATGAAGTATTCAGGGATAAGGATTACCTTATACCGTGGTAATCTGTGCTTGTATCTTACCCTTCTTTCTTTTATCCTCATGAAACTTGTGCAAAGTCTGAGTGTACTGTCACCTTCCTTTCACATCTATTTTTTTGGTAAAGGATGCTGACCCAAGAGCATCCAAGGGCTTTCATGACAGTAAAGCACCAGCACCTCAATTCTTGGAAGGATTTGGGTCTTAAACATGCAGCAGATGACAATGCTGATGGTAGTAGGAAACTGAAAGCTATTTTCAAAGGATCTCTGAACAGTCTTTACTTTATTAAGTAAAAAAAGTGTGAAGATGAGGGCTCCTGAAAGCCCAGCATATCTATGACTTCTCAGGAATTATCCAGATTATCCTATTTCCCCTTTAAAAACCAATACTAGAACTGGAAGGAGGAAAACCAGAAGGCACTAAAGGGAACTTACAGGAAAGATGAAGAGAGACTAATTACAAGAGCACGTAGTGACAGGACAAGGGGAAATAGGTTCAAATTCAGAGGGAAGGTTTAGATTAGATATTAGGAAGAAATCTGTTACCGTGAGGGTGAGGCACTGGCCAGGGAAGTTGTGGATGTCCCATCCCTGAAAGTGTTCAAGGCCAGGCTGGGTGCCCAGCCTGGTCTAGTGGAAGGTTCCCTGCCCATGGCAGTGAGGCTGGAGCTAGGTGACCTTCAAGGTCCCTTTTAACCCAACCCATTCTACGATTCTATGCTGGAAGAGCTGAGCAAACCCAGGACCTACAAGAGTGGGTGAGTGTTTCTTTCCAGGGCAGCAGAGATGCCTGGGAATGGAGAAGCCAGACACATCAGAGCTGCCCAAAACCCACAGACACCACAGGCAAAAGTGGGTCCTGGAGGCTCAGGTTGAAACAAAGTGTATTTGTTGTCCCTATGGGTCAGTGCAGCATTTGTAGTTACTTGCAGGACAGAGAACACATGTATGTATTAAAAATCCCTAGTGTTAAATGCCTTAACAGAATAAAAATTAAACTTTTTGGTATTTAGTAGAAAATACTGACATGCTCATATGTTAATAGACTAAATACTGAAATAAAATGCATGTTTTGTCTAAATAGGAGCTCCTGACGGAATACTTCTCTTGTTCAAAATTTGCCAGAACAACACAATAAAACCAAAAGGAAGCAAAGTCTTCAGATTGTATTCAAAAGTTCAAAAAGGCACGGGCATTTCATTGTAATTTCTGAATTTTATCAGGGTTCCTATTTAAAAAAAAAAAAAGAAAAATATTTTTAAGTTGTGTCCAGGTCACCTTTATGGCTGCTTCCATCACTGTGGTACCTGAAATAGGGCTTGAACGGGGAAACAGCTGATAAATCCTCAGAGAACAGAAATGAAAAAAAATTATAAATAGTGGTTTTAAATTTGCATCCAGACTTTCAGAAACTAAACCTTTAAATTAGAACCTCTGTTTCTTTCTCTTTTTTGTTAGACTGTGTCATGAGAAAGGCAATAAAGCTGGCGAAGGATCTGGTGCAAGACTCCTAACCAGGAGCAGCTGAGGGCACTGGGGGTGTTAAGACTGGAGAAAAGGAGGCTCAGGGGAGACTTCATTGCTCTCTACAACTGCCTGACAGGAGGGTGTAGCCAGATGAGAGTTAGTCTTCTCCAAGGTGACAGAACAAGAGGAAATGGCCTTAAGTTGCACCAGGGGAGGTTCAGGTTGAACATTAGAAAAAATGTCTTCACTGAAAAAGTGGTTAAACACTGGAACGGGATGCCCTAGGACATGGTGGAGTCACCATCCCCAACAATGTTCAAAAACATATGGCACTTGTTTCCAAACAAGAAGCTACACTTTAGATCTCTTAAATTAAGTAATACCCAAAATAATTGAATTATGTCTCAAGTCATCATGCCATTGCATTCATGATAACCAATTTCAAACCCATTAATTCCCGCACAATACAAAATTTGAAGTATGAAATATTCCATATCATGTTCCTGGTTACTATAGTTTACTATTACTGTTCAAAAACATGGCAGTTAATGCTCTAAGTATGTTAACTATATTGGTTTTGGTCACTCACCACTATTTTTCATTAAGTATGTTTTAAACTACAGGCTCAGCTCTACCAAAAAAAAAAAACAAACTCCCTTTAATGCTTTTTTTGCCCTCTGCCATATCTAGGTAACAGAATCTCAAATTTAAAAATTAGTCTGAGAAATGTGCCACTGTTAGCTTATGGAACATATATCGTCACATTAGAAATATAAAACAATACCATAACTAGCTAAAGATTTTAATTCCAAGTCTGTAAAATTCTATTAATGTCAAATATTACTTGTTTTTATAATATAAATAAACTAGCTTAGGCTGTCACTCACTTCTTTTTATTCATTTTTTGTCTTACTGCATGCATCTCTCACAAAGTGAAAAATGTCTATTTAAAGATAAGTAAAAATACCACAATACGTAACGTTTTCATGTCAAAACAATTACATTATTATATTCTGAGTTAAATAATATAAGATACGAAAACATTTTGATATGCATTCAACAGTTGTAATCCCTTGCAAGATCAAATCAACTTCTTCCAAACCTGCTCCTGTCAGATAAAAACAAAGAGCTCCCTAACCTGACCAGCTGCCCCTTGCACCCACCTCAGACCCCTCCCACAAGAGGGACAAGCCAGGACAGAAGAACACCCTTCCGTAATTTTTTTTAAAAAGGTTCAACCACATTTCAGCCTGTCACAGATGACTTACCTGTTCTCAAAAGCCTATCACATTAGACTGAAACATGAAATATGGTGGTTGGATTGTTAGAACAGGATCAGCCTCAAAATAACTACCGAGGTCACAGAATGAGTGACCTTGAATCTCTTTGCTTAGAGAGGGACTTGAAAACTGCAAGTGGAGGCTCTGCCCACCAAACAAAGAAGTATTTCTTTTCTGGAATACGCACTCCCAACACTGTCTTGTGCATTCCTTATTTTCAAGGCAGCAACACCCATGGCTTCTTCAAGTGCTCAACTGCCCCTGCTCCTCCAGAAATACATCAATCAGGGGACCGATACCACCACAATTTTCTGATGTAGAGATCGCAAAAATGTAACACTTCTTTATGGAAGGCAGTATTTTTTCATTTAAATAAACCAAATTTAAGCTGCATGTAGACACTTCCTTGTCTTGTGCTGCATTTTTACACATATATCATGCACCATTTTTGTGTCCCCTGTGGAATAAAACAAAAAATTTCCATTATGCTATTCTCTACATGGCTTACGAGTCCCTAATAAAAAGAAGAGATTATCTCCATCCACTTCTTAGAGAAAAGAGCAAAACTGTATTTTCATAATGCATTTGATAGAAATCCTTTGTTTGTTGAGGATACAGAAAGATATTTCAAAAGAAATGTCTCCTGTGCAGTTATTATACTTCAGTGAGTATAATAATTAACATAATTTTATTTGTAGCAATAATTTTCATCTTGGAGATGAAATAAGGCTCCTGTTTTCACAAATAATGACTCCATGATGTTTCTTTTAATGGTCAATATAACTTAAACGGGTTAGGAGATAATTTCTCTTTAGGACTAATATACTTAGGAGATGCGAGTTGAAGTAATTACATTTAACATCAAGAAGATAACATATCCAGATCAACTGCAAACCCAGGCCAAGTTTGGGAGCTAAGAATAGCTTTTGGCAAGTATACAATAAAACTGTTGCCTTATGTAACAAGCACAGAAAAATTACACTCTGCTACATGTGCAACACAGTATTAAGTCGTGAGGTGTTCTAAAGAAATTTCAGTATTTCAGTGCCCCCTTTTCTTCATGTTTCTTTTTCACCATACCCCTTCTGACATAGATTACAATTTTCTTCCTTTTTATTAGTATCACAACTAGTGATCACTTTTTAAAAATTATCCCTTTCATATTAATTCTGCTTTGTTACTGAAAGTATACTTCTTGCTGATTTTAATACTGTGACATAATAAATAAATGCTTGCTATCATAATGCATGTGAGAAAGCTTTGTGTATCTGATGCCATTTTGATACATCATAGTGTTATAGAAGGAAAAAATACCACCAAATCTAACACGTTACAGTACTCTTCATTCAAACTACTAAAGGTAGTACCTGATTTATTTAACATATAGGAAATACAGTCACTATCTTCTTTTAATACAACACCAGGACAAAAGAACCACTGATTGTCCTGAATATTAATTCTACTCTTCTATAACATGCAGTAAACTATTTTTTGGTTTAAAACTACACGATTAGACGAATTTATAATCAAGAGTGTGTACTAGTGAGCAATAAAACAACATACAGACATAAATGCATATCAATACAGGAAAACAATTTTTTCAAAAGCAGTTTTATGCAATAAAAGAAATTTTTGGACCATGAGAAATCAGCTGCATTCCTTCTACTTTTTGTGGAGTCAAGCTTTCACTCCACATATACATGGCCACAAACAAACTTTCTCAAATATCTTTATACCTGACACCAAACACCTGAACCAGACATCCTCAACCAGAACATGAACAACGTCACAAAGGTGTTCACTTAAACCATGCAACTTTCTGGATGTTCAGCTGCAGAATCTTTAAATTTAAAGACATGAGGTATCAATGGCAAAAATTAAGAGGCTCTAAATTTGTAGGCAGTACAGTTGAGTTCTCCAACCTCATATCAAGGCACGTTATAATTAAAGACATGGAAGCCCCTCCACAACCCTGTCAAACTGAACTGCCCATGAGAAAGGGGAAAAAGAGTGCTGGTGTGAAGTACAACACTGCATACCATTTTCAGTAGGTCACTAGTCTTTTAAATAATCTCCAGTGAACAAATAAGATTTCAGAAAGTTTTTAGTAGATAATTACACTTCCTGATTTTGTAATTAGTGGAACTACATGTAATTACATAATAATTATGACGGTAATTACGTAATTAAGATGTATAATTATGTAGTAAAAAACATTATGGAAATAAAAGCCATCAACTGTATAAGCACAATACATTTTTAAAAATAAATTCTGTATCATCTGTTTAAAGCTACCATTTTCCTCAAAATATCAAAGTGATTATAAGCCATCACTGGCAAGTTCTAAAATACATTTCTTATGAGACTTAAAAATCATACAGATAATTGTATCTTTTTAAAAATCTCTTTAAGCCTTAGCTTTACATTATCTTTCTGATGTCTAGGCAGACATACACTGAATGCACTTTACAGATTTAAACTGTTTACATTTATATTTCCAATTTCTACTAAAATAATTTTTTAGAAGTAGCATTGATGTCAGAATTCTGGTATCTAAAACACAGGAATTTATAACTTTTTTTTTAGTTACATCAGATCCATAAAACTTTTGGGTCTTCTAAAAGAAAAACATGCTAGTCTTGCACTTTTCTCTATAGAAGAGAGCAAACTGCTGTGAGAAGCTGTAGTCACTAAAATGCCATAGTTTCTGACCTGCAATGAACAACAGCAGAACAGGCCCACATCCAAAAAACCCCCAAACTTTACTAAGGAGATGAAACCAGAAAGACCAAGGTCTCTACAGTAAAAATGTCAGTGTTTCAGACAGAAAAGAAACAGTGAAGAAAAAACTGTTTTAGAAATATTTTCTGTTTAGAGAAACTTACAAGAGAACTGATAAAGGAGGAGGCAGATGACACCAGAGTGATGACACCATTGCATAGGTTAGAGATGAAAGTTGACCTGTTCCTATTCATACTTCAGCAGGAAAAAAATCCTGAAGTGCAAATGAGAGGATATTTCTATTCACTTTTTTCAACATACAAAAAACACCCATGGTCATATAACCATTCCAATTTATGAGGGGTCAGAAATTAACTAAGCTACTTCATCCCATCTGCAACATTAATACAATGTACAAGGAAAAAAAGAAAAAAGTCTTCATTACTCAAAACCCTTTTTTCAGTGGTCTGAGCCACAGTAAATGCACTTCATTCATGCCACAGATTTTCCACATTGTAGATATATTATAACTGTTTTAACCCATTATTTCTATTTATTCCCTTCACAAGTAGAGAGAAAATAACTCCAAGAGAGGTGTACCAACGCATTATATTTCGTACTCAGAGAAAGGGTTATAGAAATGTACAGTGTTAATGGGGTTTATTAAGATTTTGAAGGTTTAACAAAAAGACAACATGAACAGAAAGAGAATGGAAGAAACATTACACTTAAGATCTTAAAAATGTCCAATACCAATAAAAAAAGGCATGATCATTAGGGGAGGATAACCTAAGATTTAAAGATAATCTAACTGCCCATATATTATATCAAAAGGCTCAAAAACCCTATTGCAAATAATTTTCAGTAGGTTTTGCTTTCAAAAAAAGTTAGATTTAGAAATACTCAAGAAATAGTGACACAAATTTTTTTAAAAAAATGTTCACAAGTCTTTCTCTTCAAAACAACGCATTAAGGAAAAATTAACAAGTGCTTTTGAAGAAAGACTCAGATTAAATTCTTGAAAAGTATTATATTACAGTCTCTTCAAAACAACATGATTGGAAGACAAAGTACTTGACAGCAAATGTGCAGAGGAGCTTTTGTTTGCTTGGATGTGGAGATCACTACAGTGAACTGAAGTCTTAGTGATGGTGCCTGGAGATGTGATGCCATCAGAAATGTTTTGTTTATTGAACTGTTCCTTCTGAAAAGAGACTGGCCAAGTTTCAGCTGCTGCCATCTTACAAATAAATGCACACACACATGCACCTAGATAATTTACATGATCTCTCCTTATCATCCACTGGAATGCACATGTAGAAAATTGTATCCCCTTTCTTAACTATTGCAACACATACTTTGCTGTCAGTATAGTGATTAAAAATGTGGCAAATTTTTCTGATTTACAAAAAGTCTTCTATTAAAAAAAAAGCTACTCGACACGCCAAGTTATGAACACACTGAGGAAAAACACTCACCACTGAACTGACAGGATTCACACAAATATTCAGAGCTGATTTTTTTTTTTACATCTAGGTCTAACAGCCTAGAAGAGGTTTTTTTTTTCCCCCAACATAATTTTTCAGTTTATTCATCCATAAAGTAAACCAGGGATTTTTGATGTTTGCATGGAAGGGTGGAGTGAGATGCACACAAAAAGCTGTAATACAAGCACGAAAACATCCTTTGAATATACATTTGGTTTTACAAAACTGCAGCCTATAAGTATATGATCAAAACATATTTACATTACATTCTATCTCCACAAAGTGCCATATACTTCAAAGATGTACATCTCCCTACTACACAGGAATATTTAACTGCTTTTCCCAAAGTTATCTTCCTCCCATCCTCATTTTCTTCTGCTTGTCCATTAAGAAGATATACTGAGACTTTTCAGAATCAAAGTTCCATGGGTTGTTAAATCTATTCTGGGAAAGAATCCACCACAGCAGCCTTGCAATTTCTGTCTCTGCAAACAACATTTGTGACCTTCTCTCAGAGAAATGGGACAGTCAAAGGGCAGTAGCTTCCAGCCCTTTTCTACAGTATGGGACAGAAAAAAATCCTATGACAAGGATCCTACTTCTCCAAAAAGATCACAGCACCATAAACAGCCTCAGTGATACTAATGCATTGTGAGTAAGTAGATTGCAGCATCCTTATCTTCTATTTGATATCAAGGAAAACTGAACTGGAGACATCTATGCAAGGCACAGTAGTTGTAGTGACTTTATGGGGGTTCCATTTCTCCTCACTTTCAGAGGTTTTCATTTTACTGTAGTAGAAGCAAAATGAAAACAGTAATATCTTTAAATATTTAACAATACCAATGTTTGAATGGAATAATGGGATAAAGATTACTACACTCTACTTTGATCTCCTGATGGCATAGCCATAAAAACACGTTGGTTTCTATTCTGAAATTGACACACAGAGTGTGCATACTCCTCATCTGGGCCTCAAATGCTCAAAATCACTGATAGCTGCCCTATCCTTTTTCATCTATATGAAGAGAGGATACTACTACTTTGCTGCTCCTGCTGCTTTTTACTGCTCTCCTTGCTCACCTAAGTAGCAATGCCTGATTAAACCCACAGCCCAGCTTCAAAAACCTGTCAGAAAGTGCTGAAAACATGTTGAGTATGTCACTACTCACAATACAGCATTTTTTCCCTTTTCAGATTAAAAAAATAATTGAGAACAAAACAGCCCTTCTAGTATTAGTGGTATCTTAAATTAGGGGTTTGGACATAGCAATAATCAAAACTAAACTGTTTTTTAACCTAATACTAACTGTGCAACAGTCCCTAATTTAGAAAGACAGTCCAAAATTTTCAGAATTTCACTTTTTGTAGTATGACAACTAAGAATCTTGCACTGTATCCCCATGTTAAGCTGTTAAATTGCATCATCACAACAGACCTTAAACTTTCAGATGAAAGGAAACATCGGTTTGGAGGATAAATGCTAGTACTAATGACAGGACAAAAGACCCATCACTATATCATCCAAATATTCCTGGGTGATATAATTGACAGGTAACTTGACCAGTCATTTAAACAAGAAAACATCACATAGACCAGTCAGCTTATTCTTGATCCTTACAGAAAGAAGATGTAACAATAACTATCTAATGTTTACAGTAGATCCCACATAAAACATGAGTGAACAGTGTTGTAATCACCACACTGGTATAAATAAGCAGAAGAAGAGTCTGCAAAAGATATTTATTAATCCTTTTGCTGTATTCTTCTGTGGTAGGCCCAATCTAATGAAGGTCTATTAAAAAAAAAAAAACAAAACAAAAAAAACCAAAAAACAAAAAACCAACACAACAAAAAAACCCAAAAAACACACAAAAAAAAAAAACCCACACCCCCAACAACCAAATACACAGAAGTGGAAAACTCTCCTGCTGTTCCTCCACAAAACAGGTTAGTAGTTAAAAGAGACTTAGAATACAGTGTTGCATGTTTTAAATATGTAACACTAAGAGAATAGTGCATCACCCATCGTGCACAGAATAAGCTTCAGAAAGCAAAATTCGCCTCAGATATCAAGACCAGCTCTCTACAGTAAGTACAATGAGAACACTAAACACCACATGAAACTGTACAACTTGCCAAGTTGCAGAACCTGCATTGTCAGAAGATTTTTAAATTTCACCCATCTGTAAAAAGTAGGCTGTGGTATTGATCCTCTAGCACGGAAAGGAAGCAGCCTGGATATCTTTTTGAACTCCCATTGATTTCACAATTATTATTTCAGATTCTATTTCAATAAATAGTATGGGCCTTCAGTATAAATGGCTGAACAAACAAAACCTGCTCTGTAATTAAGATTTTGTATTTTGAAGAGGCAAGAACAGAAAATGCAAGTGAACTAGTAGCAAAATCTCAAGGTTCTGAATGAGACAAGACATGAATTCTTTCAAACTACAGTGGAAAACAGATTTATATCTAATCTCCAGCCATCAGATTTTTTTTTATTTTTATAGAACAACATTCCAAGATAAATAACAACTACAGCTGCTCATAGGAATAAACAGAATCTACAAAAAAGAAGAATCGGTGTTTAAAAATTCAGCAAAAATGGCAACAAGAGGTAGAAACAACAAATGTCCATTCAATTTGGGCTTCAAGAAACAATGACCCACAACAAAGCCAAAAAAAAAAACAAAAAAAAAACAAA